>OY728158.1:862333309-863583309 GCA_963277665.1 Viscum album
ATTTTAAGCCTCTAAAATTTATTAGATTGATGTAAAACATTTTTGAAAACATGTATAATAATATTGTAACTAGTTTTGTTCATTTCTGATAATAAAACATCTTGTCATAACTACTATTTAAAATAATAATTATTATGTTATATTATTTTTCGGTATAACTTACATTATTGTTTGTCGAGTAAGCTATCATAAAAAGTGTCTTCTTTAACATAAAAATAATATGTTATTCCTAAATATTAATATAAATGAAAAGGTATTATTATATAAATACATGGGTTCCTACAGTATCATCCTAGATCTAGTGCACTAACAAGTTACTAAACACTGTTTGTTACTAGGCCTCAAGAACCCCTCCCCATATAGTAATGAATTATGACTATATGTGATGGTATAGAGTCATATGGTGGGCATCTTATACCCTATTTTATTTTATTATCATAAAAATGGAATAATATATTAATAAAAAGTTGTGTAAACAAACTAATTAGGAACAAGGGAAGGTAAATCATCCTGATGAAATAATAATAGGAAGGAAAACATCATAATAATAATTAAACCACATCCACTATAAGGTAAAAAAAGATTTCATGTATGTATCCTTTGTAAAATGGGATACTTAAAAGGAATATATTTAGGAATATAAAATAATCTTCAAAAATTAATATATATTCAAAATCTATCTCCAATAGAATCTTGGGCATACACTCGGTCCTCTTCCCAGATACTCCATCCTAGCATAGAAAATAAAGAATCCAAAGCTAACCCATTATCCTTATTTTTTACTTGCATCCATGAGGTTCGTTTTGCAACTAATTAGTGGCCAAAATATGATGTGAGATAAACATATCAGTCCAAAACCAATGGTCTCTAATTTTATATAGATAGTTATTATAATATGAAAATATTACAATATTAATGAATGCAGACATTAAACAAATAAACCATGTATGTCTATGTTCATCAAGGGACAGCCGTATGATGCGACTTGCATTATCCTAAGAAATAATACCTCTAAACAATTGACATTATGATTCTATATAGATAAATGAGTAATTTAAAAAATCATGGGACATATGGTATAAATTCTAGGCATCCATATAAAATAATTTGATAAGGGAACTAAAATGTTCCATGTCATGTATATTATTAGCAGTCATGTCTCATGACCTATCCCCCGGGGCCCGTGTCATGACTACCCCTTGCCCACCTTCCATAGGCTAGGGGTTGGCGACTAGCACCAAAGGCGTAATTCCCTAAAATTGGGAAGGAATTTCCTTTATAACCAATAAATGGACATAACAGAGCACACAGGTGGATAAAAACACTAGGTAAACTATAAAACAAAAGAGTGTTGAAAAGTAAAAGGGGCCGTAAATACAAGTCCAACTGTAAAGTACAAAGAACTAGAAGTACAAGTACAACTGAAGAAAATAAAAACAGTCGATGGGTCGTCCTTCAGGATTCCTACATAAAGGGTAGGTACAGATATCCTCCTTAGCACTCCACGTCTGCCAGTCTCCTCTGTGTACTGACTCGTCATAAGGTCCTCCTCCGGGTACTGACCAGTCCTGGTACCCTCATCCATGATCAGCACTGTCTGTCGTATGCATCCAACACAACGAGGTGCAGGCATAGCCCATTCAGGGTTGAGTATAACGATACTCAGTAGAGACCCCAAGACCCTCCAGGTCTTACAAAATCCAACAAGGATAAACCATAAAGAAATCCACAGATAACTTTACTTAGTTATATATGACCATACATATACCTAAGTTATCATGTTATCCATCTCAATCATGATGAAAACAAAGTAAAACTTACTCAGCTCAACCAAGATTTTATTCACATTAAAGAAACCTCAGATACTGGAGAACTCCTGCTCAATCGAGTACAATGGGACTACCGCGACACCAAGTGAGCTTCCCACTAATCTTGGACTGCTAACGTACTCCTCCCGTCGAGTATCATGGGTCTGTTGCATCACACATAGGTGTTCCCCACCGTGGGTCTTCCGCCACAACCCGCCGCTCCCCCTCGTAGCCTGATGAGGTAATCCTTTTGTCGAGTACCGTGGGTCTTCCACCACAACCTGGAGCTCCTCCACCATGGGTATGCTGCCACAACTAGGCTCTCCCCACTGGGCAAGTAGAGTCACTCCGAGTCAAATTGTCAGAAGTCGTTAGGTCTCAGCCAGCTACTAGATCTCCGCACACTGCTCGCTCATCTCCAAGAGGTTCTGTCCAGAAGTTGCTGGTTGATTCTACAACTATCATGAAGTTCCACAAAGACGTATCACAAAGGTATGCCACGTCATAGGGGTCTCAACGCAATAGACAGTGCATCAATCGGACGCCCGGTCTGTGAGTTATTATCTTTTTAGTCTCATGGTCTGGTTGGATTCGTGCAGATCCGACCTGACTATTTTTCAACTATACCCCAAACTCCAGTGGGGTATATTCAAAGGGACCTTAATGATCCAAGATTTCTGGCACTACTGAAGGTTCTTCAAACGGATGTTCGGTGCCAAAGATATGGCCAAAAGAAAGTAAAGGGTCGTAGTGGGCCCGGGTCCGGTCCGACCCAGTCAGACTGACCCGGCCTAATCCAGTCTGGGCAGACCTAGTTCGGGTCAACCCAGCCTCAGCTTTTGGGTCTAGCCCGGCCCACTGGGCCTAACCCAGCAGGCCGCGATGGGGCGGCTCATCCCAGAGGGCTCCGCGAGGGCGGTTCGACCCAGAAGGCGCCGCGAGGGGGCGTAGCTCGGGGAGCCTCAACCCGTAGTCTTAGGCCGGTTCGGCTGGGGCGTCTCAAAGGATTGGCGGTCTGGCATGGCCGGGGCGGCTCGAGAGGCTGGCGGGCTGGTTCGGCTAGCAGCGGAATGGGGCGCGCATGGCGTGTGGACGACGGAGCCGCGAGATGTGAGGGGTGTGTGAGGCCACCGGGTGCGCGGGGCGCGTGAGGGGATGGACCCGCGAGGCACGCGGATTGCGGAGCCACGGGGCACGGGGGACGTGCAAAGGCCATTGGGGGTTTTGGTCGGGGGCTTCCGCGAGGGTGTGGGCGGCTCGGCCGGGGCTTCCGCGAGGGCGTGGCGGTGCCGCGGAGCGGTGCCATGCGTCGTTGCCTTTGTCGCGGCCGACAGTGGTGTTGGTCGTCGTTCTTGTGTTCCTCGACATAGGTTGCTATCCTTATCTATCACGAAGAACACCAAAAGAGCTCGCGGTGGGGTCGGGGAATTATAGTTTTTCCTGAAACCTCTGTGTTTAGAGTGTTATCAAGTGGATCTACTTTAATCATGAACTATGAATGAGGTAATAATCAAAAAGATTTGAAAATTTGATAATAACCCCCATACCTTGTTCGTTGTTCGTCGACGTTGGTGCGAGAACGCGGACACCGATTTGTTGTAGATGAACACATCCAACATCGAAGTAGGTTCTGAGGAAGAAGGTAGTAGCCATAGTCGTTCTTCATAGTTGAAGGTGTTCCTCATTGGCATTCTTCGTCGGTAGAGCATTCTTTTTCTGGAGCATTCTCCCAAGTTCCTCCTCTCCCCAATCCTCCTTTTCCAACAAATTGAAATGGTAGACAAAGATAATAGATAAAAATATCTTATTAAGTAGTTGAAACCAATTTCAAATAAGCCTAATTAAACACCTGGGTTAGCAAGATTAATTAGGTTGGATTGGAAGAATTAATTTAAGGGAGGTGGTGGAACCATTAATGGTAGAGGAGTTCAAGAGGCTCTCCCTCATTTATGAGGGTGTTGTAATTTTTTCCTCAATTAAATGGGGGGTTTAGCCCCGAGTGGTCATCACACAGAAACCTCTTGTCGGGGGTTAGACTCGAGTGGGCCCCACAACCATAACCTCTCATGATAGGTTAAGGTGTGGTGGTCACCACCTCCAACTTCCACATCGGTGGTTAAAATAGATAAAATAAAACATTATTTTATTTTATTTTATTATTTCCATTAAAAACCCAAAAACCAACTTTCACCCTCGACCAACTACAGTCGAGGTGAAAGTCTTCTTAAGTGAATACTAGAGCTGTGAGTTCAACAGGGCCCTTGGATTTTAATTCTTAGCATCGGTTCAAAATTTAGAAAAACCCGCTCGTATGTTTACTGAATGTACCCAAAATAAACTTCATATATTGATTCCAAGAACACCGGGGCTCGGAACCACGTGCCGTCAATTTTCACGGACTTTTAAAATTACAATATAATTATTAAAATTACCTAGAAATTCCAGTTCATTATATTCACCCCACCTCAGGTATCTACATCCCCGTAAGACACAAATCAACTATAGGAACAAGTGGGGGTACTGAGCAAACATATGAGCCTCCTGCTCACTTGTTCTCTCCTAGAGGTTCTCGTGCTTCTAGTGAACACACACCAGAGGTATCGAACATCCACGAAGGACACGCTCCTGTTGATCCTCAATCTCTACTAGAACCTTAGTAAAGGTTTCCCAATCTTCAATGTCCATCTCACCATGGTCAATGATGTGAGAAGGGTCGTGCTCGTATCTCCTCAGCAATGATACGTGGAAGACGTCGTGCACCCAGTGAAACTGAAGTGGAAGAGCTATGTGGTATGCCACCTCGCCAACTCTGGTGAGGACTTAAAAAAGGTCTGATGAAAATAGTAGATAACTTTATACCTCAACTAAATCTCTGCAAACCTCGTCGAGGTAAGACCTTTTGAAAGATGTGGTCACCATCTTCAAACTCTTGAGGTCTCCATCTCCTGTCAGCATACGACTTCTGCCTGCTCTGTGAAATCTTCATTCACTCCTGGAAGATCTGCTCCTTCTCTATGGTATCCCTTACCATCTCTGGTCCCACTAGTGCTGACTCCCCTAGGTCAATCAATCACAAAGGTGATCTGCAAGGTTAACTGTACAGTGCCTCAAAAGGTGTCATCCTAATGGTGGAGTGATAGCTGTTGTTGTATGAAAACTCCACCAAAGGTATGTGATCCTCCAAACTACGGCCGAATTCGAGGACACATGCACGGGGCATGTCGTTGAGGGTATGAATGGTCTGCTCCTTCTGGCCATCCGTCTGAGGATGGAAGGTAGTTCTCAAACAAAGCTACATTTTGAAAGCCTCCTACAACCCCTTCCATGGCCGAGAAGTAAAACGTGGGTCACGATAGGAGATAATCGTCAATGTTTTTCCATGTATCCACACAATCTTCGGCATGTAGAGTCGTCTTAATCTCTATACTAAACCCTCCTCTCTGAGCGGTTGGAAGTGGGACGACGTGGTGAGTAAGTCGATGATCACCTAGATAGAGTCAGGAACCCTATATGTACGTGGAATTCCCATCACAAAAATCATAGATATCCCATCCCACATCCACTTTGGGACCTCTAAAGGCTGAACCAATCCTACTAGTACCTGATGCTCTACCTTCACTTGATGACAAGTGAGGCATTGAGAGAAAACTCAGCAACTGCTTTCTTTATTCTCAGCCACCAGTGTTGTCGTCGGAGATCTTGGTACATCTTCACCACTCCTGGATGTACCTCTAGAGGGGGTGTGTGGAACTTCCTCAACACTTCCTCCTGAAGTGACACTGGTCCCATGGTACATCCTCTGAAGAGGATGAAGTGCTGCCCACCTTCAAAAAATCTATCTGGTGCCTACCCTGTAGATATCTGAGGACGTCATGTCTCGTAGTCAGTGTCCCCACACTACACCTCCTTGACTCACTGATGAACTGTAGGAGTGAATGTAGGAGACTGAAGGAAGGTGGTTACATCTCTATCCACAAAGGATATCTGTAAAGCAGTCAGCTGCTCTATCGCATCGCCTACAAGATGTATACCAGATCTCCTACTGAGTGAATCTACAAGAAAATTCCCTTTTATAAGAGTATAGAATATCTCTAAGTCATATCCCAAGAGGAACTCAAGTCAATGTCTTTGTCTTAGGTTTAGGTCCTTCTGGGTGAAGATATACCTGAGACTCTAACTACTAGAAATATCACATATACCCATAGTTTTAAACCATGGGTATAGCCCTTGAAACTGTGGGTATTGGATATACCCATGATTTTAGAAACTGTGTGTTGCAGTGTGGTTGCAATAGGTCCATACCCAAGGTTTTCTGAAAACCGTGGGTATAGACTAAAGAAAATTGAAATTAACCCTGGTTTGTTAAACCGTGGGTATAGATGTATGCCCATGGATTGAAAAACGGGGGTATTCTGATTTACAACTCTCTATATTTACCCAAGGTTTACTAAACTGTGGGTATAGACAGGTTCCCCAGACGGAGCAGCTACACCTCCCTACCATTCTGCACCTTTATTAACACATATACATGGCATGTCAAACTGGATGTTCGATAATCCAACCTAATACCCTACATCTAAACAGGTAAACTAGAAGTGTCAATCAACTATAGGGATGATTAAATACATGATCCTCTCTATATAAAAATATCATCCTTACCTCATACATATGAAAATGATATCATAATAACAGAACAAGATGATGTATAAAGTTTAGTTAAAAGCCAACTTTATTTGTTGGTTATACTAGACAACATGGATACTCTAATAATATCAATACTAATTGGTTATACACTATAACTATCAAAATCCATCAAATGGTTATACACCCTATCCTTTATTCAAAAATTGGTTATACACCACAATTTTGAACTCATTCAGTGATTGGTTATATACCCCATCTAAAAGCCTCCTATAACTATTTATATACCCCATCCACAAGCTCCTTTTTAGAGTTGATCAAGTGTAAAAAATAGACTTATTTAAATGGTATTCCACAACAAGAATGTTGGATCACTATATCTTATGTGTAACTACATGGAGATCTTTATCATGGGTATACTTGTCTTGAAACTTCCTCTGGAGCTGGGATGATTTTGATCTACTCAATTTTCAACATTATGGAACTTCATCCAAAATGTTTTCCGTCAAGTCCAATTTTGAAACTATGGTGAAAATAGGAAAAATATATTTAGAGAGAAATTTTGCACAATGCGTACAATGGGGTTAATGGATTGTAACCTGAATGACCCTCATAGACCATGTTCGTTGGTCCACTTGGTTTGAACTTTTCCAAATTAAATGGAATGTTCCTCCTGGTATACAGTGTAAACCCCTTCATGACCACCATCCCATATACCCAGCTCCACTAAAATGTAAGACACCCGAGTAAATTGTGTGTAATTCTCATACATAGTGGGTAAACCCACTAAGGGTCCCATCTAAATTGTGTGTACTCCCCCCTGCCTAGACCCTCCCCATCCCTCCCCACAGCCCAGCTCCTCCCCCTCCCCCTCACCCTCCCCCTCCCCCTCCCCCTCCCCCTCCCCCTCCCCCTCCCCCCCTACCCACCCCCTCCCCCCTTCCCAACCCCTCCCCCTCACTCCCCACTTCCCAGCTCCTCCCCCAGCCCCTCCCCCTCACCCAGCCCCTCCCCCTCCCCCCTGCCCATCCCCTCCCCCTCCCTCCCCACTGCCCCATCCCCTCCCCCTCCCCACCTACCCAGCCCCTCCCCCTCCCTCCCCACCACCCATCTCCTCCCCCTCCCCCTCCCCCTCCCCCTACCCCGCCCCTGCCCCCTGCTCAGTCAAGTAGAATGGAATATTTAGAGAAACTTTTGGATAAAAAACACATGAAATAAAATACACAAACATGTATTTCAATGTCATTAAAAAATTGATATATATTCAAAGTATCCACCATAAACAAATTTTTTTATCAATATTCAAGACTTGATCATGTTAAAAGATTAAAAAATCATGAAAAATCATAAGGGTGCATACCTTCTGAAAGTACATCATGATCCATGATTTCTGAATAACATCCTGGTCCTTTTCAAATGCGATGACAGTTCAATGTATCCAAAACATACACAAATCTATAGCTGAGTATTAAAATTAAAAAGTTGGAGTAAAACCTGAATCATGATTCCACCGATCATGATTTTCTTTTGTGTTTGGAGTCTTCCTAAAACACAAAAACTCCATTAAAAAATTAGAGAAAGGAAAGCTGAAAACCACAACATCATATGAAACACCTAAATCAGTTATTCAACTCCTAATATTCATATAACTGTCAGATCACATATAAATCAGTCATGTACAATGACATATTTAATGAATATTTTGGTTAACAACACATGAAATAAAATACACAAACATATGCCACAATTACATTCAAAAATTGATATAAAAACAATGTATCCACCACAAACAGAATGTTTTATCAATATTTAAGTCTTGTTCACGTTATCAAGATTAAAAAATCAGCTTCTCATCTCACCCATACCCACCAAATCCCCCTCCCCCTCCCCTCTACTCAGCCCCTCCCTCATGCCCATCTCCCCCCTACCCAGTTCCACTCTCATGCCTAGATCCTCGTGCCCAGCCCCTCTCACTCCCCCTCCCTCAAGCCCAGCTCCCCCTTCCCATCCCCCTCCCCCTCCCTCATGCCCAGCCCCTCCCCCTCCTCCCTCATACCCATATCCCCCTTGCCCAACCCCTCCCCCTCCCTCTGGCCCAGCTCCTCCCCTACCCATCCCCTCCTCCTCCCCCCTGCCAAGCCCCTCCGCATCCCCCATATTTACTGTATACCGATCAAAGATGAGATTCATTGACATCAAAAGGAATATAGTTTTATAGGAAAATAAAATACACAGGGAAAGTGTTTTATTTTTTGGTGTCATAACCGAACTGCATAACAATGTAATCATAAATCGATGACTGAAATGGGAAAGGGGAAATGAGCGTAGGTTTCTTGACATTCCTTGTAGATCAATCGTAGTCCTGATCACATTAACACAACAATTTTGTGCCAAGGTTCAAGGTATTTCCTCAAAAGAAACTGCACCAGCTTCGTAAGGCCACTGTTTAGAAAGAAACCAAACACAAATAATATGAATCACTCTAAGAACTAAAAATCAGTGCCTTTATGTTTAAATAAAAATATCAAAAGAAAATAAACATCCTCAACACCTTTAATAGATGAGCACTTCTGCTTTAAAGTGGAGGACACTGTCATACTCGCCTGATGAACATCCTCTTCATGACGAGTATATGAAAGAGAGATTAAGTGAATGCATCCCCCCTCCCAGCCCTCCACTTCAGCCCCCTAAGCCTCCACTACAAACCCCCCATCCCAGGCCTCCCCTCCACTGATAAGGCCAAGATTATATTGAAAGATAATAATAAACAAAACAAACCATAAAAAAATATGGAATGTCAAAATTACCTAAATAATTGTCAAATAACACCCCTAATGAAAAAATAATCCAAAATATATTTCATTGCATAAAGAAATTCACATACAAGTTGTCGACCAACACAAAAAGAAAATTAAACTCCAACACAAGACTCTCTGCTAAGTCAAAAAATGGAAGGGATTAATATCCCCCCCAACCCCATCATCGGAATACCCATATCCATCATCATCATCCTCAGCAGAAACATCAGAAACAACATCATCAGAAACATCATCACCAACCGCCCCATCAGCATCATCATCAACAATCACATCACCAACAACAGCATCGGCAACAACCTCGCCAGCTCTATCGCTACCACCGTCATCACCACTAGGACCCTCATGGGAATCACCCAAGGAATTATTTAAAGAGTGCATTGATTCCATGAATTAATGAAAATTGGAAACAACCTCTAATGGTCATGACTGACTCAAAACGGACATAGCATTCATGAAATGTTCATTCATTAGTTTAATTTTTTCATGCTCCTCTAATAGTATTTTCTTTGTCACAGCTAATTCAGCACACACACCTTCCAACTTAGAGGCCTTAGAGGCTTTAGAGAAGTCCAATGATGACCAATACCTAGAGGGGACAATGTTTTTACCTGGTCTACAATGGACTCTTTCTGGATGCTCCACACATAACACCTGACTCAAATGTTCATTTTCCCTAAGTTGTCAGCTTCCTTCTCATCCATGGCCTCCAAGGAAGACTGTTGAAATTATAAACATATTAAATTTTCAATTTTGTATAAATGTTTGAAATCTAAATAAAAAAACTTACAATTTTATCTTGTGTTTGTGAATTAACTGCAGTTCTATCTTTTTTTTCCTACTAAAGTAGAATAATTTGGAACGAGGTACGGAACCTTAAACGCCCAATACAGATTGTTGTATATGAGAAATGCACAAATTTTTATTACAACCATATATGATAAATGAAAAGAATTGGATTGATGTGAGTTGAAACAATGACCTATAAACATTAAGGTAAATGACAGTCCTAACCGATTGGTGGTTTTCTGAAATTGTTTTCTAAAGTGGGTTTCAAGGAAATATACTACCTATTTAGGAAAAATAGACAAGCCTTCTCCTAGTATAAGATGTGATTTCCTGGATACATAGACTATCCAAGGGAAGGCTTGAATAAGTTATGATGACATGTTATAAATAAGGACATTATTTTAATTCAGATGAATGTACCAACCACTTCTCATGCATGGGCATTGTAGTGCACCCCAATGTGTGTAGATATGTCATTTAATCTTTGTTTTTTGTTGCGGACACTTCCTAAGAAACCAAAAACCAATACAATTAATAAGAATTAAATTTTATATAAAAATCATTAAATATGGGTAGTACCTTATACTGTTTAGTCTTCCAATGTGCGATCATTTTTTGATATTGACTTTTTTGGACAGTCCGGGTTTGTGCGTACACCCTCTAACTCAGTACCCACTCTGATAATCCAACCAATATGTAACTCATTTTATTATAACTGAAAATACTCTCCATGATCACTCAACCTAGCATCATTGGCAGCTTCATCGTTACCAAAGTTAAATCGACTTTTCAAGGAACATGTTAAGTAATATAAATACGTTACAAATATAAATATAATTTTATAAAATTTCCATACCCATATCTACACCCATTCCCTATCCTTGATGTCAGCACTGATATGTCTCCATGAGACCAGTTCCACCGGAACGATATCATGATATTCGGCTAAAGTATCCATGAAACTTCTACACTCCTTAGCATTTTTACCTACCATTTGATTTTGAGAATTGTAATCCACCATAATCTGAGTTTCACGATTCCAGGCATCCCGCATTCGAGTGCTCCCATGTCACCTACTAGAATATCACACTATATAATATAAGAGGTGAAAAAAGAAGAGTTAAGTGACAATACAATAGGAAAAAAGTGAAATTCTATTATCTGAAACATTTATTATAAAAACCTGATGCTGGCTCCTGAATAGGTTGTGAGGCATCACTGGACTATGCTGGATCAGCATCCTCCGAATGAAGTATCTGTTCCACAACATGCTCCATCTGATCTTCATGAATAGGAGTGGAACTGAAGGAATATACTCTATATGTGTCGGATGGATAGTAGGAAAAGTAGGTGGCATAGACATGTTAAAATATGCGTAGTAGGTCTGGGGATACATGAATGGATATGGAGATTGCGCAGGTGAGAACATCAGTCAAGACGGCGTGGACATGGAATGGGAAAAAGATGTTAAATGGGATAATGACAGCGGCATGTATTAGAACATCCCAGGGCTCTCAAGTGGAGGGAAAACATGTGTGTCAGATGGTATTTCCACTGATGTGTCAGTGTGGGGAGTGGTAAGATGGTAGCTCCGCCTAGTTCTAAGAGGATCCCTGCTCGGTCCCATTCTAGGAAAAGGAAACCCTGGAGTTAGATATCCCTAAAATATTGATCACAAATATGAACTTGATATTATATGTAATGAAGAAGATAAATATTAGAATTATTATACTCACCGAAGACAACTAACGCACGCATCTAACAGGATCAACATCAAATAATCTTTTCTAGCGATATTCTATAGTTTTATTCATAATCTACATAAGAATGAAATAAATATTTTTTAGAAACAGTTTTTACAAATCATAAATACAACTTAGAAGCCAAAGAAGACAAAGAATGTCATAAAATCATTCATAATGATAATTTACAACCAAGTTATACAATTTTTAATACCACATTTTAAACCTTGTTTTCTGAATTGAAATAAATATAATTAAATGAAATGAAACCAAAAAATACTAAAACAGTCATATCATTCCAAACTGAAACTAAATTAAAGTAATTACATTAGTACCAACCTGAGAAACTCACGTCAAGGTAAACTTGATGAACTCTAAATATATATGGTTGATTTTATATATTACCCTCCACTACCTCAGGTTCAACATTATCTCTCACAATGGGGGAATTTGTGTCATCGAATAAAATATTTTGGAAAACACCAATGGAAGCGTCAATGGTTACAATTTCATCCCCAGTATAATGAAAAATATTTCTTGGGATTACTTCATTAATGACACTGTAATTAGGTTTTAGATGATCTTTCACATAAAGCACTTTTTTTCATTGATGCCAAAATGTATGGTTCATCAGTATGCAGAAATAGACTCATGTCAATAACTCTAAATCCACAATCATCAATAAATATAACATGTTGCGTCATTGAATCAAACCATTTAAATTTCATCATAGTGACTCGACCTGGAGAGTAGTAACCCAATAACAATATTTTCTCAACCATTCTATAATAATACACATCTTCATTTTGAGGTCGATTATCTGATGCACTAACATAACAATCTGTTCTAGCAATTAACATAATGCCATCATGCTGTGTTCTCATTTTCACCACTCTATCTGTTGTAACAAATTTATATCCATTGACTATTAAATATTTGCAGTCACGAACCAATGAATTGGGCCCAGAAGCCAACGCTCTTAATTCTTGAGAAATTAAGTCAGCAGGTAAACTCAATACCTGGAATAAGTATGAGTAATATAATTAAATATATATATCTAAATTTTAAGGTATTTAATGTAATCGTCATACCTTTGATTTCAACCAGGCTGGGAACTCTTGGCTATGCATAGCCTCTCTCTTTCTCAATGGCAAAGACCGATTAACTCTACTTATAATTTATTTATGTTCTCTATATAAAATGACCATAAAAGTATAAGGTATATGTGATATTATATCGTATGAGATAACATATATATATTCAAATTACCTACTTGATATAGGAATCGAAAAATCCACAATTAAACAAGAATGTACGATGTGCCATATTCCGCTCTTCAAAGCTCAATGTAACAAATGTATATGACCCGGAAATTCCACCTATTTGGGGAAGAGATGGAATCGAGGGCTGAATTTCCTCATACTGCTCATATATGTTTCTCATTAGTCGATTATGTCTTGTTCTCACCTTAGACAAATACATTGAACAAAAATCTATACATTCTTGGGCCAGATAACTCCTCACAATGGAACCTTCAGGATAATTCTTATTTCGGACATATGATTTCATTGTGCACATATTTATTTTATTGGGATACATCCATCAAAAAGTGACTAGTCCCCTAAGAAGTGTATCAGTTTGAAGATGAACTGTTAAATGCAGCATGCAAGTGAAAAAGGATGGGGTAAATTTTTTTTCCAACTCACACTGAATTAACAGTGCCTCCTGCTGCATTTTTCAATAATGATTCGGATAAGCTTTTAGCACAAAGGTCTCTAAAAATTTATACAACTGAATCCCTACCACCCTTACATTATTGTAAAAAAAATTCCAAATTTCTATTGAAATAAATTCATGAAGAAAAATGTGAGAATCATGAGTTTTTAGGGATTTCAATTTTAAATATCTTATGTTGACTCGTTTAAATATGATGCTGGAATAGCCATCTGGAACCTTGATATTCTCCAATATTGCCAGAAATTGATCTTCCTATGCCGGCGTCATCACATAATAAGCACAGGAAAATTTCCATTTATTTTCACTGATACAAACAGGATGTAGTTCTAGTAGAATACCCCAATCCAATAAATCCCGATGAGATCAGAAGTCATATTTGGTCTTCCTCTTAATATTCAAAAGAATTTCAAGAAACATTTCACATATATTTTTCTCAATATGCATTATATCTAAACAATGACGTAATAAATTAGTAGACCAATTTGGAAACACAAAACAATACTTCTGTTTTTCTAATTTTAAGTGACTTCAGTATCAACATTCTTCTTCTTTCGAGATTTCAACTAACCTTTCCCTAATGAAATGATGAAATATTTTAATTCATTAAGCACATCACTTTCTGACAAACGTTGAGGTGGTTATTCAGTGTAAATATTATTATCAAACCTCTGAATATTCTTCCTGTATTGATGATCCATTGGAAAGTGTAACACCCCAAGCTTCCACGGCACGTTTCCCTTCGAATAATGCAATGGCGTGCATTGTACGCAACTTCGAGATTTTAACACACCACAACCAATCAAACTAGCCGTTATGAATAGTAATACCTAATTTTTGAAATTTTATAAATTATATCTCGCAAAATGGACTTCATTTTTGGATTCAGAATATCGAAATTAGCCTAGGGTGAAATTTTGGTACTTTTCGGATAACATTCATATTTTGATGAATAGTGAAAATTACTAAATTTTAATTAAAAACAATTTTTTTAATTGAAATAATTAATATTGATAAATTATGAATTTCAGTAGTTTTAAAGTATATTTAGAATATAGTTTTACCATTTAATTCAATATTTGTCATTGGACATAATTTCACAATTAAACCGGACATAAACAAGTGCCAATCTTTTGATAGTTATTATCTCTTAAAAACACACTTTTTGTTTTAACAACAAGAATTAATTTTAAATTGATTTCTGCCACTTCTGTCTTTTGAATTTGAAAAAATTAATTCCATATTTGGAATTAGGATGTTCAAATTGTGTAAATAGGTAACTTTTATTTTTGGACATTTTGAATAATTACTGCGGTAAATATTTTATTTACCATTAAATTTGGTAAATAAGGGTGAAAGAAATATATTATAATAATAATAAATTACCCTAAAACGTGTCCTAACCTTATTGTTTGATACCTGTTCGACCATAGTCATCTTTGGGTCGATTTTGGGACCCCATGGAGCCACTTGTAGGTGATAGGGACACTTTATTTTAATTAAGTTAAAATAAATACAAAAATGACACAAGCATATATCATTTAGAAAAGAAATTGTTAAATAGGGTTATATATGTTATATTTTAGACTATAAATATTCATTAGAAAGATAAAAAGATTTCCTACATAATGATATTTTATTTACAATTTTTAGACATTAAATAAGTTAATTTATTTATGACACAATGGTGATGCTCTAATTACCATAATAGTGAAAACTTCAAATAATTGATATTATAAATACCCAAATAAATATAATTTGAGACTTTTATTGAAAAAAACTAATTTTCTAGGTTAATATGACATATTAGTATTGATTTAATTAACGTTTTTCGAAGTAATCATTCTGTTATGTGTTTCAAAAAAATCAACTATTGAATAGTGTCAAAATTGACATAAAAGAGTTTTTAAAACAAATATTATATTATTAATTGATATTAAATTCCTAAAAATCTATGGTTTGGCCAAGAGACTTATATCATGATATTTATATCATTAATGGACCACTTGGGGGTCGTTTGGATGTATTTATTAAGTTTATTATCTATATAATATAAAAATACAAAGTGACATGGTAAATGTCAAACTAATTAACTAAGAGTTAAAACTAAAATATAAGGTTAATATAGTTACCCAAACCTGTATAACTTCTATTGGATTATGGGTTTTTGACCTATCCCTACCGTAACCGTTTGATAATAAAATTTGGAGCCATTATAAACCGAATATGAATTTATTATAAATTAATATTTCTAACTTTTCCAAAGGTGCCCCTCACCCCTCTTATAAAAGGGCACTCCTCCTTCTCATTTCTTCACACCTTCAAAGCCTTTTGGATCAGCCAACCCCTACCAAAATACTCTCTCAACTTCCATCACTACAACATAGAGGCCTTAGTTTGATCAGAAAGCCAACCTAAGGAGCCCTTTTGATCAAATCAAAAGGAAGAACCCGAAGAAGAGGTAATGTTTTCACCACCCATTTTCAAGTTCCTTTCTTCCTCCACGTCTTCTTTCTTTGTTATTACCATTATAAAATAATAAATCCAGTATCATATATATAATATGATGTTATTATAAATATGTTACAACCGTATTCAGTATTCTATCCATCCTTTTAAAAACATGTCACCATACGTGCGTACGTACGGCTTACCGTCTCCACGTCGTGGTGTAATTGTTATTCAATATATTATTATTTGGATGGGTGTAATAATGATGTGTAACTCATGTAAATAATAAATATAACATGATAATGATTCGGTATATATGATATACCATCCAATTATATATTATTTTAATATCAAAAGAATGATATTGTCGCTCATGCGTACGTACGGACTACCGTCTCCACGAACACGATGAGATTCATTCTCCATCATATCCATTCAAGTATAATTATAATTTGATGATTTAAAAATAGTATCTAAGGACTTGATATCATTCTGGATATGAATAATATAAATCCCATTAATAACAAATATGGCTCACATAACAAAGAATATAAAGTAAAATGAACCCGTTGACACCCGAAATGACGATAATTCTAAGATATTATTAACAAATCATTGTTAAAAGATCATATATGATATCATATTAAAGTAAATGATTCTTGTATAATTCAATAACAATTATTTCACCATTATACAGGAGTTTAACCTACCGTCGTCCAAGGAAAAAGTACAAAGTAAGGGATTTTCTTATCTCACTTTAAATTCCGTGATATTTCCATTGTTCGCCACTAAATTATTGAAAGAGGTGTATTGTGTAATGCCATTTGATATATATTATCACGATTCTATTTATATTCATGTTATTTTGTAAGTCATTTGGTGGTTATTAAGTTTTTGGCCATACTACTCAGTTGATTACAACCTGGTAAGGGGTTTCTTAACTCACTCTTAATTTTGTGATAATTCCATTGTTCACCACTTAATTATTGCATGTGGTGTATGTGTACTGCCCATGTTTGTATTCATTGTGTAATATAATTTAATTCATGTATATTCACATAATCATTTTATGATCCTTCTTTCATGGGTGTATGTTTTTTATGTTACCAAATCAATAAGGGAATTTGAAATTTCAATTTCCACTCATTCGACTTTATGCATACTTCATTGATAATTTTACTCCAAGATTATGTGTGGAATCACTATTCATTTGATTATGTCATTTTTTAAACTCCCCTTTCTGTGGATATACTTTTTATACACATAATCACTCCATTGATAAATTCTCAAGTCATCGGTATGAACTTGATAAGAGTAATGTTTACTCAATATCGATTTGTTGAGATAAACATTCAATTCATCGGTGTTGTTTTTACTAGAATATGTGTGAATGTCCTTGATTGTTTTACACTGAATATCAAATCATATTTAGTTTATTTATATTTTTCACACATAATTATGTCGTTGATTTATCCTTAACCAAAGGATACGACCTTTATGAGTGATTTCATCTCAATTTACATTCCATTGAGACTTCTTTGTTGTTATACACCAAATCGATTTTATGTGGTGTATATAATGTACATTGACATAGTATATCATGAATCCCTTTATTCTCATGATATTAAGAATATTTGATTACCTCAATTATTTGTATTCAAGTGTCTCTCTTTTGGTTAGAAACTCTAACTAAAATACCATTTTTAAATTTTTTAAAGACCTATTCTTCTAAATCTTGCTCATTAATGTCCATGTTTTAAAAAATGGTTTTAAGGATTTATTTATATGGACATTAAAGTTTTAGAATTAAAACTCCTTTTGAAAGTTTCAAAGACTTATGGGACACTTTGATTCAAAAATTAATTTTTAAACGGCTTCTTGACAAATAGTGCGACTTTTAAATGATTTCAAGAAAAAGGGGGATATTTCTCTCAAATAGTTTTGATGATTATTTTCATCTATTTCAACATCCTTAATTATTCTTGATTGAGGTTAATGTGATACAATACAATATTTTATATTGTATCAAATGAGTTATGTTTGACTATGGATGTGCTATTTTTATACCATTCATTGTTTGTGGTTAAAGTATTGACATTTTGTATGCTAGTTTTAATACGAATGTTTATGTTATGTTTAAACCTATTCATATGAGGAATGCATTGGACTTAATAAGTGATGGGTGGAGCCCACTATAGCTCCTCGATGCATCGGTAGGTCTCATGAGACAAAATAGTGTCTTGACACAAGGCCTTGACAAAATTTTATTTATAGTCTTGGCACGAGGCCTTGGCTATGTGGTTATGATAATCTGGCATTATGCATTCCATCAATATGAAAGTGGTTATTGATATTTCATGTAAACATTAGACTAGTAGAATATCCATGTGAGTAAGTAAATGGCATTAATTTATTTTATCTTTTCCATTTTATGCTTAAGTTCAAGTTTAAAAGGCTTACATTTTAGTTATAAACTGCCTTAAGTGTTTATGCTTATCTATGAAAGCTTCTGTTATAATTTTATCCTTACTGAGCATCTGAGCTCACCCCTTTCAATGTTTTATTTCTCCCAGGATTTTGAAGAAGTAATTTATGAATGACCTGCAGGTATATTATGAGGGGATATGAAGACAAGATGTTGTTGTAGTTGTTTTTTTACCTTATGATGTAATGTAAGACTTATGAATATATCTAGTGTTTCCAAGACTACTAAACTAATCAGTCTTTCGAGACTTGATCCTTTGTGATCATGCCAATGTTATGTAATAATACACCGACTCTGGGTATCTAGGGTCGGGGCGTTACAGTTGGTATCAGAGGAAGTTCAGTGCAAGCATTGGAAGCTAGATTTAAATAAACTCTGATTAGAGCACGTAGACCTAAGATGAACTTTGAGTATTAGTATAGAAGAACTTCCTAGAATTTTGGTATTGTAGAGATTTTGGGAGTTTTTCGAGCAATACATCCCTATCTGGATACGAGCAGGTAGAGGCGACTCTGGCACAGATGTACCTAGGGGTAAAACCTGAAAACACCGCTTTGAGCTAGACTCGAACGGGAACTGGTGCACGAAAACGGGCCTTGCTGCACTCATGGTTACGACACTCCCGGGGGATATGCTTAGGATAATTTACATTTTCTTTACAATCCGATTTAAGTAATATATATATAAGATGAGAGTAAATGACCTTAGTTAATCCTAATATGTTTCAAATTGAGAATATGGTGACATGTTAATCTCTAAATGAGTTTACGACTACTGTTACTCACACAATGCTTTCTGGTTTTAGTCAATGGCTAGATTCTAAGGAAGTCATAGTGACATTGAGAATGATGTACAAGGTGGGAATGGTGGTGGCAATGAGCAACAAAATGGAATGTTGATAGGCCTAAAAGATATCGTCTTTATGCCAAATCAGTTTTCCAAAAATATGATCAACAACATATAAATTAACCAACTCCCAGACTCAACAAGGTAGAGAAAGGTGATGAATGATAAGAGCTCCAGCAATGGAGACCTTGGAGAAAAGAACCCTCAATTTTCATCATGCAGGAAATGTGGAAGGAGACACCCAAGAAAGTGTCTCAATGGGACAACAAAATGCTTTACGTGTGGGAAGGAAGGACATAAAGTGAATAACTGCCGAAGAAAAATAAAGAGTACTATGGAAGAAGATAAAAATGGTCCCAAGAGTCCATTTACAGTCATTTTCCATAAATGTAGGGGACCTTGCCATTACCCGAGTGAATGTCCATTCTATAGTATATTTTCTTGGTCAAAGAAGAAGCTATGTGGAAATAAATGGTTGGAGAAATGTTTAAAAAGTATTAGCGCTCCTTGTTGATGGGTTTACTTTGGAATAATTTTCTCTTGTATTTGTAACCCCACAGTTTTCCATGTGAGAATGATATTTGAGGAAGAATTGTCTCTTCTCTTGTGGATATAGGTATAAATAACCATTTGGTTTTATATGATCGTTGGGGTTTGAGAGAATTATAAGTTATTATAATTTGGGATGAAAATGCAAGGTATAATATAACATTTGTGGTTAAATTATGTTACTTTGAGGAATTTATCTCATTTTGGTAATATTATAAATTATCGTTTTTGAAAAAGGACAACACGTAGACCGTGTGACAACCCGTCGCGTCGGACGAAGCTGTGGGAATCGAACCCACAACCAAAGTGCGATTGGGATTTATTGGCTACCACTAGACTACATGAAGTCCCTGGTTAGTGTGACTATTTTTTTAGTTAAATGAGTTTATTGATCAATAATATGTTGATTTGGGTTCTTATGTCTTATCAAATGAATACCCTTAGTATAGGAAAATGATTTTGTGATTAAGTGATAAATGTTATTTTATAAGATGTTCACTTTATTGGGAACACTATATGTCCAAGGAAAATAGAATACTATGGGATGTCATTAGAGGAGTAATGGTGGATTTTTATCTATGTTTTTATTGTGGATTTATAGTGATTTGGGTTATTTATGGAAATGATTAACCTATAATAAAGAATATGTGATTAGGTTAATTACTTTTAAGTATGTGACTTTAAGAGTAGATGATGTCATTTGGAGATACAATTTAACGTGGAATACTACATTCTTATAAGTTTTGGGTTTCAATATTAGTTTGGATTATATTGGAGGATTTTAGGGAAAATTGATTATTGAATGGTATTTATTTAACTTTGGGGTATTGTTGGTTTAATTTTGGAAATTAAGATTAGTGTTTATTTCTTTCAAGGAATATCCTTTTGGGGGATCATTAGATCTTGTACTAACCATTTTCGTTTTGATTAATCTCTAAAGACCAGTTAAATATATAGTTTATCCTACATGGATCATGTATTTCTATAGAAGTTTATTCTAGCTCTTTTATTGTGACCAAGTCTTCTTGAATACTCATTGTTCAAAAAAAATAAGTTAGTGGTAAAAAGTTATTAAATAATGAAACTCTGCTTAAAAAGTAAGTATATCTCTTTATTTTCTTAGTCAATATCAGAAATGAATTCCTCGTCCTTATGTAATGTAACTTAAAACAAAAAAAATGTTGTCCGTTTACTTTCCTACTAAGAGACTAATGGTCGTTTGTCCCAACACAAATTTTTGGTTTTCTTATTGTTAACTTTCTCCTGATCATGATTTCTATCTCTATCCATCAGAACTTGACACTTAGTTGATCATCCATATCCATGTTTTCCTATATGAAATCTGAGTATGGGTTATCTTGGATGACCTTTATACCTCTCCTTCTTTCTTTTAAAGTGATAGTTTTATTGAATCTTTTTCCGATGTGGGAATTTCCATTATATTCCCAAGCACAATTTTAAAAAATTGTGAGGATGCAATTTATTGAAGGAGGGGAGAATGTAACACCCCAAGCTTCCACGGTACTTTTCCCTTCGAATAATACAATGGCGTGCATTGTACGCAACTTCGAGATTTTAACACACCACAACCAATCAAACTAGCCGTTATGAATAGTAATACCTAATTTTTGAAATTTTATAAATTCTATCTCTCAAAATGGACTTCATTTTTGGATTCGGAATATCGAAATTAGCCTAGGGTGAAATTTTGGTACTTTTCTGATAACATTCATATTTTCATGAATAGTGAAAATTACTAAATTTTAATTAAAAACAACTTTTTTAATTGAAATAATTAATATTGATAAATTATGAATTTCAGTAGTTTTAAAATATATTGAGAATATATTTTTTCCATTTAATTCAATTATTGTCATTGGACATAATTTCACAATTAACCCGGACATAAACAAGTGCCAATTTTTTTATAGTTATTATATCTTAAAAACACGCTTTTTGTTTTAACAACGGGAATTAATTTTAAATTAATTTCTGCCACTTATATATTTTTAATTTGAAAAAATTTATTCCATATTTTTAATGATGATTTTCAAATTTTTTTAATAGGTAACTTTTATTTTTAGACATTTTGAATAATTACTGCGGTAAATATTTTATTTACCATGGTTAAGGGTAAATCCGGTAAATAAGGGTAAACAAAATATATTATAATAATACTAAATTACCCTAAAACGTGTACTAACATTATTGTTTGATACATGTTCGACCATAGGCATCTTTGGGCCGATTTGGGGACCCCATGGAGCCACTTGTAGGTGATAGGGACACTTTATTTTCATTAAGTTAAAATAAATACAAAATTGACACAAGCATATATCTTTTAGAAAAACAATTTTTACATAGGGTTATATATGTTATATTTTAGACTATAAATATTCATTAGAAAGATAAAAATATTTCCTACATAATTATATTTTATTTAAAAAAATTAGACATTAAATAAGTTAATTTATTTATGACACAATGGTGATGCAGTAATTACCATAATAGTGAGAAATTAGAATAATTGATATTATAAATACCCAAATAAATATAATTTGAGACTTTTATTGAATTAAACTAATTTTTTAGGTTAATATGACATATTAGAATTAATTTAATTAACGTTTTTTAAGTGATAATTCTGTTATGTGTTTCACAGAAATCAACTATTGAATAGTGTCAAAATTGAAATAAAAGAGTTTTTAAAACAAATATTATATTATTAATTGATATTAAATTCCTAAAAATCTAAGGTTCGGCCAAGAGACTTATATAAATATAGGTATATCATTAATTGACCACTTGGGGGTCTTTTGGATGTATATAGTATGTTTATTATCTATATAATATAAAAATACAAAGTGACATGGTAAATGTCAAACTAATTAACTAAGAGTTGAAACTAAAAGATAATTTTAATATAGTGACACAAAGCTGTCTAAATTCTATTGGATTAATTTTTATCGACCTATACCCATCTTAAACTTTTAATAATCAACTTTGGAGCCATTAGAAACCGAATATGAATTTATGATAAATTAATATTTCTAGCTTTTCCAAAGGTGTCCCTCACCTCTCTTATAAAAGGGCACTCCTCCTTATCATTTCTTCACACATTCAAAGCCTTTTTATTCGGCCAAATCCTTCCCAAATACTCTTTCAACTTCCCTCAATACAATCTAGATTCCTTAGTTTGATCAGAAAGCCAACTTAAGGAGCCCTTTTGATCAAATCAAAAGGAAGAACCCGAAGAAGATGTAATGTTTTCACCACCCCTTTTCAAGTTCCTTTCTTCTTCCACTTCTTCTTTCGTTGTTATTACCATTATAAAATAATAAATCCAGTATAATATATATAATATGATGTTATTATAACTATGGTACACCCATATTCAGTATTCTATCCATCCTTTGAATAACATGTCACCATACGTGCGTACGTACGGCTTACCGTCTCCACGTCGTGGTGTAATTGTTATTCAATATATTATTATTTGGATGGGTATAATAATGATGTGTAACTCATGTAAATAATAAATATAACATGATAATTATTCTTTATATATGATATACCATCCAATTATATATTATTTTAATATCAAAAGAATGATATTGTCGCTCGTGCGTACGTACGGACTACCGTCTCCACGAACGCGATGAGATTCATTCTCCATCATATCCATTCAAGTATAATTATAATTTGATGATTTAAAAATAATATTTAACGACTTGATATCATTCTGGATATTAATAATATGCATACCATTAATAACAAATATGGCTCACATAATAAACAATATAAAGTAAAATGAACTCGTTATCACCAGAAATGACGATAATTCTAAGATATTATTAACACATCAATGTTAAAAGAACATATATGATATCAGATTAAAGCATATGATTATTTTATAATTAAATAACAATTATTTCACCATTATACAGGAGGTTAACCTACCGTTGACCAATAAAAAAGTACAAAGTAAGGGATTTTCTTATCTCACTTTCTATTCCGTGAGATTTCCATTGTTCGCCACTAAATTATTGAAAGTGGTATATTGTGTACTGACATTTGATATATATTATCATGATTCTATTTATATTCATGTTATTCTGTAAATAATTTGGTGCTTATTAACTTTTGGCCATACGACTCAGTTGATTACAATGTGGTAAGGGGTTTCTTAACTCACTCTTAATTTCGTGAGAATTCCATTGTTCACCACTTAATTATTGCATGTGGTGTATGTGTACTGCCCATGTTTGTATTCATTGTGTAATATACATTAATTCATGTATATTTACATCATCATTGTATGATACCTCTTTCATGGTTGTATGTTTTGTATGTTACCAAATCAATAAGGGGATTTGAAATATCAATTTCCACTCATTCGTCTTTACGCATACTTCATAGATTATTTTACTCCAATATTATGTGTGGAATCACTATTCATTTTATTATGTCATAATTTCCACTCCCCTTTCTGTGGATATACTTTTTATACACATAATCACTCCATTGATAAATTCTCATGTCATCGGTATGAACTTGATAAGAGTAATGTTTACTCAATCTCGATTTGTTGAGATAAACATCCAATTCATTGGTGTTGTTTTTACTAGAATATGTGTGAATGTCCTTGATTGTTTTACACTGAATATCCAATCATATTTAGTGTATTTATATTTTTCACACATTATTATGTCGTTGATTTATCCTTAACCTAAGGATACGGCCTTTATGAGAGATTTCATCTCAATTTACATTCCATTGAGACTTCTTTGTTGTTATAAACCAAATCACTTTTATGTGATATATATAATGTACATTGACATAGTATATCATGAATCCCTTTATTCTCATGATATTAAAAAGTTTTGATTACCTCAATTATTTGTCTTCATATCCCCTTTCAATGTTTTATTTTTCCCAGGAATATGAAGAAGTAATTTATGAATGACCTGTAGGGATAGTATGAGGGGATATGAAGACAAGATGTTGTTCTAGTTGTTATTTTTACCTTATAATGTAATGTAAGACTTGTGAATATATCTAGTGTTTCTAAGACTACTAAACTAATTGTTCTTTCGAGAATTGATCCTTTGTGATCATGCCAATGTTATGTAATAATGAACCAACTCTAGGTATCTAGGGTCGGGGTGTTACATTTGGTATCAGAGGAAGTTTATTACAAACTTTAGAAGCTAGATTTTCATAAACTCTGATTAGATCACATAACCCAAAGAGAGAATTTGAGGATTAGTGTAGAATAACATACTAGAATTTTGGTATTGTAGATATTATGTGAGTTTTCCGAGAAATACATCCCTGTCTGGATACGAACAGGTAGAGGCGGCTTTGGCACAGATATACCTAGGGGTAAAACCCAAAAACACCGCTTTGATCTAGACTCGAACGGGAACTCGTGCATGACAACAGGCCTCGCTGCACTCTTGGTTACGACACTCCCGGGGGATATGCTTTGGTAAATTCACAAGATTTGTATGAACCATTATTAAGGGAATACAAAAAATTCCCCTAAGAATATATGTCAGCAAATATATAGTGGACAACCTAGATTTTAACATAGGGTACCCCATGTTTGGATATATTTTTCAATTACAAGATTATCCTATTATGTCTATTTTTTTACATTCTTATTAGATAATTATTCAAAACCCCTAATTTTATTTTATTTTTGTTAGTTGAAACATGGAGGGAGCAAGATTACGAACAAATATTCTCTCTCTTCCGGAAGAACTACTTACAATTATTATCCAGAAGTCATGCGCAGACGATGTTGAAACTTTTTCAAATGTCCAAGTTACATGTAATCAAATTTATGGGACATCCAATACCTCTATCATTGCACGATTCTTTCAAGGATCAAGTACTGACTATGGGATAATGTTGTGCTCTCAACTTTCTTACCACGCTAAGCGTGGGAAGTAACATCAGTGTCTTTTAAAATTATTCACTTTATCTCATAATTACGATTCACTAAATGATTTTCTAGATGCTGCAAAAGAGGGAGACCTTCGAGCAGCCTATATGTATCAAATTATATATTTATGTCTTTTGGGATATACGGAAACTGATTTACCAAAACCTTATTTTGAAATATTTGAAGATAAATCAGTGAAAAGTTTTCTAAAAAAACATGTTAAAGACGATGTCTCAAAATTATATATAAGAAATACCTATTTTTTATGATGCATCGATGCTTCCATTGATATAATCCAAGATGGATGAGGAGTTTTTGGGTAAAGGAAGTAGATGATTTTGAAAAATTCTTGAGGTACCATTGTTACAAATGAATGAATTCTACCAAAAGTCAAATCCGCCTAGTCTCTCCAGTGTTCATGTTGTGATCCACATATCTATAGTGACAAAATACATGCCTGACCCAACGCATGTACTCACCTATGAATAATTAGAACTGGAACCTGATCTATCTTACTGTGGAGAGCCTATCAGAATTATTCATACTAAAGATCAGGTGTTGAGAAATCGGATGACTCTTCTAGTAAAAGTTCTATGGAGAAATCATAAGATGGAAGAGGAAATGTGGGAACCCGAGGAACATATGATGAAGAAGCTATGTAGAAATAAATGGTTGGAGAAATGTTTAAAAAGTTTTAGTGCTCCTTGTTGATGGGTTTACTTTGGAATACTTTTCTATTTTATTTTTAACCCTACAGTTTGACATGTGAGAATGATATTTGAGGAAGAATTAACTCTTCTCTTATGGATATAGTTATAAATAACTATTTGGTTTTATATGATCATTTGGTTTGAGACAATTATAAGTTATTATAATTTGGGATGAAAATGCATGGTATGAGATAAGAATTGTGGTTAAATTATGTTATGGTTATTTTGAGGAATTTATCTCACTTTGGTAATGTTATAAAGAATAGGTATTGAAAAGGACAACACGTAGACCGCATGACAACCCGTCGCATCGAACAAAGTTGTGGGAATAGAACCCACAACCAAAGTGCGATTGGGATTTATCGCCTACCACTGGACTACGTGAAGTCCCTGGTTAGTGTGACTATTATTTTTAGTTAAATGATTTTATTTATCCATAATAATTTGATTTGGGATCTTATTTCTTATCAAATGATTACCCTTAGTATAGGAAAATGATTTGGTGGTTAAGTGATAGATGTTATTTCAGAAGTTCTTTGCTTTGTTGTGAACACTATATGCCCAAAGAAAATTGAATAGTATGGGATTTGATTAGAGGAGTAATGGTGAATTTTTATCTATGTTTTTATTATGGATTTATAGTGATTTGGGTTGTTTATGGAAATGATTAGGTTAATTACTTTTAAGTATGTGACTTTAAGAGTATTTCATATCATTTGGAGATACAATTTAACGTGGAAGACTACATTCTTATAAGTTTTGAGTTTCAATATTAGTTTGGATTGTATTAAAGGATTTTAAGGACAATTGATTATTGAATGGTATTTAATTAACTTTGGGGTATTGTTGGTTTAATTTTGGAAATTAAGATTAGTGTTTATTTATCTCAAGGAATATCTTTTTGGGGGATCATTAGATCTTTTACTAACCATTTTGGTTTTGATTAATCTCTAAAGACAATGTAAATATATTGTTCATCCTGCATGGATCATGTGACTCTATAGAAGTTTATTCTAGCTCTTCCAGTGTGACCAAGTCTTCTTGAATACTCATCGTTTAAAAAAAATGAGTTAGGGGTGGAAATTTATTAAAGGATGAAACTCTACTTAAAATGTAAGTATATATCTTTATATTCTTATTTAATATCATAAATGAATTCCTCATCCTTATGTAATGTAACTTAAAACAAAAAAATGTTGTCTGTTTACTTTCCTTCTAAGAGACTAATGGTCGTATGTCCCAACACAAGTGTGTGTTTTTCTTATTGTTAACTTTCTTCTGATCATGATTTCTATCCCTCTCTATCAGAACTTAACACTTAGTTTATCATCCATATCCATGTTTTCCTACATGGAATCCGAGTATGGGTTATCATGGTTGACCTTTATACCTCTCTTTATTTCATTTAAAGTGATATTTTTAATGACTCTTTTTCCGATGTGGCACTTTCCATTCTCAGGACGAATTTATAAAATTGAGAGGACACAATTTATTGAAGGAGGGGTGAATGTAACACCCCAATCTTCCACGGTATACTTCTCTTTGAATAATACAATAGCGTGTGTTGTACGAAACACTGAGTTTAAGTACACCCCGACTTACCAAACTAGCCGTTCAAAAGAGGTTATGAATAGTATTAACTAAATTTTAAATATTATATTATCCTTATAATTTTAATCCATATTATGAGTTTCTAAGACATTATTTATAAACAAATTCATTTTTTTCAGATAAAAGAAGTATTTTTCAAAAAATGAAATTTTACCACCTTTTAATGGAGAAGCCTTTTTAAAACCAATATTTGAAACTTTTATATATTAATTTTGACAAAATGAAATTCTTCTTTAGAATTGGGACATAATAATTTATTATCAATAATGTTTTGGTGTCTTTCTGATAACTTTTATATTTGTGTGAATAGTGAAAAATAATATATTTTAACAGAAAACAACTTTTAATCAAATTAATTTATATTGTTAAATTATACATTTTAATGGTTTGGAAGTATAAATAGATTATATTTTTACTATTTAATCCAATTATGGTTATTTTAAGTAATTTCACTTTGAAATTGGACATAAACAAGTGTCAAACTTTTGATAGTTATTATTTCTTAAAAATTCGCCTTTTGGTTTCGAAAGCGGGAATCAATTTTAAATTAATAAATGCAACTTTTATGTTTTGAATTTGGTAAAATAGAATTCATTTTTTGATTCGTAATAACGAAATTATCCTAGGGTGAAATTTTCGTACTTTTCGGATAACTTTTATATTTTGATGAATAGTAAAAATTACTAAATTTTAATTAAAAACATATTTTTTAATCGAAATAATTAATAGTGATAAATTATGAATTTCAGTTGTTTTAAATTATATTTTAAATATATTTTTACCATGTAATACAATTTTGGTCATTGAACATAATTTCACATTTAAACCAGACATAAACAAGAGCCAATCTTTTGATAGTTATTATCTCTTAAAAACACGCTTTTTGTTTTAACAACAGGAATTAATTTTAAATTAATTTATTCCACTTATGTGTTTTGAATTTGGAAAATTGGATTCCATATTTGGAATCAGGATGTTCATATTGTGTGAATAGGTAACTTTTATTTTTAGACATTTTGAATAATTACTGCGGTAAATATTTTATTTACCATGGTTAAGGGTAAATCCGGTAAACAAGGGTTAAAAGAAAAAATATTATAATAATACTAAATTACCCTAAAACGTGTCTTAACCCTATTGGTTGATACATGGTAGAAAATGGGCATCTTGTGGTCGATTTTGGGACCCCATGTATCCACTTGTAAGTGATAATGACACTTTATTTTAGTTAAGTTAAAACAAATACAAAAATGACAAAAGCATATATCTTTTAGAAAAACAATTGTTACATAGGGTTATATATGTTGGATGTTAGACTATAAATATTCATTAGAAATCTAAAAAGATTTCCTACATAATTTTATTTTATTTATAATTTTTAGACATTAAATATGTAAATTTATTTATGACACAATGATGATGGAGTAATTACCATAATAGTGAACAATTAGAATAATTGATATTATAAATACGTAAATAAATATAATTTTAGACTTTAATAAAATTACACTAATTTTCTAGGTTAATATGACATATTAGTATTTATTTAATTAACGTTTTTTGAAGTAATAATTCTGTTATGTGTTTCAAAAAAATCAACAATTGAATAGTGTCAAAATTGACATAAAAGAGTTTTTTAAAAAAAATATTATATTATTAATTGATATTAAATTCCTAAAAAATCTAAGGTTCGGTCAAGAGACTCATATAATGATATTTGTATCATTACTGGACCACTTCGGGGTTTCTTGGATGTATATTCTAAGTTTATTAACCATATAATATAAAAATACAAAGAGACATTGTAAAAGTGAAACTAATTAACTAAGAGTTAATACTTAAAGATAAAGTTAATATAATGACCCAAACCTGTCTAAATTCTATTGGTTGAGATGTTTTCGACCCATCCCCACCTTAATGTTTAAATAATCATCTTTTAAGCCATTATAACCCGAATATAAATTTATTATAAATTAATATTTCTAGCTTTTCCAAAGGTGCCCCTCACCCCTCTTATAAAAGGGAACTCCTCCTTCTCATTTCTTCACACCTTCAAAGCCTTTTGGTTCGGCCAACCCCTGACCAAATACTCTCTCAACTTCCCTCAATACAACATAGAGACCTTAGTTTGATCATAAAGTCATCCTAAGGTGCCCTTTTGATCAAATCAAAAGGAAGAACCCGAAGAAGAGGTAATGTTTTCACCACCCCTTTTCAAGTTCCTTTCTTCTTCCACTTCTTATTTCTTTGTTATTACCATTCTAAAATAATAACTCCAGTGTCATATATATGTTGTAATTTTATTATAAATATGGTACAACCATATTCAGTATTCTATCCACCCTTTGAATAACATGTCACCACACGTGCGTATGTACGACTTAACGTCTCCACGTCGTGGTGTAATTGTTATTCAATATGTTATTATTTGGATGGGTATAATAATGATGTGTAACTCATGTAAATAATAAATATAACATGATAATGATTCTTTATATATGAAATACCATCCAATTATATATTATACTAATATCAAAATAATGATATTGTCGCTCATGCGTACGTACGGACTACCGTCTCCACGAACGCGATGAGATTCATCTTCCATCGTATCCATTCAAGTATAATTCTCATTTTATGATTAAAAATAATATTTAACTACTTGATATCATTCTGGATATTAATAATATGCATACCATTAATAACAAATATGGATCACATAATAAAGAATATAAAGTAAAATGAACTCGTTATCACCAGAAATGACGATAATTCTAAGATATTATTAACACGTCAATGTTAAAAGATCATATATGATATCATATTAATGCATATGATTCTTTTATAATTAAATAACAATTATTTCACCATTATACAGGAGGTTAACCTACCGTTGACCAATAAAAAAGTACAAAGTAAGGGATTTTCTTATCTCACTTTCTATTCCGTGAGATTTCCATTGTTCGCCACTAAATTATTGAAAGTGGTGTATTGTGTACTGCAATTTGATATATATTATCATGATTATATTTATATTAATGTTATTCTGTAAATAATTTGGTGGTTATTAACTTTTTTCCATACAACTCAGTTGATTACAACGTGGTAATGGGTTTCTTAACTCACTCTTAATTTCGTGAGAATTCCATTGTTCACCACTTAATTATTGCATGTGGTGAATGTGTACTGCCCATGTTTGTATTCATTTTGTAATATACATTAATTCATGTATATTTACATCATCATTGTATGATCCTTCTTTCATGGGTGTATGTTTTGTATGTTACCAAATCAATAAGGGAATTTGAAATTTCAATTTCCACTCATTTGGCTTTACGCATACTTCATTGATTATTTTACTTCAAAATTATGTGGGGAATCACTATTCATTTCATTATGTCATAATTTCCACTCCCCTTTATATGGATATACTTTTTATACAAATAATCACTCCATTGATAAATTCTCAAGTCATCGGTATGAACTTGAAAAGAGTAATGTTTACTCAATCTCGATTTGTTGAGATAAACATCCAATTCATTGGTGTTGTTTTTACAAGAATGTGTGTGAATGTCCTTGATTGTTTTACACTGAATATCCAATCATATTTAGTGTATTTATATTTTTCACACATAATTATGTCGTTCATTTATCCTTTACCAAAGGATATGGCCTTTATGAGAGATTTCATCTCAATTTGCATTCCATTGAGACTTCTTTGTTGGTATACACCAAATCACTTTTATTTGGTGTATATAATGTACATTGACATAGTATATCATGAATCCCTTTATTCTCATGATATTAAAAAGATTTGATTACCTCAATTATTTGTATTCAAGTGTCTCTCTTTTGGTTAGAAACTCTAACTAAAATACCATTTTTAAATGTTTTAAAGACCTATTCTTCTAAATCTTGCTCATTAATATCCATGTTTTAAAAAATGGTTTTAAGGATTTATTTATATGGACATTAAAGTTTTAAAATTAAAACTCCTTTTGAATGTTTCAAAGTGGTATGGGACACTTTGATTTAAAAATCAATTTTTAAATGACTTCTTGACAAATAGTGTGAATTTTAAATGATTTCATGAAAAAAGGGGGATATTTCTCTCAAATAGTTTTGATGATTATTTTCATCTATGTCAACATCCTTAATTATTCTTGATTGAGGTTAATTTGATACAATACAATATTCTATATTGTATCGAATGAGTTATGTTTGACTGTGGATGTGCTATTTTTATACCATTTGTGGTTTGTGGTTAAAGTATTGACATTTCGTATGCTAGTTTTAATACGAATGTTTATGTTATGTTTAAACCTGTTTATATGAGGAATGAATTGGACTTAATAAGTGATGGGTGGAGCCCGCTATAGCTCCTTGATGCATCGGTAGGTCTCATGAGACAAAATAGTGTCTTGGCACAAGGCCTTGACAAAATCTTATTTGTAGTCTTGGGACGAGGCCTTGGCTATGTGGTTATGATAGTCTGGCATTATGCATTCCATCAATATGAAAGTGGTTATTGATATTTCATGTTATCATTCTACTAGTAGAATATCCATGTGAGTAATTAAATGACATTAATTTATTTTATCTTTTCCATTTTATGCCGAAGTTCAAGTTTAAAAGGCTTATGTTTTAGTTATAAAGTGCCTTAAGTGTTTGTGCTTATCTATAAAAGCTTCTGCTATAATGTTATCCTTAATGAGCATCTGAGATCACCCCTTTCAATGTTTTATTTTTCCCAGGATTATGAAGAATTAATTTATGAATGAACTGCAGGGATAGTATGAGGGGATATGAAGACAAGATGTTGTTGTAGTTATTTTTTTACCTTATGATGTAATGTAAGACTTATGAATATATCTAGTGTTTCCAAGACTAATAAACTAATCAGTCCTTCGAGACTTTATCGTTTGTGATCATGCCAATTTTAGGTAATAAAGCACCAACTCTATGTATCTATGGTCAGGGCGTTACATCCTTGACCCTATTCCACTTTATGTCCTGTGAAAAACATTTCAAAAACTTGGGATGATCATAAAAAGCTCATTAAGGGATATAAAAATATGGAAATAAAACATTATTCCATGTTTACAAAATAATCAATGAAATCATACTTTACTCATAAAACATAAGCACTTTAACATACCTCATGAAATCATAAGACTTATGAATAACTCAATGAAATCATAAGACGTAAAGGTAACTTAAGGCATTCATAACATTCTTACGTGTGGATTAACCATCATGGTTACATTTGGAATACCCATCACAGTATATTCCTTAAGTCTCTTCGGAGAAACCTTAGAATTTAACTCATTCACATTACCCAATGCATTGGAGAGCTTTATCGGGCTCACCCGCCCTTAGTTTATCATAGAACCACCTGATTTCATAATCAATTCCCAAGAACCATAACATAATCATAACAATTAAAAAATGCATAAAATAAACATTAAATTTACCCATTTCAATCACAAGATATAACATCATGATATTAACATAAATAAAAACATATAATAAAATCATTAAAACTCTATGAGATAAATATCCCGTTATACATTGAAAATATTAAAAGAAGACATTTAAAAGGGATTTTTGAATCAAAGTTTCCCATACAACTTTGAATATTTTGAAGTTGTTTTAAAAAATTCATGTCCATATAATTTAATACTTAAACCCATTTTTAAAACATGTACATGGATGATAAATGTTTAAAAGAATAAATCTTTAAAACCATTTAAAAAACTGTTTTAATAAAAGAGTCCTTTACCATTTTAAACATTTGAATTTTAAGCCACACGAAAGTAGACCATTTTCAATAAATTTAAATGAATTGAGTATAGATATAATATGGATACAGAATTTCATATGGGATGTATATAAACTTTATAAAAGAATAAAAGTGCATATCATCAAGAAATGTCTCAATTAGAAGAAATTGAGATGTAATCCCAATCAAAGATCATGCCATTAGAGCAAGGATAAAGAAATGAAATAATTATCTGTGACAAATATAAATACATAAAATATAAGTGGATATTCAGTGTAAAACAATATTAGGTCATCCACATATATTCATAGCCCAACATAATCAAGAAGTAGAGGTTTAACCCAAAGAATTGAAATTGGGTTAAGAGGTTCCCGAACAGAAATTCGATAGCCTAACGACATCACATTAAAATTCAGAAAATGAGTTGATGAGAGATAAAAGGGTATCTCATCACGTGGAAATAAAATTTATATAAATAATGATATATAAGAACATATCCCAACATAAGAATATGTATATTAAAAGACCTAACAAAAACATGTGTTTTTTTAATGAAGAGGGTGAAATGTTCCCTTACCGATTTGGTAACCTAAGAAACATACACCACATGAAAGAAGGGCCATATAATTTTGATATAAATACCCATAAATGAAATTATATTACACAAATATTAGAAGCATGGGCAGTACATATACCACTCAAAGGCGATAGTGAAAAATATAGCATGAATCTCACAGGAATAAATAGTGAGATAAAAAAAACCCTTACCTCTATGCAATCAATCAAGTTGTATGACCAAGAGATAATAATAACCAAATTAATCACATAATACCATGAATATAAATAGAATCATGATAATATATAAAAAATAGAAGTAAAAAATACACCACATGCAATAAATAATTGGCAAACAATGGAAATCTCACAGAATTAAAAGTGAGATAAGAAATCCCATTACCTCAAGTCTGAATTATCTTGTTCATTTCTTTATATTCCTGAATAATAAACATTGTTCAATTTATAATGGCTTAATTACTTCCTTTAAAGTTTATTATTCAATTCATATCACATATTATCATGTTATAATAATTAGTTAATTATGTGAGTTCATATCATACGTTTGGTCGATGTTCGGTACATGAGTCAGCAATGAACTTATTTGAAGAGAATTGTCCATGTATTTATAAGTACATCATCTCGTAATGGTGTTCATGATTTAAATATCATATATATCTAGTATATATGTATTCAATAATATTCCATAATGTGTGGAGAAAAGAAAAGAAATGTACGTTCATGGAGACGGTAGGTCATATGTACGCATGAACGCTACATTCATTTTTTGTCATATTAATGGAATCTAATACTAAATTCGACATAGATATATTATAATTACATTTTAATATATATGTTATATATGTAACATAAGTTCATTAATTATATTCTTTAAAAATTCTATGTTTGGAATGAACGAGTCACATCACTTGAGGGGGCGGTAGTCCACACTTCCTCAAATGAAATTAATGCATTTTCACAACATGCAAAGCATAAAGGTATAAAATAAAGAATCATAGAGAGTAAATAAATATATTTCTACAATAATTTCCACCATGAATGATGTTAAAAAATGATTGAACAATCATCGTTTCGTGAGACAGTAATTTTCCACCCACAGAAACAGTATGTTCTTTAGCCATTTGTTGGAGGTGTGTGTGAGTGTAGGAGGAATCCTTATCATAACAACATCCTAGTATATTGAGAATAAGGTTGTTATTATGGGATCAAATAATAAGAAGATAGTGGTGAGTGATGAAGGAAAATAAAAGAAAGAAACTCGAGAGAAGACATTACCTCTATATCGGGTAACTCTTTTTGATTTCAGCCAAAGGCATCCTTGGAAAGACTTCTTCCCAAAGTGAGGCTTCTAGGAGTGAGAGAGGGATGTGGAGAGATATTATGAGCAGAGTTTGGAAGATCCAAGGGCTTGAGAGGTGGGGCTAAGGGTTTAGATGTGGGGGCCTTTTATAAGAGGGAGGATGGTCACTTTTTGAAAGTATTGATATGTTACTTTATTATAAAATGAATTTCGGATTTAAAGGTCCCATAATGATATATTTTGAGTATAAGGTGATAAGGGTTCGAAATAAACCCATATAATAGGTTTTCGACAAGTTTATGTCTTATATTTTCCTTATCTTTTCATTTTATTTAAATCATTTATTAATGAGGTAAACACTGCATCATCATGGTGTCATAAATAAATTTATTTATTTAATGTCAAAAAATTATAAAAAATACCATGATGTAGAAAATATATTTAGATTTACAATGACTATTTATATTTTAAGAGATAATTTATTTAATCAAAATTAAAATTGTTTTACTTAGGGTATACAAACATTTTTTATATTTATCTTCTTTTTAAAAATAATGTCATAAATGTCATTATCACACCCATGTGACTCCATGGGCCCTCAAGTTTGATAAAATGATTCCCATGGTCGGCCATGACTCAAAAAATAGGATTTTGACACAATTTGGGGTCATTTTATATTATTATGATATTATTTTATAACCCTTAACTACCCGATTACTAATTAATCACAATAATTAAAGATAATTACCGTCGTTACTATTCATAATGTAAAAAAATAAAATAGTCTTAATTAAATAATTTGTACCTTATTATTCCAAATATGGAATCAATTTTACCAAATTCCAAACACATAAATTTCAGTAATTTATTTAAAAATAATTCTCATTGTCAAAACCAAAGATGGGTGTTTAAGAAGTAAAATTTATCAAAATATTGGCCTGTTTTTACATCCAATTGAAAATTGTAATTACTTAAAATGAACAAAATAGTATTAAGTGATAAAAAAATAATTAAATTACACCATAAAACCAATTAAAATGACAACATAACTATATAAATAAATTGGATGAAAAGGAAATTTTGAATTAAAATGCTATATTTTTCTATATTCTTAAAAAAATGAACATTATCAGAAAAATATCAAAAGTTCACCCTAAGCTATATTTGATATTCCAAATTTAAAAATAAATTCCATTTTACCAAATTCAAAACATAAAGTTTCATTAATAAATTATATAGTTAATTCCCGCTGTCAAAACAAATAGCATGTTTTTAAGAAACAATATCTATCAAAAGATTGATACTTGTTTATGTCCATTTTCAAAGTGAAATTAATTCTAATGATCACTATTGTATTAAATGGTAAAAATATATTCTAATTACTCTTTAAATTAATTAAAAACGTAATCTAAAAGTAGAAATAAATTATATTAAAAAGGAGGTTTTGAACTAAAATACAAGATTTTTCACTATTCATTAAAATGAACTTTATCGGAAAAATACCAAAAATTTACACAAAGTAAATTTTGATGTCTTGATTATAAAGATGGATTTTATTTTTTCAAATATAACATATAAAAGTGATAAAAATTATATTTAAAAAGTTTTTGCAATCAAAAGGTAGTTAATCGACCTTTTAAATAATATTAGAATATTTATGGTTAAAATTGGATTCATTCGCATTTTAAGCCTCTATCATTGTTTGGGTAACTGTTAAAATATTTAAAAAAAATTTATAATTATATTTTAGTTATTTTTATTCATTCCCTCCATTACAACGGCTAGGAGTTAACTACCTTTTAAAATAATTTTATTATATTATTAGTGTGCAACGTAAGATTTCAAACAAACTCATTGTAGCGTATTGGGCACTCCGTAAAACATAGAATTCCCTTTAAAGTAATTATAACATTATATTCCCAAATATTAATAAATATGAAAATGTCATATTCTTTATTTACCTGGGATGTTAAAATAACTATGCTTTTTAAATTTAACATTATCTTTTTACAAATTTTCTTATGATTCCCTGATAAACAGAAACATTAATTGCGCATACATGAAAACTATCACCTCCAAGAGAAATGAGTTGCATTTTTTCCAGCCACTCGATATGGTTGAAAATAACCTATTTTTATTATATAAAAATTATTTCCATAAAAATACTAAAATATTTTATATTATAAATATATTTTACAATAATTTTTACCATGGTCAACATATATAAAGACTTATGAAAAATTAACTTAATAACCTCAAGAAAACGATGTAGGAAAATAATAATATAATAAATCTAATATAATATTTTAATAAATGGTCCTTATTAAATTAATTAAATAATAAAAAATGTGTCTATTAAGGTATTGGATAAATTGAATTTTATTATTTAGGAAGTTATATATGTGTGCATATCGAATTGAATATAAGGTAAAGGTTTTCATTTGAAATTCCTTTATTTGAGACATGTTTGGTATTATACACCTAATTTAATTTATATGTTTTATATACTAACTATGTGATATAACATATCAATATTTATCGTTTAATTATTTTATTTTAATTTCAATTAATATATCTCACTTTCAAAGAGTTTTGATTCAAATCTATTTAAAGTAATAGGGGATTTTCATCTAAAATTATACTATTTAAGAATAGTTTGATATTATATACTAAATTTTAGTTATGAGGTACATATAATTTCTGTTCATTATATGATACCATAAATTGTCTTTCCATAATATAATTTTCTATTCAATTAAAATTTTTATTTATCAAGGGAATTTAATTTGAATGTTTCTAAAGTCCTATGATTTTACTTGGTCTCAATTATAATTCCTTAATACATAATATTTATTATGCACCATGTTTTCTTTCTATGGTGTATTCACTACCCATGGAAATATTTTTACCACGTTCTTTATATTTCATGAGATTTACTATCTATTTTATGTCCCCTAATATAAGTGTCAATTGATTTAGCTTTTTTCCTAATAGTTAATATTTTTGTAACTCAACTTTCATTCATTATGTTATGATAATTATCTGGAAACTTTTCATATATGTTGGTCACATCCCACATTTTTATAGTATAATATAGTGTTATCTCATTTGGGGGGAGGGATATACAATCCTACCATATAAACCCTTTCACAAAATATTTCTTACTTCTTTGGATATGTTTATTTTAAATCATCCACTTTCTTCCTATAGATGGCTAATGATCGTGTTTCTATTGTTTCGACTTAGTTGTATACTCATTACTCTATATGGTGTGAAAATCACAATTTACACAATTTATATTATAATATAATCACCTAGATTGAATTTTATTCAATTCAATTTGGGAAAATTATTGGTATTATTTATGTTGTTATTCTTATATAAGTGATTATCTGTAATTTGATTGTGTATTGTTTGAAAATCAACATTCATTCCCTAGATCGGTTATGATCAGGTTATACCTTTTATTGAAATGGGTAAATGTATTGGAAACCATATATTTTTATTCCAATTTTCATGGTTATTGGAAAGATGACTATGTATTCTTTTTCCATCCACCATGTTTTTCATGATGGGTTATGATCATGTTATCACTTAATTAATGTGGGAAATGTAATAAAATTCATGATGGAGGTTATCTTTAAAAAAAATAAACATGTGTTGATAATTAATATTCTTCATTATATGGATAAATTTTTTATTTATTTATAGAAAGGTTACTCAGGGAATTCTATAAAAGGATTTATTGACAATTATTTTTAATGCATTAAACATAATGATGTGACAGGTGGGGCAACAAATTATATAGATTATAAATGAATTGATAGGTATAATGAGACAAAATAGGCATTGGTATTCTTTATATTCCTACAAATTCAAAAATATGTATTTATTTTGTTCTATATTACAAGTATAGTGTATTGGAACAAGGCCTTAATAAAGGGCTTTTGATATCAAACATTATACTTTTAAAATATAAGAGATTTGTATTATTGATATCAATATTTTTGTTTTTTACCTTCAATAAAAATTATAACATTTTCATGTTGATTATGGATTAATTTTTTTTACCAATTTGTTTCATAATATTTATTCAATTATTATGTTATGATTGTTTTAGTTATGTGTTTCCCTCACTATGAGTTTTACCTCAACCCTTCATATGTTTCCATTTCCCTAGTTTATAACGAAAACAAGTACACATGACATGTTTATAAGGAAAACATGTTTGAAATAATTTTAGGAAGGCATTATAGACTTTTCATGAATTAATTAGTTTCATATATAATTCTAAAATGGACCATTTGATAAAATAACATGGTATTTACCAATTTATATTATGTTATAATTTTATAGGTATTTAAACAAGAATAAATCATTCAAATCTAAGAGAATTAATATTCATTGATGATTTTAAAATTATGGACGGATATATCTAGGATTTTGCAGTGGGTATCAAAGAAATTATGTAGTATGAGCTTATGTCCACCAAAATCAGGAGTTCGGGTCTTAGGTGTCCCATTATGTGAATAAAAAAGGATTTTTTGAGTGATGTTGAAGATAATTTAGAATAATATTCATAGTATTAAAATATATAAATATACTAAATGTTTTGATTTTGGGGTTTTTTTAAGTGTGAGATGAAAAATATATTCATTTAAAATGATGTAATAAATATGTTTATTTATCTCGGGCCACCTCATTCGGTATTAAACAAAGTTCGTAAAGTTTAAAACCCTTGGTTTTAGGTATTATACACTCTATTCATATATTTTAGGTATGTATTGTTTTGGTTATGTTTTAGGAGGTTATGAGATGTTTTGGAATAATTTGTACGGTTTTATGGAGGTGTAAGGTTTGAGCACGGTTGGTATAAACCCTGAAACACATACAGGAAATTTTGAAACTAAAATTGTTGGTGTTGGGTATTCAAACGTTGAAGTGCACGATTTGGAAAACCCATGAGGATTACCTGGGGAAATCATTCTATGTTAGATATACGTTAATATCATGTTTGGAAAACATAATGTCAATGCATGTGATCCAACCATGTGAGGTGTGCCTTGTGGTAGTTACTTATGAATTTCTATCACACAGTTTGTCTAATCATGCACACAAACCATAAATAATGAAATTTTAGATACGAAAATCATGAATCTAATTCAAAATAATTTTTTTAAGACACTTTTTTGCCTAATTTCTCTTAACATGAATTCTTCAACATCCCAATGATTGAGAGGTGATTTCCTATTATCATAGAGAATGTTTTTTGTGATCCAAAGTCTGTTTGAGATCTAGATTCACCAGTAAATGTTTATTTTTCATCATTCTTCATTGATTTCTTATTATCCTCTCTTTTAGATCTATATATCTATCCACATAGGATATACCTTTGTTTTATTATAGTAATCATCATGGGAGATTATTGAATTTGTTTAAGGGAACAAAAGTAATGTTTGGATCCAGATTATGTAATTTGGGTCATTGAAGTTTCTATACCATTGTTCGTTTTCTCCAAAGTTTGAGAGGTGGGTGGCTTCATTCTCATTTTCAAATTTTTAGAACATAATGGATGGGTTTCGAGTTGACTGAATTTCTTGAAATTGTTCTTAAATAACATGTGATATTTTTATATAAAATGTTTAAATTTTATGGGTTTTGGAGAAATTCTACTATTATATGATTTTAAAATGATGTGTTTAAAATTGTTGTATGGTTTTGATTATTTGAAAATATTTTCTCAAATTTATTAGAAAAGAAATGTTTTGATGAGTTTTTTTTGGGATGGATAGGAATAGATAGGTTGGTTTTTGTGGATTTGGATGTGAAATGGTCATAATGTAACAGAATAATATAGGGATAGAGTATGGACTTGATGTTTTAGAGTCAATGGTAACATCCAGGTTGTGTGTGTGTATGTGGTTATGTGCATGGAAATGAAAATTATTATTCCAATTAAGTAAAAGAATGGTTTTTCTGTTGTGAAATTGTTTTCCTTGGGACAGATTTGGTTTTCTATAAACTTTTTAAATACATATTTTTTATATTTAAATTTTTTAATAAAATGTGAAATAAAATTTTACCCTAATGACATGTGTTGGGATGTCAATGGGGAAATCATACCAAGTTTTATATTCAACCTTTTTTTAGAACTAAGGTGCATTTTTAGATGTTATTTATCAAGACCCATGTATAGGAATGGTATCCTAGTTCATTAATGGTAATTCTTGATTCCTTTAGTTGGGCATGTGGATTTGGGTCTTCGAACTGATTGGGAGTTGCTTAATATTGTTCTTGGTGTCTCTAGTATTTATCTTTTTTTTTGGTTCCTTGGTTATTTCACTTTGACTTTGGTTGTACTTAGATATTTGTTTTATTTTTTTATTCACTTTTATTTCTATTCTCATGCATCATATATATTTTTTAGTGTCAATGTTATCTTGGTTTGGTGGTTTTATCAAAAAAATGGATAATCATACATAATTTTTTTATAAGTCCCATTTTATTTATTGCTAGCCTTTGGTATCTTAGGGATGTTACCTAATTCCTGTTACACCTTCTACCTCTTCCAAGGACAATGGGTGATGTGTGGGATGTTACAAATGGTATAATATTATTCGGTCCTTCTATTACAAAGTGTATCAATTGTTTAGTCCATGATTTGGGATGATAGAAAAGATATAGTATTGTTGGAACCTGAGTCATAGTTTATAAAAAATGAATAGATAACATATTTATGATGAACATATAGTTACAAGGGACTTTAGGATCATGACTATTTTGAGACACTTCTAGGAGTTGTTACCACATTTTCACGGGTTTAGCTAATAATAGGTTCATACCATGCGTTGATAGTAATGAGTTTTCAATATGATTTCATAATAAATTTTATGTAAATTATTATTTATATGTTTAATATTTTTAGAATTTGGAAATCAATTGAAAATGATTTTATTTTTCAAATTCATGATTATGGTATTTTCAAAAATATTTTGAAACTTTGAATGATTAAATTTTACAAAAGGATTTATGGTAAAATTTTAAAAAATGGTTGAACATGGTTATTGTGGATAAACATGTTTGTGGAACTTATTGAAGTGGTAAATATGAAATTGATAAGACTTATATTGCTCGAGAGTGAGACTAAATGGATTTTTTACTTATATAGAATGACACAAGGTTGGTGTCAAAGAAACCAGATGGAAGAGGCAACTAATAATTCGGTTTCACCTAATCCATAGGTGAACCGAAAATTGATCCAAAGTTTTTTACAATATTTTAAAGCCAAAAAAAGTGTGAATAGAAAGGATGAACCAAGGAAAATGGATTATATGGTTAAGTTCTAAAAGAATAATACATCCGTCTTTTGAGGTGATTCAGAGCTAGGATAATCATAAGTGTGGATAAATTGAATGAATAAAATATTTGATTACCTTTTAACACTACATTATCCACATGTGAAGTTATAAATATATATGATGGAATATCTATAATGACAATTGTGGGATATATAATTTCATGCTAAATTGGACCAAGGTAATCTATGGGATTATTTTCAAAAAAATCAATAAATAATTCTTTCCTCACACATTAATAATTTCAAGAACAATATCCTTCATCATTTTAAAGAATGATAATATATTAGAGATAAATTATGAAGATAAATTTATGAATTTAGTCTACATTGAACTAGAAGTTGCTACAGTTGATACCTTGAAGGAATATATTTTAAAATTAGGGTTGATGCCAGAGATTCGATCAAAGATCTTCATTATTTTTATATTGGATTATATAGAGATGTTAATTAGATAAATGGTTGTATAAATTTATATCTCAAGAAATATTTTCAGAGGGAGAAAGATAATACCAATGAAAACTAGTGGGAAGTATAATGATTGAAATAACCATATGGGGGACAACTATTTCAGAGGTTGTGGTATGAATTAAAATCAGAAAGTGGGATTAGTGAATCTTCCTCTTAAACCCAAGGGTAATCTCGATTATTCTCAATGTGGTTATCTCTATCATATAATTAGAGATTGTATAAAACCACCTATAGAGAATTAGAATTTCAACATGAAGGAACATCTTCACCAATATCAGCATAGTTCTCCAAGGTCAGGTACTAGGAAACATCTCATGCTTCAAAAGAATCATATTGCTGAATGGAACAAGTGAAGATCTATATCTCTTCTTGGTAATACTGAGATATCCATCATGATTCTAGGAATACCATGACTCTTCCAATAATGAATCTCAATATTTTAATAAAGTGAAATGTTTGGTTAGTAAGTAATTATATGAAGCCCAAAAAGTGATCATGGATAATCAATTGGGACCTTTGAGAGTGATAGTTACAATTATTTTCAATTATACACTCACGAAATATTTTTAATATACGAGTGTATTCCATTTTTTTATTTCTTTTCATGTTTTTGATCTTATGGGTTTTCATGTTGAGATAATGCCTTCTGTTTTGAAACTTCAAGATCCTATTATCCATAAAGAATGTTTATCCATTATGTGAAGTTCATGTTCTATAACTATTGATGGGGTTGAGATGATTTGGGATTTATATGTTTATGATATGTATATCTAATAATTAATCTTGGGTATGGATTTATTGGCGTTGTTCAATGCTCACATTGATTATTTTATCCAAAGGTTTCATTTTAAAACTATATATGGCATCAAACCTCTCATTAAAGGATATTGAAATATGAAAGTAGGTGGAGCAGTATTGTTTGAATTAAATTTTGAAACAATATCATACTAGTTTTCAGATTTTACATTATAATATTTGTATGAGATTAGGAATAATTGTTTTTTAATAGTTTTTGATCAAATTCTTATTGTTTTTTTCAAGTAATTTCTTAGGATTTCCCCACACAAGATAAGTGAAGTTTATGATTTATATCTTACTAGGGACTAGTCCTATATCACTTTTATATTATCTGATAGAACCAATAGTATTAAGCTAATTGAATGTCCAGCTTGAAGAGTTTGAAAGAATAGGGTTCATTCAGCCTAGTATGACTCCATGGGTAGCATCGATTTGGTTTGTGAAAACCATAGATAAAAATCTTAAGCTCTCTGTGGATTATCATAAGTTTTATCAAGTTTTGATAAATAATGGGTATCATATTCAATTAATTGATGACATTTTTGATAAATTTAGTGGATCTCGGTAGTTCTTTATAATCAAATTTTGATCATGATATCGCTAATTGTGGGTTCAAAAGAACAATATTCCAAAAACAGAATTTAGAAGCATATATGGACATTATGATTTCATTATTATGTATTTTGGTCTTACTAATGCACAATCTGTATTTATGTATTTAATGAATCATATATTTTAAAGGTTTCTATATATCTTTGTAGTAGTGTTTGGGGATGATATACTAGTTTATTCACGGATAAGGGAGGATCATGGGAAACACTTCTCTATAGTGTTGGGTATCTTTTGAGATCATCATCTAGATGAAAAAAAATTCAAAGTTTTATTTTTTGATACCAAATGTAAATTTCATTTTACATATAATATTTCAAAAATGTTTTTTTGTGGATCTAGAAAATATAGAGACTATGATCTGTTGAAAACCACAAAAGAATACCTTTTATATAAGAGTTTTCTTTTCCTGGATGGATATTATCTATGTTTTGTTTGTGAGTTTTATAACTAGATTCACCAATGATAGATAGGACAAGGAAAAGGGTTCCATTCCAATATAATTACGATCGTAAGAAATATTTTCATGATAATAATTCTTTCCAAACATCAATACCAATCTTGATGTTTCATGAATGAGGATAAGGTTATGTGGTGTATTTTGATTATTCAGTATCTTGGTAGGGATGTTTTCTCATGATGGGATAACATATTGTTGCTTATAGATCAAGGTATTTATGGTTTCATGAAAATAACCACTCAACACATGATTTGGAATTAGATGATCTGGTCAATGCTCTTAAAACCTACCAATATTATATTTTTAGTTATAAATTTACAGTATATTCTGATCATAATCACTTGAAACCCATTTTCTCATAAAGAGTTTTGAATCTATGGAAAATAATATGGATGGTGTATCTTCAAATGTTCCACTTTGACTTAATATATAAAACATGTAACAAAAACTCTATGGGGGATACATTATGAAGAAATTCATATAGTCCATTGGAGAAAGAGGCATATGTTCAATGGATGTTGATGGAGATGATAGCTGACAAGAACATGGATTGTGAACACTGAGTTGGTACTGTGGCGTTCATTCCTAAACATATACACTTTATTTGATCTAATGATTCACAAAATCCCTAATTTTATTTTGAATTATTTTTATGTATTTTATATTTGAATTATGTTACAATAATTTCAAAGAACATATTCAGTTTCTCGGAATAAAAAAGTATCATGTATGGGGGATACATTAAGAAGAAATTCAAATAGTTGTCCCCCATATGTTTATTTCCATCATTGGAGTTCCCACTAGTTTTCATTGGTATTACCTTTCTCCCTCTAAACATATTTCTTGATATATCAATTTATATCACCATTTATCTAATTAACATCTCTATATAATCCAATATAAAAAGAATGAAGATATTTGATCGAATCTCTGGCATCAACGCTAATTTAAATATGTATTCCTTCAAGGTATCAATTGTAGAAACTTCTAGTTCAAAGTAGACTAAATTAATAAATTTATCTTCATAATCGATCTATAATATATTATAATTCTTTAAAATGATGAAGGATAATGTTCTTGAAATTATTAATGTTTGGGGAAGGAATTATTTATTGATTTTATTGAAAATAATACCATAGATTACCTTGGTCCAATTTAGTATGAAATTATACATCCCACCATTTTCATTCTAGATCTTCCATAATATATATTTATAACTTCACATGTGGATAATGTTGGTTTAAAATGTAATCAAATATTTTATTCATTCAATTTATCCACACTTATGATTTTCCGAGCTCTGAATCACCTCAAAAGATGGATGTATTATTCTTTTAGAACTGAACCATATGATCCATTTTCCTTGGTTCATCATTTCTATTCACACTATTTTGGCTTTAAAATATTGTAAAAAACTTTGGATTAATTTTCGGTTCACCTATGGATTAGGTGAAACCAAATTATTAATTGCCTCTTCCATCTGGTTTCTTTGTCACCTACCTTGTGTCATTCTATATAAATAAAAAATCCATTTAGTCTGACTCTCGAGCAATATAAGGCTTGTCAATTTCATATTTACTATTTTAATAAGTTCCACAAACATGTTTATCCATAATAACCATGTTCAACCTTTTTTAAAATTTTACCATAAATCCTTTTGTAAAATTTAATCATTCAAAGATTCAAAATATTTTTGAAAATACCATAATCATGAATTTGAAAAATCACATCATTTTCAATTGTATTCCAAATTCTAAAAATATTAAACATATAAATAATAATTTACATAAAATTTATTATGAAACCATATTGAAAACTCATTACTATCAACGCATGGTATGAACCGATTATTAGCCAAACCCGTGAAAATGTGGCAACAACTCCTAGAAGTGTCTCAAAATAGGGATTTTGTGAATCATTAAATCAAATAAAGTGCATATGTTTTGGAATGAACACCACAATACTAACTCAGTGTTCACAATCCATGTTCTTGTCAGCTATCATCTCCATCAACATCCATTGAACATATGCCTCTTTCTCCAATGGACTATATGAATTTCTTCTTAATGTATCCCCCATAGAGTTTTTGTTACCTATTATATATATTAATGTATCATATTTATTGTGTTTAAACATTTTGAATGAGTGTGGTTATGCCTATGGATAGTTCTTGTAAAGGGAGAGCCTAGTTGAAATATCTTGGAACTTTTTATTATGTGATAACTACATTTACTCAACCAGGAGCCCTTAATAAAAGGGTTTTTGAGTAAAAATCACTGTGATCGAGGAGTAGCGCATTGGTGGAGTGGAGTAGGGTATTTATGTTCCCTATACCACTATAAATCTCTATGTTTAAATTCATTTCTACGTAATTACTTTTTCACTGCATATTATCTTCATAATAAATATTAAACATACATACTATGAAGTGGGTGATCATATATGCTCTCAAAGAAATTTTTAATAACCCAATTCACTACCCCCTCCTGAGTTATTAAATAATTCATTATCGATGAAAAAAATAGGTATCAGATAAAGTGATTCTGGAGTTCAAAACTATCAAAATATTAATTCCAAAGATCTATCTTAAAATGGATATTGCGGCTAATAATAAAGATGGTATTTGAACAACTAGATATTTTTATTTCAATGGTGAGATCAATGGATTCTTATAATATCGAATGATTATTTATCCAAAAAATCATGGCCTAAAATTTTCTCTAAAAGTAGTCAATCCCTAGGAAATTATTTCTGAGAACCTGAAACATGGGATCCTACAACTGCATAAATTTATTATTTAATCAAATGTGATATGGATTCCTTCATTTTTAGATTAGGACAATATTAATTCAATAGAATCTCTCAATTTATATCAACACATGAAATGTAGAACACAATATAAGCAGAATATGAAGGCTCTAACAACATTAAAGATCTTATATATGATACTTTCTAGAAAAAGTTCGATACTTTCAAAATGACTGAAGGATAGAGCATCACTCAACTGAATTTAAGACTCACTGAGATTGAGATTAATATATCTTCTCTATGATTTCTTATAACTAATCCTGAATGATAATTGAAATTCCTCAGAGTACTACCACCTAAATTTAGTAAAATATCACCTACTATTAGAAAATATATAGAAATTGAGAATATAAAAATAATGGATATTTTGAAAACTCCAATAATGTATGAAGTTGGAATGGAAGATACTTTTGAAAATCATTGCATGATCAGAATGGAAAATGTTTCCAAGAAAGTGTTTAAATATAAATATGACATAAAGAGAAAATGTACACATGTTTTTAAAGCCTCTGAAGAAGAATATATCTCTAGAAAAGCTTAATTAATGTATGATCCTGCTAAATTTTCTTATAAGTTCAAAAGACTATATGACAAGAGATGATGATTCAGGAGACCCTTCAATAAGTACATAAATAATGATGACAACTCCAAATAGTTAAGATGAAAGAAATGAAAAAAGATAGGATATATTATTCCTAAATTCCTAAAAATAAATGATGAAAAGGAAAAAACATGAAGTATATCAAAAATATTTGATATAAGAAGTATGAGAAAGTTATGAAGGCCACTTGGAGTGATTCAGTTGATTCTAGATAATGCATGTAATAATAATCAGAAGCTAAAGGTATGCTTTATGGAAAAATCAGATGAGGTACACAAATGAAAATTAACAATATAATGATTGGAATTAATTTTCACCATATTAAAAATTAGGTATTAAAAATTAAAGAAAAAAACCAATACCTTCAAATTTCCTATAATAAAATCGTTGGTGTGGAAGAAAATAAGAACAATTATACTCTAAACCTTAAAAATTAGTTTTAAAAAATATACTTTATTGGATTCTGGATAATTCAAGACAATTGAAAACCTAAAAAGTATGTTCAAAATGTTAAACTTTTTTCAAGTGTTTTAACAAAAGGATAAGACTATTAATACAATATTTGTGGACAGAAGTAACCCAGAAAAGAAAAATTCTGAATTTCAAGCCATGGAAAAAAACTAAGTTTCATAGACAATCCTTTGTACCTTGTTCAAAAAAAATATCTTCTTAAATTTATTTTTTTCATTTTGATGAAATAGAATATTTTGAAAATATTTTTGATTTAAAAATTTCTAAAATTGGTAGAATTAAAAATATTTTTTTCTAAAAGATTTTTTAAAACTAACTAAAAAGTATTCTAGAAAATAGATGAATGTCTAGATACCTATATCTTTTATAAAAAACATTTCCACACTCAAAACAATTTTTTTACCAAAGTTTGTTTTGTTTGATTTTTCATTATAGAAAACTACTAATATGAACAGTAATGAAAAATTATTCATAGATAGTGGTTGTTCATGGAATATGAGTGGATGATACTCAAAATATTATTCACTATCTAAAATAGAAGTAGAATATGTTATGTTTAGAGACAATAAAAATGAAAATATTGTTGGAACTGGATATGTTGGAAATCTGTGGTCAATTTTTATCAATAATGTACTTTACATGGAAGGCTTGAAGGACAAACTGATAAGTATCTATAAATTTTTTATGATGGTTATACTACTTATTTTTAAAATTATTCCTACTTAGTTTTTTTGAGATAAATGTCTCATCTTTAAATTAACCAGAACATACAATTTTTACACATTATATCTTAACATGTTGTGTAAAAAATTGTAAATTGCTTAAATAATGAAATAGATGAATCATGGATTTGGAATAGAAATATTTGACATTAAAATGTTCAATACATAAGAAAATTTTCTAAAAGGAATCTTATTTCTGACTTTCTTAATTTTAAATTGTACAAAAAGAGAATATGTGATGCATTTTTAATGTGCATGAAATATAAATCATCTTTGAAGTTAATTAATAAATTTTCTACTTCTAGACCTCTTAATATTTTCCATATAGATTGGTCAAACCAACTACAAATTAATTTATTATAGTTAAGTCATTTAATATTGTTTTAAATGATGATTTGTTAGAATTTAGATGGGTTTGTTTTTATGAATGAAAAGTAAATAATGTTCTCTATTTATTTATATTTGTAAACCTGTGCTAATTTAAAAGGATGGAAAATCATGTCTTTGACAGGTGATCATGTAGGTGAGTATCAGAATCATGAATTCAATTCATACTTCCCTAAGAGAATAATTAAACATATGTTCTCTACTCGTATGACACCTTAATATAATGGTGTTTTTGAAAAGAGAAATAAGACTTTGTAAGAAATTTCTAAGACTATTTTAGGTTTATATAACATTCCCATTCATTAATGGGACGAATATATTAAAATTTCACATTATATAATTAAATGAGTACTAATAAAATCTATTTTAAATTTAACACCTAATTAGTTATAGAATAATATAAAATACAAGGTATGATTTTTTAATTTATTTGGATTTAAATACTTTATCTTGAACACCAAGGATAATCGTGAAAGTTTTGATCTAGAGTATGATTATTGTTTCTTTACAGGATACACTACTACTTCCAATGTGTATATATCATTAAATATAACTTCATGTATTATTGAAGAATTAGCTCATGTGAAATTCGATTGAATTGATCCTTTTGGTCACAAAATGACTAGATTAAATGAATAAAATAATTCAATAAATATATGAGATGTAAAAAAATCTTTCTTGGAAACAAAGATGATGATTTAGAAGTTTATTACTTTAAATCAAATAAAATAAGGGATGACACTAGAGAACCATAAATTGTGTTTCCAATAACACGCAGAAACCTTAAAGACCCTCCTTTAGAAACTATTATTGGAAGCCTAGACGAATGAGTAAAAACTAGAATAAATGTTGGAAATTTAGTATAGTTATTTACAATTCTATTCTAATAAGAACCATGATTTGTATAATAATATTTATTAGATGAGAGTTGGGTCATATAAATGCTATAATAACTAAACCAATTTAAAATAAAAAAATTGTGGTAATTATATGAATGATCTCCAAACTATCCTATAATTTTAACTAAATGGGGTTTTTAGAAACAAGTAGGTTGACCACAGTATAATAATAAGAAAACATCTTGATTGGTATCCAAAGTACATAATCAAGGGTGTGGTATTAAAGATTAATTTATTTTCTTTTATCAAATGGTTTTATAGTACGAATTTTAGATCTTATGTTATTTAAGAAAAAATATCTTGATGATATTTTACTAGTACAAATATTTATAGATGATATTATTTTTGTATAAAGAAATAAAAATTTATACAATGACTTTTTAAAATATATAGAAAAATTAATTTTAGAAGAGTATGATAAGTGACTAAACTAATTTTTAGAATTTCAAGTTTATCAAAGGGATTATAGAAATATTTTAAATCAAAGGAAATACATAAATGACCTACTTAAGATGTTTTTACTTCGAAACAATAATACCAACTAAAATCCTATGAGTTCTAATAAAAAACCTAACTTGGATGAAACTAAAAAACCATTTGACAATAGGTTTTATAGTGAAAGAATCATAATTTTATTGTACATTACTATATGTGGACCTGACACTTCATTCTCAATGCGTCTTTTTGAATGATTTCAATCTAATACAAAATAACCACATTTATGTTCTGTAAAAAGAAAATTATGATGTTTAAAAGGAACTGTAGTTGTTTCAATTCTTTGAAAAAACTATGATTTTTATTTTATTTCATATTTTGATGCCAAATTTTCTCAATGTATATTAGATAGGGAGAGAACCTCAAGAACCTTTAATTTTCTTGGTAAATTTCTCTAGTCTTGGTCAAGTAAAAAATAGCATTTTTTAGCACTATCAAGTGTAGAAAATGAATATATTGTTGTTGGAAGTTTTTTTTAAATAGGTTCTATGGATAAAACACACTATAATAGATTTTTTATTTTACTTCAATCGTGTTCCAATTAGATGTGCTAACACTAGTGCTATTAGAATCTCAAAGATTCCAATAAATCATTCCCGAACAAAGAAAATTTATTTAAGATATCATTTCCTAATATATAATGAATATAATATGATATATATTTAAAGTTTCTTTTCATAAAAAAAATTACTAGATATCTTTATTAAACCCTTGCCTACTGATATATTTGATTTTGTTAAATCAAAGTTATGGATGTTTCATTTTACAAAAAAAAACAATTGTTCTATATTTTTTTATGTATATACATTAATCATGTTATATGTTTTATTTCAAAAAATATTTCAAACGTTGATTCGAGTAATGATAATATATAATATTTCATTTCAAAAATATTTTTTTGTAATTACTCTAACATTTCAATACAACCCCACAATTAATAAGAACAAAAAAAATTGAATATTTACTCTACAAGGAAAACGACTCCAAAACCCTTTAAACCCTCTTTCGCTCTACTCAATACTTTGTTACCCTAGCCTCACAACCATAAAATTTTTAGACCTCTCCGTGAATTGAGAAAATGAAAGGATATTATGGTTCTTCATCAATCCAATGTAAATGTCAAAGTATATCTAGAAATATTTTAAGTGGAAGAGCCTTTAATTTCAAATAGTTAGACAGAACTGATATATTATTCAAAATTATTATTAATAATCAAGGATTGGAAAATGTATATGATAAATCATTAACCTCATAAGTGTAAAATAAGAAATTTCTTGAGTTCTATGAATATTTTGTATTTCACTTCAGTGAAATTGAAGTTCTCATTCCAGCTTTTGACAACTAAAAATAATTGTTGATGACCTATGTCAAGCTTACTGAAATGCTTAATGTTCCACAAGAAGGATACCCCTTATTCCACACCTCCTTATATCCCATTGATGAAATCATCCATACTAATATTATCAAATCACTTTTAGGAACTTCTATAATTGAGAAGAAGTAAGTAAAGAACCTAGAGCCATAACTGATAAATTTTTTAATGTTCCTTCAGTCTAGAAACACTAAGAGAAAGGTAGGTTTGGAAAAATCCGTTTTCAAGATATTTATTTAAATTTTTTTTATTATACATGAAAACCTAGTAGACATAGAACGATATATAATGAGAAACATGTAAAAAGTGAAAACTAATTCAATTAATTTATACCAGTATGAAGTAACCATAACTATATTATTTTGGGGTGCCAAATTTTCTTTAGATATCAACAACGGAAAGTCATTTCATGATTTGACAACTATTAATCCAAGTGTTTTAGGAAAAATTTCCTTATATTTATATTTTTCATTGAATATTTTGATACACTATTTATTGATTCCCAAAATTTACCCTACTCAGATTCATGACGAGAGTTCAAGTTTAGATATGACACCAATAGTGGTAGAAGAATTGTCTAGTCGGTTTGAGACCAGAAAAACAATTGATGAAGAAGAAGATATCAATTTAATTAGAAGAATTTGGATTGGTATTACTTATATTCAACAATAAATTAGTTAGGATACTTTTACTCCTACCTCTATACCCTTGAAATATCCACAAGACATTTTATATACATCTATAACATGATTATTTTCAACTGGTCAAGAAATGACTCTCTGTAAGTATGAGACCATCTATACCTCTAATTCAATATCACTATTAGGAAATGGAACGAATGGATGAATAAATATTTTGAATAATGGTTTCCAAATAATTTCATTATGAGTATGTTGTAGCCAATTTTTTCATTATTCACTATGTTCAAGAAAATAGTACCAAAGTTCAACAGGAAAGGATATCTCTTGTTTCATATGAAACTATAACTAAAGAAAGAATATAAGATGAAAAGAATAATTCTTAAAGGTCTCATAATAGTCTCTCATTATTAGAATATAAACTCGATAGCTTAAGGGATCAAGTATTTAAAACACATTATACAGTTAGAACATTAGGTAAAAAGATGACCTCCAAATCCAATGTTAATGAATTAAAACTGTTTGTAAAATATGTTGTGGAAAAAAATTTAAATCAACCTCATGATCATACATTCCTTAGTTATGATGTTTAATTAAGAATAATGAAACTATCTCAAGTAGTATACTTTGTAACTATAGCTATTTATTCTCATTGATGTGAAGTTATGACAAGTGAAGTATGTCAAAATTTCCAAAGAATGGATGTTGATGAAGTTAGAAGGTTTCCAGTGGAAATGAAGGAAAGATTTGGAAGTTCTTAACAATAAATTTCATCTATGATTGATTAAAAGCATGCAAAAAAGTCAAGGAAACACTATTCAAGTAATGAAGGATGTAGGTTTCATTTTTACATTCTTATAAAGGTTAGCTGGTATATAGTCAAACAATTTTGGGGATATTAAAAGGAAGCTTAAAGATCATTAAGAAGATATATTGAAAAAATTTAGGAAAAATTCATCTGATGACAATGAATCGGTGATTAATGTTTCTGAAGAATCCTCATAAAAACATAAAACCTCAATGTAAAAGTAAATATTTTATTCCATATGGATTTCTGAAAATAAATTTCAACTGTTATGGAAAACGAGAGCGTGTTGTGCAAAAAATGTAGACCTCTATAATTTTTTTGGAAACATTTATTTGAGGATTTGGAATGGTTTCAAAAATATACAAGATTACTATAAGAATAACATGGTCAAAAGTATTTATTCGTGTTTATAATATCTTTTTCAAATTTGTTGAAGAAAGCTACTATGACCCCAAATTTATAATCATTACCCACATATCTCTCAGTGTCTCAGAGAAAACATTGATTATTTATAGGATCACCGAATGGAACATAAAAGGTTTTATAAGGATAAATCATTTTCTATAACTGAACCAATATCAAAACTACCCTTTTCTTAGGCAGATAAATATGATTTGGTAAGAGCACAATAACATGCTTGCAACATTTATGCAATATAAGTTAGGTTTTCTTTTGAATATCATGTCGTTCTTAGAGGATCCTCACTGATGTTAGATGATGTTGTTGGAAAAACAGCTGATGACCCTATTATATTATCATATTTTCCTCAAAAACAAACCCATTAAATCAAAAAACCACTTGCCAAAATTCTTTTTCATAATAATGGTTGATACTCATGCTTTTTCTCATTCATGGAGTTAGTTTCCCGGTGGGACCATTTATAAAACTTTTGAAATATTCCACATGTTATGGAATTTAATCATCTGAATTGTTTTACATTAACATTTCATTTCAATTTTTATGATATCATACCTTATTATTTTACGGGAATAATCTTATTTCATTTACCTTGTTATAGTTTTTTGTTAGAATACTCATTGATAAGCATTTATCTTTAACTGGTTTTTATTTCTGGATCTTAATTTAATATCAATATGTAGTCTTATTATCATATTATAAACTCTCCTTATGAATGTTGATATGTTATTTTAGATGATATATATGTGATATATAATATTTTCCCCTATTATACTTATTTTTTATATCAAAAAATGGTTCGAAGAAAAAGAAAATACAAAATTTCATCAGTATTTCAAAATTGCTTCTTATTTTCAAAAAGTGGGAAAAGAATAAGAAATTAGAAAGTAAAGAAAAACATATTATAATCTCAAATGTTGAATTTAATATAGAAACATTTTTCCCATTTCATATGTTTTTTTATCATCCAAAATGGTGATATTGTTGTAAAAATTATTGTGTTCTAATACATATTGGCTTTATTTGTTTTGATGATTCACAAAATCCCTAATTTTATTATGACTACTTGGTAATGTGTTTCATATTGAAATTTTCTTATGATATGTTCTTAAGTTTTTATCTCACTGAATACAATTACTTTATCTTATGATATTCAGTAAACATATTCAGTTGCTCAAAATCTGAAAGTATCATGTAAGACATTATCTTATGATGTTCAATTAAGTCAAAATATCATCCCGAATGAGAATATTAAAAGGATTTATTCCTTTTAGAAGAATATTCATAGATAGAGTATGTTTAATAAAGGTAAAAATTTATCTTATGATGGATAATATTCTTATACTTCATTGAGAAATAATTATCTTATAAACAAAAGTCACATTATCTTATTAAAGACATTCTATGATGAATAGTATGTTCAGTCATTATCCTATGAAGATATGATATTTCATATCAACATGATTACATTTCTAATATCGTTATAAGTCATATCATACCATTTTATTGTATCATGGGATGCTAATCCATTTGATTAATGATCCTATTGTGCAAGAATTTAAATAAATAGGAAAATTCATCAAATGAGAAAATATATAATGTTGTGATTACAAAAGAAATTCCATATTTGGAAAGCACGGACACACACTCCTTATTGAATATCATATCAGAATCACTACATGTATTTTTAGACCCTTTATATTTATCATATTCCTGATTTTGAAAAATCATATAATAGTAATGGTCAGTTGTAACTCAAAAAGAGAGGAGAAAAAAAATTAAATAATGAAGGTTGTCTTCCTTGACCTTGTCAATTGAAAAATATCTATACAAATTGAAAATAAATTTCTCTAAGTGTGAAGATTACCATCTCTATATATTGCGCTTAATATCATCCCAAGATACACTTGAAAACTGTCTTTTCTCAGGATAAATCTTCATCTACTTTCAGTTGTCGCTTCCAACTGTATACCGAAATTGATTTCTCAAAACTATTACCTTATTTAACATGTTTTCATGCTTTTTATTACTGTGTTTAAGACCATGGATATATATTTTAAATTTAGTTCCCATTTCAAAGCTCTGGGATATTTATATTAAGTGACGACCCCTTTAACTGATCTTGGAGCCCTCAGTAAAAGGGTAGATTTTTAAAAATCCACAAGGTTGAGAAGTGGAGAATTGGGTGAGTGGACTTGGGGATTTTTGTTCTCGAACCACTCTAAATCACTATGATCGATTTTTATTTAATATTTTATTTTTCTCTATAGATACACTTAAAAAATAAATTTGAACATACTAACTATGAAGAGGGTGGTAATATATATATTCTTGAAGAATTTTTTAAGAACTCCATTCACCATCTCTTGAGCTATTCAGACAGTCATTATATGGGAAAATAGTTAGAACTATATTTTGGAACTATATTATATCAGTTGGCATCATTTCCAAAATAACATGTGTGTGAGATCAAGAATAAGATGTTTCTTACGATTTTTTTTATCACTTTTCAGTTGTTTTTTAAAATAATTTATCATGATTTTCCCTCATTAGATAAGTGAAGTTTACAATTGATCTCCTACTATAGAACAGTCTTATATCAATTACATGTAATATAATGTCAACAAAAACATTAAACTAATTAAATTTATAGGTGGAAGAGTTGGAAAGAAAAGGGTTCATTCGGCCTAGTATGTATCCATGGGTAGCAACAATTTTTGTGTGTGAAAAAGATAGACGGAACTCTTAGTATTTGTGTGGATTATTATAAGCATAATTATGTTATGAAAAATAATTGGTATCATATTCCATGAATTGATGATCTTTTTCCTAAATTAATGGGAGACCAGTAGTTCTCTAAAATTGGATTGTGTTAAGGATATCACTAATTATGGGATTAAAAGGAGGATATTCTAAAAATAACAATCAAAAGTTGAAATGCCTCTTATGAGTTCATTATAATGGCTTTTAGTCTTACGAGTCCACCATCCATCCTTATGGAATTGATGAATCAAATATTTAAAATGTATCTTGATTTATTTTTAGTAGTGATTGTGGATGATATACTGGTGTATTCACCTAAAAAGGATGATCATGAAAAACAAATTATTATAGTGTTGGGAATCTTGCGGGATCATCGTCTACACTAGATACATTCATATATGATTTCTGGATACATGAATTATGATTCCATGGGAATGTAATTTTTGAAAAATGTTATTCTATTGATCCATAAAAGATATATTCTATGATCTCTTGAAAAAAAATCAAATAATATCTTTGAGATATGTAGTTTCCTTGGCTTGTCTAGTTATTACTGATGTTTTGTAAGTTAATTTCACAAGTATATTCACCAATTATTGATTTGAAAAGGAATATTTTTTCCATTCCAATGGATTAATAAATGTAAGAAATATTTTCAAGAGAATAATTTTTTCCTAATATCAACACTGATATTGATGTTTCCATAAACAAAGAAAGGATATGTGGTGTAATGTGACGCTTTAGGATCTAATTTGGTGGGTTTTCTCGTATAGGGAGATCATGTTGTTAATTATGGCTCAAGGTATTTATGGTTTCATGAGAAGAACCACCTAAAACATTATTTGGAATTAGTTTTTGTGGTCCATGCATTGAATACCTAGAGATATTATCTTTTTAGTGAGAAATTTATAGTGTATACATATCAGATGAACTTGAAACACATTTTCTCATTAAGAGATTTGAATATTTAGGAAAAGAATATGGATGGAATATCATCAAATTTTTGGATTTTAATTAATGTATACACCAAGTATAGGACACTATAAGGAGGATCTATTATGAAAAAATTCAAATTGTCCTTTGGAGAAAGATTCATCATATCAAAGACCATAGATGGATATGATAGACAAGATGTGCTTGAATTGTGGAGGCCGAGGTAGTATTGTGGTTTTCATTCTAGTTTATTTTGTTCCTGATTTGGTTTTACAGGTTAAAGAGTCACATAAATATAATTTTTAATTGGTTTATATGATTTCAAAACTAAATGGTGTTGATACCATTTAGGGATGAATGCTTGAAAGATGATTAGAATTGTTGTTTTGAGATCAAATGGTGTTACATTTGGATTTTCCAGAACAACTCCTTCATTTTTCTTGGGATTTGAGGTGGGGTTTTAATCTTGGATTAGAAAATATTTATTAGGAATTGAAATCACATTTTATGTGATCTTTCATGAAAATAAAAGTGGGTGAGGTTTTTTTGAGATGCCACCCTTGTCAACAGTTTAAGGAAAAACACCATCAATCATTGGGTATGTTGCAGTATTTACCGATTCCTATATAGAAATGGGACAATATAGCTATTGATTTTTCTAAAATTCTATAAAGGATGATTCTAAATCATGATTCCATATGGTTTATTAGCGATTATCTCAAAAATTTGACCCCTTTAATCCTTATTCATGAATCCAAAACAATGTAAGTATTGTCAATAATCTATATTTTAGAAGTGGTAAAAAGGTGTGGCATACCGTATTAGATAGTATTAGATAGATATATGAGGTTTAATTCCTATTTTTGTAAATACTTATAGTAATTAAATTGTAAAAAATATACTATGATCAAATCGTATCATCCTAAACCGTATGAACAATCCTAAAGGATACCATAAATATTTGAACATATTCATACAATTGTGTGATGTATTTTGGTGGGTTGCAGGATGGGCATAACTATTAGTAGAGTTCCTATTCAAAAAAATTTATCAGGACATGATACATATGGATACTTTTGAATCATTTTATGGCCATCCTTATCCTTCTCCATTTTTTGGGTGGAATCATGTGAGACATTACTAGTTGGACCGAGGATTGTTAATGACTCGAAGGAGAAAATTTAATTGATTAGAAAGTGAATAGACACAACTCAGAGTAATTTCAAATCATTTTCAGATCATCATTCACTATTGTTGTCATTGTTTATGAGTGATCATTTGTTCTTAATAATATCTACAACTTTTTGGAATCATAATTTTGTGAATTGGGGAAAATTATCTATTCGATTCATTTACACTTTTAAGAAACTTGAACATGATGGTGTGGTGGAATATTAGTTGTATTTTCTACCAATGTTTAGTTCAATGAATAATGCACCACATGTATCTCAGATAAATAAGTATAAACTTGATCCTGACCATGTAATTCAATGGGATCATGTTGACCTAGAGCCGAATGCTATGTTGATACATCTTCTAGTAGCAATAGAATGTCATTCATGGGAAAAGCCTCACTGTAATGCATGTTTTGTCACAACATGCTAAGATTCAAGAAAAATCATATGAGTGTGATAAGAAAATAATGGACCAATGGCCTGAACTCTTCATGAAAATAGTGGTTTTATACTTTATGGGGATGGAAATACCAATATCGGGGATAATTTAGAAGATGAATTTTCATGTACATGCCTTTTAGTTTTGGTATTATAGGTATATAAAAATTTAGGTTATGTTTTATGAGGTTTGGATTTATTTTGTAATACCTTGAAGGGTTTTTTAGAGGTGCACAGTTTGATAACAGTTAGTAGAAACTATGAAACACCTCTATTAAACCAAGAAACTAAAAAAATGGTAATTGGGTTAGCAAGTGGTTAGGAGAATAGTATAGACAAACAGTGTGGATTCCCTATAAAAAACATGACTTTAAGGATTGAGGATAATAGAATAGTTGGTGTACAAACTTTCTAGCAGTGTGATCCAACCATGTGATGTGTGTATTGTGGCATATTAGCATTCCCGTTTACCACACTGTTTGTCTAACTGTGCATCATAACAGTGTACCATGAAATTTTAGATCCGTAAATAATGGATCTAATTCCATTTATTTTTTAAGAGTTTTTCTTTCTGTAATACTCCCATAACACAAATTCTTCCTCCTTCTAAGGCATTCGAGGCAATTCCCTTTGACCCAATAGAAATTTTTGGGCAATCCAAATTCCATTATAGATCTATATTTTTTGTTGTGTGCTTGTTCTTTATTGTACTTCTTAGATTTATTCATCTCCTCTGTTTCAAAACAATAAATCTTGTCTGTATAGGATAGATCTATGTTTTATTATGGGAATATTTATGGGATATTGTTGAATCAATTAAAGGGAACAATATCTAAGTTTGGATCTTGGAGATCTATGATAGGTGGTTGGAGTTATTGTTCTTTTGTTCATTTGAATCAATGTTTGAGGGGTGGGTGGATTCTTTCCCATTATCACCTGATTAAAACGTGAAGGATTTGTTTCAAATTTATTTAATTGTTTGATACTTTTGTGTAAAATAGTGAGTTATTTTGATGTAAAACTATTTAGTGATGGTTTATGAAAATTGTAGAAATTATATGGGTTTTTGGAAGATGTTTTTGGTATATGATTTTAAAATGATAATTTTAAAATGTTTATTTTGTTTTGATACACTGAAATAATTTTTTTGAATTGATTTAATGGAAAAAAATGATTTGATGAATTTTTTTCCAAGGATGGGAAAAACTATGTTGGTGTGTGTGGATTGGAATGGAAAATGGTATTTTATTACCACCATAAAAGAGGTATAGAGTATAGATGTGATGTTCCATCATCAATGGTAACTCCAAGATAGTCTGTGTGTGTTTGTCTATGTTTATGGACAAAGACATGGGTTTTCTGGATAATGGAAATAATGGTTTTATGTTTGTGAAATTTTTTTCTATCTAACATATCTGGTTTTATAAAAACTACAGAAATAATTTTAATTTATATTTATATATATATTATTTTTTTAAACGAACTAACGTGTTTTAACATAGTGGTGTGAGTTGGGAATTCATTGGGGGAAATATAAAAAAAATTATAATCACCCCCAACATGGCAAATATGGTTCCTTAATTGAAGCTATATATCAAGAAATAATTAAATTTAAGGTGTCCCGATTCATTAGTGGTGCTTCCCAATTCCTTGGTTTGGGCATGTGAACTTAGAGCTTGGAGAAGATTAGGGGCTTCTCGATTCTCTCTTTGGTTTCTCTCAGATTTTTTATCTGTTTGGTTCAATGGTTATGTTGCCTTGATTCCACTTTTACTCTTATACTATCTATTGGTTTGGATTCTTATTGTCTTGTATATTTTTACTCATGCATCATATAGAGGTTTGGTTTTTATGTTATATTTGTTTTTGTGTTTTATCTAAAAATAGAAAATCACACCCATGTATATTATGAGAACCATGGAATTTATTGTCATCCCTTGGTGTCATTGGGATTTAATCTAAGGCTAGTGACACCCTCCGCCTCTTCCCAAGAAAATGGGTTAGGGTAGGGTTGTTACATAATGATTATGTTTGTGAAACCATATTCATGAGTGTGGATCTAGGGGGCCTTGGGAATGATCCTTTATAAAAAAACTATTAGGAGGTACCAACTATTTAGGAAAAGATTTTATTAGGATAAGGATGATACCTTCAAATATTTAGTTCACTTCATCATATCATTATAAAACTAGTGTCATATATTTTTTCAAGCACACCATTATCTTATTTTCCCACTTTGAGGGAGATCCATTTAAAAATAATGTATGCTTTTTGTTTATATAAATTTTCATTATATATGCATGGGTGGGTATTGATATTGATGGGATATTATATTTAAAAATATGATGAGTTTAATTTTAGGAAACGTTAATAGTAAAAGAGTGTAAAACTGATTTATCCCACATCACTTTGTGTTACAAGGAAGATCACATAGGCAGCATAGTTTACAACATACAGAAAAATTTGGTAAGTGGATCTTTCTTCCTATTATCCATTACATTAATTACTTGGTATCTTTATAGCAACTCTTTCTTATATATTCTTTATATATATTCAATAAAATGTTTTTTTATACTATACCCCTAAATTATTATTTTTTCCATTTGATACCATTTATTTATACATTATTTATTTATAAAACACAAAAATGTGAAAGCAATTCTTAATAAATTTCCTAAAAATAAATGTTTCTCTCTGATTATTTTTATCTATGTAAAAAATTACACCACCTGAACATCCATTATTTTATATTAAATTTTTTATTTGTGGGTTTAAATTTATGGTGTTATCAATTTTCTATCTTTAGACGTTTATTATTTACTCAAGAAAGTAATTATATAACTCTTTTTATTTTTTAATGTTAGTATTGATGTGAAAATTTATTATTTTCATTTTCATGTATAATACATATATAAGAAAACATTTATGTTATGTTTCTACCTAAAATTTGATATCCCTTCAACTAATTGTGTAAATGATTATATTCTACGAGATAATTATTTATGGAATATAAATATCTAGTGTAGTCCACTATTTTAGGTGATATGGGAAGTAAATCTAGTCTATTACATTATGTTAATATTGGATGTTATACTTGATATAAACTTATTATTATATATAATTATTCATGTTCTATATTCCTACACATTTTCACATTACTATGTCTTTAAATATTCTAATTCCAGGAAACATTCATTTGTTATTTGTATATTTTTATAGATTATGATTATTCTATATATTTATTTTTAGACTCTTATATTAAGAAATATATTCATGTCATTATATATAAATGGTTCCCAAATTTATTATTCCTTTATACCTTATGACCATTCATGTATCACCTATTAAAATTCCTTATACTTTCCCTTTACAATGTTTTAAAATATTTCTTTAAATTATTTATGCATTTACCCATTATTTTCTATTCGTGGCACATTTATGAGGTAATAATTTGTAAATAATTTTTTGGATGAAACATAATTTTTAGTTTATAAAAATATTAATATGTACCTAATAATCAGGTATACTAATCTTTTTTCTTCTAGAAGTGTTTTTTAATAATGATTTATAATGTATAATTGAGAAAAGTGAACTATAATCCAGGTATTTTATGCTCAAGTTATATCAATAAACCATTTAGTTAATTATAAATTTTGATAAAATTTTCATTAGTTTCCACCATGATAATTGATGTTTGAGATCATTTGAATATTTTTTTAAAGAGTTTTTATGGTTTTAGAGATGGCATTAAGTTGATTGAATATGTTTTTGAAATTTTGGGAAATCAAAAATTATATAATTTGGATAATGACTACTATATAAGATTCATCCTTCTTGAACTTTGTTAGATTAAATAATTCCTAGAGATAGATAAATGTGAGCAGAGTATGAGTTATTGTAGATATTTTTATGGTAGCCCATTTCTTAACATTCAACATTTGGTATAAGGTCAACTTGATTAGAATCTAGTCTATTAAATCAGTTTGTAAGATATGAGTGTTTTATATTATATCATAGCTTCACTTGATACATAATTATATACGCTATTTTTTCATGTAATATTATCATTGTTTATGATGGAAAACACAAAAGATATGTCTTTATCATAAGAAAACTATTGTTTCACAAGATGAAAAAACATTAAAATATAGAAGGCTCGTATTAGAAGTGGCTTCCATGTAAAATTATAGTGTAAGATTATTAATTGTAAGATTTATATTTTTAAGAAGTGAAACACATAATATATGAAAAAAATTATGATGTGGATCTCATGAGACTTTGATGATAGAATTTATGGTTTTTTTCTTCAAAATTATTATAAATTCTATTGAAATCTATTTCTAAGAAATTTAAATAAATCTAATTATTCATTTCTAAGTTATAAATTTTAAAACATTTTTCTGTTTGTTAAGATCTCAAATTCAAGCTGAATTTTAGGAATGTTTGAGTGAGATTTAAATATAGATTAAATGATAATTATCCTGGATGATATTCATAGAGATTTTAAATTTGAATGATTGAAATTATTATTTGGGGTATATAATTTTTTTCCACTATAAATAAGTTTCTATGACACGTTATTTTTTGACCCCCTGTATGAATATTCTAATAGAATATAACTTATTCTCCCATTCATATATGTGCCTATAACACATGATTTTTCCCATCTAATTTCTACCATAACGTAGTTTGACCATTGTCTCAAAGAAGGTATAGATTCTCTTAGTGGTGTGGAAGTTTTTATACAGAACTATTAGGACAACTCATCATAGTTTTGCAAGAAAAGTTGGTAGTTAATTAATTATATTACATTGGTTTATCTACAACATGATAACTATGGATATATTTTTTCAAACTATTTATATATATTCGTAACAATTAAAAACCCACTCGCTTTCACACAAATGATTATAACCCATTGGGAGTTGAGATCTCTTGGTGGTGCCTATTGGCTCTATGTACTCACAACCTATATATGACCATTGTTGTGTATGTACTATTAAATATATATATTTTCTTGGTAAAAAAGGCACATTTGTAGTATCTTTGATGAAATCATATCTTTTAGAGTGTTAGTGTAGAGCAGGAAGTCTCCAAATGGGTATTGAGTGATAGAGATCAGTTTTGGTTGGAAGTGTCTTTAGCTATCACTATATTTCTCTACTTGGGTAATTTTAATCATGAATACATTTGTATAATTATAATAAATATATTGTTATATGTTTCCATAAATATAGATGGTTTTTTATATTATATATATATAGAATAGGTATCCATTGACAGATTGTTTTCCTGTTTTTAATGCTCGATACATTGTTGGTTCATGTTGAATTTTTAGAAGAATCAAAAAATAATACTGATTATTTTTCATATAAAGAAAAATATTACCCAAAACATTAACTTAGACCATAAAAAATAGTCACTAACATTTATAAAATGGGGAAAAACATAAATTACATGAAGTTACATAACAGTTTAGTAAAAAACTCGAGTCGTTCCATTATAATATGGTATTAAATTGGTGATTGGATTTTATGTAATTTTATAGAAAATATATGTGACGGTTTGAGACTCGATAAGTAAAATATATGTATATTGGACCAGATTATTTATATAAAAAGATTAATTCTTTGTCACGTGACTTAACATAGATCAATTCATTGAATTTATTCATGAAAATACATTTAGTTGTATATACGAATTATTCAGTTGATTAATTGTAACTATTTTATGTGAATTAATTACAACAATTAAATTAAAATAATAATGTAATTAATTTTTTTCTTAACAAAAATAATATGATCAAATAACCAATTAAATTCTCTGAAGAATGTGTTTTATTATTATTAATATTATTTATTTTTACATGTTTTCTTGTAATAAACTGCTTAATTTAGTTTAGTTATTTACTTAAATTTTTATCATTTGTATTTTCAAAATATGTAATTAGAATTCTAAATTGATTCACTATATATGGAAGGAGTTATAAAAGGTTGGAAGGGGAATGGAGAAGAGTGAATGGTGTAACAACAGAATCATAATACCATCAGTTAATCACTGAGTATCCAACGGTGGATTCTTAATAATTAAGTGATAAATTTGTTCCCACTAGATGTTCAGTGGATACTAGCTAGAGTTTTGTTATGTCCCAATATCCTTCTTTACCAAGGAAAATATTAATTTGTAACATTAAATTTTGAAATGAAAAACTCACTTCTCTTAATATTTTTTAAGTATTTATATTCCATTGAACATATTTTTATCTTTTCTATCATCCATTAATACAACCTCTGAAATTTATCAAGATTTTTTAAAGAGGTGTTGTAGAGTTTTTTCAATGGAATAATGAAGTATTTGACATCAGTTTACTCCACTAATGTTTTTCTATAAATCTAATTGTGAGTTATGGTTTGGATGAACCTTTGGTTTTTTAAATATTTTGAGTGGTAGGGAATTATCTTTCTCAATATTTTGGTTGTAGATTCATTATATTAGTCGGTATATAACACTTATTATCTCATACCTTAATATTGATTTTGATATAAACAGATTAGTATAGAGTGAAGAATAAATATGAAGATATTTTATCTTTAAAACCCCTATCAATTTATATTTTATAGAATTTTTTAAAAAAAAATTTACTTTAAGAATCACTGATTATTATGCCTTATTTATTCTTTGTAATTCTTCTTTTAGTCATATCTAAATGAATCTTGATTTATAATCTATGGATAAATGTTAAATTTATGTAATTGATTTTTTAAAATATATCTTTATTTTTATTAGTGATAATTTTTAACATGCAATATATTATATAAACAAAATCACTTCTTTATTTACATTAATACTTTATTAAGACAATATTATGTATAGATTTAGATATATATATATATCCTTGGAACATTTGTATTTTTCATATGTAGTTATTTAACGAATATGTAATAGTGTTCATTGGTTTGTATGTGTATTGAACTGGCACATAAAATTGTATTTATATTATATATTATTCTTACCTATGAAGAGATGGGATTAATATAAAAAATGATACATATATATATATTGTTAGGGATAGATATATTTATAAATTTCCTCCCATGATAAATGAATCCTTATATATCAATATGGGTAGTTATATATATACACATATGGCCTTATATAGAATATGTATATTGATAATTCCAATTAAATTTCAATGATTTGGATTCTGTTTGTGGCTTTAGGATAATTTTATTTATTCTTAATATACCTTCTAATCATGATAGGTATAGTCACTAAACATTAAATTTAAAATAAAAAATTAAAATTGGCTAAAAATATATATATCATGGGGGTTTCAAGTGATGAATTATTATGGTTTCATATCTAACAATTCATTTATGATCATGTAGAAGTTATCCAATTATTGAAAAAATAACATCATGATCTTTATACATTAACTTAGATGAAATTTTTTTTTTGTTCATTTGTTCTCCTATCACAAATTATTCCATATCTATGTTTTGATATTCACAAGTTATCTTCACGCCCTCACAATATAAGAAATGGACTGTTACGGTGTACCATGTATGAGTAGTGACTAAAAAAAAAATTTACATCCATGATGCTCATGTAGTGATCCTTAGAAAAATCCAAGACACCAAACATGAATTTGGACTCACTTGTGAGAGGATCACGTTATCCATAGTGGGTTTAAATTATATTAACCATTTATATTTTATCCTAAAAAAATACCATTTTTTCCAATTTTAATTGATCACTAGAACTATCGTTGTTCCTAATATATCCATCTTTATGTGGCTTCAAGGTGACCCACTACCATCAGGACTCACTATTTTTACATTCAAAGGCATAAAGCCGATGGGTCATGATCAATATCATCAAGAGTCATATTTCATCTATGACTAAATCAATATGTTACTAAATAATAACATGTTTATATATTAATATTTTTAATTAAATAATTGGTACCTATTTCATTTGATGCTTGCATAATTTATATTGCTACTATATACACTTGATTATATAATATGTTGGTAAGGGTGTGTTTGTGAACTCTTATGGGTTATTATGTACTCACACTCTACCCATTATAATATTTTTATACTGTGTTATGTGTGATCAATGAAAAAGAGAGGATCCAATGCATGAGAAATGATGGATGAAAGAGTTCATAGTCAGGGTGATTTAGAGTGGATGGTGGTCATCTTGTTTGGAGATGTTTTTACTTACTAATAATATTTATTTTGGTTGAATTATTTTAGATATAAAATGTGTTTAGTGTGGTGCATCGTTTCATTTTAGACCATGTTATCAGTTATCGTTTGGTTTGTTTTATTATTGGATTGACTGTATTTTGGAATTATGGTCCTCTTAGAGTTTCATTGTAAAGACCAAATTTTAATTTATTACAATGTTCTCCTAATTTTGGCCTTTGTTTTATATTTTGGAGAATGTTTTTTAGGGGAAGTTATAGGGATTTGGTGAATATAGAAAGTGAAAAAGAAAAGGGACCTAAGTGATGGAGTTTCACCAAAAATAAAGTGGGTTGGCACTAGGTACCCAGTGGAACATTGGTGGATAATGATCCTCTACTAGGCACTCCTAGTACCTGGTAGACCTGAACAAAGAACTCAAAGGACCATTAGTAAAATTTCTCTTTAAAAATAGGGAAGGTCTATTTCCTTACCAAAACCATTTTCCATTAAAATCAGGTTCCCTGAAGGATTTCCCTTTAATTTTTGTCCATTAAAACCCTTAATAGATTATCATTCAAGTTCCCTCAATCTTATTCAATATAAGTGATATTATTCATCTTGATTCATTACTATGTTTCAAGGGTATCTTATCATTTGTTGAGATATGGTATGTCATTCCCCGACCTGACACTCCCCTGATTTATTTTTTTTTCTCATTTTCTTTTTACAGTTTTGTTAGGTGTTTCTCCCCTGAAAGTGGAAATTTGTAAAGGTTTGAGGGTGGAAAATGTTTGGTTCATGATTAACATAAATAACGTTTCAACATACAGAAAATCATGCGGCATAGATAGTGGCTCTATCCAGGCTGCATGATCAAGTTCATGATCATAGCCAGGCCCCAGAAACCTTAAGACCACCCCTCCCACAAGGAAAGAGATGCCACATGGTTGGAACAAGATATGGAAGATCATGTATCCAAACCATATGATGTGATAAATCTTTAAATATATATGTATGTCTGTCTCTGTGTGTGTTTTAATTTTATTATTATTGTTTTTTGTTTTTTTGTTATAATTATTATTGTAATTATTATAATAATTATTTTCATCATCATCATATTTATTATTTTATTAAATCCCCCTTCCCCCTCCCATTTCTATGACCCATAACCTAGGGGGATCCCTCTCACAACTAACCACACCCCTCCTTCTCTCTCTAGTTGTTGTTTATTCCATCCATTCATGGTGTGATCTTCTCATGTAATCTTTTCTCATTCTATAACACCTTCTAATTACTTCTTCTCTTTTTACATGCTACAACATGAGGATGGTAGAAACCTAGGTTATTCTCATGGTATTATTTTTTTTGGGTTTATCATGTAGTAAGGGTTTCTTCATTATTAAGGTCTTCATTAGAATCATTTTATATTAAAATTGATCTCTCACATCAATAGTAGTTAGTTCACCCTTAGTTTCAGGTAGGTTTACTTTTTTTCTTTCTCTAAAGACCAAATTTTATTTATTTATTTTGTAACATTTGGGTTCATCGTATTTTTGTAGTATACCTTAGACCTCCTTGGTGTATCCTTCGATCTTCATTTTTGAAGGTTCCCTAAACACATATACATAGAAATGTAATATATACAAATACACACTCTTTGTACATACTACCTTAAGGATATAAGAATAACTGAATTTTATCTAGGGGTATTTATATATGTGTTTATAGGTGTATATGTGTGTGTGTTTAAATGATTATTTTTCTTCTCCAAATTCCTTCTTGGTCTCTCAGGTTTCTATTGATATCTTTAGAGTGGATTCAGATTGCTATCATTAGAGGAAACATGTTTTGGAGGTTATCAATGTTGCAACATTTAATTTGAAGTCTATGATTTATTAATAACTTTAACGTATAATTATGTTTTTATATTAATTTTATGTGTTTTTTAAATTGTATCTTTTTTTTGAAATTATTTCTTACTTTTTTACTAATTTTTATCCTAGGATGTTAATGTCGGATGATTTTGTTTGAGAAATTTTTTATTATTTTTTTAAATTTTGAACCATTATAAATGTTTAATTGTATTTATAAGTATCTTGAATCATAAATAAGTGATTAAAAATGGTGTTTTCAACAAGTAATGTGATTATTTTAATGTAATGAGTCCATATTTTCACTTTGAAATGTTTTAGGGAAAATGAAAAATCCCTCTTAAGGTAGACCTCACGGAATAGAAATGTGTGTGTGTGATAAATGTGGGAAGTGTTTATTTTTATGACCTGAAAAGGTTTTGAACATAGGATAAAAAGATGGATGTGATAAGTTTGAGGAGATTTTATGTAAATTATGTGATATGTGTTTATATGCTAGACTGATAAAAACTCACCTATATTTGAATGAAACAACTAGGAACCCTTGGTTCCAAGGTAGGTTGATAAGGACTAATATGATAATTGATTCAGTAGGGCACTGTCCTAATCTCCATGGAAGGATTATGATACAACACTAAATCAATAATTTTATGATTTAATCGAGACCTCTATAACTCTAGCTTAGACCACTCTAGTGTCTCATTCATGAAAATGACTTGTATGGTTCAATCATTGAGGTATGTTGATCCTAAGGACCAATTGACCAAGACTCATAGGGATTACCTATAATTATTTCCCTCTTTTACTATTTTCTCATGGTACTATTTTAGAATTCCATTTTCTTAGTTTCCTTTTCATATCTAAGATAAAAACTCATATTTTTGTTCTCTAATGTTATGAAACTATGAGACCTTTTTTGTAATTTCCTTTTCTTGTATAAAATAATAAAAATAATATTTTCATTCTCTAATGTTATGAAACCACATAGAGACACTTGTTTTAGTAATGATTAATCTTTATAAATAATTTTATGAAAGGAATTTTGGGCCCTGAAATATGTTTCTGAAAATATAATAGAAATTAGTTTTTTTTCCGAAAGTAGAATCTTATCACTTGATTTATTTAAAAGAGTAGAAACCCATATTTAATATAAATTACATTCAAACTAATATGATTTTGATATATTTTTAAAGGAAAGTCATATGGAGTAATTTATTCGATTACACAAACTGAGTTTTAATACTCGCTCCTATAATTCTGTCTTTTTATTTATCTTTTAGCCCAGCTCCCAGTTCAGATTGCTAGATTGGGGTTGACTAGAATTGGTTCATGAAAAAATGGTATTAGAGGTAATTATCCCTAGTAGTGGGGGGTGGTTTATAGTTTTTATATATTATTTTTGTAATTCAACTAACAAAAATATTGTTTACATTATTGATCACCACATATTCCGAAAGAAACGTGAATTTTGAGGTTGGTTTTACTTCAAAATATGACATTAGATCTTGTGTGTTTTGGAGGTCCTCGGTTTTTTGGAGAATTTATTGTTTTGTTTGAGATTTAGTAGTTATTTTGGAGGGATTAATATGGTTCATGATTTCAATGAATGTTTGGAAAAACCATGCATAGATCATAAAATTATATCTAATAAGCTCCAGTGTTCTCACTCAATTGGCATAAGACTGACAAAACCATGCGACCAATCCATGTGTAGCAGTTGTTACTATGAGATTTTTGATCTTTTTATCTTTACATTATTGGTTTTTTTATTCTTTTTAGAGGATTGAGTTTGGTTTGGGGTATTTACTGTGATCTAAAAAATGTTAATTAGTTTATTTAAATTGGATTTAGAATATGAAATACTTGAATTATTTGAATATGAAATTTGTTTTTTAAAATGGATAGTGTGTTGGGAATTATTTTGAGATATTTGAAATGTTTAATAAAAATTGATTTTGAAATGTATTAAGATGTTTTTTTGGTAATTTGGAAAAATTTTGTGAAAGGTGAAATGGAATCTACTAGGGTATTTAGAAATGTTATTCCTTAATGGAAAGTGGTAGCTATGAAAATATATTCATAATTTAAAATATGGATTTGATGTTTCTTTTTATAAATAGAAATGTATTTTTTTGATCCTTGGAAATCCTATGAATGTAATATCTCTGTCACACACACATATAGATATATATAGGTGTATTTTTGTGGTAAATGTATACTTATTAGTCTGTGGGGATGGGTGCTTAATCTAGTACAACGATGTATATATGTAAGGCTTCATCGATACTAATAGTGGGTTATTAATCTCTAAAGGTTGTTTTGTATTCTGAAAAGGGTTTCTAAAAAGTGGTATTTAAATGTTTTGAAATGTGTTTGTGGGGTGATTCTTCTATTTTTATTTTGGATATTTCATTTTTAGTCATTTGATTTTTTATTGGAAATTTATTTCTAATTGTATATTGAGTATGTATTTTTGATTTTGGTATTAAAATATTAAATTTTGGATTGTGATTCATTTTTTTTTATTATTATTTTTCTTATATTTGGAGTATTCCCTAGAAAAGTTTTTGCGAGGATTGAGTGTTTGTCCATCATGTATCATCATGTTCAATTTTGAATGGTCTCTCGATTAACCATAAGAGGATAAATTGGTGGCATTGCCAAACAAAGAGGTTTTGACTAAGGATTAAATACTCCTGATTATAGTTCAATTGAATCTTCAAGACATCAACACCCCATTAATAGGCTCTATAGGGAATCCATTCATGTAGTAGAGGAGCTACGAGGTGTGGTGAATATTGACCCAACTTGTTGTTTTCAATGTATAAAATGTAAATCCTTTAAGTTTTCCCTTATTTTTGTTTACGATCTTTGGAATTCCTTCTATTTTTAAGATTAGGTGTTTATTATTTAAAATTTGATAATTTCAATATTAAGATTGATAGAATATTTCATGTAATTATAAATATTTTTTTTCTCTTTTTATTACCCATAGATAAATATTTTAAGAGTACCACTTGTTTTGTTAATTTTATATCTCCTGGAGCCATGGTTTTTTAGGGAATCTTTAGGAATGTATTATATTTCTAATATTATTGGTTGGTCCAAACTGTCATTAATCTAGGAGTATTCCTTCATGTGTTGGTATTAGTAAGTGTTTAAGATTATCATTCGGGTGTCAATGGTGTCTCTTAGGGGCCCTTTACTCTTTATATGATATTATTCCTTCGGACTTTACCAAAAATCTTTATCAAAACATTATATCATGGTGGACTTATTATTTCTTGTTGTCTATGGAGAACACTGTACAAATGGAATTTCTTTTTTAGTGTATTTATTTTATTTTCATTGTGGAAAGAGGTTCTTATTATTCCATGTATCATCTATTTTGGTATTTTTTTAGGTTTCGTGAGTTTCTTCTCTTCAGGAATTGATGTTTGACCAAAATTCAAAAATGGTTTGTAGATCATCATAGAAAAATATTAAGGGGAACCCAGTACCCAAGCACCCCAGATGAGGGAAACCTCTTGCCCAAACTCGATCATTGTGGTGGTTAGTTAACCTGGGTAAGTGTTCATGTTATGGATGCTTGTGGAGATCTCGACCATACTCTGATGAGTTTCTTTTGTGATTTATATGTTATGGGTTAGGTTGTACCTTGTTTAGTTGTTATGTTTGGATATGTGATTTCCTCAAAGTTGGTTATTTTTTTGGTGGATCAAGTCTTTGGGACTCGATAGTTTATTCTTTAGATGTAAAATCGGTTATGTGTGGATGATATTACCATATTATTGGGGTATTTGAGTTTGTGTTTTTGGGTGTATAATGAGTTTTCGTTTCTTGAAATATCTGTAGTTGAAATTTTATTTTAGGAGTTTTTTGTTCTTTCTCCATGTCACATGCAATCAAACATTTGGGAATTTATGGACATATAAAATGTCAATGGAGGGGAGAAATGTCACACCATGATCTAAACTTCTCTATGTTGTTTTTTTTCCTTAATTTTATTTTATGATCTTCCCATGTGTTTTTTCCTAAAAGTGGAAATTTTGGAATGTCTAATGGGGAAAATAGTTGGTGCATAGTCATTGGAAACCATGCACTAACCTAAGGTATATCATGTGACCTAGAAAGTATATATATCAAAGCTGCATGGTTATCCACACGACCATGCACCAGGGCCCATAAATTGTACATCCTTCCCTCCATCTAGTATAGTGTCAGTGAATGGTTAGAACATGGTCTGGTAGAGAATACGATCAAACTATTCGACTTTCTATTAATTTTAAATATATATATATAAAAAATATAATATAATATAAAAATATTTTAGTATTATTATTTTTGTTTTTATTATTGATATTATTATAATAATAATTATTATTATTATTATACATAAATCTCTTAACCCTACCATCTCACTCGACCCACCCCCTAGGGGGCTCCCTCACACACTCTACTTGTCCCCTCCTACTCCCTATGGTCTACAGCGTTACTTTGGATAAACCTCATGGTACTATCATTGTCTAATTTTTTGTTGGTCTCTTGTGTGTCTAGGGTTTCTTCCTCGTTGGAGGCTTCCTTAGACTAATTTGAGACAACAATGGCTCTCACATATCAATGGAAGTTGGTTATATATTAGTATGAGTGGATTTTATTTTTTTATTCTCATTTTTCCCAATTGTATTTAGGTATTTTGTAACTTTCCTCGTATTTGTCTTATATACCTTGGACCTCCTTGGGGTAGTTTTGGACATCTATTCATGAAGGATACTTACACACATATACCCGAGTAAGTAATGTATATATATAATCTCTTTGAACATAATACCTCATCAAGAGTGGAATATATAAATTTTAATTAAGAGGACTTAAATATATATATATGTGTGTATATGTGTGTAAGTTTAAAATAGGATTTTTCTTCCCCAAAGACCATTTTGTTCACTCTTTCGTCTGTGTACATATTTGGAGTACATTTGGATTTACATAATCAGAGGCAATATTTTTTAGGTATGTTCCCTATGGTCAATATTTTAATTTGAAATAAACGATTTCTTGTTATTTTGGTAGTATTGTTTCCCTATTATATGAAATGTAAGATTTATATAAATGGTTTCGGTTTTTTAAACTGACTTATCACATGTTTTTATAAGTTTTTTCCAATGATTTCCATGTCTAATGCTTTGGTTTAAACACAATTTCAATAATATTTTAATTTTAAATAATTATAAATATTTAATTTTATTTACAAATGGGTTTCATTATAAAAGAGGTTATTCCCTAATGAGTTTTATAAAATTAAATTTTTCTTCTTAAATTTATGAGGCATGATTTTCACTTTCAAATGTTTTATATAAAATAGAAAACCCCTCTTAAGGAATGTTATAAATGTGTGAAATGTTTGATTTTGTGACTTAAAATGGTTTGTCATTAGGATGTGAGGAAATGGGTGATAAGGTGGACGTGTATTCTTGTAAATTATGTGATATGTGTGTGTATTCTAGCCTTAAAAAACTCACCTCCATTTGAATGAAGCACTTGGAAACCATAGGAAACCATGTGGGTTACTAAGGACTGGTTTTTTAGTTGAGTCAGTAGGGAACTAATTAGAACTCCTTGATAGGATTTTGCTACATTACAAACAAAACAATATGTTAATGCTTCGGGAAAATATATAACTTTATTTTTTACATATCAAGTGGCTTGTACACAAAAATAGATATTATGGTTTTATAACCATGGTATGCCGATCCTACGTGTCAGTTGACCTTTCTTATTAGAGATTTCACATGGTGTTTACTATACCTTTTACTCATATTTTTCATGGTACTTTTTAAAAATAATTCTTTTCACAATTTCATTTTCTTATCAAAAATAAAAAAAGAATGTTTTTTTCTGTACTATTATAAAACGATATGGAGAATACTATTTTAGCACAATTTATTCATTATAAAAACTTTTATGAATAATCTTTCATTATTTAAAATATGAATTTGAAAATATAATATAAATTCTTTTCTGAAAATGAAAGATTGTAACTTTTTTTCATTAAAATAGTATAAGAAACTATTTTATGTGCCTTCCTTTCAAACAAGCATGATATGGATTTATTTTTAAAAGTGTTGCACATGGAATAGTTTAATCAGTCACACTTATTGAGTTTTAAAACTCACACCTATACCTATGTCTTTTTTTAGTTTCTGGTGTAGCTCCTATCTCGATCTCGATCACCATGTGGTGATATTGGTTTAGTGGATAATGGTGACCCATGAGGTCACACAGAGGCATGTCTAATGTTTTATTTTATTTTTCTATTTTCCAAATTGTTTTACACTTACAATATTATATTTGTTAAATTTATTTTGTTAATATGTTCTTTATGGGCTAATTCATTCACAATTGAGTTATTATTCATTCCAAACACTATTTTCCATCATGTGAGGACCGAGAATGACTCTAGATACTTGTCGGATATCAGTTCAGGTTCCTGGTACAAGGTTGACCCAAGTAGGTTCATGATAAGGTTGTTTATATTTTCCTATATAATTTTTATTATTCTTCTAATAGTTTCATATGTATAAAACATTATCTTCTGGTAGAATTGTAAAATAAGTAGTTATTTTGACTATAATTCCTTTGGGTGGTAGTAGGAAGTCTTAATCAATGATTTATAAGTGAGGATACTTCTGTAAACTTGGGATGTTTATTTCTAATAAGGTATAAAAACTATATCCATCATTGATTTATATTTTCATTCCTATGGTTTTTTAGGGAGTATCTATAGCAACATCATTAGGATTCATATGTTCATGGTCTAAGGTTGGTGAACTCTCTTTCTATAAGATTACAAAAATGTAGTGACTATAGGGGAATGGAATATTGTGAGGGAAGATAAAATAATTGTTTTCATTCAAATAACTATCAATAAAAATGTAATACTAAAATAAGGGTGGTCATCCTCTATAGGTTATTAATTAATTGTTCTTTCAATGTGATAATTTTCTTAAACCTCTATATACTAGTGATGAGAAAATAATTGTGAAATTTTTCTTACATGTTTTACATTTATTATAAACTTTCTTATGGGCCACTACATTTTGACCATTTTTTCATGGTATTATTAAGTGATGGTAAACATAAAAAACACTTTAACATGTACCATTTATTCATGGTTTGTCTCATAATGATTAGAGGATCATGTTAATAATTGATACACATATAGATAATACTTAAACAATAATAGAATAATCCACATGAGGGAATAGTTTTTGTACTATTTTTAATAATTAAACATGTTATTGATTGTATTAAATACATGATCAAGATTATAATTATTCTTATTGGATATTATCAAGATTTAAAATTATCATTTTATGCTACAATTGTTAGGTCCAGAACCACATAACCAAATGTCAAACGCCATAACTAACATAAAATAAACAAAGAACAAATAAAATAAATCAGAAAAACCTTTCACATGATATAAAAAACATTCAAGGAAAATCACCCTTTACAAAACAAACCATAATGAAAATAAACAATTCCAACATTGACTTTTGAAAGATAAAATAGAAAAACAAAGTAATAATAACAACACAAGTTTCACATTTCTCAGAACCATACAATATAGTGGGAATGATTTGATAAAATTATTAAAGAAATTGAAGGTGATAATAGTCCTCAAAAGGTATTGTAGAAAAAATGGCTCTACAAAACAAATACAATCGATCCAAACAGGTGAAATCGGTTTCACCACCTTCTGATATTCATGGAGATTTTGACAACATGGATCTTATTTTATTTTAAATCCCTTCGCTCAGTAAATGTAATCCACTACCTTAGATTCTCTTTTCAATTAATAATGTATGAATTTAAAACAACATAAAAAAATCATATGTAATCAAATGAAGAAATAATTATCTAGTAATAATAAAGATCCAAATTTATCTGAATAAACATATGTTATTCTATAAAGGCATTGAAATTTGAGTTCCACTACCATGGTTCTTTCCTCAAACCATAAATTCACTACTTAAACATTAATATAAGAGTCTAGTTTTGTTTCTCTAAGAAACACTTTGGATGATTCAAGTAAATATCCTCATCTAAGTCTCCCTGATGAATTGAAATCTTTAATACTAACTATTAAATATGTTACCCTCCCATGGAAACCATTCTACAAGCCTCCCAAATAGTCATTTGTGAAAAAATTACAAAATATGTCTTATAAAAATATACCCCTTCCATTTGATTAAAACCCTTCACAATTAGCCTTTCATTGTAAATTTATCTACCCAATTCTTCCTCTTTTAATTGATAACCCCATTTATTATTCCCCTTTCATCTTCTCCATCATCCATGAGAAGAAAATAGTGTAAATAACTTTAATATATCTATAATTGGTGATAAATATTTATATACATCTATAATTGAACATATTGATATCCACAATTTAGAAAAAATACATTTGAACCACCACCTTATAGATTTCTACCCTAGGATTCTATAGTCCCTAAGCTTTCGATTAATTATATCCTTTGAATAAACATCAAAATATTACCTTTAAATGAAATATATTATATAAATTTGGGTGTTTCTATAATTAACTTACCCCCATTACATTACAAACCATATAAGACAATCAGGATTTGATTCATTTGATTATTTGGTTGTAATGATACACTCATATCATCAGTAATATCCTCTTGATTTTTATAGTTCTAGAAAATCACATCATTGAATATAAAATTTTTGATTTTAAAAACCTTTTTAGATTTTTTAACCGAGATATAAAATATAAATTCCTTGTCCCCATACCCTGAAAACCAGCACACTCAAGACTTAGCCTCTAACATGTCCCTTTATTTTGATTCATGGTTGATATAGGTGTCTGAACTAAAATGTTTGATATATAAAATTTTAATATTTCTCTCATGAAAACATGCTTCTATATGTTCTTGTCCCAATGAATATAATGGAATTATTTTCACCAAGTAGGCCACAAAATTCATGGATCTCAGCCAAAACTACATTGGAATACAACTATAGAACCTAATGATTCTTTTCTTATCTAATAATTCTTTACTTATCCTCACTATGACTCCATTTTATATTACCTAGTATTCGCCTTTTAAACATAGTGCCACTTGAGTCTTCGTTGGGGAATGGAGATAGTTTGGATGCCTCTCCTATGGGTCGCAAATGTTTATTGACCAATTAAAATCATTTAAAGGTCTATGGTTATATGAAACTCTGTATTAATTAGATGAATTATCCAACACATTACTTGTTTTTAGTTTCTTTAGTTTATGATTTCTTGTACCTTTCATAACCACAAGGCCTAGAACACATACCTGAGCTGGAGGGATACGTGGCCTCAAGAAAAAAAACTTGTATTCTAGAGGTTGGTGACCAATGTGATAGAATAATTCATACCATGCGGGAAAAATACAATTGAATAAAATTAAGAAACCAAATGGAAAACATAACACCCCAAAATTTTACGGTATGCCTATTTTTGAATTTAACTTCTTCAATAGCTTACAGGATTGAAAAATGATTAAATATTTTTACAATAGTAATATCCTAGATAGTGGGAATGGAGGGAATGAATCATAATTAAATTATGAATATATATATTACACATGCTTATGAAATTAATTAAATGGTTAAAAGTTAATAAAAAATACCAACATATTGAACAAAAATGATGTATTTTTATAAAAACATTTTCTATCCCCACAATGACATTATATTTTCATAAAATAAATTAAACACTATTAGAGAAATATATTTATTAAATTTATATATTATATATCCAATCAATTATTTTTATGTCCATAAAAAAATATATCCATAAGGTAAGCAAAAATTCAATTTTACACATAAGAAGGTCATATGTTTCCAAACATGGTTTTAATAGACTTTTAGTGGAAAACTTGTTTTAAATATAAATTTTTACACTTATATAAATTATATTAGGAAAAATAAACCTAATTTTTTAATTTTTAATATCAAAATTGACTTTGGATAAATTTTTGGTATTTTTCCTATACGTTTCATTTTTTATGAATAGTAATGTGATCGTTGGAATAATAAAGTGAACATTAAGAATTGGAAAGATTAAGTGATAAAAATAACCCCACATATTAAATTATTATTAAAATTTAGGCATATTATAAATGGTAATATGATATAATTATATCATAGTATAAGTAAATGAATATTTTTAAAATTATTAATTAGGATTTGGAATTTTTTTAATTCATAAATATTTATTTATAATTTTAAATTAATAAAATAATTTAAATGAAAATTTATGTTCATAATATGTGTTCATAAATTATTATTTTTTATATTATTATTTTAGGATAATTTTATGAGACCTTAGTTAATTTTTCAGTGTGTTATAAAATTAGTTATAAAATTTAAATCTGTATTTAGCAAGTAAATGATGATTATAATTGAAAATTAGATTTCTCATGTTTAGAAAATTACTTCTATAAAATGGATATAATTTTTTAATTATAGTATTCAAAAAATTGTTATGGAATATTTTTTATATTTTTCTAAAAAACATGAATTTTTGGTGAATAGTATGATACGATAATTTATATTGATTGTTAAATACATTAATTATTGAGTCATATGTGATTTATTGATGATGTAAGCCCATAATATCAATCTATCATTTATTATTTTAATATATTTTCTAATAATTCTAAAATTATTCATAAACATGAGCCAAAATAATTAACACATGAATAAAATATTCCACAATTGCCCCTCCTCCACTATTAAAATGAACACTTCTCCTCACACCTTAAAAGCTTTGATCCTTGAATAATTTCTCCATTGTATTAATAAAAATATTATACTACATGTTCATTCTCCTTTTATCTCAAAAAAATACCAAAACAATTCCCCTTAAAGAGGTTCTTAAGGATGAGAATTCAAGATGTAATAATCTTCTTTATTTTCTTTTATTTTATTTTCAATTTTTTTTATTTTCTTTTCTTTCCCTCACCTCCCTTGTACAAAGAAAAATGATAAAACCAATATCAATTATATAGTAGAATTATATTATGTTCATGGATTATAAATTATCAAAAATATTTTTCCCTATCTTTTATTCTATAAATGAAAACATCGTTCGTGATGTGTCAATTTAACGACATCATATATGACATATTTTTATTTAACATTAACGCCTTCAAGACAGGTCATAAAAATATTTTTATGGTTAATAAAATTATCATATATGTATAATAGTCTATTTAATGTTCTGTAATTATTTTATACACATGATTTTAATTAATAAAAAAATAGTTTTTGATGGTCGTAAAACATCCAAAATAATCTAAATGATTATCACTAACATCGTATCTAATGATTCATCCTCACCCCAAATATCCAAATGACTTATATAACCATTTAATATTATTGATTTTAATTAATTTCATATAACTTCAATTTTTGGTATACATTCCCAATTTACATGAACTTTCATACTAGTATACAAGTAAATTGATCCTGAAAACAAAGGAAACAAATGCTCTCAAATGATAAAATTGTATCTTATAGCTCATAAAAGAGAACATAAATAAGCTTAATAAAATTATAATAAATAAAATAAATGTTTAATAGGTTCTAAATTAAATTATTAATGAATATAATTTCATTACCCCTGACGTTAATTACACGTTCATAATAGTTTCGGACATACGGAAATGGTTTTGTCATCTCACTTTCATTTCCATGGAATATGCCTTGTTCAACACTATTTCATATGTATGGAATATATTTAAATACCTTTATGTATCATATCATGAATATATTTATCTTCATGGTATTAAATGTCTTATTTTAGGATCATTGTTTTTATGGGGCATATGTTTTGACTATTTTCAATGTTGTAAGGGTTTCTTTCTGAACCTTCGTTTTTCATTCAGGCTACACTTTCTCTCTCTTTACCCAAATTCAATTATTTCTTGTTTTTATATACTTATTCGAAATTATTTTTATATGTTTGAAAATCATATATATGTATTAGTTCATATTTATTTAAAGGGTAATACATGTTTTACACGGTTTCATTCTCAATTCATCCTAAAATACAAGCTCTATTAAAGGGAACTTCTCGATTACTTACACATTTTCAAGTATCATCCATAATCTATTTTAAGACACCATTATTTATATGAAATAACTAATTTACTAATTAAAAATAATATTTTTTATTTCTAGTTTTATAAAAAAATTATGAAAAATACAAATAATTTTTCCGAATTAACCGTTCATTGAAATGTAGAAAATTGTATTTATCTCAAAAATTTCTCAATGATTTTATTATTGTATTTTCATATTTTTTAATACCTCTATTTAATATTATGATTTATTAAGATTTATCTCTTATGAATATCATCTAAAATATTTTACTAAATGGTTTATGATCATTTTGACTGTGGATGTTCTATCTTGATACCATTCACCATCCTACTCAGAATGTTTAGAGAATGTGTTTAGAGATTAAGAAAAATTATTTACATTTTATATGTATGTATTCTTAATGTTTAGCCCCATTCAGATTAGGAATTCATTGGAACTTTTAAGTGATCGTTGGGTCCCACTATATCCCCTCTATGTATCAGTAGATCTCATGAGACAATACAGAAATGGATTTTTTTCAAGGACTTACCCATTTATTTTCAGAAGTCTTGGTCGAGGCCTCAACAATATGTTTATCATATAAGGAATATGAAAAAACTAATTATGATATTAATAATTGATAAATCATATGATTATTCTACTAGTAGGATTTCAATGATTATGTTTCATGTGATAATATATACGGACTTACTTTTTTTCGTTTATTCCACCCATATTATGCTCAATATTCAGTATTATTTGCCTGAGTTTCAATTATTCACCTTACCTTATTATTTATATTTGTGATAGCATACACTATATTTATTACCCTTACTCATCAGCTACGCTCACCACTATAGTATGTTTTGTTTTACCCAAGATGAAAAGATGTATATTATGAATTACTTGCATGGATAATCTAGGAGTTATGGTTATTTACAATGGAGTTTCTATATTTCCTTTCCTTTCAAGATATAATGTAAAACTTATGTATGTGTGTGGTTTTTCAATAACTAATAATCTATTCAATTATTTTGGATTACAGTGATTTTGAATTTTAATAATGTAATAAAGTAATGCACCAACTCCAGGATATGGAAGTCGGGGCCCTTATAGTTTGTATCAGACAAATTTTGGTAGAATACAAGGAAAATAGATTTAGAAAACATTGACTAGGGAACATAACCCTAATATAATGTTTTAGGATATGTATATAAGAAGACCCTAGAAATTTTTGAAAGGTATAGATTATATGGGTCTTCCTAGAAATATATCCTTGTCAAGATACTAGAAGTGGACATAGATCTTGAATAGATGTGCCTGGTGGTAACAACTCGGACATGGTGTCTCGATCCTGAATCAGGGTAACCTATTACATGAAAATGGGTCTTAATAAACACAAATATTGACAATACTAGGGGATATTCTTTGGATAATTATCATTTTAATTACAAACCACAATGAATAATTAAAAGGTAAACATGTCCCCAATGAAACCATGATTATGATTCTAAGACTAGTAGCACATAGATTTTTTAATTTATGTTAAGTATTTCACTACTATTGGGATTATACAATATGTTTCATTATGTTATTATCTATTCTACTATATGAGATTATTTATGAATGGTTCCTAGTATTTGGAATTATAATAACATCAATTCACATAATCTAAAGAGTAATATTGATCATTTCATTGATTGGTTTAATCCAATATTTTGAAGGGAACTAGTCTGTCAAAAGTTATCATCAAATGAGGAGAAAGAATATTGTTTTGATAATAAGTAGAATGAGCTTTATAATTATAATTTTTTCCGAAGGAAGAAAGAGAAGAATAGTTCAACCACGAAAAATATAGATAAAGGGAAGAATTGGAATAGGTATTTTCCCACATATAAAAATTGTGTAAGGAAACACCTGGGTATTTGATTAAGAAGAAAAGAAGTTTTCTTCAAGTGTAGTGAAAAAGGAAACAATACACATGATTTCAAGAGAATTAAATAATATTAAAATATTTAATAACTCAAATTTATGGATATAGGGCACTACACAAATGAGTTTTCCATGCATCGGGGAAATATAGATCATAATAAGAAAATGGATCATTGTCAAGCTTATGATACTCCCTCAGGAAAAGATGAATGATTAGTATACCTATATTTGGGTCCAATAATTTTTTTGTTTGAGTATTCTATCATTAATTATCAATTTATAACATTTTTGAGATGTATAAGGGTTTTACTGAAGTAGTTATTCTTTAAAGAATTCGAAGCATGAGATGAATAGTACTAGTAATCAAGATAATTGATTCAATTATTGACATATAATTTAAAAAAACATGAACTGGAAACTATAACCCTAAATATTTGTATGATGTTTTATATAATAATAAAAATACCTTTAATGGAAAATATTGTTGACCATGAAGGTGGTTTGTGATCTGATGGTTTCTGTTTTGTTGTAATTATTAGATGCTTGGATTTAATGGAAAATTGGGATTTTATCCTATGAATAATTCATGTTTTCATTAAGGTTTTATGTTCATAATAGTGTTCATATGTTTGGTATATGGACATATGAGATACATTATTTGACTAATCTTATGTTAAGTTGATTTTTAAAATTTGATGAACTTCCTTTTAATTTTTTGGTCATTGAATGTGGATAGACATGTTTTAGAAGAGTCTTAAGATTAACTAATTATGGAATGGATCAAGTTAATCATTGTAAAATATTATTCATTAATATAATATTCCAAAAAAATTTATTTTAGTAAAATTTTAAATGTCTTCAAAATGATTTAAAGACCATATTATATTTTATAAGTGCTTCAAGTATGAAAAAATCATCTTCAAAATTCATTTTTAGGTGTTAGGTATGAAGTGGAAATATATTGAAGCATTAAAAATGATGATATTATGCTTATTAAATGGAAATTAATTATATAAGTTCATTTATCAAGTGCCTATATGTATATTAAAATAAATTTTCAACCCTAGAGAAAATATTTTCTCACAAAAACATTAACCGTTTACTTTTATTTCTACGAAATCTATGGCCTCTTAATTGATCACAAGATTTACAGTTTTGTAATGGTGAACTTTTTAAATACCACTTTCTCAATCACCCTCCAATATTACTTGATAGTAATATTATTCTTTCATTACCATATTTCAGTTTGAACCAATGTTATCCTATTCAAATACCCATTTTTCTAGTAACCTCTATATTTAATTTTCCCTATTATTTAGAGGATATTATATTAACCCTATTTCATATATGGGTATCCCACAACATAATTTTGATATATAAACCTTTTATTTTCTATTTAAAATTTCAAATTTCAAGGATGTGATTTATTTTACTGGGGGAGAATGTAACAACCCATGATTTTATGATATGCCTCTTTTTAAATTTAACTTCTTCAATAGATTACAAGATATACAAATGAATAAATATTATTATCATAGTTATCTACTATATATTGGGAATATATTTAATGAAAGATTCTAGGTAAATTTTAAAAATATATATTACTCATGTTATGAAATTAAATCAATTGTCACCCATTAATTATAAATGAAAAACAATTGAACATAAATGATGTATTTTTATAAAAACTATTTTATCCCAAAATGATATTTTATATTAATAAATTAAATTATACACTATTAGTTAACAATATTAATGAATTTTATATATTATATATTCAATAAAATATTTTTACTTTCATCCAAAATATTTTTAAAGTTATAAGATAAGAATAAATTCAAATTTACTCATAAGAATGATATATTTTTCTAAATTTGGGATTTACTAAATTTTAATGGATATTTTTTATAATATAAATTTTGAACCTTTTATATATTATATTTGTAAAAATATAAATTATTTTTAAGGTTTTATATCAATATATACTTTGATTAAATGTTTTTTATTTTTCTGATGAATTTCATTTTTGATGAATACTAATGTGACCATTGAAAAATAATGCGATGATAATTAATAGTAATGTGTCCATTAGGATAATAACATCTTCTATTAAATTTTTAATAAAAATTTTTCACCTTATAAATGATGACAAGATATGATTTTATCTTAGTATATTTAAATAAATATTTTAGAAATTATAAATTAATTACTAGTATGTTAGTAAGTCATAAATATTTAAATACAATTTTTTAATTAATAAAATGATTTAAATGAAAATATATTTTCATAAAATATATTCATAAATTAATATTTGTTTTATAATAATTTTTGGATAATTTAATGACACCATAGTTAATTTTTTTGAGTTTTATAAAATCAGTTATAATTATAAAATCGGTATTTTTTGAGTCAATAAAGATTTTAATAAGAAATTAAATTTATCATATTTAAAAAATAATTTTCCTAAAATGTGTTTCATTTATGAATTATACATGTCATATAATTTTAGTGTTATTTTTTGAGATTTTCCTAAAATACATGAATTTTTTGTATATTGTAAAATATGAAAATTTACGATAAATATTAAATAGATGAATTATTATGTCATAGGTGATGTATGGATGATGTAATCACATAATCCCAAAACTTATTTCATTATTCTAAAATATATTGTGATAATAGTAAAACTATTTATAGTAATGAGACAAAATAATAAAAAATGAATACAATATTCAAAAAAAACACCCCTCTCATCCACTGTAAACACCACCCCTTCTCCTCACACCATTTTATGTGGACTTATTACACATTGTTTTCCACATCATTTTTATTTAATTTTTAATTATTTAAATAATCATTTATTCCATTTTTACTAAATAAATGTACTTTTTTATTTTTAGAATTAAATTTGTTAATTAATAAATTTTTATGATTAATTATGTATTTTTTGTCTTTAAATTAAATATATTAATCTTAATTTACTTTTCTAATTTATTTATTTCTTAATTAGTTTTGTTAATTAAAATTTTCTTGAAAATTTTGATAAATTAACATTTTTATTAAATAATTATTTAATCATCGTATTCTAATTTATCTAACATAGACTTTATTCTAATATATTATCCTTTAATTTAGATTTGTTATTATGAATTTAATTTGTTAATTAATATGTTTAATCATCCAGCTATTTAATTAGGTTAAGAACTCATGTGTAAATTAAATTAAATAGTGTTATTTTAACATTACGTATTTAGTTAGTTAATTAATTAATTAATTAATAGATTTAAAACATTTATTATTTAATCTTAATATGTTGTTAAATTATTAAGTCATTAACTTTTGTTTTTGGTCTATCGGTGAGACAAACAAGAGCTATTGGTTACTTATTTAGTCACCAATGTGATTATTTTCTACTCACTGTAGACCCTTTAATAAATATTAATTTAAGTCTTCTATCAAATTAGTTTTACAAAAATCCATATTTTAATTTATCTGTTATCAATTAATAATTTAAATAGTTAGTTTTATGTTTAATGTATAATTGTCATCCAGTTAAAATTAGCCTTATTTTTTTTAATTTTTACTTGCTGTATTTTTTATTTTATGTTTTTAACTGATTAATTATAATTTTTTTAATTTTTTATTAACATATGTTTTAATTTTATGTTTAATTTATGCAGTTTTAATTTTTTTTTCACTGTTAGTTCTTTTTAAAAAAACAGTCACCGGTGTTGTTGGCCATCAGTACTGGTCACTTATTGACTAATAGTGACCTTTTCTATTTTATGGCCAATGAAGACCTTTTATTTATCTGTACCGGTAACCTTTATTTTCTCTAAGCTAATAGTGACCATTATTTTAACCAATAGTGACTTTTACTTTTTAACAAGTAGTGACCTTATTTAATTTTATTAGGCATGAGTGACCTTTTTATTGAATTTATAACTAATTGTAACTTTTATTTTTCATAAATATTAGTAGATTTTAATTTTTTATGCTACCAGTGACCTTTTATAACTATCGGTAGCCTTTAATTTTTGCAACTGTGACTTTTTCCTTATCTCCAACGGTGACCCTTGTGTCGTTTCACATCATCTTATCAAGCCTTCGGTTCCCCTGCATCTCACCATTATCCATACTCCCCAGATTCCCCCCATCACTACTCACTGACACACCGATGCATCACTATTCATCCACTTCTACTGAACACACATCCTTTATCTCGCCTTCGCCACAACCACAAACCAAACTTTTATCATTCGAACCATTAATAAAACAGAACAAATTAAAAAAATTGAAATAAAATTCCCCCAAATTCATGGATTTGTAGATCAGAACAGATGTTTTTCAATCTAAACCCACCTTTCTATAGGAACCAAATCAATCCAAATCCCTCAACCTCTTCAGATCTAGAAATCAAAGGAGAGGACCTCCATTGTTTTTGTGAAACTGAAGACAAGACAAGGTTGTTCCGCACCTTCACTATAGTCAACCACCCCCGCTGGAGCTGGTTGAAGATGGCTTAACTATGGAGAATATACCACTCTGAGTCCGCAACTTTGGTAGACTTTCATCGCAGTTATGTGAAGACCCCAAAATCAACCCCATTCCGCATCGCCTAAAGTATTACCGTACTAGGAAAGTCCGTCGTTGAAGCTACCACCCCTGTTGTGTCATCGTTCTGAGCCCCCCATATCAACTCCCACCATAGTCTCTACCTTCAGAAGTCGATCAGAAGAAAACAAATCCCGCTCTTCCCCCTAACAGTGATGTGGAGTCCGCTGATCTAATGCTTGATGAGAAGGAGGACATCGCATAGCTTGGAAGAGGGTTCTGAGCCACATTGGTGCCGATCATCACTGAAATCGGGATAAAATAACCGATGTTACAAACTAGGCCAAGGAGGAGTCAGGGTACCTTGTCTCGCTGTGACGGATAGAGGGTGAGGCTGAATAGATCTCACCGTAGCATTAATTGGATGAAGTCGCAGGCTGCCATAGTGTTTGGGTAGAAAGAAACCCAAAATTTCACCCTTGGTTTTGATGCGTTGAAAATGAATAAAGGGGGTAGAAGACCTAATAAAAAATAATTAAAAAAGAAAGATAAAAGTTAGAATAAGAAAAATAATATAAATAACTTAATAATAATAGAATAAAATATAAAACAAATTAATTAAAAAAAATTCAAATGTCAAAATTATTAGTTAAATTAAAATAAAAATTAAATACATTAATGAAAATTATAATTAAAATTTATCTTCTATTTTAATAAAATATTTATAAATTATAATAACTATATACAATTTTATAAATTTTAATAATTTAAATAAAACTATTTATTATGATGAACTTAAATAATAATCTAAATAAATAAATATTCATCAACTAAATACTAATATTATTAATTTAATAATTTAATAAAAAATAAACTTCTAATTTAATCTTATTATTAACTAATCACCTTCATAATTAAATAAATATAAATAATAACATATAAAAAACATTAAATAAAGTAAGGAATTTTAAAAATAAAATAATAACTAGTAATTATTAATTTAAATTTAATAACATTTAATATTCTTTAATGAAAATTTTATTTATTTATAAAAAAGTTGACATTTAAACATTGATTCATTTATTTATTTTTCTGTTCTAACTATGCAGGTTCACATAAGAGTCAGAAACACATCTAAATACATTCAACTAACTCTGCTGGAGTTAGTTACAAGGGAAAAACTAGTTCATTGTGTTAGTATTGAAAAAACACACATGTGCGGTGCACAAGTGAGTGACATTTGAAGTCCATGGCAAATTGGGGTGACGTGTAGCTTATGGAAACATGATTTAAAAGTAAAGAAAAAAAGATAAATTGGGTGGAAAAGGATCTCATACACATTCAGTGATCTGGGTGTGAGTAGAGAAAGAATAGAGGGAGACTCTTGAACCACTTCCTAGAGCTGGAAGATTTCAGGAGAAAAGCATCATCTAGGGAGTTCTTCTTCGATCTTAATTCTTGTATTAGTACTCTATTTTAGTATGTTGCAATTGTAGTGATGATAATGAACAATTTTTCTAGTTAAGTCATTTAGTTCGGGGATAAATTTATGTTCTTATGGTTATCTTTTAGTCCATTTTTTCACCTTTTCATTTTGATGTATTCAATATTGATTGGACAGATCAATAATAAATTCATTGAAATTCGTCATGCCACTAGAAATTAATTTCAAAAATCTACAATATTTTGGTGAGTCTAATTATGGATACATTTTCTTAATCATTTAATTTTAAATTAATACTACTAAACTAATGGTGAGTCTGTTATGTTGTCCTTTTTAATTCAAAATACTACAGTTGAACCCTTATTGGAGTGGTGAACTCCATGATTGTTCAATTCCAGTGACTTTTCTCCAGGCAAGGGTAATTATTCAATCATCTTCATTGGTACTAGTTGCAATCATATTTATGAGAAGTAATACTTTTAAACCAATTGAATGGATATTTTTCACCAGGTATTACATTCTAGTAGTCCACTTATCAGCATCCTATATTTTTTTGTTTACTATTTTAAATTTGTTTTCTTTTTCATCATAGTTTAGATAAAAAAATTAAAAATGTTGAGTTACTTTACTGCATTATAAAAGCACAAAAGAATTAAAATATATAAAAATTAAAAATTAAAAAAAAGGAAATCTACTCCACTGCTGACAATAGTGGGGACTTTTGGATGTTTTTTTTGAAGAATAGTGGTAAATATTGCCTTCTATATGGGTTCGACCCTACTTGACACAAATACAGTAGTTAGAAGGAAAATACATTTTAAGCATTGACAGAATTCAATGATGGTCGAAATCAAGTTTTTGGTTCCTTTACTGTGGAAGGCGTGATCCATTAATTTTAAAAAACATAAAAATCACATATATAAAAAACTCAAAAAAATTTAAAATTTTGAAAACGGTTATAAAATTCAATTCTATCAACTTATGTGTGTTATTTACTTCTATTGTTGATTGTGCTGAATTTCAATTTTTTCACTTATTTAATGAAAACTAGGTCTATCTTTTATAGATTTGATCCCCTAAACCATGAATTAGATAATCATTTAATTATTTTAAGAAAGAAAAAAAAAATTGAAATGGAAAATCTAGATGAGAGAGTTCTTGAATCAAATAACTTTCAAAATCAACCAGTAATCTTAGAATAAAAATAAAGTCCAAGGATGAGGGAATTCTTACAAACACAAGTTTCAATTTGTCCTTCTTCTATTAGGTTATCTCCCAAAGCCTGAAATTATGAGCTAAATTAGTCACACATTTCACTACGGCCTGCATTTAATAGACTGTCTAATGAGGACTCTCTATCCTTCATTAGAGATTTTTACAACACTGTACAACAGTTACCTCTACTAATACATACAGATAATGAAATAAGAATTAGTTTATTTCCCTTTTACCTAAAATGGAATGCTAGGAATTGGGTTTTAAGCATCACTATGAGAAAAGGGAATTCCTGAGAGTGGCCTTTTCAAACCCTCCACACTCAAGAACCCCCCTCCCCACGAAGAGATCATCTGGGGATACCCCAGCCAGGGAGGAGCCATTTTCAGCTGAGATAAGAACATTTTCAAGAACTGCGATCAAGTGTACAATTCATTCATAATGAATCTTTATCCCCAAATAATTAAGGGTGAAATTTGATCAAAAATAACTATTTTCTATCAAGGTGATGGATAAGATCTTCATGAACCATGAGATAGATTCAGGTACTGGCTTAGGTAGTGTCCCCATTATCAACACCTATATCACCTTCTCCTAGATACTTTCTATGATGGCTTTTCATCCTCTGGATAGAATATAGTCGATCAAGCTACTGGGGGTAACTACACTTACCAGAAAAATGAAGAATTGAATCAAATTTTCAATAATATTACACTGAACTCTCACCATAAAAATTCATGAAAAAAAACACTTAATAGAAATGATATACCCAATTACTCGTTCAATGAATGAAACTCAAACACAACTGGTAGGAATCACCAACCAATTTCAATCTCTATTGAACGAAAACATTAAGAAAATTTTCATCCAACTTGGATATAAAAACACTAATAAATCTTTAAGAAAACAATGTTCACAATGTGGAATTTTTTGGCATACTGAGAACATTTTTCTAAACTTTGATATACCAGCCAAACAATTAGAAAACTCAATCTTTGTTAACTATGGTTCTAGAATGCCTCCTAAAGAAGATCCATTTTCAATCAATTATAACCAAGGCTATAAGAACCATCCAAACATTTCATGGAAATATTAAGGCCTAATTAAACAATTCACTGCCCCTAATTACTCTAACCAACCAAGACCAAACTTTCATAATCAACAAAGGGGTGAGTCTCCAAATACACAAGGAAACAATAATAATAATATGTCGTATAAATATGATTTCATCTTGAAAGTAATTTACTCTCAATAGAAATGATACAAGACTCATCTAAATAATCATCAAAATCAATATGAGTTAGATATAATGAAAAAATGATGTATGAATGCAAAACATGGAAACTCAACTTGGCCAACTTGCAAGAGACTTTTCTTTTAGGGAAAAAGGCTGAATTCTAAAAACTACTAAACTTAATCCTAAAGAGAATCCATGGCGATAGTAACTAAAAGTGGGATGAATACTGAAATTACTACGGATAAATACCATGAAAATGACCAAAATGAAATTTTCCTTGAATCTGGTAATAAACATTTTCTTTGTTCACATGCTGTAAATTTATAGAAAAGTTTTGAAAATGTTCAAAATATGAATTTATCATCATAAAATCAAACTGAAAACTAATATAAAAACAAAGGAATAAATGGGAAAAAATTTGTGGAATAGGTGAGGGATATACCTATTTTCCTTAAAAAAAATTCCCCACCCATACCTTTCCTTGAGAAGGTGAAACCTCAAAATAATGCCTGGGATGAACTTCTTCAATTCCTAAGTCTCTTTTACAAATTTTATGTAAATATTATATTCCTTAAAGCTTATATATAAATCCTGTTGTACTTGAAATCTCTCAAAAAAAAATTCCGAACAAAAAGTCCCTTGAATAATTTTTTACCTACAGCCTCACTGATGAGTGAAGTGATATACTCCAAAGAAAATCCCACCTAAATTGAAAGTCCTAGTGAGCTTTGTTTTCCCATGTACCCTAGGAAATTATGATCATCTCAAATATTTGTGTGATTTAGTATCTAGTATTAAAATGATCCCTTACTCACTATTTCAAAAGTTGAGGTTTGGTGACCTTCAACCCACCACAGTTATACTACAGTTAGCTGATAGACCTTTCACTCATCATGTGGGGAGGATATATGATTTTATAGTAGTAGTGGGGAAGTTGTTCTGACCTACTAACTTTTTATTCATAGAAATGGAGTGTGATCAAGAGGTACCCATAATCTTGGGTCGGCACTTCTTGGCCATAGGTGGTGCTATTATTGATGTGTCAAGGGGTAAAATTATTTTTAAAATTGGAGAACAAGAAGAAGAAAACAATGTGTTTAAAAATTTTAAAGGACCAACGTTTTCTAAAAACTCTACAATGGTAGAGTCCTTAGATGATGTGAAATCAACTGAAAACATTGAAGAATCTAAAGAGAAATAATTTTTTGATGAAACAAATTTGGAAATTGAAACTCATTTCTTACATGTCTGAGAAGTTGAAAATTTAGCTCAAACACTAAATCTAGAAAATTTTCCTGAATTAGACAATTGTTTGGTTTCTACTGTAGGGGAGTCCGCTGTGTCTAAATTAAGAAGCTCTTTGAGTAAATTTTATGATTTCTTTGTTAAAAACAACCTTTCTGAACACTTCGATGATGTTGAGGGAGAAATTTTTAAACAATTAGATGATTCTTCTTTGATTAACCCATTTAACTCTGATCTGTATTATATCTAGAATATATGATGATCACTTTGGACAACAACACTGTTTATTCTAAATATGATCTAGAAATTGAAAATCATTCGTCATTCAATACTTCTTAGAAGAGGGATATTAAAAAACTTGGACCTCCTAGGCCTAAGAGTCTTCCTTCGAATGTATAACCACCCACTCTTGAACTAAAACTAATCCCCACTCATTTGATATATTCATTTCTAGGTGAGAATTCCACTTTTCATGTAATAATTTCTTCTGAACATAATGAAAATCCAGAACAAAGAATGTTGAGTGTGTTCAAAAAGTTTAAATCTACCATAGGCTAGATCATATCTGATAAAAAGGGTATTAGTCCCTCATTCGATATGCATAAAATAAATATGGAGCCTAACCATAATCCTAGGGTAGAGTGTCAAAAATGTTTGAATCCAAACATAAAGAAAGTTGTAAGAGAGGAAGTGATTAAGTTTCTAGACACTCAAATCATATATCCCATTTCTAATAGTGTTTGGGTCAGCCCTGTCCAGGCTGTCTCCAAGAAGGGAAGTTTCACTGTAGTCAAAAATGAAAATAATGATGAAATCAAAGTTAGTAAAACCAAAAAAAGGATAGTCTTTATAGATTAGAAGAAGCTTAATTCAACAACTATAAATGATCATTTTTCAATTCCCTTCCCTGATCAAATGCTTGAGAGGCTTACTAGAAATGATTTTTTCTATTTCCAAGATGGGTATTCAGGTTATAACCAGACTCTTTTTGCTCTATAGGATCTGGAAAAGACCAATTTCACATGGCCCTTCAGGATATTTTCCTACATGCAGATTCCCTTCAGGTTGTGTGGAGCTCTAGCCACCTTTCAATGGTGTATGGTGGATGTCATTTCAGATATTATTGATAAAATCATTGAGGTTATGATGGACTATTTCTACATTGCGGGTAGTACTTTTGATATGTGTCTTGGAAATCTTGAGTAAGTCGTAGAAATATGCATTGAAACCAACCTTGTTCTTAATTGGGAAAAGTGTCAATGTAACACCCAATATTTTATGGGATATATTCTTTTTAATTTCTTTGATGTCTTCTATTGTATGATACACAAATATTAGCTTTCATTACACGCAACACCGTATTAGCTTACAGTATATACAAACACTATTCTAGGCTTGTGTTGCATGCCAGAGAAACCTTCCTCGATAGCGTGTCTTGTACGCAATACCGAGTTGCACTAAAAAAGATATTATTATAATATTATTATAAAATAGTCATTATGAATATTAATACCCACTTTTTAAAATATTATAAATTTTATTTTTCAAAATGGACTTCATTTTTGGATTCTGAATATCGAAATTAATCTAGGGTGAATTTTTGGTATTTTTCTGAAAACATTCTAATTTTGATGAATAGTGAAAACACTAGGTAACTATTTAAAAACCGACTTTTTATTTAAAATATTATTTATATTATTTAAATTTATTTTAGGTCAAAATAGATACATAATACCTATATAAGTTCAATGTAATTCATTGGAGTCATTTTATAATAATATAGATATATAATGATTTTATTGAACCTTTTTACCGTCTTTTACCCACCTCTTAGGAGCATTTGTAATTGTATATAAAACATAATTTTACTGCTTCTGTGAGTTGAATTTCGATAATCTGAGAGACACAGATAATATCAAGTAATAAAATTTTGTTAAATAAGATAAAAATAATTTTTGGTGAATAGTAACTTTTTACTTTTATTTACCACGGATAAATGAAAATTGGGTAATTAAGGGTAAAAATGATATTATTATTACCCTAACACACATCTTAATTCTATTGGATAAGTTTAATAAGACCAAAAACAACCTTAGTAATAAAATATTACCCTTTAGTTCCACTTGGATGAGATTAGGACACTTATTATTATTTTATTTAAAGAAGAGTTAAAGGAGTTAAAATGAAAATTTAATAACTAAAACATTTTCAATATACGGTTATACATAAGATTAATTCAACTATAATTATTCATTAGAATTTTAAAAAGATTTAATAAATAAAGGTATTTTATTTATAATTTTTAGAACTTAAATAATTTAATTTATTTATGACACAATGATGATGCTGTAATTATCGTATTAAAGAAATATTAACATAATTGATATTATAAATACCCAAATAAATGTAATTTGAGACATTTTAGGAATTAAAATAATTTTATATGATAATATGACATGTTATTATTAATTTAATTAACTTTTTTCTAACAAATCATGCTGTTATGATTTTCACAAAAATCAATTACCAAATAGTGTCAAAATTGACATAAAATAGTTTTAAAAAAAATATTATTTTATTATTTGTTATTCTATCCCTAAAAATCTAAGGATCGGCAAAATGACATAGATAAGGTTATATATGTTAATAATGAACCAATTGGGGTTGTTTTGGTTTTTTATAGTAAATTTATTAACCATACAGTGTAAGAAAACAAGAAGACACGGTAAAAGGTAAATTATTTAACTTAGAGTTAAATCTAAATGATAATGTTAAAATAGTAACCTAAACTTTTCTAAAACCTATTGGTTGAGAGGATTGTGACCCCTCCCAAATATATCTTTGAAATAAGTCACTTTTCAGCCATTATAAACCGAATATGACTTTATTATAAAATAATATTTTAAGTTCTTCTTAAAGTTCCCCTCTCATCCCTTATAAAAGAGAACCTCCTTCCTCTTCTCTTTACACAATTTTGAGCCTTCAAGATAGGCCAAAAACTGCCCATTTACATTATAAAATTACCTATAACCATTACATAGGTTCTGGTCTCCTCAAATTACAAACTCTAGTGCCTTAAGAGGAAGCTTAAAAGAGGTGTGTCGAAGAAAAGTTAATCTCTTCTAACGATTCTTTCACGTTTCTTTTTTCTTCAACATATTATTCTTTAGTTTTTTCATTATAAAGTAATTACATAAGTATCAAAAATATAATTATATGTTATTATAAATAGGAAACAAACACATTTCACTATCTATCCATCCTACGGAAAACGAAATTACCATGCGTGCGTACGTACGGAATACCGTCTCCACACCGTGGTGTAATCTATTTTTCCACCACCACCTTACTTGGATAGGTATAATGGTGTAAGGAATAACTATATATATTAATTAAAAAATCATACTGATTCTAAGAGATTATATCATCCACTCCAATTCAATTCAATAATTTTGGGAATGATATCATCGCTCGTGCGAACGTACGGATAATCGTTCCCACGACGCGATGAAATTCATTCTCCATGTTAACCATTCAAGAATGATTATAAATTTTATATAATGAATAATAATTAAATATATGACATTATAAAGCTATTTTATATATATATATATATATGTCATCTACTTACTTCCATTCAAGTCAATAAGGAAAGGAAAACATCGTTCATGGGTACGTACGGCCTACCGTCTCCATGAACGGTGTATTTCATTTCATTTATCTACATATTATATATATATATATACTAAATATATATATAAATCATGATTTACCTTCTGGAATTAAGTAAATCATGATATAAGTGATAATAATATCAAGAAAAACATCTCCAAACACGTATGATAAATAAAATATTTTACACAAAACACTTCTTTAACATGGAATTTACAATTGAACGGGTAATATAATGTCATAAGTGAACCATATATGATATAATAACAATGAATATGATTCTATAATAATTCAATGACATTATTTAAATCAATATAAAGTATGTTCGGATATGTACAAAGCATATCGTACCTAAGGTAAGGGATAATTTTGCAATCTCATTTTTATCTGAGATTGCTTATACGTAAGTATTTACTGGGGTTATATTTTTCACCCATGTACATAAAAATGTTTTTCATAAAGTTTTTAATATTCTTCCATGTGTGTTTAAATTCATGTTTACCACTCTTTGACTTTTACTTTGTGTTATGGAATGAATCTTTCTTTTGTTTACCATATAAGGTACTTTTTGACTTTTACGTTAAAAGTACAAGGAGAATGTTTTTTTAACTTATACCGAATGAATGGATTTTTTAAGTTTCATAATTCCTTGTTTTCATGAATATTACTCTACAATATTTCATTATAATTTTCAATAAAATCATTTTCATTTAAAATTTCAAATCATTTTATGAAAAGAAAATGATTTTGAAGAAGAAAGGATATTTTCCTCAAGAACTCATTTCAAGTGTTTTATCAAAACTATTTCCCATATAAAATGATATTGTTTAATATGATTATATTTCAAGTTTAATGTATTTATTATTTACATGGTTTGATTTTCATTATAATGTAATGATATCCATTTGTTTTATATATATTATGTTATGATGGGATTATGTTTATAAAACACATTTTATTCTTTGGGTTATGATGAATGATTTATGTTTATGTTGTTGAACACGTAAGAATGATTTCATTATGAGATGGGTGAGACCTATATCTATATCCAATGAATTGGATAAAGATTTATATCTCATGAGATAGACATTTTTGGAACGGTAGGTTAATCTGGTTCAGTGATACAGGACTAGAACGAGGAGTGAACTCGATTCAGAAAGGGACTTTTTCCACAAAGATGTTCTTGGAAGCAATGCCTTGGATACTATGGAGATCATATCATGTTCTTAATGGTTTTCCAAAATTAAATATTTTTTCCCAATGCTATTTTATCATGATTAATGTTCCTTTATGAACTATGCCTTACGTGCTGCCATGATTTATTTCACAACTCAAGATTTTTATGTTTAAAGTTTATGTTCATGTTTTGAAGTTCAAATGTATATAGTTTGTTTTATTTTCTCCATTATTTCCCTTACTGAACATTTGAGATCACCCTTTATATTTTTTATTTTTCCTAGGATATAAAGAAAGGTTTTAGGTAATCAAAAAATGGAAGATCATTATAGGAGATGTTGAAGATCTTTCACCAAGATTTGAAGAATATATTCTGAGTTTCCAAAGTCACTAAACTATTATGGTTCTTTGTTTTATGTTTTTGTTATGTATTAGGTATTCTGAAAAAGTAATGTAATTTCCATGTATGTCAAGATTGGGTCTCTACAGTTGATATCATAGGAAAGGTTTAGTTAACATTTGGAAACTAGGATGCAAAAACTTTAGTGAGATCCCTAGAGATATTTCTAAGGTATATATAGGGAAGTCCCTAAGGTTAAGTATAAGTATAGGTTATAGTCCTAGAATTATGGTATCAATATTAGAATTAAACCTAATATGTTAGATATTGAAGGTTCTCCCCCTTTATTATGTTGTTTTCCTAGCAAGATTTTGCCTCTCACGCTATTCTTTTCGGGATTTAGATGATGACTGGAACCCGAAAGAACTGTGATGATCAATGTAATGGATGATCTTATGATTTTCTTCCTGAAAAAACCAACATTATGGTAGATGGTGTGAAAAATATTATTTCTATATATATATATAAGCTATGAATCATTCTGGATTTCCAAATGATTAGAGATGGGAACAATATTCTATTGAGTCCTTCAAGAGGCAACGTCCACCTTCTTTCAATGGGTCTTCGGATCCACTTGTTGCTGAACAATGGATTAGTACCATTGAAAAGATATTTTCCATACATTGTTGTTCAAAACATGAAAAATTCATTTTAGTTTTTTACCGTTTAGAAGTTGAAGCAGACCAGTTGTGGACTCTAATTAAGAATACAAGACACTAAGATGAAATTGAATCCATGTAATGGAACAAGTTCAAGAACCTGTTTTTCAATAAGTACTTCCCTCGTATTCTTTGAAAAAAGATTGATAATGAGTTACATGAGCTTAAGCAAAAGTATGATGAATCTGTTGGTATATACGAAGAAAATTTTACAAGGATTTCAAGGTATGCATCTGGATTTATAATTCAACCTTAAGGTAAAGTTGATCGATTTCTCAGTGGCATAAAACCAGGTCTTCAAAGGGCACTAGAGATAAGAGACATCAGTAGATATGAAAAAATTGTGCATTGTTCTATCAAGGTAGAACTGGAAGTTGGTGTTACATATTAATCTCATGGTTTTGACAAGAAATGAAAGATGGATTTCAAGGAGAAATCTTAGAATAATGGTGAAAGGAAGATGAATATTTCTTTATGATCATAGTGTGTAAAGAAGCATGGTGGATATTGTCTAAAAGGTACTATAAAATGTATTAAGTGTGGAAAAGTAGGTCATCAAGCAGTTGAGTGTCAATGTAATGGAAAAAAGGTAGCTAATGATTTGAATAGAGAAAAGATTACAGAGAATGCTCCACCAACACTTCAATGCTACAATTGCAAGGAAATGGGGCATTATGCTAACCAATGCACTAATCCAAGGGTTAATGATGATCAACATCAACAACCTATTAAGGAAAAGAAAAAGGGAAGTCATATACGATCACTATTAGCAATGTTGAGTATAAAAACGATGTGGTGGAATGATTATGTGTTTTTGTAATGGGATTCCAAAATAATGTAATGGAATCTCATTTATAGTGTTGTGGAACATTGGAATATCTATGTATTGGTTTATTGTGGTTTTCAATAATTATATGGTACATGTAACCATGAAAAGTGATAGAAATATATTTGTAACGTAGATGATATGCACATAATCAATGTATATGGAGAAAATAATATGTTTAATAATATTCATGAGCTCATGATTGATATAAGGACTAAGTGATATCATGGTTTGAGTATATAGAATTTTTGGGATTTTGGTATGTGGAAAGAGTTAACTTTTAACTGCATTTATGTTTTCACTAAGGTTCAATGGGTATTCATTTTTTAAGAGAATACATGATTAAAGAATTTGAATTTTTGGAATGTGACCAACAAGACATATCTTATGATATATGGGGATAAATGACGATATTTACATGCTTGGTATATGACCTCTCTATTAATATTTTTCCTTATACTGTGAGTTTGGATAAACCTAAATATTAGAATAGATTTAGTTAGAAATCAGATAGTGTTGTTTAAGTCTAGAACTTTTTTTATGTTATAATAGTATAGTTTTAGAAAAAGGACAACCCGTAGGATGGGCGAAAACCCATCGCATCGGTCAAAGTTGCGGGAATTGAACCCACAACCAAAGTGAGACAGGCCATTATCACCTACCACTGGCCTATAGAAAGTCCTGGGTTAGTAGAAACTAGTTTTATTTTACTAAGAGGTATGATATATGAACTATAAGTCCATTTTAGGAACTATATACGATTAATATCACTATAGATGGACTTATGTATATAACTTTTGTTAACCTTATGTTTGAGATAGATGGAATGACCAATCATTCTATCACATGATCTGCTAACACTTCACATAAGACAAATTAAACTTCATTTCTTTAAGAGATTAAGTGGAAATTGTTCAAGGCACAAACCATAGTGAAATCGTACCAAAATCAAGTAAGTATTTCATTTAATTCAAAAATAATTCAACATTAAGAAAATGATCTTGAAAACCAAAAATGTTGTCCTAGTGCACTCATATCTGATGAATCACATGGTACCTTAGATTGTCACAAATTTATGGATTTTTTATTTTTGGCTTTTTCATAGCCATGTTCTCTACCACTCTTCATCCAAACATGATGGTTAGATTTATCTTCCATATCCATATTTCACCTATGTTCTTCTATGTGGAAACCCAGTGATGATTTAATATTGGTAACCATTATGTTTCATACATTTCTTTTTAAAATTATTTTTTAGTATTCCTTTTTACGATGTGGGTTTCTATGAATGAAACTTTAAAGTAGTAAACGATTTATAACACCGATGAATTTCAAGTGCGAAATTCATTTTAAGGGGGGTAGAATATAACACCCTGAGATTTTATGAGATATATTCTTTTTAATTTATTTGATGTCTTCTATTGTATGCTACAACAATATTATCTCGCATTATACACAACACCATATTAGATTACAGTATACGCAAACTCTATTCTAGGCTTGTGTTGCATGCCAGAGCAACCTTTCTCGATAGCGTGTGTTGTACGCAATACTGAGTTTCACTAAAGGAGATATTATTATAATATTATTATGAACTAGCTGTTATGAATAGAAATACCCACTTTTTGAAAATTTTTAAATTTTTTCTTTCAAAATGGACTTCATTTTTGGATTCGGAATATCGAAATTAGCCTAGATGAATTTTTTGTATTTTTCTGAAAACATTCAATTTTTGATGAATAGAGAGAACACTGGGTTACTATTTCAAAACTGACGTTTTATTTAAAAAAATATTTATTTTATTTAAAATATTTTTAGGTCAACATATATACATAATACCTATATAAGTTCAATGTAATTCATTGGAGTCATTTTATAATAATATAGATATATAATGATTTTATTGAACCTTTTTACAGTCTTTTACCCACCTCCTAGGAGTATTTTCAATTGTACATAAAACAAAATTTTACCTCTTCTGTGAGTTGAATTTTAAAAATATGAGAGACACGGTTAATATCAAGGAGTAAAATGTGGTTCAATAAGATAAAAATAAATTTTGGTGAATAGTAACTTTTTAATTTTATTTACCACGGTTAAAAGTAAATAGGGTAATTAATGGTAAATATGATATTATTATTACCATAACACATGTCCTAATTCTATTTGATATGTTTAATTCGACCAAAAACAACCTTAGGAATAAAATATTACCATTTAGGTCCACTTGGATTATATTAGGAGACTTATTATTATTTTATTTAAAGAAGAGTTAAAGGAGTTAAAATCAAAGTTTAATAACAAAAACATTATTAATATCGGGTTATACATAAGATAAATTCGACTATCAATATTCATTAGAATTATATAATGATTTAATACATAATTGAATTTTATTTATAATTTTTAGACTTTAAATAAATAAATTTATTTACGACACAATAATGATTTAGTAATTACCTTATTAATGAAATATTAACATAATTGATATTATAAATAACCAAATAAATGTAATTTGAGCGTTTTTATGAATTAAACTAATTTTATAAGTTAATATGAAATGTTATTAGTTATTTAATTTACTTTATTTGATCTAATCATGCTGTTATGATTTTCACAAAAATAAATTACCAAATAGTGTCAAAATTGACATAAAATAGTTTTTAAAATAAATATTATATTTTTAATTGTTATTCTATTTATAAAATCTAGGGATCGGCCAAATGACTTTTCTAAGGTTATATATATTAATAATGAACAACTTGGGGTTAGTTTGGCTTGTTATAGTAATCTTATTAACCATATAGTCTAATAAAATAAGAAGACATGGTAAAAGTTAAATTATTTAACTTAGAGTTAAATCTATATGATAAGGTTACAATAGTAACCTAAACTTGTCTAAAACCTATAGGTTGAGAGTATTTTGACCCATACCCACTATATATTCGAAAAAAGTCACTTTGGAGCCATTATAAACCGAATATGACTTTATTATAAAATAATAGTTTATGTTTTTCCTAAAGTGCCCCTCTCCTCCTTTATAAAAGGGAACCTCCTCCCTCTTCTATTTACACAAATTTGAGCCTTCAAGATCGGCCAAAACCTGACCATATCCCTTATAAACTTCCCCAAAAACATTATATAGGTTCTGGTCTCCTCAAAAGACAAACTCTAGTGCCTTAAGAGGAAGCTTAAAAGAGGTGCGTCGAAGAAGAGGTAATCTCTTCTACCGATTCTTTCAAGTTTCTTTCATCTTAAACATCTTCTTATTTAGGTGTTTATATATAAAGTGATAACATTAGTATCAATAATATACTTATATTTTATAATAAATATTAAACAACCTCATTTCACCTTCTATCCATCCTACGGAAAACTAAATCACCACGCGTGCGTTTGTACGGAATACCGTCTCCTTGCCGTGGTGTAATCTGTTTTTCCGCCACCACCTTACATGGATGGGTATAATGGTGTAAATAATAACTATATATATTTATTATATCATCATACTTATTCTGAGATATTATATCATCCACTCAAATTCAATTCAATAATTATGGGAACGATATCATCGCTCGTGCGTACATACGGATTACCATCTCCACGACGCGATGAGATTCATTACCCATGTTAACCATTCAAGAATGATTATAAAGTGTATGTAATGAATAATAATGAAATATATGAAATGATAAAGCTACTGGATTTATGTATGTATATATATATATATATATTTCATCTACATACTTTGATTCAAGTCAATAAGGAAAGGAAAACAGCGTTCATGCGTACGTACGGCCTACCGTCTCCATGAACTGTGTATTTCATTACATTTATCTATATTATATATATATACTGAATATATATATAAATCATGATTTAAATTCTGTAAGTAATTATATCATGATATAAGTAATAATAATATCAAGAACAACATGTCCAAACACGTATGATTAATAAAACGATTTTACCCAAAACACTGCTTTAAAATGGAATTTACAAAAGAAAGGGTAATATAAAGTCATAAGTGAACTATATATGATATCATAATAATTAATATGATTCTATAATAAGTCAATGAAATTATTTAAATCAATATACATGAGGTTCGGATACATACGAAGCATATCAGACCTAAGGTAAAGGATAATTTTGCAATCTCATTTTTATCCGAGATTGCTTATACGTAAGTATTTACTGGGGTTATATTTTTCATCCATGTCCATAAAAATGATTCTCATAAAGTTTTTAATATTCTTAAATGTATGTTTAAATTCATGTTTACCTCTATTTGACTTTTACTTTGTGTTATGGAAGGAATCTTTCTTTTGTTTTCCATATAAAGTACTTTTTGACTTTTACGTTTAATGTACGAGGAGAATGTTTTTTTAAATTATACGGAATGAATAGATTTTTACGGTTTTATAAGGCCTTATTTTCATGAATATTCCTTTAAAATATTTCATAATAATTTTTAATAAAATCCTTTTCTTTTAAAATTTATAATCATTTTGTGAAAATAAAATTATTTTGAAGAAGAAAGGATATTTTCCTCAATAACTCATTTCAAGTGTTTTATCAAAACTATTTCCCATCTAAAATGAAAGTATTTAATATGTTTATATTTTAAGTATATTGTCTCTATTATTTACATGGTGTGATTTTTATTGTAAGGAAATGATATCCATTTGTTTTATATGGATTATGTTATGATGGGATGATGTTTATGAAACCCATTTTATTCTTGGGGTTATGATGAATGATTTATGTTTATGTTGTGGAACACGTAAGAATGATTTAATTATGAGATGAGTGGTACCTATATCTCCCTCCAATACATTGGGTAAATATTTATATCTCGTGATATAGACATGGCTAGAATGGTAAGTTAATCAGGTTCAGTGATACTGGACTGGAACGTGGTGTGAACTCGATTCAGAAAAGGACTTTGTCCACTAAGATGGTCTTGGCCGCAATTCCTTGGCTACTATGGAAATCATATCATGTGATTAATGGTTAGCCACAATTAAATGTTTTATTCCCAATCAAGGTTATCATTATTGATGTTACATTATGACATATGCCTTACATACTGCCATGATTTATTTCACAACTCATGATTTTGATGTTTAAAATTTATGTTCATGTTTGAAGTTAAAATGTATATGGTTTGTTTTATTTTCTCCATAATTACCCTTAATGATAATTTTATCTCAAACTTTATATGTTTTCTTTTTTCCTGGATATAAAGAAAGGTATTAGGTAAAAAAAGGGAAGATCATTACAGGAGATGTTGAAGATCTTTAACCAAGATTTGAAGATTATATTACGAGTTTCCATAAACACTAAACTATTATGGTCCTTTGTTGTATGTTTTTGTAATGTATTAGGTATTCCGCTAAAGTAATTTAATATCCATTTATGTCAAGATTGGGTCTCTATAGTTGGTATCCGAGGAAAGGATTAGTTAACCTTTGGAAACTAGGATGCAAAAACATTAGTGAGATCCCAAGAGATATTTCCAAGTTATGTCTAGGGATGTCTCTAAGGTTAAGTATAATTATAGGTTATAGTCCTATAATTACAGTAACGATGTTATAATTAAACCTAAGATGTTAGATATTGAAGGTACTCCCCCTTTATTATGTTGTTTTCCTGGCACAATTTTTCCTCTCACACTATTCTTTTTGGGTTTTAGACGATGACTGGAACCCGAAGGAACCATGTTGATCAATGTAATGGACGATGAAATTATTGTTCTCCTAAAAAAACAAACATTATTCAAGATGGAGTGAAAAATCTTATTTCTATACTTACACAAGATATGAATCATTCAAGATTTCTAAATGAGCATAGAATAGAACAATATTATATTGACTCCTTCATGAGGCAACGTCCACCTTCTTTCAATAGATCTTCTGATCCACATGTTGCTGAACAATGGATCAGTACCATTGAAAAGATATTTTCCATACTTCTCTGTTCAGAACATGAAAAATTCATTTTATCTAATTACCATTTAGAAGGTGATGTAGGCCAGTGGTGGACTCTAATTAAGAATACAATCCCCCCAAGATGAAATTGAATCCCTGGAAATGGAATGAGTTCAATAACCTGTTTTTCAATAAGTACTGCCCTCTTATTCTTCTAAAAAAGATGGATAAGGAGTTACTTGAGCTTAAGGAAAAGGATGATGAATCTATTGGAATATACGAAGTGAATTTTACAAGGCTTGCAAGGTATGTATCTGGATTTATTATCCAACCTGAATGTAAAGTTGATCGATTCTTCAGTGACTCAAAACCAAGTCTTCAATGGGCATTAGAGATAAGATTCTTCAGTAGCTAACAAGAAATTGTTCATTGTCATATCAAGGTAGAACAAGAAGTTTGTGTTACATATCCATCTCATGGTTTTGACGAGAAACGAATGATGGAGTTTAAGGATAAATTTCATAACAATGGAGAAAAGAAGATGAACGTTTATTTATGATCAAAGTGTGGAAAGAAGCATGGTGGAGATTGTATAAAACGTACTAGAAAATGTTTTAAGTGTGTAAAATAAGGTCATTGAGCAGTTGAGTGTCGAAGTAATGGGAAAAAGGAAGCTAATGATTTGAATAGGGAAAAGATTATAGAGAACAATCCACCAACACTTCAATGCAACAACTGCAAGGAAATGGGGTATTATGCTAACTAATGCCCTAATCCAAGAGTTAATGATGATTGACATCAACAACCTCTTAATGTAAAGACAAAGGTAAGTCACATGCGATCACTATTAGAAATGTTGAGTATGAAAATGATGTGGTGGAATGATTATGTGTTTACGTAAAGGGATTCCAAAATAATATTGCGGGATCTCATTTATATTATTGTGGAACATTGGAATATCTATGTAATGGTGTATTGTGGTTTTTGATAATTATATGGTACAGGTAACCATGAAAAGTGATTGAAATATTTTTGAAAAGTAGATGATATGAGCATAATCAATGGATAAGGAGAAAATAATATGTTTGATAGTATTCATGAGCTCATGATTGATATAAGGACTAAGTGATATCGTGGTTTGAGTATATAGAATTATTGGGATTTTGGTATGTGTAAAGAGGTAACTTTTAACTACATTCATGTTTTCTCTAAGGTTCAATGGGTATTCATTTTTCAAGAGAATACATGATTAAGGCATTAGAATGATTGGAATTTGACCAATAAGACATATCTTATGATATATGGGGATAAATGATGGTATTTACATGCTTGGTAAATAACCTCTCTATCAAGATTTTTCCTTATACTATGAGTTTGGATAAACCTAAAGATTGGAATAGATTAAGTTAGACATCAGATAGTATTTTTTAAAGCTATAACTTTTTTTATGTTATAATAGTATAGTTTTAGAAAAAGGACAACCCGTAGGATGGGTGAAAACCCGTCGCGTCAGACAAAGATGCGAGAATAGAACCCACAAACAAAGTGCAATAGGACTTTATCGCTCATCACTGGCCTACAAGACATCCCTGGTTAGTAGAAACCAGTTTTATTTTATTAATAGGTATGATAGATGAATTATAAGTCCATTTTAGGAACCATATACGATTAATCTCACTATATATGGACTTATGTATATAAATTTTGTTAACCTTATGTTTGAGATAGATGGAATGACCTATCATTCTATAGCATGATCTGCTAACACTTCACAAAAGAAAAAATCAACTTCATTTCATTAAGAGATGGAGTGGAAATTGTTCATGGCACAAACATCAGTGAGATCGTACCAAATTCAAGTAAGTATTTCTCTTAATTCAAAAATTACTCAACATTAGGAAAATGACTTTGAAAACCAAAAATGATGTCCTAGTGTCCTCATATCTAATGAATCAAATGGGACATTAGATTTTCACAAATTTATGGCTTTGTGATTGTCGGATTTTTCATATCCATGTTATCTACCACTCTCCATCCAAACATGATGGTTATATTTCTCTTCCATATCCATATTTCACCTATGTTCTCCTATGTGGAAACCCAGTGATGATTTAATTTGGGTAAAAGTTATGTTTCATACTTTACATTTTAAAACTATGTTTTAGTATTCTTTTTTACAATGTGGGTTTCTATAATGAAACATTCAAGTAGTAAACAATTTATAACACCGACGAATTTCGAGGGTGAAATTTATTTTAAGGGGGTAGAATGTAACACCCCGAGATTTTATGAGATATATTCTTTTTAATTTCATTGATGTCTTCTATTGTATGCTACACCAAGATTAGCTTTCACTATATGAAACACCATATTAACTTACAGTGTATGCAAACACATTTCTAGGATTATGTTTCACGCCAGAGAAACCTTCCTCGATAGCGTGTTTTGTACGCAATACCGAGTTTCACTAAACGAGATATTATTATAATATTATTATGAACTAGCCGTTATGAATAGTAATACTTACTTTCTGAAATTTTATAAATTTTATCTTTCAAAATGGACTTCATTTTTTGATTCGGAATATTGAAATTATCCTAGGGTGAATTTTTGGTATTGTTCTGAAAACATTCAATTTTTGATGAATAGAGAAAACACTAGGTTACTATTTAAAAACTGAATTTTTATTTAAATAATTTTTTATTTTATTTAAAAAATTTTTAGGTCAAAATAGATACATAATACCTATATATGTTAAATGTAATTCATTGGATTCATTTATAATAATATAGATATATATACATTTTATTGAACCTTTTTACCGTCTTTTACCCACCTCCTAGGACCATTTGCAATTTGTTCATAAAACTTAATTTTACCACTTCTATGAGTTGAATTTTTAAAATCCGAGAGACATGGTTAATATCAAGGATTAAAATTTGGTTCAATAAGATAAAAATAATTTTTGTTGAATAGTAACTTTTTTCATTTATTTACCATAGTTAAAAGTAAATAGGGTAATTAAGGTTAAAAATGATATTATTATTACCCTAACACATGTCTTAATTCTATTGGATAAGTTTAATTCAACCCAAAAAAACCTTATTTATAAAATATTACCCTTTGGGTCCACATGGATTATATTAGGACACTTATTATTATTTTATTTAAAGAAGAGTTAAGGGAGTTAAAATCAAAGTTTAATAAATAAAACATTTTTAATATAGGGTTATACATAAGATTAATTCGACTATAAATATTCATTAAAAATCTAAAAATGTTTCCTACATAATGGTATTATATTTATAATTTTTATACATTAAATAAATTAATTTATTTATGACACAATGATGATGCAGCAATTACCTTATTAATGAAATATTAACAAAATTTATATTATAAATACCAAAATAAATGTAATTTGAGACTTTTTATGAATTATAATAATTTTATAGGTTAATATGATATTTTATTATTTATTTAATTGAATTTTTTCGAACTAATCATGTTTTTATGAGTTTCACCAAAATCAATTACCAAATAGTGTAAAAATTTGCATAAAATTGTTTTTAAAACAAATATTATAATATTAATTGTTATTCTATTCCTAAAAATATAAGGTTTGGCCAAATGACATAGATAAGGTTATCTATATTAATAATGAACCACTTTGGGTTTGTTTGGCTTGTTATATTAAGCTTATTAACCATATAGTGTAAGAAAACAAGAAGACACGATAAAAGTTAAATTATTTAACTTAGAGTAAAATCTAAATGATAAGATTAAAATAGTAACATAAACTATTATAGAACCTATTGGTTGAGAGGCTTGCGACCCATACCAACTTTATCTTTTAAATAAGTAACTTTGGAGCCATTATAAACCGAATATAACTTTATTATAAAATTGTATTTTAAGTTTTTCCTAAAGTGCCCCTCTCCTCCCTTATAAAAGGGAACCTCCTCCGTATTCTATTTACACAATTTCGAGCCTTCAAGCTCGGCCAATCCCTGACCATTTCCCTTATCAAATTCCCTAGAAACATTATAGTGGTTATGGCCTCTTCAAAAGACCAACTCTAGTGCCTTAAGTGGAAGCTTAAAAGAGGTGTGTCGAAGAAGAGGTAATCTCTTCTACCAATTCTTTCAAGTTTCATTCTTCTTCAACTTCTTCTTCTTTAGTTGTTTAATTATATATTAATAACATAAGTATCAATAATATAATGATATTTTATTATAAATATGAAAAAACCCCCATTTCACCTTCTATCCATCCTATCGAAAATGAAATCATCGTGCGTGCGTACGTACAGAATATCGTCTCCACACTGTGGTGTAATCTATTTTTCCACCACCACCTTAAATGGATGGGTATAATGGTGTAAATAATAACTATATATAGTTATTATAACATTATACTTATTCTGAGATATTATATAATCCAATCCAATTCAATTCAATAATTATGGGAATGATATCATCGCTCGTGTGTACGTACGGATTACCGTCTCCACGACGCGATGAGATTCATTCTCCATGTTAACCATTCAAGAATGATTATAAAGTATATATAATGAATAATAATGAAATATATGACATGATAAATATACTTTATTTATGTATATATATATAAATATTCCATCTACTTACTTTGATTCAAGTCAATAAGGAAAGGAAAACAGCGTTCATGCGTACGTACGACCTACCGTCTCCATAAATGGTGTATTTCATTTAATTTATCTATCTATTATATATATATATATATATACTGAATATATATATATATATAAATCATGATTTACATTCTGGAAGTAAGTAAATCTTGAAAAAATTAATAATAAAATCATGAACAACATGTCAAAACACGTACGATAAATAAAACGATTTTACCCAAAACACTGCTTTTACCTGGAATTTACAAAAAAACGTGTAATATAATGTCATAAGTGAACCATATATGATATTATAATAATGAATATGATTCCATAATAATTCAATGGAATTATTTAAATCATTATACATGATTTTCAGATACGTACGAAGCATATCAGACCTAAGGTAAGAGATAATTTTGCAATCTTATTTTTATCCGAGATTTCTTATACGTAAGTATTTAATGGGGTTATATTTTTCATCCATGTACATAAAAATATTTTTCATACAGTGATTAATATTATTACATGTATTTCTAAGGTCATTTTTATCCCTCTTTGACTTTTACTTTCTGTTATGGAAGTAACCTTTCTTATGTTTACCATATAAGGTACTTTTTGAGTTTTATGTTTAAAGTACTAGGAGAATGTTTTTTTCACTTATACAGCATGAATTGATTTTTAAGTTTTCATAACTTGTTATTTTCATGAATCTTCCTCTATAATATTTCATTATAATTTTCAATAAAATCCTTTTCTGTTAAAATTGCAAAGCATTTTGTGAAAAGGAAATGATTTTGAAGAATAAAGGATATTTTCCTCAAGAACTCATTTCAAGTTTTTTATCAAAACTATTTACAATCTAAAATTATAGTATTTAATATGTTTATATTTGAAGTATAATGTCTCTATTATTTAAATGGTTTGATTTTTTATATAACTAAATGATATCCATTTGGTTTATGTGGATTATGTTATGATGGGATCATGTTTATGAAACCCATTTTATTCTTAGGGTTATGATGAATGATTTATGTTTACATTGTGGCACACGTAACAATGATTTAATTATGAGATCAGTGGGACCTATATCTCCCTCCAATTAATTGGGTAAAATTTTGTATCTCATCATATAGACAAGGTTGGAATGGTAAGTTAATCCGGTTCAGTGATACAGGACTGGAACGAGGAGTGAACTCGATTCAAAAAGGGACTTCGTCCACTAAGATGGTCTTGGTAGCAATGTCTTGGATAATATGGAAATCATATCATGTGCTTAATGGTTTTCCATAATTAAATGTATTATTTCCATGCTATTTTATTATGATTTATGTTCCTTTATAACCTATGCCCTACATACTCCCAAGAGTTTTTTCTCAACTCAAGATTTTGATGTTTAAACTTTATGTTCATGTTTTGAAGTTCAAATGTATATGGTTTGTTTTATTTTATCCATTATTACCCTTATTGAGAATTTGATATCACCCTTCATATTTTTTCTTTTCCTCAGGATATAAGGAAATGTTTTAGGTATGAAAAAAGTGAAAATTTTTATGGGAGATGTTAATGATCTTTCACCCAGATTAGAAGATTATATTCCATGTTTCCAAAAACACTAAACTATTATGGTCCTTTGGTTTCTATTATTGTTATGTATTAGGTATTCCTCAAAAGTATTGTAATGTCCATGTATGTCAAGATTGGGTCTCCATAGTTGGTATCTGAGGAAAGGTTCAGTTAACCTTTCGAAACTAGGATGTGAAAACTTGAGTGAGATCCCTAGAGATATTTATAAGGTATGTCTAGGGATGTCCCTAAGGATAAGAATAAGTATAGGTTATAGTACTATAATTACAGTGAAAATATTAGAAATAAACCAAAGATGTTAGATATTGAAGGTACTCCCCCTTTATTATGTTGTTTTCCTAGAATTAGTTTTTTTCTCACACTATTCTTTCTGGGTTTTAGATGATGACTGAAACCCGAAGGAAACGTTTTGATCAATGTAATGGGCGATGCAATGATTTTCCTCTTGAACAAACCAATGTTATGGGAGATATAGGGTAAAATTATATTTCTATACTTACACAAGATATGAATCATTCTGGATTTCCAAATTAGCAAAGAAGGGAACAATATTCTATTGAGTCCTTCATGAGGCAACATCCACCATCTTTCAATGGGTCTCCTAATCCACTTGTTGCTGAAAATGGATCAGTACCATTGAAAATATATTTTCCATACATTTTTGTTCATAACATGAAAAATTCATTTTATCTATTTACCATTTTGAAGGTGAAGCAGACCAGTGGTGGACTCTAATTAAGAATATAAGGTCCCAAGAAGAAATTGAATACATGGAATGGAATGATTTCAAGGACATGTTTTTAAATAAGTACTTCTCTTGTATTCTATGAACAAAGATGTAGAAGGATTTCCATGAGCTTAAGAAAAAGGATGATGAATCTATTGGTAAATACGAAGCGAATTTTACAAGGCTTGTGAGGTATGCATCTGGATTTATCATCCAACTTGAAAGTAAAGTTGATCAATTCTTCAGTGGCATAAAAACAAGTCTTCGAAGGGTATTAGTGATAAGATACTTCAGTAGATATGAATAAAGTGTGCATTGTGCTATCAAGGTAGTACCGGAATATTTTGTTACATATACATCTCATGGTTTTGACAAGAAACGAAAGATGGTGTTCAAGGAGAAATCTCAAAACAATGGTGAAAATAAGATGAATGTTTCTTTATGCTCAAAGTGTGGAAAGAAGCATGGTGGAGATTGTATAAAAGGTACAATAAAATGTTTTAAGTTTGGAAAAGAAGTTCATCGGGCAGTTTAGTGTAGAAGTAATAGAGAAAAGGTAGATAATGATTTGAATAGAGAAAAGATTACAGAGAATGCTCCCCCAACGCTTCAATGCTACAATTGCAAGGAAATGGGGCATTATGCTTACCAATTCCCTAATCCAAGGGTTAATAAAGATCTACATCAACATCCTCTTAAAGAAAAGGACAAAGGGAACTCACAAGTGATCACTATTAGCAATGATGAGTATGAAAATGATGTGCTAGAATGATTATGTGTTTATGTAAATGGATTCCAATATAATGTTGTGGAATGCCATTTATAGTATTGTGGAACATTGGAATATATATGTAATGATTTATTGTGGTTTTTGATAATTATATGGTACATGAAACCATTAAAAGTGATTGAAATATTTTTTTAAAGTAGATGATATGCGCATAATGAATGGATAAGGAGAAAATAATATGTTTGATAGTATTCATGAACTAATGAATGATATAAGGACTAAGTGATATCATGGTTTGAGTATATATAATTTTTGGGTTTTTGGAATGATGAAAGGGTTATCATTTAACTGCATTCATGTTTTCACTAAGGTTCAATGGGTATTTATTTTTCAATATAATACATGATTAAGGCATTCGAATGTTCAGAATTTGACCAACAAGACATATCTTCTGATATATGGGGATAAATGACGGTATTTACATGCTTGGTAGATGACCTCTCTATCAATATTTTTCCTTATACTGTGAGTTTGGATAAACCTAAATATTGGAATAGAATAATTTAGAAATCATATTTTATTGTTTAATTCTATAACTTTTTTTATGTTATAATAGTATAGTTTTAGAAAAAGGACAACCCGTAAGATGGGCAACAACCCGTTGCGTCAGACAAAGATGCTAGAATTGAACCCACAACCAAAGTGCGACATGCCTTTATCACCTACCACTGGCCTATAGAAAGTCTCTGGTTAGTAGAAACTAGTTTTATTTTATTAAGAGGTATGATATATGAAGTATAAGTCCATTTTAGGAACCATATACGATTAATATCACAATATATAGACTTATGTATATAACTTTTGTTAACCTTATGTTTGAGACAAATGGAATGACCTATCATTATAACGCATGATCTGTTAACACATCACAGAAGACAAATTCAACATCATTTCTTTAAGAGATAAAGTGGAAATTTCTCATGTCACAAACAACCGTGAGATTGTACCAAAATCAAGTAAGTATTTATTTTAATTCAAAAATTATTCAACATTAGGAAAATGATCTTGAAGACCAAAAATGTTGTCCCAGTGCCCTCATATCTGATGAATTAGATGGTACCTTAGATTGTCCCAAATTTATGTATTTTTGATTGTTGGATTTTTCATATCCAAGTTCTCTACCACTCTTCATCCAAACATGATGGTTAGATTTCTCTTCCATATCCATATTTCACCAATGTTCTCCTATGTGGAAACCCAGTGATGATTTAATTTTGGTAACTGTTATATTTCATACATTAATTTTTAAAATTATTTTTTAGTATTCCTTTTTACGATGTGGGATTATATGAATGAAACTTTCAAGTAGTAAATGATTTATAACACCGATGAATTTCGAGGGAGAAATTCATTTTAAGGGGGGTAGAATGTAACACCCTGAGATTTTATGAGATATATTATTTTTAATTTCTTTGATGTCATCTATTGTATGTTAAACCAAGATTATATTGTGTTATACGCAACATCGTATTAGCTTACAGTATACTAAAACACTGTTCTAGGCTTGTGTTGCATGTCAGAGCAACCTTCCTCGATAGCATGTGTTGTACGCAATACCGAGTTTCACTAAACGAGATATTATTATAATATTATTATGAACAAGCTGTTATGAATAGTAATACCCACTTTTTGAAATTTTATAAATTTTATCTTTCAAAATGGACTGCATTTTTGGATTCAGAAAATCGAAATTAGCCTAGGGTAAATTTTTGGTATTTTTCTAGAAACATTCAATTTTTGATGAATAGAGAGAACACTGGGTTACTATTTAAAAACCGAATTTTTTTAAATAATTATTTATTTTATTTAAGTTTATTTTAGGTCAAAATAGATAAATAATACCTATATAAGTTCAATTTAATTCATTGGATTCATTTTATAATAATATAGGTATATAAAAATATTATTGAACCTTTTTACCATCTTTTACCCACCTCATAGGAGCATTTACAATTGTACATAAAACATAAGTTTACTACTTATATGAGTTGAATTTTAAAAATCTGAGAGACACGGTTAACATCAAGGAGTAAAATGTGGTTCAATAATATAAAAATAATTTTTGGTGACTAGTGACTTTTTACTTTTATTTACCACGGTAAAAAGTAAATAGGGTAATTAAGGGTAAAAATGATATTATTATTACCCTAACACATGCTATAATTATATTTGATAAGTGTAATTAGACCTAAAACAACCTTAGTAATAAAATATTACCCTTTAGGTGCACTTGGATTAGATTAGGACACTTATTTTTATTTTATTTCAAGAAGAGTTAAAGGAGTTAAAATCATCGTTTAATAACTAAAACATTTTTAATATAGGGTTATACATAAGATAAATTTGACTATAAATAATAATTAGAAATATAAAAATATTACCTACATAATGGTATTTTATTTATAATTTTTACACATTAAACAAAATAATTTTTTTATGACACAATGATGATGCAGTAATTACCTTATTAATGAAATATTAACATAATTGATATTATAAATACAAAAATAATTGTAATTTGAGACTTTTTATGAATTGTGATAATTTTATAGGTAAATATGAGATGGTATTAGTGATTTAATTAACTTTTTTTTAACTAATCATGCTTTTATGATTTCCACAAAAATAAATTACCAAATAGTGTAAAAATTGACATAAAATAGTTTTTAGAACAAATATTATATTATTAATTGTTATTATATTACTAAAAATATATTTTTTGGCAAAATGAATTAGAAAAGGTTATATATATTATTAATTAACCAATTGGGGTTCTTTTGGCTTGTTATGGTAAGCTTATTACCCATATAGTGTAAGAAAACAAGAAGACACGGTAAAAGTTAAATTATTTAACATAGAGTGAAATCTAAAAGATTAGGTTAAAATAGTAACCAAAACTTGTCAAAAACATATTGGTTGAGATTATTTCAACACATGCCCACGTTAGCTTTGAAATAAGTCACCTTGGAGAAATTATAAATCGAATATGACTTTATTATAAAATAATATTTTATGTTTTTCCTAAAGTTCCCCTCTCCTCCCTTATAAAAGGGCACCTACTCCCTCTTCTCTTTACACAATTTTGAGTCTTCAATCTTGGAAAAACCCTGCCCATTTCCATTCTCAACTTCCCTTGAAATATTATAGAGGTTCTGGTCTCCTCAAAAGACCAACTCTAGTTCCTTAAGAGGAAGCTTAAAAGAGGTGCGTCGAAGAAGAGGTAATCTCTTCTACCGATTCTTTCAAGTTTATTTTTTCTTGAACTTCTTCTTCTTTAGTGGTTTCATTATAAAGTAATAAATCAGTATCAATAATATACTGATATGTTATTATAAATATTAAACAACCCCATTTAATCTTCTATCCATCCTACGGAAAACGAAATCACTGCGCGTGCGTACTTACATAATACTGTCTCCAAGACGTGGTGTAATCTGTTTTTCCACCACCACGTTACTTAGATTGGTATAATGGTGTAAATAATTACTATATACTGTTATTATAACATCATATAGATTCTGAGATATTATACTGTCCACTCCAATTCAATTCAATAATTATGGGAACAATATCATCGCTCGTACGTACGTACGGATTACCGTCTCTACGACGCGATGAGATTCATTCTCCATGTTAACCATTCAAGAATGATTATAAAGTATATATAATGAATAATAATTAAATATATGACATGATAAACCTACTGTAATTATGTATATATATATATATTTCATCTACTTACTTCTATTCAAGTCAATAAAGAAAGGAAAACAGCATTCATGCGTACGTACGACCTACCATCTCCATGAGCAGTGTCTTTCATTTCATTTATCTATCTATTATATATATATATATATACCGAATATATATATTAATCATTATTTACATTATGGAAGTAAGTAAATAATGATATAAGTAATAATAATATCAAGAACAACATGTCCAAACACGTACGACAAATAAAACGATTTTACCCAAAACACTACTTTTACATGGAATTTAAAAAAGAACGGGTAATATAAAGTCATAAGTGAACCATATATGATATAATAACAATGAATATGATTCTATAATAAGTCAATTACATTATTTAAATAATTATACAGGAGTTTCGGATACATACTAAGCATATCGGACCTAAGTTAAGGGATAATTTTGCAATCTCATTTTTATCAGATATTGCTTATACGTAAGTATTTTCAGGGGTTATATTCTTATTCCATTTCCATAAAAATATTTTTCATAAAGTGTTTAATATTCTTCCATGTATGTTTAAAGTAATTTTTACCCCTCTTTGACTTTTACTTTGTGTTATGGAAGGAATCTTTCTTTTATTTACCATAAAAGGTACTTTTTTGACTTATACGTTAAATGAACTAGGAGAATGCTTTTTTAACTTATACGGAATGAATGGATATTTACGGTTCCATAACAACTTATTTTCATGATGCATACTCTAGAATATTTCATGATAATTTTTAATAAAATCCTTTTCTTTTAAAATTACAAAGCATTTTGTTAAAAGAAAATGATTTTGAAGAAGAAAGGATATTTTCCTCAAGAACTCATTTCAAGTTTTTTATAAAAACTATTTACCAACTAAAATGACATTATTTAATATGTTTATGTTTCAATTATAATGTCTCTATTATTTACATGGTGTGATTTTTCTTATAATGAAATGATATCCATTTATTTATATGGATTATGTTATGATGGGATGATGTTTATGAAACCCATTTTATTCTTTTGGTTATGATGAATGATTTATGTTTATGTTGTGGCACACGTATGAATGATTTAATTATAATATTGGTGGGACATATATCTCCCTCCAATGATTTGGGTAAATATTTATATCTCATGAGATAGACATGGCTGGAACGATAAGTTAATCGGGTTCACTGATACAGGACTGGAACAAGGAGTGAACTCGATTTAGAAATAGAATTTGTCCACTAAGATGGTCTTTGCAGCAATGTCTTGGCTACTATGGAAATCATATCAAGTGCATAATGGTTTTCCACAATTAAATGTCTTACTCACATTCTATTTTATCATGATTTATGTTCCTTTATGACCTACGCCTTACGTACATCCATGATTTATTTCACAACTCAATATTTTTATATTAAAACTTTATGTTCATGTTTTAAAGTTCAAATGTATACATTTTGTTTTATTTTCTCCATTCTTACCCTTCCTAAGAATTTGAGCTCACCTTTAATAAGTTTTCTTTTCCCTAGAATATAAAGAAATTTTTTAGGTAATAAAAAAATGTAAGATCTTTATGGGAGATGTTTAAGATCTTTCACCAATATTTGAAGATTATATTTAGAGTTTCCAAAGACACTAAACTATTACGGTCCTTTGGTGTCTGCTTTTGTTATGTAATTGGTATTCCACAAAAGTAATGTAATGTCCATTTATGTGAATATTGGGTCTCTATAGTCAATTCATGGTCATAGAGGGTATTGTTTTAGGTCATAATGTGTCCGAGAGAGGTCTAGAGGTTGATACTGCTAAAGTAGAAGTTATTAAAAATTTACCACCTCTTGGAAATATAAAAGGTGTTAGAATATTTCTAGGGATTTCTGGTTTCTACCAGAGATTTATAAAAGGCTTTTTGAAAATAACTAATCCCTTGTGTTCTCTTTTTGTTAACGATTCACCTTTCAATTTTGATGAAAATTTTTTGAAATCATTTAATCTACTTAAAGATAAGCTCAATACATCACCCATTATAACTGCACCTGACTGGAAATTACCTGTTGAACTTATGTGTGATGTTATTGACATGGTTGTAGGTTCTTTCCTTCGATAGAGGAAATATAAGAAGTTACATGTGGTGTATTATTCTAGAAAATTTCTAGATGAGGCCCAAAAGAATTATACCACCATAGAAAAAGAATTTCTTGGTGTTTTTTTCTATTGATAAGTTTATACAGTATATCATAGGCTCAAAAGTCATCATTTTTACTTATCATTATACCTTAAATTATTTTATGTCTAATAAAGAAACTAAGCCCAACCTGAGTCGATGGATTCGGTAGCTATAAGAGTTTGATTTAGAGATTAGGGAGAAGTATGGAGCTAAAATTTTAGTCGTTGAATACCATTATAGTCTTCATCATACACAATATGAAGATACTAGGGAGTTAAACACTTCATTTACTGATGAAAAGTTGCTATCTGTTTCTGTTAGAGAATCTTCATGGTTTTCAGATTTTTCCCACTCCCTAGAAGTAGGTTTATTTCCCAAAAATATGTAAAATAACCAAATAAATAAATTAATTTCATAACATAAATACTATATTTGGGATAATCCCCTTCTATTTAAGATATGTTCTTATGTTATTCAGAGATGGATTTTTCCTGAGTTAGAAATGATACTGGTCTTAGAGAGTTGTCATTACTCACCTTGTGGAAGTCACCATGGTGGTGAAAGAACTGCTCAGAATGTATTACAATCTAGTTTCTGTTGGCCCACCATTTTTTAGGATTCTAGGATCTTTGTGGTTGGATGTGAAAAGTGATAGATATTAAGAAATATTGTTAATAAGAAAGAGTTACCCCAAAAAGGGATTCTGGAAGTAGATATTATTTATATCTGGGATTTAGATTTCATGCGTCCATTTCCATATTTTCTTAGGAATGAGTATATTCTTTTTGTTGTAGATTATGTGCCAAAATGGGTTGAGGTAGTTTCACTTCCAATAATCAAGCCAACACAGTAATAAATTTTGTGAAAAATAACATCTTTACATGATTTGAAGTTCCCATGGACTGTATCCGTAATAATGGAACACATTTTAGGAATGAAAAGTTTAAGGATTTGATGGAAAAATATGGTTTTGTTCATAAAACTGAAACTCCTTATCATCTAGAGTTTAGTGGACAAGTGTAAATTTCTAATAGGGAACTAAAACTAATACTTGAAATAACTGTGTCAACCTCTAGGAAAGGCTGGTCTCTTAAATATGATAAGATTTATGGGCATATATAACTGATTTCAAATCCGTAATTGATATGTCTCCTTACAGTCTATTGTACGGAATGTGTTATCATTTACCTATAGAGTTGAAACACAAGTCTTATTAGGAAGTTAAGGCTCATAATAGTGACTTTAAGAGTGCTGGTGAGAAGAGAATACTTGACCTGGGTGAGTTAGATGAAATTAGGAGAGAGGGTTATGATAATTCAAGAATTTATAAAGAATGGACTAAAATCTTTTATGATTCTATCATTCAGGACAAAGAGTTTCAACCTATACAGAAGGCCCTCCTCTTTAATTCTAGACTCAAAATGTTCCCTAGAATTCTTATTTCCAAGTGATTTGGACCTTTTAGTATAGTGAGAGTTCTAAAGAATGGAGCTGTTGAAATTATAGGTGATGAAAACAAACCCATGTTGGTATATGGGAAGAGAATGAACATTTATTTTGAGAAACAAAAAAAGGGCTTGGATTCCTTCATAGTTATTTCAAATTTATCTTAAGTAAAGTATGTTTGAAAATTTTAAATCTTATATTCTCATGGCAGGAAAAACATGGTTCTTTTGTCTTTAATTTGTTTCAATTTTTTCCTTGAATAATGTGCTTTTTTGTGCTCTATTTTTATAAAATTCGGGCAACTGATTGCTTTGTGTTTTCTTGTTCTCCTCCATAATTATCAAGAAGCTATTATTCTGTCATTTACGGAGTGGAATTCCCTTGATGAAGCTTTAATGAAAAACATTAAGTCGGGTAAGTACCTTAAAATTAATTTTTGTTTCATTTTTCTTCTTCTTAATGCTTTAGAAAAAATATAATGCATGTCACTTTGTTTAAAAACAATCTCTTTGTTCATTTTTTCTGAAAAATTGAATTTCACTATTGTTAAAAACATTCCACTACATGAAAAATGGTGTGGGGGGTACATGTAGACTATGAAATTTTGTATTGAATATTCTTTAGTTTGGGGTGTTTTAGAATTCATTCTTCTACATTATTAAATACATATTATTGAACTAAATCTGTTAAAATTCTTACACCCAGTACACTTTTCACTTATAAGATACAAGACATGTTTGAACATTAATGAAAATATGTGTTAGTGGATTTAAATATTAATGGATGAAATTTTTTTAGAACCTACTGTAAATTAATCATTGTGAATAATAATACTTTTTGAAATACAATGAGACCCTTTATACATGTCTAAAATCTACTAAATACAAAATATATTTTGAATTATAATTTTTCCAGTCATTCGTATCCGTGTTTAGATTTCAAATTTGGGGACCATGATGGGTTTTAAGTGTGGGGAGGGGGTTATTTCTTGACTATTTTAAACTGTGATAAATTGAAATCCCATCAATTCCCTCTGCAACTTAAAACACTTTTTGTCAAAAAATGGGTAATTAGTTTCTAAATGTTTCAAAATTATTTTAATGATTTTGGGCTTTATTCTTTATTCAAGTGTGTCTTACCGATGGATGTTTCCTAATTAGTATTTAAGAGCTACTTTGAGTTTGAAATTAATGATATTGAATGATTTTTGAGAGATATTTACTTAGTGATATAATGGAGATTTGGGTTTAGGTACTACCTTTGAAGTTGATTTGGGTTACATGTTGTGGATTTATGATCATAGTTGTTGGAACAGGAAGATTGACTCTATCTTAGAGGCTTCATTCTTCATTAATTATTTTTTCAAAAAAGGTAATATCTATATTTATTACCCTTACTCATCATCTGAGCTCACTCCTTTGGTATATTTAATTTTCCCTAAGATGCAAAGATGTATATTATAAATGACTTACATGGATAATATAGGAGTTATGGTTATTTCTAATGGAGTTTCTATATTTCCTTTCACTTCAAGTTATAATGTCAAACTTATGTATGTATGTGGTTTTCAATAACTACTAATATATTCAATTATTTTGGATTATAACAGTTCTTCATTGTACTAATGTAATAAAGTAATGCACCGACTCCAGGCTACAGATGTCGAGGACCTTATAGTTGGTATCAGACAAATTTTAGTAGAATACAAAGAAAATAGATTTAGAAAACATTTATTAGGGAACATAGCCATAATATAAAGTTTTAGGATAAGTATAACAGAACATCCTAGAAATTTTGGTAAGGTATAGATTATTTGGGTCTTCCTAGAAATATATCCCTTTCTAGAAACTACATGTGGACAAGGTTCTCGAAAAAATGTGCCTAGTGGTAATATCTCGGACATGGTGTCTCGTGCCTAGATCAGGGTAACCTATTACACAAAAATGCGTCTTACTGCACACCTGGATTGACAATACTAGGGGATATTTATTTTAATAATTCTCATTTTTATTACAAACCATAATGAATAATTAAATGGTAAACATGTTTTTTTAATTTATGTTAAGTATTTCACTACAATTAGGATTATACATTGTGTTTAATAATGTTATTATCTATTCGACTGTATGAGGTTATTTATGAATGGTTCCTTGTAGATTTAATGATAATAACATCAATTCACATAATACAAAGAGTAATAATGATCATTTCATTTATGGGTTTAATCCAGTTTTTTTTGAAGGGAACTAGTCTTTCAAAAGTTATCATCATATGAGGAGAGAGAATCGTGTTCTAATAATAAGTATAAAGAGTTTTATAATTATAATGTTTTATGAAGGAAGAAAGGGAAGAATAGTACAACTAGGGGAAATATAGATAAATGGAAGAATGGGAAGAAGTATTTTACCACATATAAAAATTATGGAAGGAAACACCTTGGTATTTGATTGAGAAGAAAATAAGTATTCTTCAAGTGTAGAGAAAAATTAAACCATACACATTATTTCAAGAGAATGAAATAATTTTAAAATATTAAATAACTCAACTTTATGGATATAGGGCACTACACAAATAAATTTTCCAAGCTTCGTGGCAATATAGATCATAATAAGAAAATGGATCATTGTCAAGATTATGATACTCTCTCAGATAATGATGAATGATTAATATACCTATGTTTGGATCCAATAATTTTGTTGTTTGAGTATTATATCATTAATTATATATTTATAAAATTTTTGAGATGTATAAGGACTGTACTGAAGTAATTATTCTTTAAATAATTGGAAGAATGAGATGAATAGTACTATTAATCAATATTATTGATTCTATTATTGGAATATCATTTTAAAAAATATGAACTGGAAACTATAAACCTAAATATGTCTTTTATGATTGATAGAATAATAAAAATACCTTTAATGGAAAATATTTCTGACCATGAAGGTGGTTAGTGATCAGATGGTTTGTGTTATATTGAAATTATTAGAGGCTTGGATTTAAGGGAAAATTGGGATTTTACCCTAGGAATAATTCATATTTTTATTAAGGTTTTAAGGTCATAATGGTGTTCATATATTTGGTATATGGACTTATGAGATACATTATTTGACTAATCTTATGTTAATTTGATTTTCAAAATTTAATGACCTTCCTTTTAATTTTTTTGGTCATTGAATGTGGATAGACATGTTATAGAAGATTCTTATGATTAACTAATTATGGAATGGATCAAGTAAAGCATTGTAAAATATTATTCATTAATATAATATTCAAACCTTTATTATTTAAGTAAAAATTAAAATGTCATTAAAATTATTTAAGAACCATATTATTTTATAAATGTTCTTCATGTATGAAAAATTCAACTTCAAAATTCATTTTTAGGTGTTAGGTATGAAGTGGAAATATATTGAAGCATAAAAAATAATGATATTATTCTTATAACAAGGAAAGTAATCAAATAAGATCAATTCTAAAGTGCCTATCTGTATATTAAAATAATTCCTAAACCCTAGAGAAAATATTTTCTGACAAAAACATTAACCACTTACTTTTATTTCTAAGAAACCAATGGTCTCTTAATTGATCACAAGATTTATAGTTTTGTAATCGTGATATTTTTAAATACCACTTTCTATATCACCCTCCATCATTACTTGATAGTAATATTATTCTTTCATGGCCATATTTTCACTTCGAACTAATGTTATCCTATTCGAATACCCATTTTTCTAGTAACCTCTATATTTCATTTTCCCTATTATTTAGAGGATATCATATTAACACTATTTCTAATATAGGTATCCCACAACATAATTTTGAAATATCAACCTTTTACTTTCTCTGTACAATTTCGAATTGTGAGGATGTGATTTATTTTACTAGTGGAGAATGTAACAACACATGATTTTACGGTATGCCTCTTTTTAAATTTAACTTCTTCAATAGATTACAAGATACACAAATGATTAAATATTATTATTATAGTTATCCACTAGATATTGGGGATAGAGAGAATGAATGATTTTAGGTAAATTTTGAAAATATGTATTAATCCTGTTATGAAATTAAATCAATTGTCACTAATTAATTATAAATGAAAACCAATTGAAAATAAATGATGTATTTTTATAAAAACTACTTTTTCCCAAAATGATATTTTATATTAATAAATTAATTTAAACACTATTAGTGAACAATATTAATGAAATTTATATATTATATATTCAAACAAATATTTTTACATTCATATAAAATATTTTTAAAGGCATAAGATATAAATAAATTCAAATTTACTCATAACAATGCTATATTTGTCTAAATTTGGGATTTAATAAATTTTATGGAATATTTTTTATAATATAAATTTTTAACCTTTGATATATTATATTTGTAGAAATAAAAAATATTTTTTTAAGGTTTTATATCAATATTTAGTTTTATAAAGTTTTTGTTGTTTTTCTAATTAATTTCATATTTGATGAATTCTTATGTGACCATTGAATAATACTGTGACAATAATTAATTGTACTGTGTCCATTAGAATAATAAAATATTATATTAAATTTAAAATAAAATTTATTCACCATATAAATGATAACAAGATGTGATTTTATCATAGTATATGTAAATAAATATTTTTGAAATTATTAATTAAGTGTTGGTATGTTAGTAAGTCATAAATATTTAAATACAATTTTATAATTAATAAAATGATTTAAATGAAAATTTATTTGCATAAAATATATTCATAAATTAATATTTTGTTGTATTATGATTTTTGGATAATTTTATGATACCATAGTTAATTTTTTCGAGTGTTATAAAATCAATTATAAATTTAAAATCAGTATTTTTCAAGTAAATAAATATTTTAATAAAAAATAAAATTTATTATATTTAAAAAATAATTTCCAATTATACATGTCAGAGAATGTTAGTGTTATTTTTTGTGATTTTCCTAAAATACTTGAATTTTTGGTGTATTGTAAAATATGAAAATTTGGAATAAATATTAAATAGATTAATTATTGTGTCATAGGTGATATATGGATGATGTAATTTCATAATCTAAAAACTTTTTTCATTATTCTAATATATATTGTGGTAATTGTAAAACAATTTATAGTCTTGAGACAAAATAATAAAAAAATGACTAAAATATTCAAAAAAAACACCCCTCTCATCCACTGTAAACACCACCACTTCTCCTCACACCATTTGATGTGTCCTTATTACGCATAGTTTTCCACATCATTTTTATTTATTTTTTAATTATTTAATTAATCATTTATTCAGTTTTTACTAAATAAATGTACTTTTGTATTTTTATAATTAAATTTGTTAATTAATCAATTTTTATAATTATTTATGTATTTTTAGTCTTTAAATTAATCATTTTAGTCTTAATTTACTTTTCTAATTTAATTATTTCTTAATAATTTTTGTTAATTAATAAGTTATTGAATTTTTTTAATAAATTAATATTTTTATTAAATAATTACTTAATCATCATATTCCATTTTATCTAACTTATCCTTTATTATAATATATTATCCTTTAATTTAGATTTATTAATATAAATTTACTTTGTTAATTAATATGTTTAATCATCCTGCTAGTTAATTAAGTTAAGAACTCAAGTTTAAATTAAATTAAATAGTGTGATTTTAACTTTATGTATTCAGTTAGTTAGTTAATTAATTAATTAAGATATTTAAAACCTTAATTATTTAATATTAAGTATGTTGTTAAATTATTAAGTCATTAACTTCTGTTTTTAGTCTATCGATGATACATATAGGAGCGATCAAGGACTTATTTAGTCACCAATGTGATTATTTTCTACTCACTATAGACCCTTTAATAAATATTAATTTAAGTAGATTAGAACAACTATTTTTCAGTCTAAACCCACATTTTTATAGGAACCAAATCAATACAAATCCCTCCACCTCTTCAGATCAAGAAATCGAAGGATAGCACCTCCATTGTTTTTGTGAAACTGAATACAGGCCAAGGTTGTTTCATACCTTCACTGTTCTCACCCACCACCGCTGGAGTCGGTTAAAGATGGCTTCACTGTAGAGGATCTTCTATGATGAGTCCGCTACTTTGCTAGACTTTCGTCACTTCTATGTAAATACCCCCAAATCAACCCCATTCTGCATCGCCCGAAGTGCTTCCGTACTAGGGGAGTCCTTCGTTGAAGCTACCTCCCCTATTGTATTGTCGTTCTGAGACCCCCATATCAACTCCTACCATAGTCTCTATCTTCAAAAGTTGATCAAGAGAAACCAAATCCTGCTCTTCCCCCTAGCATTGATGTGGAGTCTGCTGATCTAGGGCACGATGAGAATGAGGACATCGCACAGCTTGGAAGAGGGTTCTGAGCCACACCGGTGCTGATCATCACCGCAAGCAGGAGCATACAACCGATGTTACAAACCGAGATAAGGAGGAGTTGGGGTACCTCATCTTTCTCTGGTGGATAGATGGTGAGGCCGAACAGATCTCACCACTGCATTTATTGGTTGAAGTCATAGGCTACCGTAGGGTTCAGGGAGAAAGAAACCCCAAATTTCCCCATTGGTTTTGATGTGTTGAAAATAGATAAAGGGAGTAGAATACCTAATAAAAAATAATTATTAAAAAGAAAGATAAAAGTTAAAATATAAAAAAATAATATAAATAAATTAATAACAATAGAATAAAATATAAAAGAAATTAATGAAAAAAGTAAAATGATTAAATTATTAATTAAATTGAAATAAAAATTAAATACATCAATGAATATTATAATTATAATTTATCTTCTTTCTGAATAAACTAATTATAAATTATAATAACTATATACAATTTCATAAGTTTTAATAATTAAAATAAAACTATTTATTATGATAAACTTAAATAATAATCTAAAAACATAAATATTCAAAAACTAAACACTGATATTATTAATTTAATAATTTAATAAATATTAAACTTTTAATTTAATCTTATTGTTAATTAATCACCTTCATAATTAAATAAATATATGTAATAACATATAAAAACATTAAATAAAGTAATCAATTTAAAAAATAAAATAATAACTAGTAATTATTAATTTAAATTTAATAACATTTAAGATTCTTTAATGAAAATTTTGTTTATTTATAAAAAAAAGTTAACATTTAAACAGTGATTCATTTATTTTTTTTCTATGTAGGTTCACACAAGAGTTGAAAACACATCTAAATACATTTAATTAACACAACGATATTTGGTTATAAGGGAAAAACTAGTGCGTTGTGTTAGTATTGAAAAAACACACATGTGCGGTGCACAAGTGAGGGACATTTGAAGTCAGTGGAAAATTGGGGTGACGTGCAGCTTATGGCCGTAGGATTTAAAAGGATAGTAAACAGAGATATTGGGTGGACAGGGATCACATACACTTTCAATGATCTAGGTATGATTAGAGAAAGAATAGAGGGAGACTCTTGAACCACTTCATGGAGCTGGAGGAGTTCAGGAGCAAAGCATCATCTGGGGAGTTCTTATTTGATCTTAATTCTAGTATTAGTACTCCATTTTAGTATGTTACAATTGTTGTAATGATAATGAAAACGTTTTCTAGGTAAATCATTTAGATCAGGGATAAATTTATGTTCTGGTGGTTATCTTTCAGTCCACCTTTTCACTTTATCATTTTTATGTATTCGGTATTGATGGGCAAGATCAATACTAAATTCATTAAAAAATTTCATGCCGCTAGAAATTAATTTCAAAACTCCACAATATTTTGGTGAGTCTAATTGTGGATATATTTTTTTAAACATTTAATTTTAAATTAATACGACTGAACTAACTCTGAGTCTGTTCTGTTGTACTTTTTAATTCAAAATACAACATTTGAACCCTTTTTGGAGTGGCGAACTCCATGATTGTTCAAATCTAGTGACTTATCTCCTGGAAAGGAAAATTAGTCAATCCTTTTCCTTGGTACCAGTTGCAATCATGTTTATAAGATGGAATACTCATTAAACCAATTGAATGGATATTTTTCTCCAGGCATTACATTCTAGTAGTTCACTTATCAGCATCCTATATTTTTTTTGTTTACTATTTTAAATTATTTTTCTTTTTCATCTTATTCTAGATAAAAAATAAAAAATGTTGAGTTACATTACTGGATTGTAAAAGCACAAAAGAATTAAAATATAAAAAAAAGTAAATATACTCCACTACTGACAATAGTGGGGTCTTTTGGATGTTTTTTATCGAATAGTGGTCAAAATTTCCTTTTATATGGGTTCGACCTTACATGGTACATATACAGTAGTTAGTAGGAATATACATTTTAAACATTGACTGAATTAAATGATGGTCTAAATCTAGTTTTTTGGGCCATTACTATGGAAGGCATAATCTATTACATTAAAAAAACATAAAAATCACATATATAAAAAAAATTAAAAAATTTGAATATTTTGAAAACTGTTATAAAATTCAATTTTTTTGACTTATGTGTGTTATTGTACTTCTATTGTTTTTTTTCTGAATTTCAATTTTTTTACTTATTTAATAAACACTAGGTCTACTTTTGATTGATTAGATCCCCTAAACCATGAATTAGATAATCATTTAATTACTCAAATAAAGAAAAAAAATTGAAATGGAAAATCTAGATGAGAGAGTTATTGAACAAAACAACTTTAAAACTCAACCAGTACTCTTAGAAGAAAATAAAAGTCATAGGATGAGGGAATTCTTAAAAACACAAGTTTAAATTTTTCCTTCTTCTATTAGGTTATCTCCCATATCCTGAAATTATGAGCTAAAACAGTCACACATTTCACTACTACCTGCATTTAATAGACTATCTAATGAGGACTCTCTATCGTTCATTAAATATTTCTACAACACTTTGTATTAGTCACCTCTTCTAGTACTTATAGATAATTAGATAAGAATTATTTTCTTTCCCTTTTACCTAAAATGGAATGGTAGGAATTTGTTTTTAAGCCTAGATGAAAAAATTTACAAGAACTGGGATCAAGTTTACAATTCATTCATTATGAAATTTTATCCCCAAATAATTAAGGGTGAAATTATAACAAAATCACTAGTTTCTATCAAGATGATGAATATGCTCTTCATGAAGCATGGGATAGATTCAGGGGCCTGCTTAGGCAGTGTCCCCATCATCAACTCCAATCTCACCTTCACCTCGATACATTCTATGAAGGGATACCATCCTATGGACAGAATCTAGTTGATCAGGCTACTAGGGGTAACTACACATTCAAGACAGATGAAGAATTGAAAAATAATTTCAATAATATTGCACTAAAATCTCAACATAAAAATTCAAGAAGAAAAATATTTAATAGAAATGTTACACCCAATTACTAGTTCAATGAATGAAACTCAAACACAATTGGCTGAAATCACCAACCAATTGCAATATCTCATGAACCAAAACTCTAAGAAAGTAGTTATCCAACTTGGATGTCAAAACACCAATCAATATTTAAGAGAAAAATGTTCACAAGGTGAAATTTTTGGGCATACTGGGAATATTTTTCCAAACATTGATATACCTGCCCAATGATAAGAAAACTCAAAATTTGTAAAAAATGGTTCTAGAATGCCTCCTAAAGAAGATCTATTTTGAAACAATTACAACCAAGGCTATAAGAACCATCCAAACATGTCGTGGAAATATTATGGCCTAATTAAACAATTCACTTCCCCTAATTACTCTAACCAACCAAGACCAAACATTCAAAATCAACAAAGGGGTGAGTCTCCAAATGCACAAGGAAACAATAATAATCAAATGTCTTTTATACATGATTTAATCTTGAAAGGAATTTACTCTCAAGAAAAAAGATGCAAGACTCAACTACCTAAACATAAAAATCAATATGAGTTAGATATAATGAAAAAATTAGGTAATAATGCAAAACATGGAAACTCAACTTGGCCAACATGCTAGAGACTTTTCTTTTAGAGAAAAAAGGTAGAATTCCAAAATCAAATGAACTTAATACAAGAGATAATCCATGGTGAGTGTAACTAGAAGTGGGATTAATACTATAATATTTGCTGATAAATACCATGAAAATGACCAAAATGAAATTTTCCTTGAATATGGTAATAAAAAATTGCTTTGTTCACATGCTGGAAATTCATAGAAATGTTTTGAAAATGTTCAAAATTTTAATTTATCATCAGAAACTCAATATGAAAACTCATCTAAAAAAAAGGAATAAAGGGGAAAAAAATTTGGAATGGTTGAGGGATATACCTATTGTCCTTAAAAAAATTTCCCCACCCATCACTTTCCTTGAGAAGGTGAAACCTCAAAGTAATGCCAGGGATGAACATCTTCAGTTCATCAGTCTCCTTTCCAAATTTTAAATAAAAATTTCATTCATTAAAGCTTTGATAAAAATCCCATCATACTTGAAATCTCTCAACAATATTGTTTCAAACAAAAAGATCCTTGAATAATTTTTTAACTACAGCCTCACTGATGAGTGAAGTGCTATACTCCAAAAGAAAATTCCAACTAAATTTAAAGTCTTAGTTAGCTTTGTCTTCCCACGCATCCTAGAAAATTCTGATCAGCTCAACTATTTGTGTGATTTAGGAGCTAGTATTAATATGCTCCTTTACTCACTATTTCGACAGTTGATGTTTGGTGACCTTCAACCCACCACAGTTATACTACAGTTAGCTTATAAATCTTTTAACTCATCCTGTGGGGATGATATATGATTTTCTTGTTTGGGTAGGGAAGTTGTTTTTACCAACTAAAATTTTAGTCATAGACATGGAGTGTGATCAAAAGGTGCAATAATCTTGTGCATGACCTTTTTGGCCATAGGTGGTTCTATTATTGATGTGTCAATGGGTAATAGTATTTTTAAAATTGGAGAACCAGAATAATAATTCAATGTGTTTAAAAATGTTAAAGGACCAATGTTTTCTAAAAACTATACAATGGTAGAGTCCTTAGAGGATGAGAAATCAACTGAAAACATTGAAGAATCTGAAAAATCAATCATTTGATGAAGAAACACATTTGAAAATTGAAACTCATAGCTTGAATGACTTAGAAGTAAAACATTTAGCTCAAACACCAAATCTGGAAAATTTTCCAGAATTAGACCATTGTCCAGATTTTGTTGTAGGAGAGTCCATTGTTTCTGAACTGAGAAGATATTTGATTAAATTTGAGGGTGTTTTTGTTAACATGAACCTTTTTGAACAATTTTATGATGTTCAGGGAGAAATTTTGAAACAATTAGATGATTCTTCTTTGATTAACCCGTTTAATTTTGATTTGGAATATATGGAAAGTATGATTCCCACTTTCGACAGTAGAACTGTTTATTCTGAATCTGAGTTATAAATTGAAAATCATTCATCATTCAATACTCCTTATAAGAGGGATATTGAAAATATTGGACCTCCTAGGCCTAAGAGTCTTCTTTCGTGTGTATAACCACCCACTCTTGAACTAAAACCAATCCCTGCTCATTTAAAATATTCATGTCTAGGTAAGAATTCCACTTTTCATGTCATAATTTCTTCTGAACCAAATGAAAATCAAGAACAAAGAATGTTGAGTGTGTTCAAAAAGTTTAAATCTACCATAGGCTAGATCATATCTAATAAAAATGGTATTATTCCATCATTCTATATGCATAAAATACATATGGAACCTAACCATAAGCCTAGGGTAGAGTGTCAATGAAGATTGAATCCAAACATAAAGGAAGTTGTAATAGAGGATGTGATTAAGTTTCCAGACACTAGAATCATATATCCCAGTTCTAATAGTGCTTGGGTCAGTCCTGTCCAGTTTCTTTCCAAGAAGGGAGGTTTCACTATAGTCAAAAATGAAAATAATGAATAAATCCATGTTAGGAAATCCACAAAAAGGAGAGTCTTTATAGACTATAGGAATCTCAATTAAACCACTATAAATGATCATTTTTCAATTCCTTTCCTTGATCAAATTCTTGAAAGGATTACTTGAAATGAGTTTTTTTGTTTCCCAAATGGGTATTCAAGTTACAAATAGATTCTTATAGCTCCATAGGATCTAGAAAAGACCACTTTCATATGCCCCGTTGGGACATTTTCCTACATGCAGATGACCATTGGGTTGTGTGGAGCTCCAGCCACCTTTCAAAGGTGTATGGTGGCTATCTTTTCAGATATTATTGATAGAATAGTTGAGGTATTCAGGGATGATTTCTCCATTGTGGGTAGTACTTTTGATACATGTCATGGAAATATTGAGTTAGTCTTATAAATATGCATTGAAACCAAACTTGTTATTAATTGAGAAAAGTGTTAATTCAGGGTCACAGAGGGTATTATTTTAGGTCATAAGGTGCCCAAGACAGGTCTAGAGGTTGATACTGCTAAAGTAGAAGTTATTCAATATTGGCCACCTCCTGGAAATGTAAAATGAGTTAGTAGTTTTCTAGGGATTGCCAGTTTCTATAGTGGTTTGTAAAAGGCTTTTGAAAAATAACTAATCCCTTGTGTTCTTTTCTTGTTATGGATGCACCTTTCAATTTTGATGAAAAATGTTTGAAATCATTTAATATTCTTAAAGATAAACTCACTACATCGTCCATCATTACTAAAACTGACTAGAAATTACCATTTGAACATATGTGTGATGCTAGTGACATGGTTATAGGTGATTTCGTTGGACAAAGAAAAGATAAGAAGTTACATGTGTTGTATAATGTCACGACCCATCCCATTGGGGCCCGAGCCGCAACTCCCCAAGCCCGCCTCTAATAGGCCAGGGGCTGGTGACTAGCACCGAGTAGGCATGTTACTAACATGGGAGGCATTACTTATAAACATGTACACATGCACACACATCTCCAAGCCCACTAAGTTGAAAATTAAAAACTACTAAAAATGGAAATGCATGCACACACTAAAAATCCCAACCAACAGAGTATGATAGGAAAGTAAAGCACAACAAGTGTAAAACCCTGGGCCAAAAGTATAATCCCACCAAAAGAAAGTCTATAACAAATTCCAACATGTAAAGAAAGGTACTGGGACTGCAATCCGTAGCCGTAGGAACACATCTCAGCCTGTCTAATTTCACTGAGCATCGTCCAATCCTGGTCCGCCTAGAATACTGTCAAAAGCTCGCTCTTCTGCACAAGACACGACACGTCCGGGCAAAGCCCATGCAGGGGTGAGTATAACAATACCCAGTAGGACACCCCGAAACCACAAAGGAATAAAACAAGGGAAATACCACAAACGAAATATACAATTAGATCTACACAGTATATGTTCATAGAACATATTAACAAGAATATCTAGATATACTCATACAGGATCAACCATCGCGAAACCACCACTAAGATCAGGCTCAAAGATTCCACTAAGCAAGTAACAAGGATAACACACTCCTAGGTCTGAAGAGAGAGATACGAAGTACTCTCTCCGGGAGAACACACTCTACAAGTACTTGAGAATAGGATGTTCAGATAAGGATCACAACCAATAGCCATGGGGTGATTCCAACATCTTAGTCTGAACTACTCCTCTAAGTAGAGGATTGGCACCCGGGTAAAGTTGGTCATGTCGATACCAAGAACTCTACCTAGGGTACTAGGAAAGAATAGAGGATCTGGCTCCAAGTCTCAAAGAGGGGATTCCAAAAACTATATTCAAGAACTCCAACTGAAGGGATCATACTTCTGTATGTAGGAAATGATAACGAAAACTATCAGGAGAAAGACCAAGGGGACGAACCCTAGGTAAACTAGTCCAAGTCAAAGAAGGAAACTGGCTCAATCCATGTAAAACATGTTACATGGCGTGTATTATGGTTACACGTCGTGTTCCTCGACTCTGAGTATTGCTCGTGTAAACAGCTCGTGTCATATGTCATGCTTTTGTAAAACTAGACTACATTGCATGTAGTAGGGTTACACGCCGTGTTCCTTGACCCCGGGTACTTCCCGTGTAAATGGCCCATGTTAGAAATCGATGTCGAGTAGGAATGAATATAAACGGTGAGTAAGTCAAATCACATGCCATGTCCTGACAACTGGGAAACACCCATGTACCCTGGTCATATGCCTGTACACATTGTCCGTCTGTGTTTCCTACCAGTGTACTAGTACACGAGGTATCCCATGTATCTGGACGGGTCTAGCCGGGGAAGGGTATACATGTCGTGTCATTTTCCGTGTACCCAACCTGTGTCCGTGTACTCTTGGAGTACACGCCAAGTAGTCCGCCGATGAACACCCGCCGTGTAGACCATACTACAAGCCGTGTAGTCGAGATTTCTCCAGAATCTCAGTCTTCCTCTACACGCCTCGGCCGAATCTCTGGATTCTATTTCTCTCATCTGTTTGTCCTGATACTTTAGGTCTTGGTTTGTCCAATCATATTACCACTGAATAGGGTGTTTTCGATCCTTCAATCGGATTATAAACTTCGAACGATCCATCCGAATAAAGACACCCAAAAACTCATATCTCTTGGTATGCTTCGAATCGTTCGTCGCCACCATAGTCGCACCTCCATAGCATCGTTCCAGGGTTTGACCAATAATTTTAGATCATTGCCCCAGCAAACGAATGTGAAAAAATCGATTTTCCCTAAGAACGTCAAGTGCAGGGAAGAACGAGGAGTCTTCATGAAGAACAGGGAATTCAATTGATAAACGAACAAGAGGGAAAAACCTCGATCTTTGTTCGTCACGATCCGAGTTTGTCGTCGTTAGATCAAAACCAAAATGATCAACAGATTAAATCACAAGAAATAAGTTCTTCCCCAAATCCCGAAAAAGCCCATCCCACAAATACAATTGATCTGAGGGCTAATTTGTTCATGGATTAGTCCGCGTTCGTCATATTAATCAAGAACAGGAAAGAAATCGCAAGAGATTAAACGCCATACCTAGATCTGCAGCGTTCTTTGGTAGAGATCCGGTCACTGCGTCATCATTGTTGTGTCAGGAGGTTTTCTCTAGAGCCTCCAGAGCCTCCAAGGGTTTCAGGGTTATGAGGTTTGAAACCCTGGACCCCTGGGTAAATCTTTATTTAAAAGAAAAAAAGATAAAGATTTCTTTGCAACAATGATTTTTAATAAAATATTTTTAATAAATATTTTATTATGGTTACGTCCAAAAACCAGATTTCAACACCGATTTTCGCCAGCCGATGATAGATCTCTTCTAGCATAAAACTGCTACTCTAGATGCAACGGTGCCCTTAGATTTCTGATCTGAGCACCCGATAAGAAGTTATTCTGATTTTTCTGGAAAACCCCACACACACGTAAATTAAATTATTTAATTTAATTCAAACATTTGTTCCGGGCTCACCGGGCCTCGAAACTACACCCCATCTTGAAGACTGGCCTCGAAATAATTCCCACATAATATTAAAATAAAACATGGAAAGAATTCGGGACATTACATCACACCCACCTTAGGGATTTTACGTCCCCGAAAAGCCAAAACAAAGGCTACTCAAAATGATATGGGTACTGCTCACAAATATGATCCTCTCGCTCCCATGTGCTCTCTTATAGATTCTTGTGCTGCCACCGGAAATGCACCAAGGGAATAGATTTCCCACGAAGGATCTTCTCCTGTCGATCATCGATCTCCACTGGGTACTCAGCAAAGGTCGCTCCATCATCGATGTCCTGCTCACCCCAGTCGATCACGTGTGATGGATCATGCACGTACTTCCGCAGCTGCAATACATGGAATATGTCAGGTAACCGGTCCATCTGAGAAGTTATAGCCAAGTAGTACACTACCTCGCCAACTCTACTCAGAATATGAAAAGGTCCAATGAACATCGGAGATAGCTTTCCACCTCGGCCAAATCTCCGCAATCCCTGTCGAGGTGAGACCCGAAGAAACACATGGTCTCCCTCCTCGTACTCCAAGGGCCTCCATCTCCTATCGGCATAAGACATCTGCCAACTCTGTGCAGTCTTAATCCACACCTAGATGACCTACACCTTCTCTGTAGTATCTCACACCATCTCTGGGCCCATGAGTGCTGACTCTCCTGGGTCAGTCCTGCAAGGTGGTGACCTGCAAGGTCGCCCATACAAATCCTTGAATGGTTCCATACCAATAGTGGAATGTTAACTGTTGTTATAAGAAAATTCCACCAGTGGTAGGTGATCCTCCCAGCTACGACCAAAGTCAATTATGAAAGCTCGTAGCATATCCTCTAGGACCTGGATGGTACGCTCTGTCTAACCATCAGTATGAGGATGAAACGCTATGCTCAATCATAACTGAGTCCCCAAATCCTCATGCCATCCCTTCCACAACCAGGATGTGAAAAGAGCATCACGATTTGAGATGATCGTGGATGGAACTCCATGCTGTCGAACTATCTCCTGCACGTAGAGGCGTCCCAAGCTCTCTACCAAACTCTGCTCCCGTTTGGCTAGGAAGTGGGCCAACTTGGTGAGTCGATCAAGGATCACCCAGATGGAATTATGTCCCTTGTACATATGTGGTAAACCCATCACAAAGTCCATGGATTTCCCATCCCACTTACACTCTGGAACCTCATGGGGCTGAGTAAATCTTGCTGCAACCTGGTGCTCAGCCTTTACTTGCTGACAAGTAAGGCACCGAGAAACTAACTCTGCCACACTCTTCATCATTCCTGGCCACCAGAACCAACATCGGAAGTCCTGGTAAATATTTTCCATGCCTGGATACACCACCAAAGGAGATGTATGGAACTACCTCAGAACCGCCTCCCACAATGTCACCGGTACTACTGTGTGTCCTCTGAAAAGAACAATGTGCTCCCCACCTTCTGAATATGCTTCAGCAGCATCACCTGCGGATATCTGGGCACGTAGAGTCTCACAGCCAGCATCCCCGAGCTGGGCTTCCCTGACTCGCTATAAGAGTGGATGAGTAACAATCTTCGACTAAAGGTAAGCTCCATCATCTCTATCCACGAAGGATAACTGTAAAGAGGCCAACTGCCTCGTCACCTCATCTAGCAACTACAAACTGGATATCCTGCTAAGATCATCTCTCATCCCACACAAAAGGATTCACTTTTTGGGTCAAAGCTGTCATGGGTGCTGAAATCCTAGATAAATCAAGAATGAATCTCTGATAGTAGCCTTCCAACCCAAGGAAACTCCACACCTCTGTCACGCTTTAGGGTGGCTCCCATGCTAACACTGCCTCCACCTTGGCTGGGTCCACTGCTACACCATCTGCTGAGATAACGTGTCCTAGAAAGTGGACCTCCTATATCCAGAACTGACACTTCGACAGTTTCCCGTACAACTGGTGCTCTCAGAGTGTGCCCAGAACCATCCTTAGGTGCCTCGCGTGCTCCTCCTCGGACGCAGAGTACACAAGGATATCATCGATGAAGACCACCACAAACCGATCTATATAGGGCTGGAAGATATGGATCATGAGTCCCAAAAACATCTCCGGGATGTTCGTCATGCCGAAGGGAATCCCCACGTACTCATAGTGACCGTACCGACATCTGAAAGTTGTCTTCGGTATATCCTCCTCCCGTACTCGCAACTGGTGATAGCCTGATCACAGATCAACCTTCAAGAACCATCGTGCCCCTCTTAACTGGTCAAAGAGGTCATAGATCTTCGGTACTGGATACCGGTTCTTCACGATCACCTGATTCATGCACCGGTAATCCACACATATCCTCAAGCTCCCACCTGCCATTTTGGAAAACAACACTGGGGTTTCCCAGGGTGAACTTTTCGGTCTCAAAAAGCCATTCCTCTAAAATTCTTCCAGCTGCACCCTCATCTCATGAAGCTCTACAGAATCCATCTGATATGACGATGTTGATATCAGTGTCGTCTCGAGTTGAAACACAATGCAGAAATCTATCTCCCAATGAGGAGGTAGTCCGAGAACATCCTCCGAAAAGACATCGTCGTACTCAGACACTACTGCTGGAAACTGGAAACTCGTAGAATCTGTTGTGCCAAGGGCTTGGCCAGCTAACTAATATGAAACCAGTTGTGCCTTCCTATGCATGAGTCCATCTTGAGTTTCCTGGGTCTCCTTTTCACCGACGAAGGAGAACCTCGTTCCATCACTACGGACACACCACACCGTTCGGCTAAAACATTCAATCTGGGCATGATCTGTGGATATCCAATCCATAAGAAGAATGACATCCTAAGGCCTCAACGATACCACCAAGAGGTTCCAACCGAAACTCTCACCTCTAAGGGTCAGGTCACACTGTCTGCAAAGGTGTGTGATCTATTAATCTTCTATAGTCGGTGTTTCTAAGCCTAAGGGTCAAGTCAATCGTTCAACCAGTATCTCAAGGTCTCGAACAAGATAAGTAGCCAGAAAATATTGACTAGCACCTGATTCTATCAGTACGACATTGAAAGTAGAAAAGACACATATTTTACCTCTAATCATTCCAGGAGTACCTGGGTCATTAGCCTCTGCTACCTGCAGCTGTCCCTGCCTCTGTCCACTAGCTCCCTGAACCTGGGGTGGACATCCGAGGGGTGGTGGTGGTAAAAGGTCAAAATGTCGACCACCTCCAACTACTGTCCCAGCTCCTCTACCATGTCATACGCCCCGTGGATCTGTCTGCTCCACACGTTTCCTCTACATCAGTGGTCCATACACTGCTCCCGTGTCAGTAGTACGACAGGTTGGACAATCTCGAGTGAGATGTTCCCTGCCATCACATGAGTAGCATCGCCTCTCTTGAGGCTGGTTGGATGCACCCTGTGAACCCTTTACGGTAGATCCTTTTCCCTGGGATCTCCTCTGAAAAAGTCTCCCACGCCTAGGTCCTTGACGTCAGACCCCTGCTACCGAGGTCTCTACTCCAGCTCACTCACTACTGACAACTGTCGCCTGTCTCTGCTCTTCCATGAAGCTCTCGACCACCAAAACCCGCTCAAGAACCCTAGTATAAGTAGGAATGATCATAGGGACGATGGTAGCTCGGATGTCTCTACGCAAGCCCCGCTCAAAATTCCGAGCTCTGAAGTACTGATCCCTAACCAAATCCATCGAGTACCATGAGAGGTCGGTAAACCTCGATGAATAGTCATCCACCATCATGGTTCCCTGCTGGAGCTGAAGAAGCTCCTATATACGTACTGCTCTCAGGGTAACCAGTGAAAACTCTTCACTAAAGAGATGCCCAAACTCTGACCATGCAAGAATCGCCATGTCGTGGGTCTGGATAACCAAACTCCAGCATCGCCCTGTCGAGCCCTGTAGAAGGATCACTTCCAGGATCACCATATGGTCTGCTGGTGTCCTAAACAAGTGGAAGACTCTGGCCACTGCCTCAAGCCAGTCCTCAGCTACCTAAGGGTCTGTTTCACCTCAAAACCTGAGGGGTCTCTATCTCTGAAACTCATGGAGTTCTCTCAGCCTGTTCTCCTCCTCTACTGGTACATCAGGAACTAAACACTGCTCCAAAGGTGGTGGAATAACTGGCACACCATATGAAGGTAAAACCGGGGGATCTGGTCCCTGAATAGAAGCTTCATCACTGAGGGGGTCATCCTCGTGATCGAGCAACTAGATCCTAGTGGGTGCGCGTCACGGAGGAATCCTATAAAGAACAAGATGTATCTCAGTCAGTGAGTATATCTTGAGAGCTGACTCAAGAAGGACATGGAAACCCAATTCCTATATAATTCATGTACCATTATTTTCCCCTGAAACTAGTGTTCTCGAGCTCTGAGTCGAAAAGAAATTTATTAGAGTCCTGGTGTATGGATACGTCGGCTACCCAACAAACACTGGGGTCCCTGTCCTGAAATCCGAACTCGAAACACATAACATTGTTGCCCCAAACAAACTCACATACTCTCAGTCCTGAGGTAGAACCGACCACCTCTGATACTACTCTGTCACCACCCATCTCAGTGGGGCCCGAGCCGCAACTCCCCAAGCTCGCCTCCAATAGGCCCGGGGCTGGTGACTAGCACTGAGTAGGCATGTTACTAACATGGGAGGCATTTCCTATAAACATGTACACATGCACACACATCTCCAAGCCCAGAAAGATGAAAAGTAAAAACTACTAAAAATGGAAATGCATGCATACACTAGAAATCTGAACCAACAGAGTACAATAGGAAAGTAAAGTAAAGTAAAGTGTAAAACCCTGGGCCAAATGTACAATCCCACTAAAAGAAATTATGTAACAAAGTCCAACCTATAAAGAAAGGTACTAGGACTGCAATCTGTATCCGTAGGAACACACCTCGACCTGTCTGAACTCACTGAGCATCGTCCGGTCCTGGTCCGCCTAAAATCTTGCCAAAATCTCACCCGTCTGCAAAAGACATGACACGTGCGGGAAAATCTTGTGTAGGGGTGAGTATAAAAATACCCAGTAAGACACCACAAAATCACAAAGGAATTCAACAAGGGAAATACCATGAAGGAAAGATATAGTCAGCTCTACATAGTATATGTTCACAGAACATATTAACAAGGATATCCAGATATACTCAAACACGGGCGACCATCGCGAAACCACCACTAAGATCCAGCTCGAAGATTCCACTAAGCACGTAACAAGGAGAACACACTCCTAGGTATGAAGATAAAGATACGAAGAAGTCATTATGGGAGAACACACTCCACAAGTACTTGAGAATACGATGTTCAGATGAGGATCACAACCAATAGCCATGGGGTGATTCCAAAAACTCAGTCTAAACTAATATGCTATATAGAGGATCGGTGCCAGAGTAAAGTTGGTCACGTCAATACCAAGAACTCTACCTGGGGAACCATGAATGAATAGAGGATCTGGCTCCAAATCTCATAGAGGGGATTCCAACAACTCTATTCAGGAAGTCCTGCTGAAGGGATCATACTTCTATATGTTGGAAATGATACCAAAAACCTTCAGGAGAAAGACCAAGGGGACGAACCCTAGGGAAATTAATCCAAGTCATAGATGCTAACTGGCTCAAGCCATGTAAAATAGGTTACACGTTGTGTAGTATGGTTACATGTCATGTTCCTTGACTCTGGGTACTACCCATGTAAACTGCCCGTGTCATCCGTAAAGCTGTGTAAAACTAGACTAAACGACATATAGTCGGGTTACACACCATGTTCCTTGACCCCAGGTACTGCCCGTGTAAACGGACTGTGTCAGAAATCGAAGTCATGTAGGAAAGCATATACACGACATTTAATTCAAAGCGCATACTGTGTCCTACCAACTTGGAAACACCCTTGTACCCTGGTCGTATGCTTGTACACGGTGTCTGTCCGTGATGCCTACCCATGTACCATCCCATGTATCTGGTCGGGTCTGGATGGGGAAGGGTATACACGCCCTGTCCTTGTCCATGTACCCAACCCATGTCCATGTACTCCCGGAGTACACTCCAAGAAGTCCGCCGACGAACACACGCCGTGTAGCCCATACTACACACCGTGTAGTCAGGATTTCTCCAGAATCACCGTCTTCATCTGTGCCCCTCGTCCGGATCTCTGGATTCTATTGCTCACGTCTGTTCATCCTGATACTTCAATTCTTGGTTCGTCCCATCATATGAACACCAAATAGGGTGTTTTCGATCCTTTGATCGGATTATAGACCTCAAATGATCCATCCGATGAAAAACACCCAAAAACTCATATCTCTCGATCCTCTTCAAATCATAAGTCGCCACCGCGGTCGCACTTCTGTAGCATCATTTCGGGATTGGATCTACAGTCTCATATCATTGCGCCAACAAACGTACGCGCAATGATCGATTTCCTCTAAGATCATCAAGCGCGAGGAAGAACGAGGAGTCTCCATGAAGAACGGGGAATTAAATCACAAAACGAACAAGAGGGATGAACCTCGATCGTTGTTCATGAAAATCTGGGTTCATCGCCATTAGATCAAAACCAAAATGATAAACAGATTAAATCGCAAGAAATAAGTTCTTCCGCAAATCCTGAAAAAGCCCATCCCACAAATATGATCGATCTACGGGATAATCTGTTAGTGGAGTACTCAGCGTTCATTATATGAATCAAGAATGGGAAAGAAATCACAAGAGATTAAACTCCCTACCTGGATCTGCATCATTCATTGGCGGAGATCTGATCGCCACGTCGTCATCGCTGCATTGGGAGGTTCTCTCCAGATCCTCCAAGGGTTTCAGGGTTATGAGGTTTGTAACCCTGGACCCCTGTATAAACCTTTATTTAAAAGGAAAAAGATAAATATTTTTATGCAGGAAAGAGTTTTAATTAATATTTTTAATAAATATTGTATTACAGTTACATCCAAAAACTAGATTTCACCACTGTTCTGCGCCAGCCGATGTTAGGTCTCTTTTAGGGTAAACCCGCTGCTCTGGACGCAACAGTGCCCTCGAATTTCCGATCCGCGCACCTAATCAGGAGTTATTAGACTTTTTCAGGAAAACCCCACACGTGCGTAAATTAAATTATTTAATTTAATTCAAACATTTGTTCCGGTCTCACCGGGCCTCGGAACCGCACACCCTCTTGAAGAATGGTCTTGAAATAATTCCAACATAATATTAAAATAAAATATGGAAAAAATCCGGTACATTACATATTATTCTAGAAAACTGATTGATGAGGCCCAAAATAATTATAACACCATAGAAAAATAATCTTGGTGTTGTTTTTTCTCTTGTTAAGTTTAGACAGTATCTCATAGGCTAAAAAGTCATCATTTTCACTTATCATTCTGCCTTATAGTATTTTTTGACTAATAAAGAAACTAATCCCAACCCGATTCAATGTATTCTATTGCTATAAGTGTTTGACTTAGAGATTAGGGAGATGTAGGGAGTAGAAGATTTAGTCGCTGACTATCTTTCTAGGCTTCGTCATACTCAATCTGAAGATCCTAGGGAGTTAAACTCTTCATTTACTAATGTAAAGCTGCAATTTGTTTCTATTATGTAATCTTCACGGTTTCCATATTTTTCCAACTTCCTAGAAGTAGGTTTCTTTCCAAAATATATGTCAAATAACCAAAGAAAGAAATTCATTTCTAAACATAAATACTACATTTGGTTTGATCCCATTCTGTTGAAGAGAAGTGATAATGGTATTTGGAGAAAGATTGTTCCTGAGTAAGAGATGCTACGGGTCATAGAGAGTTTTCATTACTCACCTTGGGGAGGTAACCATGGTTTTGAAAGAACTGCTCAGAATGTCTTACAATCAGGTTTCTATTGGCCCACCATTTTTAAGGATTCTAGGATCTTTGTGGATGGATGTGAAAAGTGATAGAGGTTAGGAAATATTGGTAATAAGAAAGAGTTACCCCAAAAATGGATTCTAGAAGTAGATATTTTTGATATCTGAGATTTAGATATCATGGGTCCATTTCCATCATCTCTTGTGAATTATTATATTCTTGTTATTGTATATTATGTGTCAAAATGGGTTGAGGTAGTTGCACTGCCAATATTCTAGACAATACTGTAATAAATTTTGTGAGAAATAACATCTTTACATGATTTTCAGTTCCCAAGGCCTGTATCACTCATAATAGAACACATTTTAAGAATTATAAGTTCAAGGCTTTGATGGAAAAATATGGTTGTGTTCATAAAACCGAAACTTTTTATCATCTGAGTTCAGTGGACAAGTAGAAATTTCTAAAAGGAAACTGAAACTAATACTTGAGAAAACTATATCAACCTCTAGGAAAGATTGGTCTCTTAAATTGGATAAGCTTTATGGGCATATAGAACTGCTTTCAAATCCAAAATATATATCTCTCCTTACAAGCTATTATTTGGAAAGTTTTTTCATTTACCTGTAGAGTTGAAACAAAAGTCTTATTGGGAAGTTAAGGCTCTGAATATTGACTTTAAGAGTGCTGGTGTGAAGGGATTAATTGATCTGGGTGACTTAGATGAAATTAGAATAGAGGGTTATGATAATTCTAGAATTTATAAAGAAAGGACTAAAATATTTTATGATTCTATCATTCAAGCCAAAGTGTTTAAACCTAGACAGAAGATCCTCCCCTTTAATTATAGACTCAAAATCTTCCCTAGAAAGCTTATGTCTAAGTGGTTTGGACCTTTTACTATAGTGAGAGTACTTAAGAATGGAGTTGTTGAAATTGTTGGTGAAAAAAACAAACCCATGTTGGTAAATGGGCAGAGAGTGAAACTTTATTTTGAGAAACAATAAAAGGGCTTGGTTTCCATCATAGTTCTTGAAAACTTATCTTAACTAAAGTATGGTTGAAGACATTAAATCTTATTGTTTCATGGGAGGAAACCCATGGTTCTTTTGTCTTTACATTGTTTAAATTTTATCCTTGAATAAGGTGCTTCTTCTATGCTCTGTTTTTATAAAATTCCTGCAAATCCTTGCTTTGTGTTTTGTTGTTCTCTTCCATAGTTATCAAGAAGATGTTATTTTCTAGTTTAAGGAGTGGAATTCCCTTGAATAAGCATTAATGAAAAACATTAAGTCAGGTATTTACCTTACAATTAATTTATGTTTCATTTTTCTTCTTCTTAATGCGTTAGACAAAATCTGTTTCATGTCACTTTGTTTTAAAAAAAATCTCATTGTTCCTCCTTTCTGAAATATTGAATTTCACTATTGTTAAAAACATTCCACTCTATGAACATAAGTGTGGGGGGTACATGTAGACTGAGAAATTTTTTATTGAATCTGCTTTAGTTTGGGGTGTTTTATAATTCATTCTTATGCTCTATTAAATACATATTGTAGAACTAAATCTGTTATAATTCTTACACCCAGTACACATTTCACTTACAAGTTACATACCATGTTTGAACTTTAATTAAAATATGTGTCATTGGATTTATATATTAATGGATGAACTTTTTTTATAACCTACTATAAATAAATCATTGTGTAAAATAATAGTTTTTGAAATACAATGATACCCTTTATACATATCAAAAATCTACTAAAATACAAAATCTGTTTTGTACTATAATTATACCAATCGTTCTTCTCCATGTTAAGATTTTAAATATGGGGACAAATTTTGGTATTAAGTGTGGGGAGGGGGTCATTTCCTGACCATGTTAGACTGTGCTAAATTTAAAGCCCATCAATTCCCACTCCAACTTCAAAAAATTTTTGTCAAAAAAACGGGTAATTTTTTTCAAAATGTTCCAAAATTATTTTAATTATTTTTGGCATTATTCTTTCTTCAATTGTGTCTTGTCGATGGATGTTTCTTAATTAGTAGTTAATAGCCACTTTGAGTCTGAAATTAATGATAATGAATGATTTTTGAGAGATATTTACTTAATGATATAATGGTGATTTAGGTTTAGGGACTACCTTTGAAGCTGCATTGGGTTACATGTTGTGGAGTTATGATCATAGTTGTTGAAAATGGAAGATTGACTCTATCTTAGAGGCTTCATTCTTCTTTATTTATTTTATTATAAAAGGTAATCACTTTATTGATCCCACACAAATTATTTTTAATCAAATCTTTTAAAATTGGATTAGACTGGGCATCTTGGATCCCGCGGTCAGTCTCTAAGTCCCAATATTCTAGGTGCATTTCTGTTTACTGTAATCCCTCTGTACACCTTGAATAAGTGCATTTCATAGTGTTTATCACATGATACATGTCTTCGGAAAAATAAAACAAAGTGTCTAGGGTCAAAAATGAGTTCATTAATGTGAGGGGAATGATGAAAACCAGATGAAGAAGTGATTATTTTGTTTATATAGAAGTCATTTAGGTTGTATCATTTAGATGATTCACAAAAAAATTAATTTTTTTTGAACCTAGGAAGGATTCATTATACAACTTCCTACTGTTATGTTCTTAATATCACTAAATTTTATCCTATTGTCACTCTTGAATTTATCTCTTAAGCATGGATTGGATTGGATCATAATGTAGATTAACATATGAGGCAAGATGCTTTCATTGATAGTTGGTTCATTGTACTCTTCCTTTCCAATAATAATTTTCTTGGGGCAAGACTTGATTTGAGAATATCTTTTCAAAAGTAGGTTTTCATGTTTCTGTCCTCTGTTCTTAAGTGTTGAACATGTTAGTGTTTGAGATGAATCATAAATACTAAAATCTAATTTTTTCAAAGATAACAAAGAATGAGATTGTTTGAAGACAAACAATGCTTAAGTGTGGGGGGATTTGATGTGGCCTTTCTTTACACATTTTTCCACATCATTTTTATTTAATTTTAAATTATTTTATTAATTATTTAATCACTTTTTTCTAAATAAATGTACTTTTTTATTTTTATAAATAAATTTGTTAATTAACTAAATTTTATAATTAATTAGGTATTTTTAGTCTTTAAATTATTTATTTTATATTACTTTTCTTTTCTAATTTAATTTTTTCTTAATAAGTTTTGTCAATTAAAATTTCCTTGACTTTCTTTTGAAAAATTACCATTTTTATTAAACATTTATTTAATCATTGTATTCTTATTTATCTAACATATCCTTTATTATAATATTTTATCCTTTAATTTAGATTTATTAAAATAAATTAACTTTGTTAATTATTATGTTAAATCATCCTTCTAGTTAATTAAGTAAAGAATTCGAGTTTAAATTAAATTAAATAGAGTGATTTTAAATTTTAAGTATTTACTTGGTTATTTATTTAATTAATTAAGAGTTTCAAAACATAAATTATTTAATTCTAAGTATGCAGGTAATTTATTAAGTCATTAATTTTTGTTTTTAGTCTTCCATTGAGAAAGACAGGATATATCGGTGACTTATTTTGTCATCAATCTGATCCTTTTCTACTCACTATAGACCCTTTAATAAATTTTAATTAAATCCTTCTAAAAACATAGTTTAACAATATTCCTGTTTTGAATTTAAGTTTCATCAATTAATAAATTAAATTGTAATTTTTATTTTTAATGTTAAATTATTATCCAGGTTTAATTATCCTTCTTTTTTTATATTAGAGTTGTTGTATTTATTATTTTATGTTTTTAATTAATTAATTATTATTTTTTAATCTTTGAATTTAATTAACTTATGTTTTAATTTTAAGTTTAATTTATGCAGTTTTTATTTTTTGTCGGTCACAGTCAGTTTTAAAATATATATATCCACCGTTGTTATTGTGAATCGGTACCATTCACTTATTGACTAATGGTGACCTTTTCTATTTTATGGCCAGTGGTGACCTTTTATTTAATTGTAACAGTAACCTTAATTTTTTTGATCTAACGGTGACCATTATTTTAACCAAAAATAAATTTTACTTTTGACCAAGCAGTGAAATTCTTTATTTTTATTAGGCCTTGGTGACCTTTATTATTGTAATTATAACAAATAGTAACTTTTATTTTTCATAACAATCACTAGCCTTAAATTTGTAAGCTATCAGTGGCCTTTTATAACTATGGGTAGCCTTTAATTTTAGCAATAGTTTCCCTTTTTATCTCCAATGGTGATCCTTGCGCCGCTGTACATCCTCTTATAACACCTTTCACTTCCCCTCCATCTCACCGTTAGCCATACTCCCCTACTTCCCACCATCACTGCTCACTGACACTTCGATTCATCACCATTCATCCACTGCTACTGATCACACCTCCTTTATCTCACCTCTTCTGCAACCACATACCAATCATTCGGCATTCAAACCATTAATACAGGGGAACAAATCAAAAAATTTGAAATACAAATCCCCTAGATTCTTGGATTTGTAGAACATAACAGTAGTTTATCAATCTAAACCCACCTTTTTTTGGGAACCAAATCAATAAAAATACCTCAACCTCTTCAGATAGGGAAAATAAATGAGAGAACCTCTACTATTTTTTTGAAAATGAAGATAAGTTGAGGTTGTCCCGCACATTCACACATACGTCACCCACTACAATAGGAGATAGTTGAAGATGGCTTCATTATGGAGGAGCCGCTGTGAGGAGTCCATTTCTTTATAGAAATTTCTTCTCCACTGTGTGAATACCCATGAATCATCCATGTTCTGCTTTTCTTGAAGTGTCGTCGTACCAGAGGAGTCCACCGTTGAGGCTTCCGCCTCTGTTGCATCGTTATGCTAAGACCCCCTGTCAACTCCCACCATTGTCTCTACCTTTGTAAGTTGAGAAAACGAAACTGAAACCTGCTCTTCCCCCTTGAATAACTATGGAAGCCATTGATCTAGGGAATGACGAGAAGGAGGACATTGCACAACTTGGATGAGGGTTCTGAGCCACACTGGAGCCGACCATCTCTACAAGTAGGAGCAGACCACCACTATTACAAACCGAGCCAAGGAGGTGTCGGGTTACCTCATCTCGCTATCACTGATGGATAGTGAGGCTAAACAGATTCCACTACTACATTTTCTGGATGAAGCTGCAGGCTGCCATGGAGTTCAGGTAGAAAGAAACCCAAAATTTGATCCCCCTAGTTGTTAAGCACATAAAATGGATAAAGAGTGGAAGAAGACCCAATAAAAAATAATTTAAAAAAAGGAAAGATAAAATAAAAAATATTAAAATAATAATAATATAAATAAATTAATAATAATAGAATAAGATATATAAAAAACTAATTAAATAAACTCAAATGTTAAACTTATTAATTAAATTAAAATAAAAATTAAATACTTTAATGAATATAATAATTAAAATTTATATTTTTTAATAAATTGTTTATAAATTATAATAACTGTATAAATTTTTATAAACTTTAATAATTAAAATAATACTATTTATTCTGATAAACTAAAATAATGATCTAAAAAACATAAATATTCAAAAACTAAATACTAATATTATTAATTTAATTATTTAATAATTACTAAACTTTTAATTTAATATTATTATTAATTAATCACCTTCATAATTAAATAAATATAAATAATAACACACAAAAAAATAAATAAAATAAGTCAGTTAACTAATAAAATAATAACTAATAATTATTAATTTAAATTTAATAACATTTAAGAATTTATTAGTGAAACTGTTATCTATTTATAAAAAAGTTAACATTTAAATGTTGACTCATTTATTTATTTTTTTGTTCTAACTGTACAGGTTCACACAGGAGCTCGAAACATGCCTTAATACATTCCACTAACTCAGTGAGAGTTAGTTACAAGGGAAAAACTAGGGTGACATGTTAGTCTCGAAAAAACACACGTCTGCAGTTCACAAGTGAGGGACATTTGAAGTCGGTGGAAAATAGGGTGTGACGTGCATCTTATGAAAGCAAGATTTAAAAGCATAGAAATTAGAGAAATTGTGTGGACAGGGAGCACACACACATTCAATGATCCAGGCCCGAGCAGATTAAGAACAGAGGATGACTCTTGAACCACTTCCTGGAGCTGGAAGAGATCAGGAGCAGAGCATCGTCTGGAGATTTCTTATTCCATCTAAATTCTAGTATTAGTACTTTTTTTCGTATGTAAAAAATTTTATAATGATAATGATCAATTTTTCTAGTAAAATCATTTAGTTCAGGGCTAAATTGATGTTCTGCTGGTTATCTTTTAATCTTATTTTTCACATTATCATTTCTATGTATTCGACATTTATTGTTAAAATGAATTCTGAATTCATTCAATTGTGGCGTGCCACTAACACTTAATTTCAAAACACCACAATATTTTGGTGAGTCTAATTGTGGATACATTTTCATAAAAATTTAATTTGAAATATATATAATTGAACTAATAGTGAGTTTTGTCCTCTTGTACATTTTAATTCAAAATACTCCAGTTGAACCATTCTTGGAATGTGGAACTCCATGATTGTTCAATTCGAGTGACTTTTCTTCTGGAAAGAAAAATTAGTCCTTTATTTTCAGTGGTATCAGTTGAAATAATCTATGTGAGAAGGACTACTTGTTAACCAGTATAATGGAGATTTTTGGCCCAGAATTACATTCTGGTATATCACTTATCACAGTCCTATATTTTTGTTTTTTATTGTTTTCAATTTGTTTTCCTTTTCATCTTAGTCTAGATCAAAACTTATAAATGATAATACATTATAAAAGAACAAAATAATTAAATAATATAAAAACTAATAAAAAAATAGAAATTTAATCTACTCCACTACTGACAACAGTCGGGTCTTTTGAAAGTTTTTTAGAAGAATAGTGGTCAAAATTGCCCATTCAGGTTGTAAACATTGTCAAATTTCTTCCCAATATTCTTACAAAGTCTCTCCCCCAAGTCTAATATCATTTGTTATTAAATAAAGACAAAAGATAATCCTTTTAATGAGGTTTTCATGGAGGATAATTCAAAAGGTAGAAAAACATATTTCTTTTCCATAATTTTCTTTTTAATTATTTTTATTTTCATACCCTTCCCTCACATCCCCTTTCTAAAGAAACATGATATCTCTGATATCATTTATATACATTTATTGTATAATTTTAATTGAATATCCATCATTAGTATCCTTTATCCCTCTCTCTTATTCTATAAATTAATATATCACCTATGATGTGTCAATTTACCGACATCAAAGAAGATTCATTTTTTATTTTCCACTAATACCTTAATAGATGGTCAAAAAACCATTAATATGGTCAATAAAAATTATAATATATTTATTATATCATATGTAACATTATGGAATCCTTATATACCCATAATTATAATTAATAAATCAAAAATACTTCGTGATATTCAAAAAAACCCCAAAATAATCTAAATGATTATCACTAATGTATTATCTAATGATTCATCTTCACCAAAAATATACAAATTAATTATATAAAAATTTAATATTATTTATTTTAATTAATTTCATATAAAATTAACTATGGATATGTATTCCCATTTTACGGGATCTTCTATATTCTTATACAAGTTAACTGATCATTAAAACTAAGGAAACAGACATCTCATGAATGATAAAATTGTATATTATAACTCATAAAAAAACTTAAATGAACATAATAAAATTATAATAAATAAAACACATGATTAAAATTACTTCTATTTAATTATTATTTAATATCATTTCATTATCCTGGATGTTAATTATAAGTGCAGAACACATTCGGACATAAGGTAAGGGTTTTCTCATTTAACTTTTATTTCTATGAAATATGCCTTATTCACAAATATTTGTTATTTTTTTGTATTTATACATACCTTGATTTATCACATTAGTAATATATTTATATTCATGGTATTCAATGGTTTATTCTATGATCATTAATTTTATGGTGCATATTGTTCAACTATTTTCAATGTTGTTCGGGTTTGTTCCCAAACCTCCACTTTCCATTCAGGTTATGCTTTCTCTCTCTTTACCCCAATTTAATTCTTAATCGTTTTTTCTATAATTATTATAACTTATTTTTACAAGTTATAAACACATGTATCCATACCATTTAATCTTTAATTTGTGGTTAAATACATGTTTTATAAGGTTCTTTTATTAATTCTTCCTGAAACATAACCCAGATTAAAGGGAACTTCTTGATTTCTTACACATTTTTAAGTATCATACATGATATATTATAAGAATAAATTATTATTAAAAATCACTAATTTTATTTATTTCTATTTTTCTACAAAAAAACTGTGAGAAATACAAAATTATTTTTTAAAAAGAACTTATCTTTGCAAAGTAAAAAAGGGTATATCTCTCAAGAATCCCTTGATGATTTTATTAGAGTATTTTCATCTATCACAACAAATATAATGAATTTTATTCTTAATTAATACATATCATATATTATTATCATATAAGATATTTTATTAAATGGTTTATGATCAATTTCACTATAGATGTTTAATCTTTCTACCATTCACCATACTATTCAGAATGGTTAGTGATTATGTTTACAGATTGAGATATGTTATTTACATTTAATATGTATATTTTGTTTATGTTTAATTCCATTAAAATGAGTAATTAATTTGACTTATTAAGTGATATTTGGAACCCTCTTCATCCCCTTGATGTATTGGTAGGTCTCATAAGACAAAACAGAAATTTATTTTGGATGAGTTCTGACACATTTATTTGCAACTGTCTTGGTCGAGGCATCGAAGTTATTTTTATGATGTTCATAATATGAATTCTAACATTAAGATATATGTAATTCATAAATAATGTTATTAATTTACTTGTTTAATATCAATGGTTAAGTTTCATGTTATTATTTATATGGAATTAATTATTCTTCTTTTACTCCTTCAATAATATACTAAAGAATATTTTCTATTGTCATTAATTTTAGTTATTCACCTTGGCTTATTTTTTAGGTTTTATTATAGATTTGTTTTGTATTTGTTACCCTTAATTGTAATATGATCTCACTCTTTTCTTGTTTTTTATTTTTTCCCATGAAGCGAGTATGAATATTATGAATGACTTGTGGGAATAATCTAAGAGTTATGAATGTTTCCAAAAGAGTTTCAATATTTTTTTTACTTTAACTGGTATTGTAAAACATATGTATGTATCATGTTTTCCAAAATTATTTAATATTTGGTCCTTTGCAATGTGAATACTTTTTCATTGTACCAATGTAATTATATAACGTACAAAATCTTCGCTACTAGGGTTGGGTCTATAAAGAAAATAACTAAAAAATCTTCCACCACAATTGTGAGAGTACACTTAATCATATAAACTCATTTCTATAACAAATATCATTTATAAGTAATATAATCAGACCTCATTGATTACACACAAGGTTGATCACATTTATAAAATAAATAAAGGAAAAACCCACAACATTCTCTTCTTTCATCATTGGCCCTCAATAATCCCATGTCCAAACACTTATAGAGCTAATCCAGCATGATCCCCTATGAAAACTATACTCTGAATTGAAAAATGGGTTTAATGTCTCTATATGAACTAGAGTGACCATGTAGAGTGTGAGAAATATATCTCAGTAAGGGCTCAACAAATTTTCCCTCGTATATACAACTATATTCATAAATACATTAGGAAAATAAATATGTTACACAAGAACATATGGTTTCATGTTCAGACCATGCCAAAATAACTCCATGAACTTAAAGTATTCTAATTTTATATAGTCCACCATGACTCCTAATCATAAATACTTTAGTTCCATTCCAAAATCAATTCATTTCCATATTCCACCAAACATATATCCCAGCCCATACCCAAAGACATTGGCTAGGGTGTCCACCAAATCCTAAACACTACCAAAATGTATGGGTTATGTTCCCTCATCGAAACCTAAGATCATCACTTATCACTCATGGGATTCCATTCACCCAACCCCATGATCTACCATATTACTCATGGTAAGGCCACCAATCCATTTCAAAAATCACACCATGATTGGACTATCCTACTCACTTGGGAAAATCTACAATCTTGAACATTTATTTCTAACTCATGGTAATTTTCATAATAACACATAGTCAATTAAGGTAAATACACACTAATATCAAGACACAACTTCTCAGATTATGTATTCCTAGAATACATATATAGTATGATCCCACACAATCATGGAAAGACCACCCACACCTTCTCAATCATGTAGATGCAAGGTCTCAAGATTAGATTACACATAATGGAATTCATCATCTATAAAAAACTCATGCACACAATGTATCCTTTTAAACACGAGCATCAATTTTTACTGAGGAGATAGTCACTTGGATATACCTCCACAACTCAAAACAAATTACATCCCTTATTTCTGGACATCCACTATGGTCTTTGTGACCCATCTTAATTTATGATCATTGATACCACCTCTAATATTTCACCCCTAAATAACATGACAACCCATTGGATCTTCTATAACATGTCATAAATTATTAGTTCCAGATAATCTTCAATTATATATCACAACCTAGTCTTTATAACTATATAATTTTCCCATATAACTTTCTTAAACCCCTTCAAAACTAAACACTATATCTCAAAAAAATCCCACAACTCACATGTGGGTCATATCTCACACCCCCTAAAGGAGATCCTTCAACACATCAGATAGATTAAAATAACATCCTTAATAACCTCTCTAGTATTGACGGACATAATCTATTCACCATGGACAAAAATTATCTCATGCACCATCAAGAGGGTGTCAATCAAAATGTGTGAGGTGTACGACCATCTCACCCATCACAGCTAGGCCTCAACCCTCACATTTTTGGCTGACTAGACTATGGAATCTGACCTCGACCACCAAAGTCACATGTCACAAAACCAAAACAACCTTATTCATCCCATTAAATTACTTGGAACCTTAAACGCATGGTAACATATTCACCTGGAATCTAATATTACCTAAAGTGATCATGAGCATTTATTCAAATTTGGTAAGGTGAAATGCCACCCCTCTCTTTCTACTATGTCACTTAGAGTCCCTATTTGTATACCAGTTTCCATGAAAAATGTATGATGGAAGAAAATTGTGTATAAAAAATTTAATAGACATTTATCTAAGGGACCATTTTTCCCCTAAATGGAGTTACTACCAATAATAATCTATTATCGCCCTCATTTAAGTCTGTTTCTTCCATTTCCAATACTATATCAACTCATGAGCCCTTATATAAATATACTCAACATAAATAAATAATTATAATTAATTATAATTAATTATCTAATTTAATACAAGGAATATTATTCATATGAAATTCTTGATGAATGTACATCACAATGAAAGCACATGTAAATGTGTCCATTCAACCATTCAGGTTCTTCCCTAGACATCACACAAAACAATCCCCATTTTTTCTCAAAATTTAATTTTGATCCCATGGAATAATGATTGAAACCCACACCCATCTCATCCAAAATTAGGGGGACATGATATAAACCAAAATTCTATGCAGGAATTAGTAAATAATACACATAATTTACATTAGATCACACATAAAACTATCCCTCACCGTGAGGGATCAAGGGGATTAAAAGAGGGGGAGGGTCTTCCAATAATGGTTTCACCCCTACACCATAATTCCTATTAATGTCAAGGGGGTTTCTTTGGAAATTATATTTCTATCTATAATTAAAATAACAAGGTTTGAACCCTCTTATTGAATGAATATTAGGCCATATTTCATGGGTAGTCACTCAGGAATAACTTATGGAGAACCCCCCTATATTTCGTCATAATTTCCACCCCAATCCCCAACTATGGAGTTAAGAAAAGATCCATGGAGTATCCCACATAAATCGGTTACATCCTGATCCCCCAACACCAGATTTTACTACAAGGTATAACCCCTAAGGTATAGTGTGTGATTGTAGGTACCCCACCTGGCTACTTTGTGGCATGGCCTTTTCAACTATAATGTAGCCGCCCATATTTGGTAGGTCCAACCCTGTAGCACTCTTCTCTCTCCAAAAAAATGCCTTTATGAATGCATTATGGACTTTCTTGATCATATTCACCGACCCACGACATCCTCAATATGCCATGGTGGTTTCCCATAGATGAAATTTCAGTTACATGGCCACCCAACACTTATTTATGTTGCAACTAACATCAGAACACCCATATCGGCCTAATTCCCTTCAAAAACACCTCTTATAGATGTTCAAACCCATATACATCTAATATAAAACCAAATTCACCAGATGACCCATGCTCCATCAAAAAAATGAAATTTAATCTAACAAACAATAAATTAAAATTTATGGGTCATTACAATATCACCAGCATAACAATTATCATCATAAAGAAGTTATGATAGTCTTAAATACATCGTCCTCAGCCTATATGAATTATCAATTCTCCAGAAAATCTCAATGTTCCATCATTATAAACCTAATGAGAACCTATTATGAAACTCCAAAAATAAAACAAATTATTCACTTATGGTCGATCTACCATCTCATCATCATTAACAACCCTTCGGCAGTCCTCAATCACACCAATCTCTCTTACGAAACTATGGTGTCAATTACTGATTCATCCATGATATTATAGAGGTCCACACTATAAGACTCATTCACAATGACTGACTCCATGTCACAGGGATCTCCACTTTGGGAAATTTTTATTTATGTTATTGTTGTAACTTCAAAAAAATTAACCCCCATAATTATAAATAATCACACGCATGTATGTGTATGTCATGGGATTCCTACATGAAAAAAATAATGAATGTACATGGCCTCTTTCTTATGGTCTCCTGAAAACCATAAATTAAAATCTTCTAAAAACCCATGATATAGAATCAAACATTCAACTATAATATTAAAAAACCCAGAAAAATAATATCATAACCTTGATAACTAAGTATTTACATAGGCAATGTGTTCATGAATCAATATTCTGGGGTCTATCACATGTTATGACACTTAGATATTCCATGTCTACTATCTCCAAAAATAGTAAGAAAAATTAAAGCACTATGATACCATTTATAACACCATGACCTAGAACACCTATCTGATCCAGATGGATACGTGACCTTATGGGTGCCTCCCCTTCTTCTAAAGGCTACCCACTTTGAGGAAAGGACTAATTAATACCTTAGAGAGAATCTTCCATCAAATTAGAGTAAGAAATGAGAAAAAAAATAACAAACCAATCATCCATTAAAAAATATATTATTCATAATGAAATAAATTTCTTTTGTTATAAATTACATATAGAAATCATGCAATAATACATCTCTCATGAGGATAATTGTATTCAAATATTAAATAATTAAAAAATACACAATAGTCACCACTTCCATCCATGATTCTCAACAACCCAATATTTAAATACTAGTTTTATTTGTCTTTCCTGAACCCTAAAACAAATTATTAGACCACTTTAAAAAACATACTTTTATATGATATGTTTTTCTATAAATAAATTTAATTCTATGATATCTAACTTTATACATAATGGCGAGTTTAAATGAACTAAGATATATTATTGAATTATTATTAATTGAGAGTTATTGCCTATCCATGGGATTGGTGGGTATCAAACGAAGCTACATCCTGGAAGCCTCCTACAACCCCTTCCATGGCTGAGAAGTAAAACGTGTGACACGATATGAGATAATAGTCGATGTTATTCCATGTAGCCACACAATCTTTTGCATGTAGAGGCATCCTAATCTCTATACTAAACCCTGCTCTCTGAGCGGTTGGAAGTGGGACGACTTGGTGAGTAAGTCGATGATCACCTAGATAGAGTCAGGAACCCTGGATGTACGTGGAATTCCCATCACAAAAGCCATAGATATCCCATACCACATCCAGTCTGGGACCTCTAAAGGCTGAACCAATCCTACTGGTACCTGATGCTCTACCTTCACTTGTTGACAAGTGAGGCATTGAGAGAAAAACTCAGCAACTGCTTTCTTTATTCTCGGCCACCAGTGCTATCATCGGAGATCTTGGTACATCTTCACCACTCATGGATGTACCTCTAGAGGGGATGTGTGGAACTTCCTCAACACTTCCTCTTGAAGTGACACTGGTACCATGGTATGTCCTTTGAATAGGATGAAGTGCTGCCCACCTTCAAAAAATCTATCAGGTGCCTACCCTGTGGATATCTGAGCACGTCGTGTCTCGCAGTCAGTGTCCCCACACTACACCTCCTTGACTCACTGAAGAAGTGGAGGAGTGAATGTAAGAGACTGAAGGAAGGTGGTTACATCTCTATCCACAAAGGATATCTGTAAAGCAGTCAGCTGCTCTGTCGCATCGCCTAGTAGCTGTATACCAGATCTCCTACTGAGTGCATCTACAAAAAAATTCCCCTTTATAAGAGTATAGAATATCTCTAAGTCATAGCCCAAGAGGAACTCAAGTCAATGACTTTGTCTTAGGTTCAGGTCCTTCTGGGAGAAGATATACCTGAGACTCTAACTACTAGAAATATCACATATACCCACAGTTTTAAACCATGGGTATAGCCCTTGAAACCGTGGGTATTGGATATACCCAGCATTTTAGAAACTATGTGTTGCAGTGCAGTTGCAATAGGTCTATACCCAAGGTTTTCTGAAAACTGTGGGTATAGACTAAAGAAAATTGAAATTAACCCTGGTTTGTTAAACAGTGGGTATAGATGTATGCCCATGGTTTGAAAACCGGGGGTATTCTGATTTACAGCGCTCTATATTTACCCAAGGTTTACTAAACTGTGGGTATAGATAGGTTCCCTAGACGGAGCAGCTGCACCTCCCTACCATTCTTCACCTATATTAACACATATACATGGCATGTCAAACTGGATGTTCGATAATCCAACCTAATACCCAACATCTAAACAGGTAAACTAGAAGTGTCAATCAACTATAGGGATGATTAAATACATGATCCTCTCTATATAAAAATATCATCCTTACCTCATACATATGAAAATGATGTCATAATAACAGAACAAGATGATGCATAAAGTTTAGTTAAAAGCCTACTTTATTTGTTGGTTATACTAGACAACATGGATACTCTAATAATATCAATACTAATTGGTTATACACCATGACTATAAAAATCCATCAAATTGTTATACACCCTATCCTTTATTCAAAAATTGGTTATACACCACAATTTTAAACTCATTCAGTGATTGGTTATATACCCCATCTAAAAGCCTCCTACAACTGTTTATATACCCCATCCACAAGCTCCTTTTTAGAGTTGATCAAGTGTAAAAAAATAGACTTATTTAAATGGTATTCCTCAACAAGAATGTTGGATCACTATATCTTGTGTGTAACTAAATGGAGATCTTTATCATGATTTGAGAAAGGTATACTTGTCTTGAAACTACTTCTGGAGCTGGGATGATTTGGATCTACTCAATTTTCAACATTATGGAACTTCATCCAAAATGTTTTCCTTCAAGTCCAATTTTGAAACTATGGTGAAAAAAGGCAAAAGATATTTAGGGAGAAATTTTTCACAATGTGTACAATGGGGTTAATGGATTGAAACCTGAATGACCCTCATAGACCATGTTCCTTGGTCCACTTGGTTTGAAATTTTCAAAATTAAATGGAATGTTCCTCCTGGTATACAGTGTAAACCCCTTCATGAACACCATCCCATATACCCAGCTACACTAAAATGTAAGACACCCGAGTAAATTGTGTGTAATTCTCATACATAGTTGGTAAACCCACTAAGGGTCCCATCTAAATTGTGTGTACTCCCCCCTGCCTAGACCCTCCCCATCCCTCCCCACAGCCCAGCTCCTCCCCCTCCCCCTCCCCCTCCCCCTCCCCCTCCCCCTCCCTCCCCCCTACCCAGCCCCTCCCCCCTTCCCAACCCCTCCCCCTCACTCCCCACTTCCCAACTCCTCCCCCAGCACCTCCCCCTCCCCCAGCCCCTCCCCCCTGCCCATCCCCTCACCCTCCCTCCCCACTGCCCCAGCCCCTCCCCCTCCCCCTACCCAGCCCCTGCCCCCTGCTCAGTCAAGTAGAATGGAATATTTACAGAAACTTTTGGATAAAAAACACATGAAATAAAATACACAAACATGTATTTCAATGTCATTAAAAAATTGATATATATTCAAAGTATCCACTATAAATAGAAAATTTTATCAATATTCAAGACTTGATCGTGTTAAAAGATTAAAAAATCAAGAAAAATCATAAGGGTGAATACCTTCTGAAAGTACATCATGATCCATGATTTCGGAATAACATCCTGATCTTTTTCAAATGCGATGACATTTCAATGTATCCAAAACATACACAAATCTATAGCCGAATATTAAAATTAAATATTTGGAGTAAAACCTGAATCATGATTCCACATATCATGATTTTCTTTTGTGTTTGGAGTCTTCCTAAAACACAAAAACTCCATTAAAAATTAGAGAAAGGAAAGCTAAAAACCACAACAGCATATGCAACATCTAAATCAGTTAGTCAACTCCAAATATTCATATAACTTTCAGATCACATAGAAATCAGTCATGTTCAATGACATATTTAAAGAAAATATTGGATGACAACACATGAAATAAAATACACAAACCTATACCACAATTTCATTCCAAAATTGATATAAAAACAATGTATCCACCACAAACAGAAAATGTTATCAATATTTAAAGCTTGTTCACGTTATCAAGATTAAAAAATCAGCTCCTCCTCTCACCCATACCCACCAAATCCTCCTCCCCCTCCCCTCTACTCAGCCCCTCCCTCATGCCCATCTCCCCCCTGCCCAGTTCCACCTTCATGCCTAGCTCCTCCTGCCCAACCCCTCCCACTCCCCCTCCCTCAAGCCCAGCTCCCCCCTTCCCATCCCCTCCCCCTCCTACCTCATGCCCAGCTTCCCCTCATGCCCAGCCCATCCCCCTCCCCCTCCCTCATGCCCAGCCCCTCCCCCTCCTCCCTCATACCCATATCCCCCTTGCCCAGCCCCTCCCCCTCCCCCTCCCTCTGCCCAAGCTCCTCCCCTACCCATCCCCTCCTCCTCCCCCCTGCCAAGCCCCTCCTCATCCCCAATATTTACTATATACCAATCAAAAATGTGATTCATTGACATCAAAAGTAATATAGTTTTTTAGGAAACTAAAATACACAGGGAATGTGTTTTAGTTTTTGGTGTCATAACTGAACTGCGTAACAATGTAATCATAAATCGATGACCGAAATGGGAAAGGGGAAATGAGCGTAGGTTTCTTGGCTTTCCTTGTAGATCAATCGTAGTCCTGATCACATTAACACTACAATTTTGTGCCAAGGATCAAGGTATTGCCTCAAAAGAAACTACACCAGCTTCGTAAGGACACAGTTTTGAAAGAAACCAAACACAAAAAATATGAATCACTCTAAGAACTACAAATCAGTGCCTTTATGTTTAAATAAAAATATCAAAAGAAAATAAACATCCTCAACACCTTTAATAGATGATCACTTCTTCTTTAAAGTGGCGGACACGGTCATACTCGCCTGATGAACATCCTCTGCATGCCAAGTATATGAAAGAGAGATTAAGTGAATGCATCCCCCCCCCCTCCCAGCCCTCCACTTCAGCCCCCTAACCCTCCACTACAAACCCCCCATCCCAGGCCTCCCCTCTATTGATAAGGCCAAGATTAGATGGAATGATAATAATAAACAAACCAAACTATAAAAAAAATATGGCATGTCAAAATTACCTAAAGAATTGTCAAATAACACCCCTGATGAAAAAATAATCCAAAAAATATTTCATTGTATAAAGAAATTCACATACAAGTTGTCCACCAACACAAAAAGAAAATTAAACTACAACACAAGCCTCTATGCTAAGACAAAAAATGGAAGGGATTAATATCCCCCCCATCCCCATCATTGGAATACCCATATCCAGCATCATCATCCTCAGCAGAAACATCGGCAACAACATCATCAGCAACATCATCACCAACCGCACCATCAGCATCATCATCAGCAATCACATCACCAACAACAGCATCAGCAACATCCTCACCAGCTTTATCGCCACCACCATCATCACCACTAGGACCATCATGGGAATCACCCAAGGAATTATTTAAAGATAACATTGATTCCATGCATGAATGAAAATTGGAAACAACCTCTAATGGTCATGACTGACTCAAAACTGACAAATCATTCATGAAATGTTCATTTATTAGTTTACTTTTTTCATGCTCCTCTAATACTATTTTCTTTATCACAACTAATTCAGCACATGCACCTTCCAACTCAGAGGCCTTAGAGGCTTTAGAGGAGTCCAATGATGACCAATACCTAGAGGGGACAATGTTTTTACCTAGTCTACAATGGACTCTTCCTGGATGCTCCACACATAACACCTGACTCAAATGTTCATTTTCCCTAAGTTTTCAGCTTCCTTCTCATCCATGGCCTCCAAGGAAGACTGTTGAAATTATAAACATATTAAATTTTTAATTTTGTATAAATGTTTGAAATATAAATAAAATAACTTAACAATTTTATCTTGTGTTTGTGAATTAACTATAGTTCTATCTTTTTTTCCTACTAATGTAGAATAATTTGGAACGAGGTATGGAACCTTCAACGCCCAATACAGATTGTTGTATATGAGAAATGCACAAATTTTTATTACAACCATATATGATAAATGAAAATAATTGGATTGAAGTGAGTTTCAACAATAACCTATAAACATTAAGTTAAATGACAGTCCTAACCGATTGGTGGTTTTCTGAAATTTTTTTCTAAAGTGGGTTTCAAGGAAATATACTACCTGTTTAGGAAAAATAGACAAGCCTTCTCCTAGTATAAGATGTGATTTCCAGGATACATGGACTATCCAAGGGAAGGCATGAATAAGTTATTATGACATGTTATAAATAAGGACATTATTTTAATTTAGATGAATGTACCATCCACTTCTCATGCACGGGCATTGTAGTGCACCCCAATGTGTGTAGATATGTCATTTAATCTTTGTTTTTTGTATCTAACACTTCCTAAGAAACCAAAAACCAATAAAATTAATAAGAATTAAATTTTATATAAAAATCATTAAATATGGGTAGTACCTTATACTGTTTAGTCTTCCAATGTGCGGTCGTTTTTTGATTTTGACTTTTTGGATAGTCAGGGTTTGTGTGTACACCCTCTAACTCTGTACCCACTCTCCTAATCCAACCAATATGTAACTCATTTTATTATGACTGCAAATACTCTCCATGATCACTCAACCTAGCATCGTTGGCAGCTTCATCGTTACCAAAGTTAAATCAACTTTGCAATGAACATGTTATGTAATATAAATACATTACAAATATAAATATAATTTTATAAAATTTCCGTACCCATATCTACACCCATGCCCTATCCTTGATGTCAGCACTGATATGTCTCCATCAGACCGGTTTCACCGGAACGATATCATGATATTCGGCTAAAGTATCCATGAAACTTCTACACTCCTTATCATTTTTACCTACCATTTGATTTTGAGAATTGTAATCCACCATAATCTGAGTTTCACGATTCCAAGCATCCAACATTCGAGTGCTCCCATGTCACCTACTAGAATATCCCACTAAATAATATAAGAGGTGAAAAAAGAAGAGCTAAGTGACAATACAATAGGAAAAAAGTGAAATTATATTATCTGAAACATTTATTATAAAAAACCTAATGCAGGCTCCTGAATAGGTTGTGAGGCATCAGTGGACTATGTTGGATCAGCATCCTCCGAATGAAGTATCTGTTTCACAACATGCTCCATCTGATCTTCATGAATAGGAGTGGAACTGAAGTAATAGACTCTATATGAGTCGGATGGATGGTAGGAAAAGTAGGTGTCATAGACATGTCAAAATATGCTTAGTAGGTCTGGGGATGCATGAATGGATATGGAGATTGTGCAGGTGAGAACATCGGTCAAGACGACGTGGACATGGAGTGGGAAAAAGATGTTAAATGGGATGATGATGGAGGCATGTATGGGAACATCCTAGGGCTCTCAAGCGGAGGGAAGACATGTGTGTTAGATGGTATTTCCACTGATGTGTCAGTGTGGGGAGTGGTAAGATGGTAGCATCGCCTAGTTCTAAGAGGATCCCTACTCGGTCCCATACTGGGAAAAGAAAACCCTGGAGTTAGATATCCCTAAAAAAATTGATCAAAAATATGAACTTGATATTATATGTAATGAAGAAGATAAATATTAGAATTATTATACTCACTGAAGACAACTAACGCACGCATCTAACAGGATCAACATCAAATAATCTTTTCTAGCGATATTCTATAGTTTTATTCATTATCTACATAAGAATGAAATAAATATTTTTTAGCAACAGTTTTTACAAATCATACATACAACTTAGAAGCCAAAGAAGACAATGAATGTCATAAAATCATTCATAATGATAATTTACAACCAAGTTATACAATTTTTAAAACCACATTTTAAACCTTGTTTTCTGAATTGCAATAAATATAATTAAATGAAATGAAACCAAACAATACAAAAACAGTCATATCATTCCAAACTAAAACTAAATTAAAGTAATTACATTAGTTCCAACCTGATAAAATCACGTCAAGGTAAACTTGATGAACTATAAATATATATGGTTGATTTTATATATTACCCTCCACTACCTCAGGTTCAACATTATCTCTCACAATGGGGTAAATTGTGTCATCGAATAAAATATTTTGTAAAACACCAATGGAAGCGTCAATGGTTACAATTTCATCCCTAGTATCATGAAAAATATTTCTTGGGATTACTTCATTAATGACACTATAATTAGGTTTTAGATGATCTTTCACATAAAACACTTTTTTTCATTAATGCCAAAATTTATGGTTCATCAGTATGCAGGAATAGACTCATGTCAATAACTCTAAATCCACAATCATCAATAAATATACCATGTTGCGTCATTGAATCAAACCATTTACATTTCATCATAGTGACTCGACCTAGAGAGTAGTAATCCAATAACAATATTTTCTCAACCATTCTATAATAATACACATCTTCATTTTGAGGTCGATTATCTGATGCACTAGCATAACAATCTGTTCTAGAAGTTAACATAACACCATCATGCTGTGTTCTCATTTTCACCTCTCTATCAGTTGTAACAAATTTATATCCACTGATTATTAAATATTTGCAGTCACGAACCAAAGAATTGGGCCTAGAAGCCAATGCTCTTAATTCTTGAGAAATTAAGTCAGCAGGTAAACTCAATACCTGGAATAAGTATGAGTAATATAATTAATATATATATCTAAATTTTAAGGTATTTAATGTAATGGTCATTCCTTTGATTTCAACTAGGCTGGGAACTCTTGGCTATGCATAGCCTCTCTCTTTCTCAACGGCAAAGACCGATTAACTCTACTTATAATTTATTTATTTTCTCTACATAAAATGACCATAAAAGTATAAGGTATATGTGATATTGTATCGTATGAGATAACATATATATATTCAAATTACCTACTTGATATAGGAATCGAAAAAGACACAATTAAACAACAATGTACGATGTGCCATATTCCGCCCTTCAAAGCTCAATGTAACCAATGTATATTACCCGAAAATTCCACCTATTTGGGGAAGAGATGGAATCAAGGGCTGAATTTCCTCATACTTCTCATATATTTTTCTCATCAATCGATTCTTTCTTGTTCTCACATTAGACAAATACATTGAACAAAAATCCATACATTCTTGGGCCAGATAACTCCTCACAATAGAACCTTCAGGATAATTATTATTTCGGACATATGATTTCATTGTGCACATATTTCTTTTAGTGGGATACATCCATCAAAAAGTGACCAGTCCCCCAAGAAGTGTCTCAGTTTGAAGATGAACTGTTAATTGCAGCATGCAAGTGAAAATGCATGGGGTAAATTCTTTTTCCAACTCACACAGAATTAACAGTGCCTCTTGCTGCATTTTTTCAATAATGATTCGGATAAGCTTTTAGTACAAAGGTCTCTAAAAATTTATACAACTAAATCACTACCACCCTTACATTAATGTAAAAAAATGCCAAATTTCTATTGAAATAAATTCATGAAGAAAAATGTGATAATCATGAGTTTTTAGGGATTTCAATTTTAAATATCTTATTTTGACTTGTTTAGATATGTTCCTGGAATAGCCATCTAGAACCTTGATATTCTCCAATATTGCCAGAAATTGATCTTCCTCTGCCGGCGTCATCACATAACAAGCACAGGAAAATTTCCATTTATTTTCACTGATTCAAACTGGATGTAGTTCTAGTCCAATACCCCAATCCAATAAATCCTGACGAGATCAGTAGTCATATTTGGTCTTCCCCTTAATATTCAAAAGAATTTCAAGAAACATTTCACATATATTTTTCTCAATATGCATTACATCTAAACAATAACGTAATAAATTAGTAGACCAATTTGGAAACACAAAAAGATAATTCTCTTTTTCCAATTGTAAGTGACTTCAGTATCAGCATTCTTCTTCTTTCGATATGTTAACTGACCTTTCCCTAATGAAATTATGAAATCTTTTAATTCATTGAGCACATCACTTTTTGACATACGTTGAGGTGGTTGTTCAGTGTAAATATTATTATAAAACCTCTGAAGATTCTTCCTGTATTGATTATCCATTAGAAAATGTAACACCCCAAGCTTCCATGGTACGTTTCCCTTCGAATAATGCAATGGCAAGCATTGTACGCAACTTCGAGATTTTAACACACCACAACAAATAAAACTAGCCGTTATGAATAGAAATACCTACTTTTTGAAATTTTATAAATTCTATATCTCCAAATGGACTTCATTTTTGGATTTTTAATATCGAAATTAGCCTAGGGTAAAATTTTGGTACTTTTTGGATAACATTCATATTTTGATGAATAGTGAAAATTACTAAATTTATTTAAAAAGAACTTTTTTAATTGAAATAATTAATATTGATAAATTACAAATTTCAGTAGTTTTAAAGTATATTTAGAATATATTTTTACCATTTAATTCAATGTTTGTCATTGGACATAATTTCACAATTAAACTGGATATAAACAAGTGCCAATCTTCTGATAGTTATTATCTCTTAAAAACACGCTTTTTGTTTTAACAACGGGAATTAATTTTAAATTAATTGCTGAAACTTCTTTTTTTTGAATTTGAAAAAATGTATTCCATATTTTGAATCATGATTTTAAAATTGTGTAAATATGTAACTTTTATTTTTGGACATTTTGAATAATTAATGCGGTAAATATTTTATTTACCATGGTTAAGGGTAAATCTGGTAAATAAGCGTGAAAACAATATATTATAATAATACTAAATTATTCTAAAACATGTCCTAACCTTATTGGTTGATACATGTTCGACCATAGGAATATTTGGGTCGATTTTGGGTCCCCATGGAGCCACTTGTAGGTGATAGGGACATTTTATTTTAATTAAGTTAAAATAAATACAAAAATGACACAAGCATATATCTTTTAGAAAAACAATTGTTACATAGGGTTATATATTTTATATTTTAGACTATAAACATTCATTAGAAAGATAAAAAGATTTCATACATAATTATATTTTATTTTTAATTTTTAGACATTAAATAAGTTAATTGAATTATGACACAACGGTGATGTTGTAATTACCATAATACTGAAAAATTAGAATAATTGATATTATAAATCCCTAAATAAATATAATTTGAGACTTTTATTGAATTAAACTAATTTTATAGATTAATATGACATATTAGTATTGATTTAATTAACTTTTTTCTAAGTAATCATTCTGTTATGTGTTTCACAAAAATTAACTATTGAATAGTGTCAAAATTGACATAAAAGAGTTTTTAAAACAAATATTATATTATTAATTGATATTAAATTCCAAAAAATCTACGGTTCGGCCAAGAGACTTATATAATGATACTTATATGATTAATGGACCACTTGGGGGGTCGTTTGGATGTATATATAATGTTTATTATCTATATAATATAAAAATACAAAGTGACATGGTAAATGTCAAACTAATTAACTAAGAGTTAAAACTAAAGGATAAGGTTAATATAGTGACCCAAACCTGTCTAACATCTATTGGATGAATGGTTTTCGAACTATACCTACCTTAAACTTTTAATAATCAACTTTGGAGCCATTAGAAACCGAATATGAATTTATTATAAATTAATATTTCAAACTTTTCCAAAGGTGCCCCTCACCCCTCTTATAAAAGGGCACTCCTCCTTCTCATTTCTCCACACCTTCAAAGCCTTTTGGTTCGGAGAACCCCTGCCCAAATACTCTCTCAACTTCCCTCACTAAAACCTAGAGGCCTTATTTTGATCAGAAAGCCAACCTAAGGATCCCTTTTGATCAAATCAAAAGGAAGAACCCGAAGAAGAGATAATGTTTTCACCACCCCTTTTCAAGTTCCTTTCTTCCTCCACTTCTTCTTTCATTGTTATTAACATTATAAAATAATAAATCCAGTATCATATATATACTATGATGTTATTATAAATATGGTACAAACATATTCAGTATTCTATCCATCCTTTGAATAACATGTCACCATACGTGCGTACGTACGGCTTACCGTCTCCACGTCGTGGTGTAATTGTTATTCAATATATTATTATTTGGATGGGTATAATAATGATGTGTAACTCATGTAAATAATAAATATAACATGATAATGATTCTGTATATATGATATACTAGCCAATTATATATTATTTTAATATCAAAAGAATGATATTGTCGCTCGTGCGTACGTACGGACTACCGTCTCCACGAACACGATGAGATTCATTCTCCATTATATCCATTCAAGTATAATTATAATTTGATGATTTAAAAATAGTATCTAAGTACTTGATATAATTATGGATATGAAAAATATACATCCCATTAATAAAGAATATGGCTCACGTAACAAAGATTATAAAGTAAAATTAACCCGTTAACACTCGAAAAGACGATAATTCTACGATATTATTAAAAAATCAATGTTAAAAGATCATATAAGATATAATATTAAAGTAAATGATTCTTGTATAATTCAATAACAATTATTTCACCATTATACAGGAGGTTAACCTACCGTCGACCAAGGAATAAAATACAAAGTAAGAGATTTTCTTATCTCACTTTCAATTCCGTGAGATTTCCATTGTTCGCCACTAAATTATTGAAAGTGGTGTATTGTGTACTACCATTTGATATATATTATAATGATTCTCTTTATATTCATGTTATTATGTAAATAATTTGGTGGTTATTAACTTTTGGCCATACGACTCAGTTGATTACAACGTGGTAAGGGGGTTCTTAACTCACTCTTAATTTTGTGAGAATTCCATTGTTCACCACTTAATTATTGCATGTGGTGTATGTGTACTGCCCATGTTTGTATTCATTGTGTAATATACTTTAATTCATTTATATTTACATCATCATTGTATGATCCTTCTTTCATGGGTGTATGTTTTGTATGTTACCAAATCAATAAGGGAATTTGAAATTCCAATTTCCACTCATTCGGCTTTACGTATACTTCATTGATTATTTTACTCCAAGATTATGTGTGGAATCACTATTCATTTGATTATGTCATAATTTCCACTCCACTTTCTGTGGATATAATTTTTATACACACAATCACTCCATTGATAAATTCTCAAGTCATCGGTATGAACTTGATAAGAGTAATGTTTACTCAATCTCGATTTGTTGAGATAAACATCCAATTCATTGGTGTTGTTTTTACTAGAATATGTGTGAATGTCCTTGATTTTTTTACACTGAATATCCAATTATATTTAGTGTATTTATATTTTTCACACATAATTATGTCGTTGATTTATCCTTAACCTAAGGATACGACATTTATGAGATATTTCATCTCAATTTACATTCCATTGAGACTTCTTTGTTGTTATACACCAAATCACTTTTATGTGGTGTATATAATGTACATTGACATAGTATATAATGAATCCCTTTATTCTCATGATATTAAAAAGTTTTGATTAACTCAATTATTTGTATTCAAGTGTCTCTCTTTTGGTTAGAAACTCTAACTAAAATACCATTTTTAAATGTTTTAAAGACCTATTCTTCTAAATCTTGCTCATTAATGTCCGTTTTTTGAAATATAGTTTTAAGGATTTATTTATATAGACATTAAAGTTTTAAAATTAAAACTCCTTTTGAAAGTTTCAAAGTGGTATGGGACACTTTGATTCAAAAATCAATTTTTAAACGACTTCTTGACAAATAGTGTGACTTTTAAATGATTTCAAGAAAAAGGGGGATATTTCTCTCAAATAGTTTTGATGATTATTTTCATCTATGTCAACATCGTTAATTATTCTTGATTGAGGTCAATGTGATACAATACAATCTTCCATATTGTATCGAATGAGTTATGTTTGACTGTGGATGTGCTATTTTTATACCATTCATGGTTTGTGGTTAAAGTATTGACATTTCGTATGCTAGTTTTAATACGAATGTTTATGTTATATTTAAACCTGTTCATATGAGGAATGAATTGGACATAATAAGTGACGGGTGTAGCTCGCTATAGATCCTCGATGCATCGGTAGGTCTCATGAGACAAAATAGTGTCTTGGCACAAGGCCTTGACAAAATCTTATTTGTAGTCTTGGCACGAGGCCTTGTCTATGTGGTTATGATAGTCTGGCATTATTCATTCCATCAATATGAAAGTGGTTATTGATATTTCATGTGATCATTCGACTAGTAGAATATCCATGTGAGTAAGTAAATGGCATTAATTTATTTTATCTTTGCCATTTTATGCTGAAGTTCAAGTTTAAAAGGCTTACATTTTAGTTATAAACTGCCTTAAGTGTTTATGCTTATCTATGAAAGCTTATTCTATAATTTTATCCTTACTGAGCATCTGAGCTCACCCCTTTCAATGTTTTATTTCTCCCAGGATTATGAAGAAGTAATTTAGGAATGGCCTGCAGGGATAGTATGAGGGGATATGAAGGCAAGATGTTGTTTTAGTTGTTTTTTACCTTATTATGTATTGTAAGACTTATGAATATATCTAGTGTTTCTAAGAATACTAAACTAATCGTTCATTCTAGACTTGATCCTTTGTGATCATGCCAATGTTATGTAATAATGCACCGACTCTAGGTATCTAGGGTCGGGGCGTTACAGTTGGTATCAGAGGAAGTTTAGTACAAACCTTGGAAGCTAGATTTAGATAAACTCTGATTAGAGCACGTAGACCTAAGATGAAAATTGATGATTAGTATAGATAAACTTCCTAGAATTTTGGTATTGTAGAGATTTTGTGAGTTTTCTGAGCAATACATCCCTGTCTGGATACGAGTAGGTAGAGACGGCTCTGGCATAGATGTACCTAGGGGTAAAACCCGAAAACAATGCTTTTATCTAGACTTGAATGGGAACTGGTGCACGACAACGGGCCTTGCTGCACTCTTGGTTACGACACTCCCGGGGGATATGCTTAGGATAATTTACATTTTCATTACAAACTGATTTATGTAATATATATATAAGATGAGAGTAAATGACCTTGGTTAATACTAATATGTTTCAAATTGAGAATATGGTGACATGTTAATCTCTAAATGATTTTACGACTACTGTTACTCACACAATGCTTTCTGGTTTTAGTCAATGGATGGATTCTATGGAAGTCATAGTGACTTTGAGAATGATGTACAAGGTGGGAATGTTGGTGGAAATGAGCAACAAAAAGGAATGATGATAGGCGTAAAAGATATCGTCTTTATGCTAAATCAGTTTTCCAAAAATATGATCAACAACATATATATTAACCAACTCCCAGACTCAACAAGGAAGAGAAAGGTGATGAATGATAAGAGCTCCAGCAATGGAGACCATGGAGAAAAGAACCCTCAATTTTTATCATACGGGAAATGTGGAAGGAGACACCCAGGAAAGTGTCTCAATGGGACAACGAAATGCTTTAAGTGCGGGAAGGAAGGACATAAAGTGATGAATTGCCGAAGAAAAATGAAGAGTAATATGGAAGAAGATAAAAATGGTCCCAAGAGTCCATTTACAGTCATTTTCCGTAAATGTAGGGGACCTTGCCATTACCCGAGTGAATGTCCATTCTATAGGATATTTTCTTGGTCAAAGAAGAAGCTATGTGGAAATAAATGGTTGGAGAAATGTTTAAAAAGTATTAGCGCTCCTTGTTGATGGGTTTACTTTTGAATAATTTTCTCTTGTATTTGTAACCCCGCAGTTTGCCATGTGAGAATGATATTTGAGGAAGAATTGTCTCTTCTCTTGTGGATATAGGTATAAATAACCATTTGGTTTTATATAATCATTGGGGTTTGAGAGAATTATATGTTATTATAATTTGGGATGAAAATTCATGATATGATATAACATTTGTGGTTAAATTATGTTATTTTTAGGAATTTATCTCATTTTGGTAATATTATAAAATATTTTTTGAAAAAGGACAACATGTAGACCGTGTTACAACCCGTCGCGCCGGATAAAGCTGTGGGAATTGAACCCACAACCAAAGTGAGATTGGGATTTATCGCCTACCACTGTACTACGTGATGTCCCTGGTTAGTGTGACTATTTTTTTTAGTTAAATGATTTTATTGATCAATAATATGTTTATTTGGGTTCTTATGTCTTATCAAATGAATACCCTTAGTATAGGAAAATGATTTGGTGATTAAGTGATAAAAGTTATTTTGGAAGATGTTCACTTTATTGGGAACACTATATGTACAAGGAAAATAGAATACTATGGGATTTCATTAGAGGAGTAATGGTGTATTTTTATCTATGTTTTTACTGTGTATTTATAGTGATTTGGGTTATTTATGGAAATGATTAACCTATAATAAAGAATATGTGATTAGGTTAATTACTTTTAAGTATGTGACTTTAAGAGTAGATGATGTCATTTGGAGATACAATTTAACGTGGAAGACTACATTCTTATAAGTTTTGTGTTTTAATATTAGTTTGGATTATATTGGAGGATTTTAGGGACAATTGATTATTGAATGGTATTTATTTAACTTTGGGGTATTGTTGGTTTAATTTTGGAAATTAAGATTAGTGTTTATTTCTTTCAAGGAATATCCTTTTAGGGGATCATTAGATCTTGTACTAACCATTTTGGTTGTGATTAATCTCTAAATACAAGTTAAATATATAGTTTATCCTACGTGGATCATGTATTTCTATAGAAGTTTATTCTAGCTCTTTTATTGTGACCAAGTCTTCTTGAATACTCATTGTTCAAAAAAAAATAAGTTAGTGGTAAAAAGTTATTAAATAATGAAACTATGCTTAAAAATTAAGTATATCTCTTTATGTTCTTAGTCAATATCATACATTAATTCCTCTTCCTTATGTAATGTAACTTAAAACAAAAAAAATGTTGTCCGTTTACTTTCATACTAAGAGACTAATGGCCGTTTGTCCCAACACAAGTTTGTGGTTTTCTTATTGTTAAATTTCTCCTGATCATGATTTCTATCCCTCTCCATCAGCACTTTACACTTAGTTTATCATCCATATCCATATAGTCCTACATGGAATCCGATTATGGGTTATCTTGGATGACCTTTATACCTCTCTTTCTTTCTTTTAAAGTGATAGTTTTATTGACTCTTTTTCTGACGTGGGACTTTCCATTATATTCCCTAGCACAATTTTAAAAACTTTCGAGGACGCAATTTATTGAAGGAGGGGAGAAGGTAACACCCCAAGCTTCCACGGTACTTTTCCCTTCGAATAATGCAATGGCGTGCATTGTACGCAACTTCGAGATTTTAACACACCACAACCAATCAAACTAGCCGTTATGAATTGTAATACCTACTTTTTGAAATTTTATAAATTCTATCTCTCAAAATGGACTTCATTTTTGGATTCGGAATATCAAAATCATACTAGGGTGAAATTTTGGTACTTTTCGGATAACATTCATATTTTCATGAATAGTGAAAATTACTAAATTTTAATTAAAAACAACTTTTTTAATTGAAATAATTAATATTGATAGATTATGAATTCCAGTAGTTTTAAAGTATATTTATAATATATTTTTACCATTTAATTCAATGTTTCTCATTGGACATAATTTCACAATTAACCCAGACATAAACAAGTGCCAATCTTTTGATAGTTATTATCTCTTAAAAACACGCTTTTTGTTTTAACAACGGGAATTAATTTTAAATTAATTTCTTCCACTTCTGTATTTTGAATTTGAAAAAATGGATTCCATATTTGGAATCAGGATGTTAAAATTGTGTTAATAGGTAACTTTTATTTTTAAACATTTTGAATAATTACTGCGGTAAATATTTTATTTACCATGGTTAAGTGTAAATCTGGTAAATAAGGGTTAAAACAATATATTATAATAATACTAAATTACTATAAAACATGTCCTAACCTTATTGGTTTATACATTTTCGACCATAGGCATCTTTGGGTCGATTTTGGGACCCCATAGAGCCACTTTTAGGTGATAGGGACACTTTAGTTTAATTAAGTTAAAAAAAATACAAAAATGACAAAAGCATATATCTTTTAGAAAAACAATTGTTAAATAGGGTTATATATGTTATATTTGAGACTATAAATATTCATTAGAAAGATAAATAGATTTCCTACATAATGATATTTTATTTATAATTTTTAGACATTAAATAAGTTAATTTATGTATGACACAATGGTGATGCAGTAATTACCATAATAGTGAAAAATTAGAATAATTGATATTATAAATACCCAAATAAATATAATTCGAGACTTTTATTGAATTAAACTAATTTTTTAGGTTAATATGACATATTAGGATTAATTTAATTAACTTTTTTTAAGTAATAATTATGTTATGTGTTTCACAAAAATCAACTATTTAATAGTGTCAAAATTGACATAAAAGAGTTTTTAAAACAAATATTATATTATTAATTGATATTAAATTCCAAAAAATCTACGGTTCGGCCAAGAGACTTATATAATGATAGGTATATCATTAATGTACCACTTGGGGGTCTTTTGGATGTATATAGTAAGTTTATTATCTATATAATATAAAAATAAAAAGTGACATGGTAAATGTCAAACTAATTAACTAAGAGTTAAAACTAAAAGATAAGGTTAATATAGAGACCCAAACCTGTCTAAATTCTATTGTCTGAATGTTTCTAGACCTATAACTATCTTAACCTTTGAATAATCAACTATGGAGCCATTAGAAACCGAATATGAATTTATTATAAATTAATATTTCTAGTTTTTCCAAAGGTGCCCCTCACCCCTCTTATAAAAGGGCACTCATCCTTCTCATTTCGTCACAACTTCAAAGCCTTTTTGATTGGACAAACCCTGCCCAAATACTCTCTCAACTTTCCTTACTACAATATAGAGGCCTTAGTTTGATCAGAAAGCAAACTTAAGGATCCCTTTTGATCAAATCAAAAGGAAGAACCCGAAGAAGAGGTAATGTTTTCACCACCCCTTTTCAAGTTCCTTTCTTCTTCCACTTCTTCTTTCTTTGTTATTACCATTATAAAATAATAAATCCAGTATCTTATATATAATATGATGTTATTATAAATATGGTACAACCATATTCAGTATTCTATACATCCTTTGAATAACATGTCACCATACGTGCGTATGTACGGCTTACCGTCTCCACGTCGTGGTGTAATTGTTATTCAATATATTATTATTTGGATGGGTATAATAATGATGTGTAACCCATGTAAATAATAAATATAACATGATAATGATTCTGTATATATGATATACCATCCAATTATATATTATTTTAATATCAAAAGAATGATATTGTCGCTCGTGTGTACGTACGGACTACCGTCACCACGAATGTGATGAGATTCATTCTCCATCATATCCATTCAAGTATGATTATAATTTGATGATTTAAAAATAGTATCTAATGACTTGATATCATTCTATATATGAATAATATACATCCCATTAACAACGAATATGGCTCACAGAACAAAGAATATAAAGTAAAATGAACCCGTTAACGCCTGAAATGACGATAATTCTAAGATATTATTAACAAATCAATGTTAAAAGATAATATATGATATCATATTAAAGTAAATGATTCTTGTATAATTAAATAACAATTATTTCACCATTATACAGGAGGTTAACCTACCGTCTACCAAGGAGAAAGTACAAAGTAAGGGATTTTCTTATCTCACTTTCAATTCCGTGAGATTTCCATTGTTCGCCACTAAATTATTGAAAGTGGTGTATTGTGTACTGCCATTTGATATATATTATCATGATTACATTTATATTCATGTTATTTTGTAAATCATTTGGTGGTTATTAAATTTTGGCCATACGACTCAGTTGATTACAACGTGGTAAGGGGTTTCTTAACTCACTCTTAATTTCGTGAGAATTGCATTGTTCACCACTTAATTATTGCATGTGGTGTATGTGTACTACCCATGTTTGTATTCATTGTGTAATATACTTTAATTCATTTATATTTACATCATAATTGTATGATCCTTCTTTCATGGGTGTATGTTTTGTATGATACCAAATCAATAAGGGAATTTGAAATTTCAATTTCCACTCATTCGGCTTTACGCATACTTCATTGATTATTTTACTCCAAGATTATGTGGGGAATCACTATTCATTTGATTATGTCATAATTTCCACTCCCCTTTCTATGGATATACTTTTTATACACACAATCACTCCATTGATAAATTCTCAAGTCATCAGTATGAACTTGATAAGAGTAATGTTTACTCAATCTCGATTTGTCGAGATAAACATCCAATTCATTGGTGTTGTTTTTAATAGAATATGTGTGAATGTCCTTGATTATTTTACACTGAATATCCAATCATATTTAGTGTATTTATATTTTTCACACATAATTATGTCGTTGATTTATCCTTAACCTAAGGATACGACCTTTATGAGAGATTTCATCTCAATTTATATTCCATTGAGACTTCTTTGTTGTTATACACCAAATCACTTTTATGTGGTGTATATAATGTACATTGACATAGTATATCATGAATCCCTTTATTCTCATGATATTAAAAAGTTTTGATTACCTCAATTATTTGTATTCAATTGTATCTCTTTTGGTTAGAAACTCTAACTAAAATACCATTTTTAAATGTTTTAAAGACATATTCTTCTAAATCTTGCTCATTAATGTCCATGTTTCGGAAAATGGGTTTAAGGATTTATTTATATGGACATTAAAGTTTTAAAATTAAAACTCCTTTTGAAAGTTTCAAAGTGGTATGGGACACATTGATTCAAAAAATCAATTTTTAAATGACTTCTTGACAAATAGTGTGACTTTTAATTGATTTCAAGAAAAAGGGGGATATTTCTCTCAAATAGTTTTGATGATTATTTTCATCTATGTCAAAATAATTAAATATTCTTTATTGAGGTTAATTTGATACAATACAATTTCCATATTGTATCGAATGAGTTATGTTTGACTGTGGATGTGCTATTTTTATACCATTCATGGTTTGTGGTTAAAGTATTGACATTTCGTATACTAGTTTTAATAAGAATGTTTATGTTATGTTTAAACCTGTTCATATGAGGAATGAATTAGACTTAATAAGTGACGGGTGGAGCCCGCTATAGCTCCTCGATGCATCGGTAGGTCTCATGAGACAGAATAGTGTCTTGGCACAAGGCCTTGACAAAATCTTATTTGTAGTCTTGGCACAAGGCCTTGGCTATGTGGTTATGATAGACTGACATTATGCATTCCATCAATATGAAAGTGCTTATTGATATTGCATGTGATCATTCCACTAGTTGAATATCCATGTGAGTAAGTAAATGGAATTAATTTATTTTATCATTTCCATTTTATGCTGAAGTTCAAGTTTAAAAGGCGTACGTTTTAGTTATAAACTGCCTTAAGTGTTTATACTTATCTATGAAAGATTATGCTATAATGTTATCCTTACTGAGCATCTGATCTCACCCCTTTCAATGTTTTATGTTTCCCTGGATTATGAAGAAGTAATTTATGAATGACCTGCAGTGATAGTATGAGGGGATATGAAGACAAGATGTTTTTGTAGTTGTTTTTTTACCTTATGATGTAATGTAAGACTTATGAATATATCTAGTGTTTCCCATACTACTAAACTAATCGGTCTTTGGAGACTTGATCCTTTGTTATCATGCCAATGTTATGTAATAATGCACCGACTCTGGGTATCTAGAGTCAGGGCGTTACATCAAGAATCGGTGATGTCCCGTGAAATTGAAACTACGACGATATTTTAGCCTTCTCGATCGTGTATTATTCATACAAATGGGGAATGATTGGTTTCCATTCGTGCTCCCCCCAGCCATCATTGCATAGGCAGGGAAATTATTTATGGTCCATGGAAGGGCCGCACACATCTGAACCGTATTCTCTGAAGAAGCATAAAATGTCTGCACACCTAAATCCCAAAGTTTTTTCAACTCTTTTATTAAAGGCTCCATGTAGAAATCTATATCACTACCAGAATCTGAAGGTCCAGATATCTGTATACACAAGAAAGTGAAAGGTTTTTTCATACACATCCATAGAGGAAGATTATAAACATGAATAAAAACCGGGAACGTGCTATGAGTAGGAAGCATCTGACCAAACGAATTAAAACCATCACATGATAGGCCCAATCTGACATTACACACCTCAACTGCAAAATCAGGATGTTGTGCATCAAATGTACGCCATGATAATCCATCTGCTGGATAGACCAGCTCATAATTACCTTTAATTATCTCAACATCATGCCATCACATATTGACTGAGATTTCTAGAGACATTAATAGATTTTGATGTCTGGGAATCAGTGGATAGTTCCATACGACTTTATGTGGCACACGAGATGGTGGTCCATCTATAGTTGTCTTCCATTTTGATGTTCCACATTCTTTATAGTCATTATGTTCAACTGTTTCCTCCAAAAAATAAACTACAATCTTTCGGACAATCATGGAATTTATTAGTAGGAAAACCAAGCTGCTTAATTAACTTCCATGCCATGTAATGATTTGAGGGAATATCTATTCCATCAGGAAGTAAGTCCTTCAAAAAAGTAATAATATAATCAATGGAGGTATTAGAAATCCCATAAATGGTTTTCTCATGATATAACCGCATTATAAAATCCAACTTGGTCACTTTAGTACATTCTTGATATACTGGAGTTCTGGCATCATCCAATAATTTTTTTCACTCCCTAAACATCATCTTTGTCAATATTTTCCTCATGTGTGCTGATATCATTGTCTTCTTGAACCGGCATGCTATCTCTCTCAGCAATATTCACATATGGAAACTAATAAAAATATCAAATTCTCCATGTCACTTTGTTCATTTCGTTTATGAACAGCATAAGAGTGGCTCGTCTCTCCATGGTGAAACCAAACATTATAGTTTTCTTGAAATCCAAATTTCGTTAAATGGTAACTAACTTCTTCTCGTCTTAACCATGGTCTTCCAATAAAATTATAGCAGGGACACTGTATACAACCTCCATCTGATGCATTGTTAGATGAAAAATCTAAAAAATTCTCCAAATTATTTTGAAACACTGTTGAAATAAGATTCATATAATACATCCAGCTTCTATCCATTCTATAGCAAGAAAAAAATTTGTCTTTCAATGATCAAGCTAAATCATATTTTAAAATTTCATTACAATCAATTTTATTAATAAATTAATCAAATAATATTAGTAGCTATCAAAACATATTTAATGACAAGAGGAGTATATGAATGAATAAGTAGGAAAAAAAGAAAACAGGTCTACCTTGAGATGTAAACTAATGAAAAAATATAAAAAAGACACTCCCAAATTGTCATTGATGGGGAATAAAAAGAAAATTTCAATGTAAAATACTCATTTATAGATATAGAGGCATTATACACATGGGAAGAAAATTTTCTTTTAATAATATGAATTTATAATTTTATAGATTATTTTGTAGGGGTTATTTGATGTGGAATAAAACATTCAATGAAAATAGAGTATTTATAACTTTAATTTTTTGGAATTAATATTGAAAAAATCATTCAAGGTATCCTAGAAATTTTTTACAACATGATGCTTAAAAGATATACTTTTTATGTATTCTATTGGAACATTGGAATATTTTTTCATATCGAAAAGATAAGTTTTTTAAAATAGACATCATGATATATTTGGGAGTATTGAGAACCAGTGTTTGGGAGTTTCAACCCCTTTAATGGAATAAAAGTTAGAAATATATTGTAAATTCTATATAGAAATCACAGAACATGTTTGATATTATTGAATAAGTCTATGTAAGTTGTGACCACCCTATTCATGATAAAAATGAATGCCTCATCATTATACCACCCTGAAAAAATTTTAGTTTTAATACTCAAAATCCTCAAAAGAAGAATTGAAAAGTGAAGGAGAAATATTTAGTTTTTGATGTTTCACCCAAAGTATCCAAAGGGGGAAGTCCATGGATCTTGGATAGTAAATGTTCTTCTCACATGATAAAATATTTAAAAACATTTAAATCTATTGAAAAATGAAATGGATGCTCTGTTACCTTCATAAATGATGGGTCACAAAAGGTTAAAGGAGTTTCTTTAACTGTTATTGGGAAAGAGAATCTTAAATCAAAAAACACTCTTTATATTGATGGATTAAAACACAATCTATTAAGTGTTTCTCTACTTCATGATAAAGGAAATGTATTTTTTTTTAGGAATTATGGGTTATTGGTTGAGAACATTGAGGATTAAATAGTGGTTAAAAGAGGATAAGAGTGCTAGAGGCAATTTATTTCAAGTGGGTGATATTGAGAATTCATGTTATCTAAGCATGAATAAAGAGAATGAATTATAGTATCAGAGGATTGGATAATATAAATGTTATATTTATTAAAAAGGAGATGAACTCTCTTTTTATTTTTATAGGAGATGATAAATTGAGAATATATAGAGAGTTTTACTTATTGGGGAGACTTAGGGAGTTGGAAGTTGAAACTTAGAGAAGAGATCATGTATTGTTCCCCATGTTTTTGACAAATAAAAAGGAGGAAATTGAAGAGGACTTGATGATCAGAAAACATAACATATCTTAGAGTCTAAAATCCCTCATTAAGTTAATTGATTAATGGGGTGGTGATTAGATCTTAATTAATACATTTCTAGTATAGTGTAGATCTTTACTCTGAGGATTAGATAATTAGGAAAACCTTTATTCATTACAATAGTTCAATGTTTAAAAAACATTTATAGTGTTTGATTACTATGAAATTGTTAATGAATAAAATATGTTCAAGGATATTGAATGAAATTTTTATGTTTTATTTATTGTAATCATACTCACTAATGGGTAATAAGTGAATTCGAGATAAGATTAAGAAGAATTAATAAAGAAAATCTATCAAATTCCATGTCTACATCATGGTTGTAATGAACCCAACTTTTTATATGGTAATTTACCATTGAATAAATTATATTTGTGATATTTGATAAAAAGAAACAAAATATTTTTAGAAATTAAGAACTTTACATGTCCATAATATGATCATTGGCAATTATAGACATTAAATTTTTAGTTATTGGAATGTGATAATTAGAATTGGTGCATATTAAGGGTAATGATGGGAGATAATATATATATATATTGGTAAATGATGGCCTCAACTAGTGGGAAATAAAATTTTTGAAACACAGTAATCTGAGCTTGGGAGTGAAGTTTTATAAATGGGGTTTCACCTTGACAAATTAAAAGAAGAACATTAAAAAGTGAGACTTGATCATAACAATCAAGTGATGATATGAAGGTGTTGAGATTATACATGTTGGAGAAGAAGATTCATCAATTTTCAAGTGATGAGGAACAATATCATTTAACTTATACAAATCAGAAAATATAAGTGAAGCTCCAAAATGTCATTAAAGACCAACTACAATAAGTACAAAGTAAGAGAACTTTAATGATAAAAAATAATAAACCATTATTTTCTTAGGTAGAACCTAAAAATACTGTAGAATCATTAAAGAATAATGAGTTTTTTAATTATATGAATGATTAATTATAAAATTTTGAGAATAATAAGACATGGGAGTTGGTACCCAATATTTAAGGAAATAATTTCATTTGGATAGTGTGGGTGTTTTGAAACAAATTGAATGAAAAAGGAGAATTAGTGAGAAATAAATCAATATCAGTGTGTAAAGGTTATTTGCCAATTTAAGGAGTTGAATTTGATGATACCCAGAGGAGAGGGATCCGAGAGGGGGTTGCAGGGATGTCACCTGAGCTGGAGGAAGCATAGCGATGGCCGGGATGTTGAGGCGGAGTTGAAGTATGAGAGGTCCAGGTCGGGAGTGGAGGCGGAGCTGGGAGGCGAAGGCCAGGGAAGGGATGAGATGGATGGGAGGCAGAGGTCGGATGGCCAGGAGGCGGAGGTCGGAGAGGGGAGGAGAGGGCATGGAGGCGGAGGTCGGATAGCCATGAGGCGGTGGTCAGGGAGCGGAGAACAGGACCGGGAGTCGGAGGTCGGGAAGGTAGGGTTGAAGTGGGGGGAGCATGACGGAAGAGTGAGGAGGCACCCAATACTTAGTGGTTGAATACCCACAGTTTAATAAAACCGTGAGTATAGATAATTAAAAACCTTATATCCCCATGATTCTTTAATCCATGGGAATAGATGTGTGGAGATAAACCCCATTTCCAGTAGTGTCTTGTGATCAGAGTACACGGTAAAATGCTTGCCCAATAGATAGTGTCAGCACATATTCAAGGTTAAAACTACTGCTGATACCTCTAGGTCAATGGTAGTGTAGTTCTACTCATGTTGTCTCAGCTATCGAGAACCATAAGCAATCACTGCTCACTCATGCATCAGGGCACATCTGAGTCTAGTCCCTTATTTGTCTCAATAGACTACATTCCTTACGCCTTCCTCTGGAAGCCTCAAGATGGGTGCACTAGTCAGCCTCTCCCTCAGCTCATGAAAGCTCTTCTGACATCTCTTCGACCACATGAAGGGTTTCCCCTTCTTCGTCAAGGCCAATAGTTGTGCTGTAACTCTGGAGAAATATGGCCCGAATCTCTATTAGTATCTAGTCAAACCCAGGAACCTTTGTACTTCCGTCACACTTTTCGGTGGCTCCCAAGAAAGTATCAACTCAATATTCACTGGATCCACTGTAACTCCAACCACCAAGATGTCATGTCCTAGAAAGTGAACCTCTTGGATCTAGAGCTGACACTTCGAGAGATTACCATAAAGCTGGTGCTCTCGGAGTGTGTCCATTACTACCTGCAAATGATAGTCACTCTCCTCCTTAGTAGTCGAGTAGATCAGAATGTCGTCGATGAAGACTACGACAAAGTGATTGAGGTACGGCTGAAAGACCTTGTTTATGAGTCCCATGAACACTACTGGAGCATTGGTTACACCAAATGACATAACCAAGAACTCATAATGGGCGTACAGGCACTTGAATTCTGTCTTCCACATATCCTCGTCTCAAACTCTGGGCTGGTGATAACATGATCTAAGGTCTATCTTCGAGAACCATCGTGCTCCCTTCAGCTGATCAAAGAGGAATTTAATCCTCCTTAGTGGGTACTTGTTCTTCACAGTCACCTGGTTTAGGAACCGGTTGTCGAAACAAAGTCTCAACATCCCATTCACCTTCTTGGTGAACAAAATCAAAGATGCCAAAGGTGAAACACTAGGTCGGATGAATCCCTTCCCTTTCAAGTCCTCCAGATGTACCCGCATCTCACGAAGCTCTGCGGGAGACAATCGATATGCTGGTGTAGATATCTATGTCGTCCCAGGGTACAAGTCAATGTAAAAGTAAACCTCTTTATGAAGAGGTAGACCTAGGACATCATTAGGGAAAACATCCCCGTACCGGTCCACCACTATAGGATAATTCGGACTCTCCACAAACATAGCTTTGAGGGTAAGGCTAGCCAACATATGAGTGATTGGCTACACTCTCCTCAAAGTAAGTCTATCATGTGCTCTAATGGCTCCCTTTTCACCGGTGAAGGTAAATCTGGTCCCATCCATGGAGACACACCACACTTTGTGCCTAATACAATCAATATGAGCATGGATTGTAGATAACCAGTCCATACTAAAGATGACATCATAAGTCCTCGACGACGCTTCTAGAAAATCCCAGTCGAAGCTCTCGCTTCCTAGAGTAAGATCGCACTACCGGAACCAGTGTGTAATCGTCGAATCCGCTCCCGTAAGAGTCTCTATATGTAAGGATCGATCCAGTGGCTCCATCGGAATCTCTGTGCTCCGAATGAGGGCAGTAGAAATGAATGAATGACTAACACCTATGTCTATAAGTACTTTATCTAAGGTGTATTAGACACAGATCGTACCTCACATCATCTCTAGAGTGCCATGATCTTATGCCTCAGCTGACTGGATCTGAGCTCTCCCCTGTCCAATTGCTTTCTGCGGTCAGGGTGGACCTCCTGGTGGTTGTGGCAGTAACACCTCAAATCGACACCCACTGCCAGCTACACAACCATCTCCTCTACCACGTCCGTATGTTCCCTACGGACCACCTCGATCGAATCTCTGCCTCTGCCTGGGCAGTCCTTTGACCATCTATTGATCATTCGATCGGCGGGTCGGACAGTCATGATCCATGTGACCCTGCCCGCTGCATGCGTAACACTGCATGCTCTAGGCATGTCTGCCTCCGCTTTGGGTTCCCCGCAAAACCAATCCGAAGTCATGCAGTTATACACCTATAGGTAGTCCTCCTGGACCTCTACGACATCTTTCTGCTGCGAGCTGCAGAAGACTCCGCTACTTGTCGACTGGTGGTGGATCTCACTGTTGGATACTGCTCAGCAAGGAAACTCTCCATTATGAGGGCTCTCTCTAACACCCCCACCTGCGTCAGGATGCTGAGTGAGATCACCAAAGCCTTGATCTCCCACCAGAGTCCCTTCTCGAAGGACTGGGCCCTGAATAATGGGTCTCATATCATATCGGTGGAGTAGTGTGAGAGGTCTGTGAACCTTGCTGAGTACTGCACTACAGTCATGTTGCCCTGCTGCAGACGAAGTAGCTCTTGAATACACACTATATGAAGATTCACTGGGACAAACTCTTCCCAAAAAAGGCTCTCAAATTCTTCCCAGAGAAGCGTCATCTTGTCTTGAACCTTGTGTATCATGCTCCACCATCTGCCCGCTGCTTCCTGTAGAAGGCTGGCAGTAAAATTACCGTGAGGTCTGCTGGTATCCCTACCAGTCGGAAAACTATCACCATAGCCTCCAACCAATCCCCATCCACCTGTGGGTCTGTCTCACCCCCGAACCAGGGTGTCCAATGGCTACAGAACTCGTGAAATGCGCTCATGTGGCGTGCACCATCTGCTATTGGAGCTACTGTAATCGGTGGCCCAAAGGGAAGTGGTATCGCTTGTGCTCTATTGGAAAAGGGCACTGCATCGAGGCCTCATTGCTCGGTGGGCTATCTGTGCATATAACTCTCATAACTCTAGCGGGTTATCTGCATGTAGGAATATTGAATAGAAACAGGTGCGCTACGGTTAAATGTTATACCTGGTGAACTGACCCGGTTGAGCTGACATAAAGAAAACTTTTGAAAACACACCCGCAATCTGTGTCGTCGTGCACTGAGTCAGAAATCAGAAGTCAGGGTCTTGCTATATGGATATGTTAGTTGTCACACCAACATTGGACTCCCTGATCTTAAAACCACACTCACTACACTTAACACTATTGCTTCACAGAAAAGATCATTGCCTTATGTTCTGTGGTAGAACTGACTCCTCTGATACCAATTGGTTGTGATCCGTCCTCCGAGGCCCATGCTGTGACTATCCCAAGCCCGTCTTCCATACGCCAGGGGCTAGCGACTAGAACCAAAGGAATAGTTCCCTAAAAATGGGAAGGAATTGCGTTTATATCATTTTAAAGAACATAAAATAGCACCCAACTAGATATAAACCACTAGGTAAAATATATAACAAAAGAGTGCTAAAATGTAAAAGGGGCAAGAAATACAAGCCCAACTATAAAGTACAAGTAACTGGAAGAACAAGTACAACTGAATAAAGGAAAAAATAGTTGTTGAGTCTTCATATGATATTCCTACCTGAATGGTAGGTACAGATAGCCTCCTCAGCACTCCATGTACATCAGTCTCCTCCGTGTACTGACTCGTCGTAATGTCCACCTCTTGGTACTTTCCAGTCCTGGTACTCTCAGCCTCGATCAGCGATGTCTGTCCTCTTCATCCAACACCACAAGTTGCGGGCATAGCCTATGCAGGTTTGAGTATAACGATACTCAGTAGGGACCCTGAGACCCTGTAGGTCTCACAAAATAAAACAAGGATAAACCATAAAGAAATCAATAGGTAACCTTACTTCGGTATATGCCCACACATATACCTAAGTTATCAAGTGACCAATCTCAATCATGAGGAAAACATAAAAAAACAGACTCAACTCAACCATGATTTAATTCACATTAACAAAACCTTAGCTGATGGAGGACTCCTACTCAATCAAGTACAATGGGCATGTCGCGACACCAAGCGCGCTTCCCACAAACCTTAGACGGATGAGGTACTCCTCCTGTCGAGTACCGTGGGTATGCTGCATCACACAGAGGCGCTCCCCACTGTGGTTCTACCACCAATACCAGGTGCTCCTCCACCGTGGGTCTTTTTCCACAACCAGGCACTCCCCACTGGGCAAGTAGAGTCACTCTGAGTCAAACGGTCAGTAGTCGTCAGGTCTCTACCAGCTACTAGGTCTCTGCACTCTACTCGCTCGTCTCCATGAGGTTCCACTCCATAAGTTTTTTCTTGATACTCCAACTTCTACAAAGTTCCAGGAAGAAGTATCACAATGGTTTTCCACATCATAAGGCTCTCAATACAATAGACGATGCATCAATCGGACGCCTGATCTGTGAGTTATTAGCCTTTTAATCCCAGGGGCCCGGTTGGATTCATGCACGATCCGACCTGACCGTTTCACAAATATTCCCCAAACTCTAGTGGGGTGTACTAAAATGAACCATCATGCTCTAATATTATCAGCGCCATTGACGGTTCGTCAAACAGATGTCCAGTGGAAAAGATACTTCCAAAATAAAGGGTCGTAGTGGGCCCAGGTCCGATCCGACCCGGTCAAACTGCCCAGGCCCGACCTAGTCTAGCCTGACCTGGTTCAGGTTGACTCATGCCAACCCGTTGGGTCTGGCCCAGCCCAGTAGGCCGTGAGGGATCGTGGAGGGTTGCGAGGGTGCGGACCGGCCGTGTGTCGGCGCAAGGGTGGTTCGGCCCGGAGAGCACCGTGAGGGGGCAACACGGCCCGAACGATGCTGCGAGGTTGTTTCATCATTGAGGGCGCTGTGAGGGGGTGCATATTGAGGTGGATAAAACCAGATGTCGGGGTCGGTTGGGTCAGGTCGCCGTGAGTGGGCGTCTCGGCCCGGAGGGCACTGCGAAGGCGGTTCTGCCCGGAGGGCGCCGCGAGGGGGCGCGGCTCAGGGCGGCTCAGCCTGGTGTTCGGGGCTGGTTGTAGACGAACACGTCCTATGTCGAAGGTTGTTCCGAAGAATAATGTAGCAGTCTAGGTCATTCTTCGTAGTCCAAGGCGTTCCTCATCGGCATTCTTCGTCGGTGGATCATTCTTCCTTGGGAGCTTTCTCCCAAGTTCCTCCTCTCCCCAATCCTCCTTTTCCAACCAAATGAAATGGTAGCCAAAGATATTAGATAAAAATATCTTATTAAGTCATTGACACCAATTTCAAATTAGTCTAATTAAACACTTATGTTGGCAAGATTAATTAGGGTGGATTGACAAAATTAAATTAAGGGAGGTGGTGGCACCATTAATGGTAGAGGAGGTCCAGAGGCTCTCCCTCATTTATGAGGGAGTTGGGAGGTTTTCCTCAATTAAATAGGGGGTTTAGCCCTGAGAGGTACCTACACCGTAACCTCTCATGGGATGTTAGGATCAGGTGGGACCCACCACCAAAACCTCTCATGGGAGATTAAGGTGTGGTGGTCGCCAACTCTATCTTCCACATGGGTGGTTATAATAGATAAAATAAAATAAAACATGTGTTTTTTTCAATATTTCCATTAAAACCCCAGAAACTAACTTTCACCCTCGAACAACTGATATCGAGGTGAAAGTCTTGTTAAGAGAATACCAGCATTGGGAGTTCATCGGTGTCCTCAGATTTCAATTCCAAGCATCGGTTCAAAATTTTAAAAAATCTGCTCGTACATTTACTGAACATACCCAAAAAAACATCAGAAATTGATTTCAGGCACACCGGGCCTCAGAATCACGCACAGTCAATTTTCGTGTACTCGTAAAATTCCCATTTAATTGAATGAAATGACATGGAAATTCCTAGTCATTACACATGTGTAAGTTAAAATGGATAATACCCTTATTATAACACCCTATGATGTTTTTTCTAAGCCCTATGAATATGATCTAACTGCATAAATGCAAGGAATAGTAGGATTTATGTCACAATAAGTTATGAGGTTCCTATATCATCATATCTTCACATAATACAATGATTTAGATTGTAATGTGAAATATCCAATCTGAATTAAAAGAATATAAACTCTAATAATACAAAACAAGGAGAGAATATTCCATGTACAAATTCTCTTTCAAGCATAGGGATCACCATGTCCATTATTTTAAACCAAGGAGAAGTGTATGACAAGAGTGACATGTCCAACACTTTCCATTTCAACAAAAGAGAACACCATGCCCAATAATAAGAATAAACTATCCTCCATAATCTTGATAGTAATGGCTATGTTTTATAATTAATAAAGGATTTGGTTATATAGTTATACCATTCACCTTCAATTTCTCTCATTTATCCATTTCATTTATAAGGAATAATCATATCAGACCTTATAAGGTGGTTAGATTTCATAGCCAATAATATGGTCCAATAACGGTGTCATAACTTTTCATATAATTCAAGTTAATCATTTCATTAACGAATTATGATTCAATACACCTAAAAAGACTGTTTAAAAATCATTAAGGCATAGAGTTAATTTACATTTTAAACACCCATCTTAAGGGTGGCTTGTGTTGTGGTCTTTATCCCTCATCAACAACAAGAATATAACTGAAAAATTTATCTATTGACAATTAATGAAATTAAGTTATAACATTTCTTTTAATTCAATTTGGTTATGAACATAGTAACGACATCATAAGTGGTTTTTTCACATTGAAAAAAACAATATCAAATGATATAATGGGGGTTTAAAGGACCACCATATCAAGGTAACGACAATAATTTTAATTAGTTTAATATTTTAGGGGTCACACAGGGATGGTCTGCCACATGGAACAATAGTTTATGATATATATTTGACTAAAACTATAGGTAAAAGAACACAAAATCCTACCTTATATGGATATTAGTATTCTATTTTATTATTGGCCTTTACCTTCAGCTAGAGCAGGAGAAATAAGTGAAAAAATTATAACCTAAAAATATGGAATATAAGCTCAAATTATTTACAATTACATAAAAAGAAATAAATGAATAAAGGAAGAAATAGGATTGAAGAGTTTATGGATGGTTATCTAATGTGAATAAAGAAAAGTGATTCTGGACCCAAAAGAAGGAGGAGGCTCAACTACCAACATGAGGGAGAAGGGCGTTTGAGTAGAAAATGAAGGATTTTATGCATGAAAATGGGCAAATAAAGAAGGTGATATGTTAAATAAAAAAGGGGAATATATAAATTCACCAATTTTTAAGTGTTTTTTTGTTTTACGGCATGGTTTTCCAAACTGCACACCAACCATGTGATATTTTTGTTTTTGTGGAACACCCCCTGTACGGTTTGGCTCACGGTTAAGAAACATAGTTCTAACCATAAATTTAAACTCTTTAACATGCCAAATTAATTTCTCATTGTAGCATGAACACCCTAAAATGGTTTTTCAAAATGTTCTCCTCTTATATAATGGTTTCACAGTTACTACTAACCATGTGACATAGTACACCTCACACTACTTCAAAAAGCAGCGATATGGGCACGAAAAAAACCATGGATTATCTTAAAAACACCCTCAAACCTCTAAAAATTATAATATAAATGAAATAAACTATTTAAATTGAAATTAAATGTATTTTTATATCTCTGAAAGTCTAAGATCTTATAACATCTCCTCTTTGAATCAACACATCATCATGTTTTTCTTTTAAGGGTGGTTGAACATCATCTGAGAATAACTAAAACCACTTAGCATGTATATTAGTACCTCAATCCTAGGTCTCATACTATACACTTCCATGATACCATATCCCCCAAACAAAGGGAACTAACTTTCCTCATAAATACATCATGCTACATTCAATGATATGTATAAGATACTCCAAAAAAGGATTTTCATCCAACTCAATATCATCATACTGAAATAAATGGATAGGTATAAATGATAATTATATAAGTGTGGAATTAGAAAGACTTAATTCATTGACCAATATATGTGGGGAAGTGATATATAAAAATCTAATGGGATGACCCTCTCTAAGGACTCATAATGATCGAAAACCGAGGTGATAACTTACCTTGTCTCCCAAACCATCTAAGCCACACTCTATTTGAAACAAACAGAAGACATGATCCCTAACCTTGAAATCTAGTGGTTTTCAATGGTTATCAACATGCTAATTATTCCTTCACTGAGTTTTATTTTTACAGATTTTTATCATATGTGTTTACTCTGAAGTCTCTTGAATGATATAGGGTCCTAGTAGCCCTGCCTCTCCTACCTCTAACCGTCACAGGGTTAAATGAAATGACCTACTGTATAAGGCCTCATAAATAACATTATGTATAGTCTCTTGGAATATATTATTATAATATAACTCCTAAAGACATATCGTTTTCACCTAAGAACCTCAAAAATTAAGGATGCATTATAACATCAGGTCCTTTATCAACTTTACCATATGCTCGAACTGACCATTAGTCAGAGGGTGATATATTGTACTCATAATAACATGTGAACCCAATTCATTAGGCAAACCCATCTATAAATTTAATGCTAACTAAGCATCCTTATCTGATATGATGGTATGTGGAGCTCCATAAAAGCATAGGATCTCTCTAAAAGATAGAATCCCTAGGTAACCCGAGTAAACCAATCAAAAAATCTATAGTGGTGAAATCTGATTTCTATTCTACAATAGGAAACAGATATAAAAATACAACAAGTATTTTTTCTCTACCTTCTCCACTATAAGATGGAAAACGTAGTAATTGAACCTTCTGTCTCCCTTATCATGAAAGGCCTCCAATGCTAGTGGTATAAATCACAGTGTGTCTTTATGAGAGTGAGATGTACTACCCATGTAGAGACATGCCACTATTACATCAAAAACTTTCATATTTCTACTATAACATAGACACACCCATGGATGTTAAAGATCCCATCCTTATAAAATATCCACCCAAGAAGTGGGACCTCATTTGTAGTGCTCTCCCTTAGGACAAATCCATCGAAATCAAAAATCTTCCTCATATTTATAGAATTAAAAGGATAATCAGACACTACTAACAATCCTAGTACTGAATAATTGAGAGAGTCTTGAACCTATAAATGTATTGCTGAAATCATTACAATAAACTTTCATTTACTACTACCCTCCAAAAATTCTTATTTTTTAAGTTCTCCTACTCAGAGAATATTCTACTATATTATCTTTTCTAGGAATATAATCAAGATCAAAGTCAAATGACTATAGGAATTCAACCCACATTCACATCTTGACCTTCAAATCATGTTGTGTGATGATGTATTTGATATTTTTTGGTTCGTATATACCAAAAACCACTCTTTAAGAAAATAATTCCTATATAAATATAAGGAATATATGGTTGTAGATAGATTAGGATCATGTGTTGGGTAATTATTCTTATGAGGCCTCATATGTTGATACTCATACAACATGACATGATAAACCTACATTATAAACGCTCATATCCTGATTCAAAATGTGTCCAAATATATTATATATATTATTCCAAACATTGGTATAATTAGGATGGTTCTTAAGTCCTTATTCCTTTTATCTCATGAATGGATTAATCGTATACTTTAAACCATAAAAATTTCAAATCCATCATAGTAAATCATGTAATAGGTGTCTGAAGGCATGAGGAATCTAAAATGAAATTCATGTATTTTCAAGTTAACCCCAAGAATCTTCATATGTCAAAGACATCCTTGGGATGATCACAATAAATCATGGATTTTACACAATCTATGTCAATTGATACTCTTACCTTTGAGATAATGTGACCCAGGAAGTATAATTTATTGAACCAGAAGTGGAATTTTGTTTTCTTGTATTGTAACATATCATCTCTTAGTGCACTCAATATGATATCAATTATTTTATCGTGATTTTTCAGGTCTATGAGTACACCAATATTTTATCCAAGAAGAATACCATAATTTAATCAATATACAGCTATAAAACATAATTTTTCATCACTATAAAAACACTTGTTTTGTTCTTGATATCAGAAAAATACCAAATAATCACACAATACATACCTTCTTCGGAATGTTGTGCATTGAATTTCTTATGTTATAACGTGTACATGATGATTTCCTGACCTCAAGTCAATCTTCTAGAATATATGATCTCCTAAAATATGATCAAAGAGTTCATCCATATGAGGTAATGCATACTAGTTTTTAACTTTATGATGGTTCACTAAAATTAATCCACAAAAATCCTAATGTTATCATCCACCTTGTTGGAAAAAAGGATAGGTGAACCCCTATGTAAATTACTATGTTACATAAATCCCTTAGATTCAAAATACTCCAACCCTCTCTTAGTCTCTTGAAGCTTAGTTGGAGCCCTCTTGTATGGAGGGAAAGATATCAATACCACTTCTAGAACTAAATTAATCAAAAAATCTACCTATCCTATAAGAGGTGGACCATAAAATTAATCTGGGAACATGTACATGAAATGATATACTACATGATGGAAATATTTTTTACATTCGTCCAAATCATACAAAAGAAGTACAACAATATGGGTTGTCACTCTTCCTAGTCCATGGTTCCCTGGTCCATCTCTATCATTATGGAAATCCAACCCTCTAGTGAACAAAATAAAAATGATCATGATATGTTACTAACCAGTACATCATGAGAATTATGTCAAATCCAATCATCTAAAGGATGGATAGGTTATATATGAAATTATAGATGCCTATATCAAGAGGCCATTACTTACATCATCATACACTCTCTGATCACAATCATAATTGATTATCGACATTATTCACTCTATAGGAAAAACTAATATCTTGTCCAAAATATTCCATAATTACCATAAATATGAAATAATTTAGAGAACATGTATCAAATAAAGGATGAACGAAAGTAGAGGCTACTAAAATCATAGATTGGAATATAAAAGGCCTTAAACTCATCTTATTAGGTGTCAATTTTACTATATATATGTCCTAATCTATGACCCTATGATATAACATTACTACCCTAGGTAATTTCACTTTGGTAGAGTTGTAATACCCATGTTTATCTCCCTTGGTGATGCAACCTCCTTGTAAAAAACTGTAAGTAATAATCCATCATCCCTTGTAGTGAGGGTATACTAGAACTACTCCTGATGGTTGATTCAATGTATATCCTCAATCACTAGTCCCTAGATGAGGATCTCTGCATTATCGCTGAATATTTCCCATATTTTTCAATGATTGAAACTTATTGGGGACTCTATAACACTCAACCCTACTATGATCTAGCTTTACACACTAATGGTATAACAACAGACTACTAGAGAGGATACACTAGCTTCTACTTCTCTAATGAGAACTCTCTAGGTGACACTTCTGGCTGGTCGTCCAAGAATTATCCAACCTACATGCTATACCTCCCCGACCAACACCTATAACCTCTCTCATATTCTTCTTGGTTTTAAGGGCATGATTCACTATTAAAAACCCAGAAGTCTGCCCAAAGTTGTTCACTAAAATTTTTGTTTTCATACCCAAGTATATCATCAAATTATCTATCCCTAGACAACTCGTTATCCATAAAAACTAGTGTGAAGCACTGAATCTCAGTAAAACATGTTGAGTAGTCAATAATATAAATATTTCATTATTATAGTTGTATGAACACTATGGATTGTTCATATCTCAGACTCTCATGGTATAATTAATCATATAAGTTAGTCAGAAAGTCCCTCCAAACCATATCGAGATGCCGATCAATATAATTCAAGATACCCCACCAAAAATTGGAGGATTCATGAAGCATGCATATAGTTTGATTCAGTCTCCTCCGAAGAGGTGTCTTGAGATTCATGAATATGGATAGCATGACCTATATCCATGATTCAACATATTTTGGATCTCCTTCCGTTGGAAAAATTAAGAGGGAGATGCTATTTTAAATTCCATTTCAATTCTACCATAAAATTTGAAGGTCATTGAGAACCCATTATGAAAAAAACTAACTATAAGAAACCCTCTTGAAACTTAGAGTTAATTCCCATATAAGTATTATCATGAGGGGTGAAGATGGAATTGTTAGAGGTAATACTAGAGGCTCATGTCCCACCACCTTCAGAGTATAGTCATCAATACCTTTCTGATGCTTGACATAATCCCGTCGAGGTGGAATATTTCTACAATTACATGCACACACCTCAGAACACGATTTGGTAATAGAGTATATCATAGATACAGAATTATGATTGGTATAATCCTTCCTATACAAGAGAAAAAACCCCTTATAATTCTACTAAATGTAGGTCTAGTTTATGTAGAAAATTATAATTATTATAAGAGACACTCCCTACTACCCACTACAGAGGTTGGTGGAGGGTCAAGTTCACTATTTCACTCTAAAGGAACTGGTATATGGAGTTTTGATTGAATGTTATAGAGGAAAATAACCTTTAATTTTAAATTGGTATCCCTATTTTTGGTAACCTATTTATTTTACATTCAATAACTAACACATCATAAATATATGTACTAGGATCTAGTTAGATGAGTCACCTTTCCCAATTAATAAATTCATTCAATTTATAAGTTAAAATTGAAACTTCATATAACTAAAAACTAACTATTACATCTAGTATAAGGATTTAATAAGTATTATCCAATGAATTGATTATATGATTATTCATTCACAATTTATATAATTAAAAGCACTATAAATTACAGATTTCATTCATGTAATCGAAACAAACTAATGTTTTAGTCCATATAACTCACAATCCATGTCTTAAATATATCATAATTGGTTAGTTAAGGTTCAGCCCTAAAGCTACATAGAAAAACACTTTTATGTTGAGGTGGAAACATTAATAACTAATTATTTATTTCATTCAACATTCAGAAATGTTTTTAAATAAAATATATACCACTCAATTCATATAAGAAATGATTTAGTAAATGCATGAAATAAAGTAAACATTGAATTGAATATGTATAATTGTGAATCCTTAAGTTCTTACAATGATGCATGAATAAATACTTTGATTCCATCTCAAGATAAGGGTAAAAAAATTCCATAATAAAAATGAACATCAAAACTCATGTTCATCACCGAATGGTGAAATTATTACCACAGTAATTGGAATTATCTAGAACCGCAACCACATCCCTTGTAACTAGTGTTTTCCCTTTTTGTGGGTAAGTTATAGCTACGAATAACTGAATTACAAAATTATGATGCATTCCCAATCTATTTTATACCAACAAAAAGCATAAGATCAAAGTAAAAATGATTTGAACCCACTTGTAACATCTCAAACCCAGTTCACTCATAAGTAACCAAACTCAACTGGTCATATAGACTCAACCACACCTCCCAATATTCCAGAGGCTATTGACTAGTATAAATGTTCTATGGTGGATAGTGATGAGAATATCCCTCTTTTATTAGAGTAGTAGAATAATTGTATAATAAATTAATAAATGTCAATTGAAATATGATAATGAGGAACAACAAATGGTAAGTCAACCAAATTTAATGATAGTTGGTAGGACATAATTATAATAACAACATAACCACATCCACTATCCAATAAAAATTTATTTCATGATTGTATGCTAAAAAAATGGGGATACAAGGGGTTCAAAGTAATAGGAATATAAAATATTCTATATAAAAAATTAATAAAAGGCCAAAATATATCTCTAATGGAATCATCAGCATAAGCTCAATCTGAGGTCCTCTTACAACACTCATCCAATGCTACAATATTCGTTCTAAGATGGAATGTTGTTGAAAAATTGTCATCATAATTCAATATAGTTATATGTTTTAGTATAAAATTGTCTATCACCCATGGAATATAGTTGATCCATCTATATAAAATTATCAGATAAGGGGAATATGAGGTTCTATATCATGTGTGTTCTTAGTAGTCATGTGTAAGATAAAAGGGGGTATACACTTGGTATAACACTCTAATGTGTTCTAGCAGATTCCCTAGAATATGTTCTATGTTTCTTAGTGCTTAGTGTATTAGGATCCAAATTATAATATATCATGTGGTTCATAGATCATCATGTTCAAATGTAATACACAGACTGATATCACAATGTCTAGCATCATATATGAGGTGAAATAATTTCATGTCTAGTGATATAAAATAAGGATAGGAAATTCCATGACTAACCACCCTTTGTTGTATAAGTATAACAATGTATATTTTTTTGAACCCAAGATATGTTTTTGAGTGGAACAGCATGTCCAACACATTCCTAGATATTGAAAGGGAACACCGTGTCTAGTATAATAATCAATTATCATTTATCCTCATAATAGACATGGACACACTTTATAATTAAGAAATGGTCATGTGACACAGTTATACCATTCATATTCCATTTATTTTATTTAGGCATTTCATTTATAAATCATTTTCCTAACACAACTTATAAGGTTGTTCAATTTCACAACCAAGCATATGGGCCCAACAAAATTTCATAAGTTTTCATCAAATTTACGATGAAAATATTATTCAAGAGGGAAGATTCAATAAACCTAAAAATTTGTTTTTAAAACTCATTAAGGAATGGAATTCATTTAAATTTTAAATTACCCATGCTAAGGGTGGCTTGTGTTGTGGTATTTAACCTCCAACAATGCCAAGAATCTAATTGAATCATTTACCATTAAACAGTACATTCAATTAAATTATAGAATTTATTTTTATTATATATATCTATAAATATAATAGAGACACATTAAGAGTTTTTTATCATTGAGGAAGACAAACTTCGATGATGTAAAAGGGTTTATAAGGACCACTATCTCAGGTTAATGGAAATCCATTTAGTTAAAAAAAATTGAGTCACTGAGACATGAATTGGTTACCCAATTCATTTCTGGAAAATTTGTTAAAATAAAAAAATAAACAAGTCTATTACAAATGAGAGGTGTGCCAAGCTCACACCATCATGGTATTGATGTACATAAAATACTGTGAGACATAAAAACATCTAAAATCCAAAAAACATGTCTGTAACATATCCTCATCCCATAAGAGGCCCCACTCTAATAAAATAGGTAGTCAAAATTTTCACACACAAAGAGATAAAAAGAATGAGCAGGTCACTTGATGAAAACAAAATAGCTGAAAAACATGGAAACTGCCCACCCCTGAGAAACCATAACGTGACCAGATGTTCCCATAGAAATAAGAACCACATGACATAATACCCTATTCCTCATGATCTGATAGACACAATAACTAGAAAAGTAGTCAACTATGTAAAACAAGCTACATGAGAAAACAAAAATATAAGTTAGCAGACTTTCCTGATTAAAAATCATCAAAGGAAGTAAAGAAAGAATATAACCTAAATTAGGTTTTGGGACATCGTGAAATCCTTACATCATACTTATCCAGAAAGGACAACATAAATAATATTAGAATTCTCAAAATAAAGAAAGAAACCCATTTCTAGGAGGTGAGTCTCCAAGTGAGACACACTCAGAAATTACATTAATTAAAATAATAAACAGAGGAAAACTCAAGCACTAGCTACAATCCTAAGAGAACAAAAATACATCCACTCCTTACATAATATAAAAGATAAACTATCATATCCATCACATAGAAAAAATATATATTCTCTAGTAAGGTCAAAAAAATCTTCAAAAAGAAAAAATCTGATAAAACAATTCAACTTCAAAAAGAAAGAGAAAGACAACTTCTACCTAATTCAAGTAATAAACCACATAAGTCACTGAGTAGGATAAAAAATAAAAAAACATGATAAGGAAAAAATTTGAATGATGTAAGAAGTCATTCCCATGGAATGTCTTTGAAATTGAAATCAATATTCTTTTTATATTCATCCAATATACTTATAAACATACACTTTCTTATTTCAAGATATATATCTACAGTAATAGTATTGATTCTTTATTTCTAGAATACGATCTCTTATTTCTCCTCCATCCAATCTTGAACATCTTTACCCACATACTACTCATTACAATAAATATCTCTGTACATAGGGTTCCATTTTCCTTTATCATCATCCTCATGGTCTGAGTGATCCACCACAATTTGGGATTTTGGGGGTTCAATGATTTCTTTAATAGAAGAATCTAAGGATCATGTAATAATGGTTTTTTAAAGGTGTGAGTGATCTCTAAATTTTTTCATTTTTCTATGATTTGGATTATTGAATCCATCAACATCCCCTATTGGTTTTTACCACATCTTAGTCATTTATTTTAAATCGATTTTCACAATTTTATTAGGTTAGTCATCATCCTTGTGTGAGGACTCACTAGAATCAAAGTGTTAACAATGTTCATTGGATCGAGTGTCCTATGAAAATTGATTTTACTACTCCTCTACTATAGTATGAGGGAGAGTGTTGGAACATGAGGCAGAAAGAAATTAAACCACTAATCCTATAATTCCCTTAGTATCAGAAGGCTGAAAAATATTTCCAACCTTGTTCACATTAGTTTTCTGCCCATTGATTAGTAACTCAAATTGGTCCACTTGAACAATCTGAATAACATTGTCAATATATTTCCTTCCATTCTAAGTCCAAGTACCTTTATTGTCCTTAGTAACTGCAGTATTCTACCCAAAATCCATTGGATCACACCCAATCTTTATGAATAAATGACAATAATAAAGTAGTCTTTCATAAACATCCTCCTGAATGAATCCATGTTCTACATTATAAATCACGATTTGAGAAGGATGGTCTTTAGAAAAATAATTTTAAATAAATATACAATCATTTTATGGTCTTGATAGACTCATAATCACTGAATCCACCTTCAATGGAATACCAATGAGCATAAGCATCGGGTATAAGGTATATTGCTTAAATGAATGCAATGAAAGCCCATATAAGACAATCCAAACCAGGACAATTGGGGCATTAGTGTAGGGGTCAAAAATTGGGTTCCATTTAAGAAATTTTATTGAATAATACCTAAAAACCCATGTTCATCTCAATGATAACCTATAGTAATAATCCTCATAGGAATGATGAAAGATGAAATTGGAGGAGTTTAAGAGGCCAATGTGAAATCCCAAAATTACGATGGTTTCAAGAGAATTACTTAAGTATTTCAATGATGTAATATGATAAGAAAACATTAAAATAAGAATAAAATGATGACTATATGCAAGATTTTTTTCAACTTTTATTGAGGAAGAAATTTCCAGTTGTCTACAGTGATGAAAATATTTAGGGTTAACACAGATATCAGGAGCCATGATATCATTTCTAGAAGGATAATTATTCAAAATCATTTTTCTGACAACAACATAAGTGAAATATCATAGAACTAAAGTAGGGTTTAGACCAAGAATAGGTTTCTCACTTATTCACCTAGTGTCGGCCTCTCCATCTAAAATTTAGTTAATTTAACATTTAAGGAGATATGTATTGAAGGTCCAGTGTGTAGAAATATGGAAGATAATATATATTCATAAAAAATATAGGGAAATTATTTAACCATCTATATTAAATGGTTAGTACAATCATTTTACATTATCAGCCTTTAAATTTCGCTAGAATAGGAGAAATAGAGAAATATAAAAATTCACTGAAAATAGGGCATATAAGATCTCATCTATTCAGCATTTCGTAAAGATAAATAAATAAAGATAGCAAGTGATGGTATTGAATAGATTACTAATGGACATTTAATGTTACAAATGATGTGTGATTTTGAGCCAAAATAATGGACTAGCCACAAAGAATAGCTCGAGGGTGATAGGATCTTGAGTGGAGGAGAAAGGTTGTTGCTCATGAATATAGGAGGCCAGAAGAGATAATTTAAATTTAATGAGTGGTAAAATATAAATTCATCACTTTTAATGTTTTTACAGTTTTGTTTCATGGTTTACAAACCATGTGCCAACACTGTCATTATGGTACACCCCCTCACACGGTTAGGCACAAAGTTATGCAATTGTGCCCTAACCATTCATTTTATCTCTAAAACATACCTACACCATTTTTCAGAGTCGTGTGTACTCCCTCATATGTTTTAACAAGATATTATCCTCCGATATATGGGTTTCATGGTTTATTTTTAAGGTTACTACAGACTTTTCATCTTACGTAGAATCTCAAGAAGTCGGAGCACCGAGCTCCAAATAAGCCTCAGATACTTGAGAAACCTTCTTTAGAAATCCAAGAATTCTCATATAACTAAAAATATTTTTAAACTGAAATTAAAATGATCCATTCCTCTTTTAAAATTCAGGATGTCACACTTACCAAAAGATAATCCTAAGAAGGCTTAATGTGTAATTCAAAGGAGGTCTCTCAAAGAGGAGGTAATCATATTACCTAAATATTTAAAATCTTATATCTTCTTATAATTCCTAAAAATATATTGAATCCATCCTAACTTAATTTATATAGTATCATAAAAAATGATATTTCATTATGATTATGGTTTAACCATTTTAATACCCCTTTACATTAAATGAGAAGTGAAAGTATCGCCTAAGTGTGTGTGTTGACTATTTCCTCCTTGTAAAGATACGATTCATATTGCATCAACATATTTTATGTTTTCTTATTATTATGGATTTAATGTGCACATAATATTTTTTTGATATAATTATACTTATTTAATTATAATATCATGTCTAATTTCTTAATATTCCATTAGAAAATGATAAATTAACTCGTGCATAAGTGTGGACTACCAACTCTATGAAGGGAAGTGACTCAATTTTCATTTTTTGATTTACATGGACGGTAATAAGGACATATTTAATTGATATATAAGGTAATTTATTTATAATAATGATTATATGTTAAAGTTTTATTTATCTTTATTTCATTACATCCATTTAAAAGTAGATATATCTCTTTTGTGTATGTACATGCTAACATATCCATGAAGTAATGTAACTAATTTGACATCCCTGCTTTATATGAATTATTATAAAAGTGTATAAAATGAATAAAAATGATAAATTTTTCATTATTAATATTCTATAATTGATTAATCCATGAACACAGTTAAAGTACCTAAACTTCCAAACTGAACCATAAAAGAAAAATAGACCAGTTTTCACTCGAATATTCATTTTAATGGAGAAATTGTTATTGAAATTATAATTGGAAATTATACAGGAATTATACAAAGTAATTTATGTATGAATACATTTTAAAATGTATTTATATTAAATATATATTTATTATATACAATATTCTAACAGGTATGTACAAGATGAGACTTGAGGTATGATATTTATGATACAATCTCAATTATTTTCAGGATTTTCTATGTTAAAGCTTTGTTGATGGAAATTATATTGATAATATCCTTAAAAAAAATAAATTTTCTTCCCCTATAGTTACTCCTATAATTTTTATGTATTAGTTCTATTTTCATCTATCTTTTACTTAAAATTATCAAGACTATGTTTCTAAATAGAAATTGACATTATTTCCACTTTGGTTAAAATAAAGTGTTCTTTCAGGTCCCAATATTCAGAAAAAAACAATAGTTTTTACCTAGGATTGAAATGTTTGGAAATATTCATTTTCATAATGTTTTACCATATTGAAAAAATTTAAAAATTAACCTTTTTAAGTGAATGTTTTCCAAACAAGTAGATTTTGACATTTTGGAAAAGTGTGAAAATAATATTATCTTTCAACATATATGATATGAATGGATTTTACCACTATTATGTCTATAATTTTATTTTAAGCTTCCTTTAAATGTTTCCAAGGTTATTTTCAATGAAAATCGTTTTTCAATATTCTAGAAATTTTTAGTTAAAATTTTTTCAAAATAAAATGATGTTGTTCTCGTGCTTTCAATAAAATATTAAAATGTTATTTTAAAGGTATTTTTCATCTATGTCAACACAATTTATGTATTTTTATGTTTCACTGAGTAGATTCTATTATGATTTCATTAAAATTTCATGATGGATTATGATGATGATGTTCTTAGGATGATTACATGAGAACCACTTCTTTCAAAAAGGTACATTAAGAATTAATGAGATAATGAATTCTTCCATGATACCATCCACTTTATTTATCTAGATGGATTAGGATTATGTGATGATATGATTTTTTTAAATCCCATTTATTTTATATGGGTTATGTTGTGTTGATATAATAAATATTTTATAACCATATAGAATATATACATATGGTTTTGTTTATCTAATAGGTAGACCCAGAATTATATAGCCTTCCAAGGCATTGGATAAAGAATAATATCCCATGAGATAAAAATGATGGGACTTCCAAGTGAACCTAGGTCAATTAGAGACATTTTCTGCTATGATACTCTTAAATGTGAACCTTAACTAAGGGAATAAGGGAATAGTAAGTGAACTCAATCCATTATCATAACCTTGGCAGTGATCCTTGACTAAGGAAATGATTTTATATAGTTATGTGTATGACGCAAATTTATGTTTTCTACTTGTGATATGTTTTCATGATTCATGATTGATTATTGACTATTCTTTACTCTTCTATCTTATGTATTTTGATTGAAAAAACTTTTTCCACAATACATTATTAAATATATTTAATTAATTGGGTTTAACTTCTTTAAGTTATATTCATGGTCTCATATCCTTATGTTTATTATCACATATCACAATTGATTTATATATATTATGTTTACCCTTACTGAGCATATGGGGTCACCATTTATTATGTTTCCTTCTTCACCGGGTTATAAAAAATGTTATTAAGTAATACGTATCTAATAAGGGTACTATGTGAAAATAATATTGTGGGATATCTTTAAGAACTTTTGTAAAATAAGTTTGTTGTGTATATAGTATCTAAAGATGATAATCTGTTACCTTCCTTTTTCATATATTATTTTGAAATGTTTTTAATATTCATTTATAATGATATAATATTTATGCATGTAATTCAAGGGCAGCCTCAGTTTGTATTATAGTAGGTTTTAATTTTTTTAGATATTAGGATTATATAATATTACAGAAACATATATGGAAAATTATAAATATAGTATTACATCCTAATAGTTTGGTAATGTATAGTTTTTATGGTTATCCAAAAAAATCTAGGTCATGATACTATAAAGTGGATGTAGTTTTTTCCTAGATGCTCTTAGGGGTAACATCACATGTAGGGGTAGATACGGTATTAACTCGGTCATCATCCTCTCATGATGAGTGATCCTAAGAGTATATTCCTAGTGAAAAAATCATATAGGGTATTCTCATATTACTTTAACATTTCTTTATAAACTATTATATGGGATATTAATAAATTATAACCATGTATTCCCTAGTTTAAACCTAACTAATCATATATTTAAAAGAAGGTGTCATGATTTTGACATCCTAAAAATGATTTTTCATGATTACCCATAATCAATATTGTTTCTCAAGCTATTCTTTTTTGTTTTAGTCAGGGGATGGATATAGGATGAATCATGTTAAACATGAATTTTATGGACTATGTAATGGCCATCCTCTTGAGAAACCAAATTAAATAGAAGCTACTATAAAACATTTTATGGATATGATCACTTAACTTTCTCAAGATATGAATAATAACAAGAATCTGGCTTGACTTTCAAATGGAAAATAGAATTAACAACTCATTATTGGTTCTTTTATGTGACAACATACACCTTCCTTTTCTGGTTCCTCTAATCCACATATTTCTTAGCAATGGATCAATGTTATAGAAAATATATTCTTTATTCACAAATTATCATTTCCTAAAAAGGTATTTTTATTCATATGTTATTTAGAAGGTGAAACTAATTAATAGTGTAATATTATTATGAATTTGAGGAAAGTGGAAGAAATTGACTCCATGACATGGGAAGAGTTTAATAAGTTATTTTTTAATAATTATTTCCCAAAATATTCACTTTAAAAGGGAAACTTAATTACTATAACTAATGTAAAAGGATGAAGAATCCATTTGTACCTATGAGAAAAATTTCTTGAGACTTGAAAGGTATGATTTGGTTTTTATCATTGATCCTAAAAGAAAAGTTAATATATTCTTTAGTGGTTAAAGACCAAGTCTATTAATGGAATTGGAGATAATATAAAATTATGTCTATACAGAAATTGTTGATGATGTACCCTTAATATGGAAATGTAAATTGGCGACTCTCAATATTCTCATGGTTTTTGAGACAAAAAAAAGAAAGCTGTAATTTTGAGAAAATTTTTATAATAAAACCCACAGAGAAAATAAAATTAATCATACATAATGTTAAAAGTGTGGAATGAATCATGAGAAAAAATATCTTATATATCCTAGGAATTTTTTATTTTTTGAAATTAATTCCATCAAGAAAAATATTTCCACAATGATGTGATGAGGTCGTTCAATGAGAGGAATAGTGAAAAAGAACATGTAAATATGCCACCTATTCTACAATTATATAATTTCATGGAGTATGGAAATTACACCAATTAGTTATTGAATCTAAGGGTTAATATTGACAATCAGTTTTATGAACTTCCTAATCCCAGAGACAAATGGAATGTTCATGAAATCAAATATACTGATGTGGGTTATGATAATAGAGAAGTGAAAAGAACACTTACAATCCACTATAGAACATGAAATGTTCTATTTGATTACAGATATTCCCACTATTTTATGTAAAAATAATTTGTTTAGGGAAAAATCTCACCATCTTAAGGATTATATACTAATTTATCATTAGAACCTTTTAATGGTATGATGATCGTCTCCTATGTTTATTGCTCATATTTGATAAACTTTTGTAGGAATGTTCTCCCTAAAATTCTAGTTATTATCCATCTAGTTAAATTTTAAATTATTTTAAGCAGGGATTAGATTTACCTTTATAGATACCATATTCATTACCAATGAAGGAAAGGCTCATTTGATGTTCCAAATCAACCTAAGATCATCATTCAATGCGAGGTTGAATATGAACTTCTAAAGATATTTATTTTTTATAGGGGTCTTACTACCTATTCCGAAGTTATATTTATCACAAATGGTGAGGGAAGAACTCAACATTAAATATATTTTTTTTCCTGTATTATGATGATTTATTTAATGAATTCTTCCAAAGTCTTCCCCTGAATCATGAAGTTGAGCTTTCAGTAGAACTCATATCTTGTGAAATACCCATTTCAAAGAATCTATATAAAATGACCAAAATATAGTTATAGGAATTAAAGAAGAAACTCCAAGATAATCCTAATTAGGGTTTGATACACCTTAGTGCACCACCATATAGTGAAACTATTTTTTTGTACTAAAAAATATAGGTTAATGTGTTATTTATTTATTATCAAAAACAGAACAATATCTCTATCAATAAAAATTATCGTATGCCCCATATTGATGACTTATTTGATTAACTGTAAAGATCTAAATACCATTCCAAGATTATTTTTTATTATAGATACCATTAATAGAGGGTTAATAAAGAAGATATACCCAAGAAACCCGTCAATAAAAGGTGTTCTAATTATGAATTTATAGTAATTTCATTTAGACTTATCAATTCCTACACTATCTTGATGGATATAACAAAAAGTCTTTATAGGTTACCTAGAATAGTTTGTTGTATCCTTTATATATGATATTATTGTATATTATAAGAGAAAGGAAGAGCATGAGGATCATATGAGGATTGTATTAAAGAACATGATGAAGGATAATATGTATTCCAAATTCAGAAAGTGTGAATTATGGATACCAAAATATCCATTCATGTGTCATATAATCTCATGTGGCAAAATATTGGTGGATAATTAAAAGACATGATTGATTAAAGAATAGCCCAGACCAACCATGGTGACGGGGATCCATATTTTTCTTGGGTTGGATTGATAAGATTAATGTTTTATGGGTTTCTCATGGATATCTAATTCAATACCCATGTTTAATAATAATGGATCAAAGTTCTTATAGAGAGGTGAATGTGAAGAAAATTTCAAGGCCTTTAATAGATGTTTGGTTAGTGCACCTACACCGACATAGCCCTATAGTGGAGAATGGTTTGTGATATATAGTGACACATCATAAAACTATCAAGGATGTGAGGTAATAAAAAATGAAGTGGTGATAACTTATGCATTATGATAATTTAATTTTCATCAATAAAATTAACAATCTCATGATTTAGAGTTCGAAACTATGATTTTTAAAATAAAAATATAGAGTAATTATCATTATGGTGAAATATATGATATTTATACAAATTATAAAATATTTAAGTATATATTTACATAGAATGAGTTAAATAGGAACTAAAAAAGATGGTTTGGATTGATTAATGATCATGGATACTCAATAAATTACCATATTTGGATGGTAAATATCATAGATAATGCTCTTAGTTGGATAGACCATTCCATTTTTTCCATTATGATCATTTAAGGAGATCCAACACTTATTTTTTTCATAAGATATATCTTTAAATCATGAAGAAAGGGGATTTATCTTGTCTTTCTCATATGAATGTTCAACAATCTAGCCATGTGGTAATTAAAGAGGTGTGGAATTATGATATGTAATTGTATAAGAATGCGAGGAATGTTCTTGATTTTAACCATTATTATGATAGAGTGATAATGTTTAGTAGTAGAGTAGGCATCCAATCAATGAAAAATTAAAGGATCTATTGGATTAAGCTCATAGTTAATAATTTTCTATTAGGTTAGTAATTACAAATTATTATAGAGATATGAAAGAGTATTTCTAGTGGTATAACATGAAAAAAGAAATTTCATAGTATATATCTCATTTCCCAATATGTAATCAAGTTATGAATGAGAAAAATAATTCCAATGGGATGTTACAACTATTACCCATACCAGAATAGAAATAGGAAAACATTACCATTTATTTTTTCTTTGGACCCCTCAAAACTTCAAAAGTCGATGATACGATTTGGGTTATAGTCAATCACCTTAAGAAATCAACTTATTTTATAACCATAAAATGAAAATTATCTCATTACTGTATCATTAATATAAAAATTATGGGAGTGGTAAGGTTTTACAGTGTACCAAATTCTACTATATCTGATCAGAATTGAAGGTTTACCGTGTAGTTCAAGAGAAGAATTCAACAATATTGTATTATGATGTTGACCTTTAGAAATATATATCATCCTCAAATATATGCATGGTTTTAGAGTACCATAAAAACCCTGGATGTTATTTTGAGAGTGTATTTATATGATTTCATAGGTTTTTGGGATCAACACTATTCATTGGTCAAGTTTTATTACAATAAATGCTTTCACTCAAGCATTCAGATGGATCCTTATGAAGTCCTCTGTGGTAGGAATTGTAAAACTCAAATGTTCTTAGATGAATTTGGAGAAAGAAATATTTTGGTACTTGATTTATTTGACTAAACACAATAAATAAGATTCATTTTTCAATACCACATGACTATTCAGAGTCAATAGAAATGTTATATTAACAATAATAAGTGGAATCTAGAGTCTAATGTCTGTGATAAGTTATTCCTAGGAATATATTCTTTCTATAAGGTTATCAAATTTGGAAAAAAGTGAAGGTTGAGACAGAGATATATCATTCCCTTTATAATTATTGATCATATTAGGATGGTTTCTTCTCTCTTTGTGCTTCCCTTAAATCTATCACATGTTCTATATGTGTTCCATGTATCTCTTCTATGGAAGTACATACCTGATCTTTCACATGTACTAAACTCAAATTTTTTACCACAAGACCATGATATATCTTATAAGGAAAAAGTTATAAAGATTATGGATCGATGAGATAATGTGTTTTAAAAAATCGATACTCACCTTGTTAAAGTATTGTGATTAGAACATAAATTTGAGGAAACAATGAGGGAACCTGAGGATGTCATGGGGAAAATGTATAATCACTTTATTCTTTTAGAGTAACATAATTTCAAGGGATAAATTCTTATAATGGGTTTAATTCAACACCTCTATATGTTATTATATATTTATCTTTAGATAAATTTAATTTCTTCTAAATATTTCCTTACATAAAACATCGAGTTTCAATGAACCTCAATATAATATTGAATTATTACAAAGTGATACTTATCTCCGAGCCATGAGATTGGTAGGGATGAGTAAGACCACCTAAATTATGACAAAATAATTTTTTTAAAATTTATAAAAATAATTAATTTTTTATCAGTTAATTATAAATTAAAATTAAATCATTTGGAGGTAATATGATTATTCTTTCAGAAAAAAATATTTTTATATGTGCACCCAATGTATTTTTATCAAAATAAAATAAATAAATCACCAATGATTAATGTGTTTAATTAAATTTATATAATATATATTCAATAATATATTTTTTAATTAATTTATAAGTTTTTACATATCATGAAATTAAGGTAAATATAATTTTATTCCTAAAAAGGCATTTTTCTAAAAAATAGTTATCGTTGCATTTTTTTCCACTAATTTAAAAATTAATTTTTTCCAATAATAAAATTTAAATCTTAAAAAATGGAATTAATATTTTTAATCATAATAACTAATATAATATAATATTTTTAACTTTTTTTTGGTCTTAATGAATTGTAAAAACTGAATAATTTGGTTACCATTGTAAGGGTTAAGAGGGGTTTACAGAGGAAGTTAAACTAAGAGCTAAGGGTAAAAATTCCATTTAACACTATTATAATATTATTTTTTTAAGATAGTTTATCACTAATCGTCAGAGTGGGTCCTGTGTGGTGAATCCCCAAGCCTACCTCCAATTGGCCAGGGTGTGGTGACTAGCACTAAGTAAGAATATCACAAACATGGGAGGCATTTTCTTAGTACTTGTACCCACAGACACATCTCCCAGCCAAAAATGAAAAAAATAAAAAATCATTAAGTACCAAATTCGTTTATACCACTATAAGCCACATCCAGAGTGCAGAAGTGAAAGTGATGGAATTTAAATAGGGCCGGAATACAAGCCCACCAAAAGAAAGTCCATAAAAAATCTTCTAAAACCCTTCCACAGAAAACCCAACATGATCCAACATAAAGGCATGGTTCTGGGGATACTCTGTGAATTCATTGGAACACCATAGTCTATCTACTCTAATAATGCTCTTTTCGGTCCCAGTACTCCCAAAAATCTATCCAAAGGTCACTTGTTTTCACAAGACAAGACCTGTGCGGATAAAGCCTGTGCAGGGGTGAGTATAACAATACTCATTAGGGAACCCTGAAATAAGAAATAAATACACAAAATAAAAATCATGTATTCTATCCACAGGTATAACTCATCAAAATATAACAATAATATCCATGTATACTCATACCATACCACACAGTATAGGGTAAGTCATAACCACTACATACCAACACTGGATATTTAGTTTGAAGATTCAAAGAAGCACACATCTAGGAGAACACACTCCTGAGTCTGATAGAACTGATGACATTTATCTAAGAAGTACCATTCATCAGAAACCATCAAGAGAGAGAGATAATTTGAATGATTTGAAAAGATATATGATACATCATAGGAGGATAACAATATGGGCCACGGGGTGATACTTACAACTCCATCGGGAATAACCCACTAAGTATAGGATGAATTCCCAATGAAGTTGGTCATTTCAATATTGAAGACTCTACCTAGGGCACAAATAAGAATAAAGGATCCAGCACCTGGCCTCTTGGATATTCTTAAAACTCTTACCAAGAAGTCCAGTGTAAGGGATCATACTCTTATGTATAGGAAATGTTTCTAACAAACCACCAGTGAAACGATGAATGGAAGGAACCCTAACAAAACTCATACAAGATATGGTGGATGAGAGAATAAATTCACAAAGAAAGGTAGGGCATGAAGATTGGTTCCCACACACGCCAAACCCCTTGGCCACGGGTACTACTCATGTAAAGGGATTGTGTCACTAGAACTATATCCACGTTAAAATGCACCATTGGTCTGATAAGGAACTCCTCATTTCAAGGGTCCTAACACCACTGAAATTGCATCAAATTAATGATATGTTAGAATGAAATGATTATTTTAGTAAAAAGATCCAACTAGGGTACGATCCAATTCTGACCTCACCCACCAGACCTGGTCTAGCCTTTTGGGCCCAGCCAACTGGGTCAGGATGGTGTGGTCCATCTCCCCTTGTTTTTCCTGCATGCATGTGTCTTGGGTTGTCTGTTGCACATGGTCTGCCTTGACTACGTTCCCCCTAGTCTCGTGGTTCTGCACTAAGTCCCACATGGTTAGTCCACCGTGTCCATGCGCTTCGCCTACCTGTAGCTTCACCGCTGCCTTGGGTGCCCACACAGTCCCCACTTTTCAGTATTCTGCCTCCATCGTCTGCTCCTCCAGCAGCTCACCATCGGCCAAGATTGTCCCCCTGGATCTGCAACACCGCTCACTTAGACGGATAAAAACCGCCAACTCAGCCACCACCGTGCACCAGCGCATGTGATGTTGTGCACCACATTCCCTATCAAACCATTCCACGCCCCCACCATTTCACCTCCACTACATCATCATGAGTTTGGATCATATACTTTGGATCATTGTTTCATGAATTGAGGGTTCAATGATTGTTCTTTTATAAATCTTAAAGAACACAAAAAACATAAGGGGTGAAAAGTAAAATGAACAACCAAAGGAATGAACCTTGTCCATTGTTCATTCCAACATCAGTCAATTCCATAATAAGGATCAAGAAAAGGAAATAAAATCTCAATGAACAAACCCGGATAATAATCCTGTAATATATGGCCATCCGATAAGAATGATGAATCCTGGATCAACTTATTTCATGGTGAGTATGTTCTCATCGTTTAATTTAAAAACAAGGAAAATAAATACTATTATCATACCCTACTATGGGGTTGGATCGTTCACTAAAGAGGATTAATCATCGCATCAATACCTTTCGTGAGATCCATCAAAACAACATTTATCAATCTCCAAATTTTAATCATGTCATCATCCGTCGATGAGAGAATCCACAAAACTCCTCTATATAAATCCTAAAAGGAATTATAGGGATATGAGCCTAACCCAGATTCCCTTATTAAAATGAAAAATTAAAAAGAAATTTTGTTTCATCGAATAAAAATATTTCTATTAAAATATTTTTATTCCTGGTACGTCTAGAAACTATCACTCACAGCCGACCTACACTAGCCTATTTTAGGCCTCAATTATGTTAAAGTTGCTGCTCTGAACACAATGGTGCCCACAAATTTCTGATTTGAGAATCTATTTAGATTTTATTTAACTTTTTTAGGAAAATATCTCATGCAAGCTATTTAATGTTTAACATTTTTCAAACATTTATTCTTGGAACACTGGGCCTCAAAATCAGCTGATGTCTTAGTACATAGTTTGTAAAATAATTACATATAATATTTAAAAATAATACATAGGAAAATCCAAGACATTAAATTCTCCCCACCTTTGGACTTTGCATCCCAAAAAATCTAAAAACAAGACTACTAAAAAAGATGTGGGTACTGAGAATGAATATAAGAATCCCTCTCCCATGTACTCTCTTGAATATTCTAATGATGCCAATAGACATGTACCAAGAGAATCACTCACCGAATAAGGATCATCTCCTATAAATCCTTGATCTTCACTTGGTACTCATCAAAAGGCATTATATCCTTGATGTGAAGCTCACCCCATTCGATGATGTGTGATGGTTCATCCATGTACCTCTTCATTTGTGACACATAAAAGATGTTCTGTACCTGGTGTGACTGTGGGTGTAGATCTATATCGTACGCCAACCCACCCACACTATGCAGTATCTGAAAATGGACGATTAACCATAGATATAACTTTCCACCCCAACAAAATCTATGTAATCTCCATCGAGGTGAGAAACAAATGAACAGATGGTCCCATTCCATGAACTCCAAGAGACTCCATATATTATCCATCAATTTTGCAACCTATTGGATCATCGGTACAGAACCTCAATTGGTGCCATACTAATGGTGGAGTGGTAGATGTTATTTTACACAAACACAACTAGTGGTAGGTGATCCTTTCAACTACGACTGAAGTCCAACATGCACACGTTCAGTATATCCTCTAGAACCTAAATGGTCCTCTCTATATGGCCATCTGTCTAGGGATGAAATGTCATGCTCAAGAATAACTAACTCCCAAAAGCCTCTTGAATCCATTCCACAACTGGGATGAGAAATGAGCAACATGATCTAAATCAATCGTTGATGTCACTTTGTGAAGCCAAACTATCTCCTACAAGTAGAGGTACCTAGATCTCTCCATTGAATACTTCTCCCAGATAGGTATGATGTTTTCCAAATTGGTAAGTAGGTCAATGATCACCCAGATAGAATTGTACCTCCTGGATATGCATGGTAAACCTACCACAAAGTTTATAGATATCTCATCCCACTTCCACTCTAGCACCTCAATGGGTTGGATCAAACCATCAAGAACCTGATGCTTATTCTTAACTTGCTGAAATGTGAGGCATTGAGAAACAAACTCTACAACTCCCTTATTCATTCAGAGATATCAAAACTAACATCAAATATCCTAGTAAATCTTTTCTACACTAGTATATACCACCAGAAGGGATGTGTGGAACTCCCTCAGAACCTCCTCTCGCAACATCGCTGGTATAACTGTGCATCCTCTAAAAAGAACGATGTTCTCCACACCTTTTGAATATCCATCAGGAGCATGCCCTTTGGATAACTGAGCATATAGAGACTCGTAGTAGGTGTCCCCATGTTGTTCTTCCCGGACTCTCAATAATAGTGTTGGGGTAACTACAATCCATTGGAGTTATGCTTCCCAGTATTCATACACAAAGGATAACTATAATGAGGACAACTACTCTAACACCTCATCCAGTAATTGTGAACTCAATCTCTTACTGAGAGAATTCACCACCATGTTCCCCTTATAAGGAGAGTAAACTGTCTCAAATTCATAATCCTAGAAGAAATATATCGACCACTTCTATCTCAAGTTCATATCCTTCTGAGAGAAGATATACTTGAGGCACTTTTGATCAAATTAGAAGATAAACTGCTCACCCATTAGGTAGTATATTTGAATATTCAATGTGAAGACCGCTGCTACCAACTCAATATCCGCGGTCATGTAGTTCTATTCATGTGGTATCAAATGGAGTAAACCGTAGGAAATCACCACTTTCCTCTACCTCGGGACATAATCAATCCTAGTTCTTAATACATTGCTAAACACTACGTACTCGATGCCCTCCCCCAACAATCTTAGGATCTAAGTGCTCTTTAAACTCTGTCTCAACTGCTGGAAATCCTTCTGTAACATCTTTATCCACATGAATGGATGGCCCTTTTGGGTCAAAGATATCATATTTTCTAATATCATGGAGAAATAAGGTATGAATCTTCAGTAATAGTGTTCCACCCCAAGGAATCTCTGTATCTCCATCACACACTTAGATATCTCCCATTCTAACACTACATCGACCTTGGATGAGTCTACATCCACTCCAAATAACGAGATAACATGTCCCATAAACTGGACTACCTGAATCCAAAAATGGAACATAAATAGTTTCACATAAATCCGGTGACCTCAGATAACATCCATAATCATCCTCAAGTGTCTCATGTATCCCTACTCAGACATCGCATATACAAGGATATCGATGATGATGACCAGCACGAACTACTCTATGTATGACTAGAATATCAAGTTCATGAGTCCCATGAAAATTGATGGGGTGTTCTTCACACCAAAGGGAATCAAAAATTTCTCATAATGACCATAGAATAATCTGAAAGTCATCTTCAGTATATCACCATCTTGTACTCATAGCCTATGATAGCTTGAAAGAAGGTCAAACTTCAAGAACTACAATTCCCCTGTCAACTAATAGAATAGTTCATTGATCCTCAGTAGTGGATATCTATTCTTAATGGTCACCAGGTTTAGGTGCTGGTAGTCCACACACAACCTCAATATCCCATATACCTTTTTGGAAAACATCAATGGGGCCACCCTAGGTGAAACATTGGGTCTCACGAAGCTCTTCCTCTGCAAACCCTCCAATTTCCACCACAGCTGATGAATCTATATGGGAGCCATATGATATGATGGTGAAGATATCGGTGCCATCCTGGGGTGTATGTTGATGCATAATTCAATCTCCCAGTAGGGAGGAAATCCTATTACATCTTCCAAGACGATGTCCTCATACTCTTCCACTGCTGTTGGGAACTGGAAACTCAGAACATCTGTTTCACTGAGGGTCAAGCTAGACAATTGATTAGCAATCGGTTGCACCCTCTTATGCTTGAATTCATCCTATGCTATCTAGGTTTCCTTCTCAATGAAAAAGGAAAAAATCATCACTACAGACACACTTCATCCTTCACGTACAACTTCCAATATAGGCATAAATTGTAGACAACAAATCCATACCAATAATGACTTTGTAAGGCATCAACACTTCCAACAAGAAGTTTGAACCAAAACAATCACCTCCATTGGTAAGTTCACACTATTGAGATATATGTTTCATCATCGAGTCTCCTCCAATAGGTGTCTCCAAGCATAAGGGTTCCATCAACCGTCCTACTAGAGTCTTATGGTCTCAAACAACATATGTGGTGTGGAAGGAATGAATAGAACGTACGTCTACTAGTACTACAGCTAATGATAAAAATATACATATCATACCTAAAATCATACATGGTTCCCCTAGGTCATAAACCTTGACTGCATACAGCTTTCTCTAACCATGTCATCTAGCTCACTAAGCCTAGTACAGACCACCTGGGGGTGATAGTGGTAGCAAGTTGAAATGTAGACCGCCTCTCGCAATTCTCTTAGCTCATCTTCCACATCTGATGCATTACATATTTTCACGCTCCTCCCTCTACCGTATCCTCAGTGTTCCATCCACTATATCCCAGTTAGAAACATAGTGGGTCGGATAATATTGAGCTAGATATCCCATGCCTTACAAGAGTAGCCCCAACTATCTCTAGGCTGACTAGATCCACCTTTTCTACCTTCAACTACATATCCTTTATCTCATGACCTCCTCGTGAAACTTATCCCATGTTCGGATCCCTGAGATTGATGTCGTCACCCTGATGTTGAGGTCTCGGCACCTACAAATCCTCTATTGATTGTCACCTGCTATCTATGATCATACAGGAATCTCTCCACCACTAAGGTCCGATAAAGCACCCTCGAATAATTTGGAATGATCAAACAATTAATATTGGATCTTTTGTCTATACATAAACCCTACTCTAAGGTCTGATCCTATAAGTACTGACCCCCTATCATATCCATCATGTAGCTCAAAATGTTGTCAAACCTCGATGAATATTCAGTTATGGTCATACTACCATGCTATAGCTGATAAAGAACCTGTATATACACAAATATCAGTGTAACTTGGAAAAAACTCCTCTCTGAAGAGGCGGTCTAACTCTGTCTATGAGAGATTCACCTCTTCATGAGTCTGAATATCTAGAATCCACCATCTCCATATTGATCCCAATCGAAGAATCACCACCAAGAACACAATGTGATCAAATGGTGTCCATACTAGATGGAAAACATGGGTCACCACCTCAAGCCAGCCCTCATCCATTTGAGGGTCAATATTAACTGAGAACATAATGGTTCATTTCACTTAAAATCATAATGTGCACTCATCATTCACTCCTCATCTTCTGGTACTGCGGGTACCACGGTAATATCCATAGGTGGCAGTATAGCCAGTGCACCACCTGAATGTAACATCGAAGAAAATTTTCCCCCTATTGAAACCTCCTCACCAAGGAGTTCATCATCATGATCAAGGTGAAGAATCCAAGATAGTATGCATCATGAAGGTTTCCAGTAAAAAAACAAGATGTACCATGGTCAATGAGTATATCTGGATAGCTAACTCAATATGTACATGGAAATAACAACCCATCCTTAAATTATGCATATACCATTGATTTCCATGTAACCATTGTTCTCATGTACCATGTTGAAAAGCAGGTTATTAGAGGCCTCTTGTATGGATACATTATCTGCCACACCAAAACTGGAGTCCCAGGCCTGAAATCCAAACACGAAACACTTAACAATGTTTCCCCAAACTATTATCCTATAATATTAGTCATAAATTAGAACCAACAACCTTTTATAACTCTATATAATTACCCATCCTAGTGGAGCTTGTACTACAACTCCCCAACCAACCTTTAATAGGCCAGGTTTTGGTGACTATCATTGAGTAGGAATATCAATAACATGGGAGGAATTGCCTTAGTACCTATACACACAAGCACATCTCAATGCACAAAAGGGTGAAAAGTGAAAAACACTAAGATCAAAAAGCATTCATACCACTATAACCCAAAACCCATGTAGAATAGTGAATGTACAAGAAATTAAATAGAGCCATAATACAAGCCCACCATAATAAAGTATGTAAACATGTTCTTGAATATCATCCATAGAAAACCCTACAAGATCCAACATGAAGTCATGGTACTGGGGCTACTATTTGAAGCCATAGGAACACCATGGTTTGTCTACACTCATAAGGCCCCATCCAGTCCTAGTTCACCTGGGACTCTATCAAAAGGTCACTCGTATGCACAAGAAATGACACGTGTAAGAAAATACCATACAAAGGTGTGTATAACTATACTCAATATGAAACCCCAAAACCACAGAGCAATATAGAAAGGAAAATTACAGTCAGCTCTGCACAAGTATATGTCTACATAATACAACCAGAATATCCAGATATATTCATACCATACCACACATTCAATGGTAAGTCATAACTAATTCATACTAACACTAGGTATTTAGTAATAATATTCCACAAAGCACATATATGGGAGAATAAACTCCTAAGTCTGATAGCACTGATGACATCCATCAAAGAAGTATTGTTCACCAGAAAACATCATGAGATAGACATGCACTAAATGATCTAAATAGAGATATGATACATTAGAGGAGGATCACTGACAAGGAAAAGGAGTGATACCCAAAAAAACATTCTAGATTATCCCAATAAGTAGAGGATTGATTCCCTGTGAATTTGATCACGTCAATACAAAATACTTAGAGGACCATTTTGGGATATAACTAACACTAAGAGTGGGTGAATCAGTTTTGGGGTATTTTTAAACAAATTACATCTTTTATCCTTGTACCTCTTGACCTGTTAGGATCTTGAATCTCTTATTCATATTTCCCTATCGCATGTAATAATAGAAAATAGTAAAAATATGCACACAATATTTTTACAAGGTTCACCACTCAATAAGAGTAGCTACGTTCTTTCCATGCATGGATATAACCAGTTCATGGATTCTCCCCTATGATGTGATGTGATTTGATATTAAAGTGGAGTGGCTCGGAAAACAATCCTCTAGCTAGTGTGAGTCCCTACACATTAGAGGGGGTGGGAAATAATCCTCGTCCCTGGTCTGGGGATGGCATAGTCCAAATTGTAAACTCTAGCTAGTTCTTTATACTGCATATGGAGATAGTATTCTTCCTTTTTGATAAGGTAGGTTATGCTCTTGGTTTTCTTTAGTGTTGTTCACATTATTACTTGAAAATCAGTAGGCAAGCAATTGTTTCCTTTTTCTTTCTCTTCTTCTCTAGTGTGTCGCCAACTGCACTAGACTTATCTTTTCTCTTTTTAGTGAAAAAACCAACTGCACTAAAAATATTCTCAATTCTTAGATAGAATCAAATACACCAATGTGATTATTCATGCAGTGAATATCGGTTCACTTGGAATCATTTAAATCAATTATTTTCATCTTGTTCATTTATGCATATGATCTTGCATATGACATGAGGTTGAACATTTTCTTCCCTTTCTTTATTTTTCTTATTTATACATGTAAACACAATTGTTATTTATTCTTTATTTAAGTTACTTCACGTGAGCATGTGCATGCAATAATTCATTCTCCTCTTCTTCTTCTTGTGTAAAATGCCTTAATGAATATGGTTCTTTAAACACGCACACTCAGCCTCTTCCTTCTCTTTATTTTCTTTCTTCCACTTGCACTTAGTTAATGTGTTTCCTTAGGTGTGCAATTTATCTTCAAACCCGAATGGGTATAACCCTTAATTTGTGAAAAATTATTCTTCAAAGCCTCGATATTCTTCATACAATGCATATATGTGCATGCACCAAGCACTGCCCTTCTCTTAGACTCTCCTTATTCCCCCAAGAACAAACCCATGCAAATAGTAGTGTGTAAAAATGTGTACCTCGAATTGTTTTTTTTTACCTTATGAAACCAAGGTAGCCCCTGGTTCAATTAATCATGAAATGATGCATAGTTATTCTTTGTGCATGGGGTGCACAATTTTTCCTCTTCGCAAAGCACAATGAGAGAATATCTCAATCACTAGCTCATGATGGCATTACTTTCAAGAAGTACGGAGAGAGGTTTTACAAAACCTATCACGTTTTCGGGTGCTGGTTCTTTGCAAACAAATTCAAGGGTGTGTAGCACCTGTCGAAGGCTTGCGGGAACTCTTCTTCTTAGAGTAGAAGGCTCACAGGACTCCTTGTTGCTCTTCGCAAAGTGGTGCATTGGGAGATGCTCTATTTTTTGAAACAGAAGTTCTAGGGTATATGGGAGTATCACATCTTTTCATCTCAATATCCTCCTTTTATATGCAAGGGATACTACCTCTTCCATGTTAAAAATATTTGTTTCTCCAATTAAGATTAGGGCTTTGAATACCCAAGATCTTTGGGATCAATATTTTGAAAATGCGAGTCAACCATAAGCCGCAAGTCTCGAGTGTTTCCATTTTCCAAACACGGGCTTATATTTTGCTGCTTGGAGTTAAGATCCCACGTCCAATTCTCGTGCATGAATCTTGGTAATGAGTTTATTTTAAATCCACACTCCAATCCCCATGGCCTCGAAAACATCATTTTCCTTGTCGTAAACTCCATCATCGAGATATTGCATGGTCTTAGTTCAATCAGACGATCACCATGTAGAATTTTTCAACATCAACACAAACCAAGAGCACGACCATGATGGATCGGTAGTGGCGATGGTGAGAAGCATCATCGGGATACTCTCCATGCGATCAGAGGTTGAAGATGAGGCCACAACCATTGGATCGGCTCGGATTGATCTCGAACAACCACGATTATAACACAGGACACTAGATAAAGTGTGCGGTCGAGATCTCTTGCAAGATTAGATGAGCAGCCATGATTTCGTTTTCATTTTTTTAAACGCATCCCACATCGAAATATAACATGGTTTTCTCGTAGTTTATCAATCAACTCCTCCCAAACACTGCTCAGAATTATCCTCTCCCCCCTTCCATGCCACCCACACTGGTTCTCTAGGAGCGTGCCTATGTTCCCACCTATGCCTCATACGAGCATGCTCTTGGCACCCACTATGCATCCATGCGCATGGGTTGATCACGTGCACGCACTCCTATGGGCTTATAATCCCATGCATCCCCTTCTTCACCATTTCTTTTTTGGAACATGAATTCCAAATAACACTCATGCATGGCCACGTTAAAATCGAAGCCTCTTCTTCCTCCAATGACAATAGCATGCATCCACTTCTCCAGAATTTCATTTTTGGAACTTGAATTTTAATGAGAACTTTATTCAACCTTAAGAGGATGTTACTTCAATGTTGCAAACAATATATCTCATGAGACAAGGTCTTTGAACATAGGAGTAGCACATCAATCGTTTGATTTCCATTCTCCATTTCACTTAGGATACTGACTTTAACCATCATTGGCATTCATTGACCTAATTGAAAAAAATAAAAATCAATTACTAATGTTCTCCCATAAATCTCCCCCTTTGAATTTTGTTGTCAATACCTTAATACTTCTCTTGAAATGAATGTGTCAATGTAAAAATGAGAATCTTTTCTCCCCTTACTTTTTCATTTCAATTCTCTTCCCCTTATTGACAATAAATACAACATTATAGGTAGAGAGTTTATCTGTCCAATCTTAAGCAATGTGTCATCAACCATTTCACACTTTGTCTGCATGAGCAATGCTTGGTGTAGAAAACAAGAGGATTTTATTTAGACAACAGATCTATCCATAATCCACAAAATCATGATACCTCATGAGATGAGAACTCGTGAACATTACTTCAAGGAGTTTTCACTTTCATCCGAGGATTGGGATAGTAAGTGGGATATGAAATAATCAACCTAAAATCATTTTCCAATGACATGGTCATTAAAAAATCTTTAGAGTAATTGAATTTTTTATCAACTAATGTTGACACTAATTAGAATAATACCTCTGACATATTTATTTGTCTCCCCCTCAAGGGAACACTTCTTATCATTGAATCCTAGGTTCTCCCCCTGATATCGTGCTCCACCTTCAATTTTATATAATATAAGAACAAATAAAATTCGTAATGATTTAAGGGAATAAGGTTGATCTTTATTTTTCCATAAATGTGAGAAACAAGGTTGATATGATCTTATCAGCATAGATGATCCATTATTCACACTTTGACAACTGCTCTCCAATGCTGACTGTGACTGTGTGAACCTTACTATTTCTTCCATATCTCTGTGTGTGGATTTTCTTTCTTTAAGAGCTTTCAAAGAACTGGAATCTCCTGGTGAAACTTCCATCATTTTGAGTAATTCTCATTGCGATGGAGTAAATTCAAATCATCTTCTAGCAGTATGACCAGCCTTATTTCACCTCACACACAGAACTTCTTTGTCTTCATGTAGAATCTTCATTTTTTTAGTACAAGTCTTAGTATGTGCATCTTCCATATTTCTCATTCTTTCCAAATCTTCCAACTAAACCACTAATATATCATTAGGGACTAAGGCATCAAGATTAGATCTTCTACATGAATTCTTTTGAGTGGCATCTTTCTTAGTAGTTCTTTTGGATTCACCACCCCTCACATTCTTAGACTTTGAATCCAAGGACTTCTCATATTTCCTTCTTGAAATATTCTTGGGGGAATTTATTTTCACATTATTCATCTGATTTCTTCCCAAGGATGCTTCTTCATTATTACCCCTCTTCTGTGGTCTTCTTTTCTTATATGAACATGCACCATTCATATGACCACTCTTATTGTATACATCACAAATGTTATCTAACATTAAAAATCTATTTGTGGTATACAAATGATTTTGGATCTGTGGATATTTCATATTCTTCTCTATATTTCTGCCCCTTGAGATGGTATTTCTCTATGATTTTATATTTAAGGGGTTGTACAAACAATCCAGTGCACAATTCCCAAATCAATTATAGCACCTGCATTAACCAACAAACCTTGACTTCTTTCCATCTTATTTATAAGGATGTTGAATCTTATTATTGAATTGTTGTGATTTATGTGGGGAGATATCTTCTACACCCTTTTGCCTATCCACCATAGCCATGGTGGTACAAGTTGGTATGGATGGTAACTTTACTTTATTAGATACTTGAGATAGATCAATGAGTGAATATATGATCTTATTATCACATGTTGAAGTTATTATAACAATAGAATTCTCCAGTGAGCAGTGAGTACTGGCAGAAATTGTTTCCTTCTTTTATGGAGACTCAACATGTGTCTTCTCAAGTTTGGTAAACTTATATTCCAATTCTAGACATCTCATATTGATGATGACTTCTTGTTCTTCAATAATATTCATCTTCTCTTAACAAGACTTATTTAATATTTCTACTTCAACTTCATGCATATTTAATTTATTTTGTAACAAAGATTCATGTTCTTTGATCTTCTTGGAGTCTTCTTCGAAATATAACTCTTTTACATAATTGCTCTTTTTCATCTCATCTTCAAGTGTATAGATCTTATCTTCTAGAGTCTTATCGACTCCCTCTTTTTTTGCAACATCTTTGAGCCACTTTAAAGAACTTACTTCAAATTCACTCTTTATTTGTTCAAAGGATCCAACCTTTCTAGAGAGATTCAGACATTCAAAAAATATAGCTTGTAAGCCTTTCTCCAAAACATTGGTTTCTTCTTCCAGCTGAGTGATATTTTCCTGCATGTATTTAAATACTCTACAAGCCATAAATGTACTCTCTTCAGAAATACCTTGCAAAATCATTCTTAATCTATCAACTGATATTTTTTGAGATGTTTTATATTGATCATCACCACTTGTGCCAGCATTTTAATCATGTGAATAATTTCCAAATGTACAAACAAATACCTCCTTGTCATTTGAGGTAGGAAGGTTATCCATCTTCTTTGTGGAAACTTGAGCCCCCTTCTCATAAAATTCCAAGTACTGTGTCTCTTCAATGTCAGTCAGATATGGAGAACCAGATTCTTCCTCTTCTTTAGATGAGATGGCCTTCTTCTTAAACTTTCTCTTATCCTAATTTTTTCTATTCATCTTTATCTTGGTAGATATAGTCTTCTCCTTCGAGATAACATAATTTGCATGGAAATTTCACTTTATTGATAACTCAGGAAAGAAAATTAGGTCTCTAAAATAAGAAGAAATTCGCTGTAGAGAATCCAACAGAGGTGAACCTCCCTCTGATACCAATTGAGGGGACATTTTAGGGATATAAATAACATTGGGAGGGGGTAAATTAGTGTTAGTGTCTTTTTAAACCAATTACAACTTTTATCCATGTACCTCTTGACCTGTTAGGATCTTGATTCTCTTATTATCTTTTCCCTATCACATGAAATAATAGAAACTAGTAAAAATATGCACACGATATTTTTAAAAGGTTCACCACTCAATAAGAGTAGCTACGCCCTTTCCATGCATGAATATGACCAGTGCATGGATTTTCCACTAGGATGTGATATGCTATTATAGTGAAGTGGCTAGGAAAACAATCATCTATCTAGTGTGAGTCTCTACCCTTTATAGGGGGTGGGAAATAATCCTCTTCCCTGGAATGGTGATGGCCTAGTCCAACTTGTAGCCTCTAGCTGGTTCTTTATACTGCCTAAGGAGACAGTATTCTTCCTTCTTGATAAGGTAGGTTCTTCTCTTTGTTTTCTTTAGTTCTCTTCACCTAATTACTTGCAAAGTTGTAGGCAGGCAATTCTTCCTTCTTTATTTCTCTTCTTCTCTAGTGCATCACCAAATGAACTAGAATTATTCTTTCTTATTTTTAGTGAAAAAACCAACTGCACTAAAATTTCTTCTCTCTTCTTGGCTAGAATCACATACACCAATGTGATTATTCAGGAAGTGATGATTGGTTCACTTGGAATCATCTGAATCAATTTTTTTCTTATTTTTCATGTATTCATGTGATCATGCATATGACATTAGGTTGAACCTTTTATTACCTTTCTTTTTCCTCATTATTTATACATGTGAACACACTTGTTTTTTATTATTTATTTAAGTCACTTAACATGTTCATGTTCTTGCAAGCATGCATTCTTTTCTTCTTCTTCTTGTGCGAGAACCCTTAAGGAATATGGTTCTTTAAACTCCCACACTCAGCCTCTTCCTTCTCTTTATTTTATTTCTTCCACTTGAACTTAGTTAGGGGGTTTCTTTAGGTGTGAAATTTATCTTCAAACCCAAATGGGTATAACCCTACCTTTGTGAAAACTTTTTATTCAAGGCCTCGGGATTCTTCAAACAATGCAAATAGGTGCATGCAACACACACTACCCTTATCTTAGACTCTCTTTCTCATCCGAAGCACAAACCCCTACGAATAGTAGAGAGTAAAAAATGCATACCTCATAGAGTTATACTTCACCTTATAAAACTGAGGTGGCCTCGGGTTGAAATCTTCATGAAAGTATGCACGGTTCTTCTGTGTGCATGGGGTAAACAATTTTTCTTCTTCGAAAATAACAATGAGAGAATACCTCAAGAACTGGCTCAAAATGACTTGTCTTCCACGAAGCACAGTGAGTATTTTTACAAAACCTATCGTGTGTTTGGGTCACTATTCTTCGTGAAGAAATAAGAGGGTTTGTAGAACCTTTTGAAGGCTTTTGGGAAGTCTTTTTCACATAGTAGAAGGATCACTAGACTCCTTGTTTCTCTTCATGGAGTGGTGCACATGAAGATTCTCTATTTTTTGAAACAAAAGCTCTCAGGTATATGGTAGCATCACATCTTCTCATCTCAATCTTCTCTTTTTATAGGCAAGGGATACTACCTCATTCGCATTAAAAATATGTGTAACTCCGATTAAGATCGGGGCTTTGAATACTTGATATCTTTAGCATCAATATTTCAAAATGGCAATTCAATGATAAGCCACAAGTCTCAGGAGTTTCTTTCTTCCAAATGCGGACTACTATGTTCGTTCTTGGAGTTATGATCGCATGTACAGTTATCGTGCATGATTCTCGGGCATGAGTCGCTTTCAAATCCACACACCAATATCCATGGCCTCGAAAACTTCATTTTCCACATCCGAACATCCATAATTGAGATATCTCATGCATGAAAGATGTAGATTTCATGCATGGTCTCGGTTCGATTAGACAATCAGCATGTAGAAGTTTTCATCATCAAAACTGGCCGAGAGAGTGACCATGGTGGATCCGCAGTGGCGATGGCGAGCAGCGGTGTCGAGTTACTCTCCATGCGATCAGAGGTTGAAGACGAGGCCATAGTCGTTGGTCTGACTCAGAACGATCTTATATGGCCACGATTATAATGCCGGATACGAGATGAGGCATGTGGTCGAGATTTTTCGCAATATTAGATGAGCGGCCAGAATTTCCTCCGCATTTTTTAAAACGTGCCCCACATTGAAACACGCTGGTGTTTTATCACAGTATATCAATAAACTCTTCCCAACCACCACATAGAATTCTCTTATCCCCCTTATGATGCCACCCTCCACCGGTTCTCTGTGGGCACACCTTTGCGCCCACATATGCCTCCTACGAGTGCGCTCTTGGTGCCCACAATGCATCCCTATGCATGGGTTGATCATGTGTGTGCACTCATACAGGATTATACAGAGACGCACACTCCTATTTTGAGGTGGCTCTACCTAGTCTTCTCCATGGGTGCTGACGACCCCCTGTGGTTCCCCATGTGCCTCAAGTTGTGGCTGGGATCGCTATCATGTGGGCAGGCCTCATTTTTTTAAGGCCTTATAAAAAAATACTTGGAAGAATGCACAAAAATTAAAGGCAACCATTAAACACAAATAAACTTCAATAATGTCCACCTTATATTCCAATCCTCTTCTTTGTCAAATGAAAATTCCATGCATCCCCTTCTTCACCATTTCTTTTTGGGAACTTGAATTCCAAAGAGCACTCATGCTTGGACACTATACAGTCCAAGCCTCTTCTTTTTCAAATTCCAATCCCATGCATCCCCTTCTTTACCATTTATTTATTGAAACTTTAATTCCAAAGAGAACTTAATTCATCCTTAAGATGATGTTACTTCATTGTTTTAAACTATATATCACATGATATAAGTTCATTAAACTTAGGATTAGCACATCAATCATCTAATTTCCATTCTGCATTTCACTTAGGAGAGAGTCTTTAAGAAACAATGACATTCATTGACCTAATTTACAAGAAATACCACTCAGTGACTAAAGTGTTGCAAAAAAATACTCTACCTAGGGAATGAAGATGAATAGAGGATCCCACATCATGCCTCTAGGGGGATTCCAACAACTCTATCAAGGAAGTCCTGTTGAATGGATCATAGTCCTATGCGTAGGAAATGATACTAAAAAACATCATGTAAATGATGAAGTTAACTAACCCTAATGATAATTTTCCATGATACGGTGTATGAGTAATCAATTCACATAGACCGGAAGTGCATGAAGAGTGGTGCTCACACACATCATACACCATGACCCCATGTACTACTGGTGTGAATGGCTTGTGTCTCTAGAAATATATCCTAGTTAAAACCTATACTTATTCTGATATGTACCATATCATCTTAAGGGTCCAAATATTGTTTACTTCATTTCAAACAGACACTCCGTTTGAGAGTTATGATCATTTTAGAAAAAATATCTCACCCAGGTCCAGTTCGGGTGTGAGCTGACCCATTAGCTGACCTGGCCTAGTATGGTCAACCCAACCTAGAATATCCTTCTAGGAATGATGGGCCACCTATTCCAGCCCATTAAGTCAGCTTGGAATGGATAGGCTCCCCTGGTCTGTACCTTATGCATGTAGGTCATCTTTTCTACCCTAAACGGTTTGCCCCGACCGCGTGTCCCCTGGTCCTGCCGTGCCGCACTGCGTCCCACATGCCCATCCCATCATGTCAGTGTGTGCCCAATGAACTTCCCCTTCCCATAGATTCTTCACCACTACAGGCTCCCACGCGGACCATAATGGGTTGTTTTCTTCCTCCCCTGGCAGCCCCACTGATGGCTCATCTTCCACTTCATAGTCAGCCTGGACCCCCCCCCCCCCCCCCGGACCCTAGACCTTCGCCACCACTCACCTAGAACAACTAGAGCTACCACAATATCCACCATATTTCATCTTAGTAGTGTGCCACCATCTTGGCCAAACATCACACACCTTCTTCATCATACCTCCACTGCATCGTCACATTCTCACATATTCAATTTCAGATCATTATGCTAAGAATCGTGGGATAAAACCACATTCAATCATAAAGCACGAAGAAATTGAAGAACAAAAAGAACTTAAGTGGAATAAATCACAATTAACATCCCATGGAACAAAACTAAACCATTTTTTATTGTGGCCTTGATACATTCCATAATAAGTATTATGAAAACAAATGTAAATATCTATTAACAAAACTCGATAATTATCCCGCAATATATGCCCTTACCGAAAGAACGATGAGCCGCAAATCAACAAGTTCATTGGTTGGTCTACGTTTGTATTTGAATTCAAAAAGAGGGAAAATAAATCCAAATAACACATCCTACCTCAAAATTGGATCGTTTTCTGAAGAGGATTGATCGTCGCATCACTGACGTTGGCAAGATTCGTCAAAATAATGTTTGTCGGTCTCTTATTTGCAATCCTGTCATCGTTAATTTCCAAGATAATACACCATGTTCCTCTCTCAAAAACCTCTAGGTAATTCCAGGGTTATGATCCTAAGCTTTGATCCCTATTTAAAATGTAAAATTACAAATAACCTTTGTTACATCGAATAAAAATATTTTTATTAAGGAAAATTTATTTTCCGAAACATCTGAAAACTATCTTTCACATCCGACCCGGACCGAAAGATGTTAGGCTTTGCCTATGGTAATTTTTTTTCTAAGAAAGAAATAGTGACCTTATATTTATGATTTGGGAACAAATTTAGAAGTTATTCCCCTTTTTTAGGAAAATCACTCATGCATGCTATTTAAAGTTTAATATTTTTCAAACACTTGTTCCAAGCACATCGGGCCTTGGAATCACACGTTGTCTGAGTTCCTGGCCTCGACGTAATTCCATATAATATTTAAAAATAATAGACATAAAAATATTTTACATTTAATATTTTTATGTTATTTTTTCCAAAATTGTATTTCTTCGATATTTTGGGACACTTTCACAAGAAATTGACTTTATATTTTTAAATATTTTGAGTATTTTCATGTCTGACCCTCTCCTCACATATAAAAGAAAACTGATTCTCCTCCCTTATTCACAAAATATAAGAACTATATATCAGCTAATAACTACCCCAAAACATTCATAGATTCCCTCCCTCAATTCATAGTCACCTTTTCTTACCCTAATGTAATCCTAGGAATGCATAAGGTTTAACCCAAAGTAGGTCTCTCAAAGAAGAGGTAATCATCTTCTCTGACACTTTCGATGTTTATCTCATCTTAAACTCAACATTAATCTTTGAATCCTTCCAAACTTGATAAATATTATATAATTAGTACACTAATATGTTTTCATATTTATGGTAGAATCATTTTAGACCTTCTTTCCATAAAATGTAAAATGAAATTAATACTCTTGAGTACGTCTGGACAACCGCCTCTATGTAGTTATATGATTAATTTTTGATCACCATCTTTCATGGATCGTTATTATGATATATTTAATGTTTATATATAAAATTTATCACATAATTATGTTTCTGTAATTATAATAAATTATTTACTGTATAAGATTTAATTTTATTGGAAAAAGTAATAATGTTGCTCATGAAAATGTGTAGACTACGACCTCTATAAAATGATATGATTCATTTTTCATGTCCACTTTACATGCACATAAATAATGAAATATTTAATTAAAATAGATTAAATTTATGATATAAAAAGAATTATCTAAATGTGAAATATTATATAGCATTCTCTTTATTCCTTTCATCAAAAACTCTAAACATCTCTCTTGTGTACGTACAGACTACGGTCACCACGAAGTGATGTAATTCATTTGACATCACTACATTATATGAATTATTATAAAAGTTTATATGATAAATAAATATGAAACTTATATATTGATTAATATTTATTATATGATGAAACCATGACCATTATCCAAGTACTAAAACCATCTAATAGAAAGATGCATGGAAAAATAAACAAATTCTCAACCATATCATTATTTTAATAAAGATATTGTTAATAAAAGGATAACTGGAAACTATAAAGGGATGATACATAGTATGTTATGTAAGAATTTGGTTTTGAAATATATTTATAATAAATTTATATTTATTATACATGATATTTGAATATGTGAAAATCATTACAACTCTTGAGGTAAGGTATTTATGTTACAATCCCATTTCTTTTTTTGATTTTTTAATAAATTTTCATTGAGGGTAATTAGGGAGATATTATCCTTTGAAACGCATATATTTTATTATCCTATATTTATTCTTTCATTTTTTATGTATTAATTCAATTTTACTCTCATTGTTACACAAAAAGATCAATAATTTTTTAGAATAAAAGTTGACCGTATTTTCTCTTTTACCAATGAATGATTTCTTACTTGTCCATGATCATCAAAATTATTTTATAAAAGTTTTAACTATAATTAATTTTTTTAAATATTCATTTTAATGAAATATTATTTACTTTTAAAATTTTTAAGTTAAACCATTTTAAATAATATTTTTTGAACAAGTCATTATTGACTTTTTCTAAAAACCTAAAGAGAATGATCACATTTAATGTATATAGTATTAATGGATTTTCGTACCATCATGATCATTATTTTCATTGATGCTTCATTTACATGATTCCTAGTTCAATTTAAAAGATTTTTTTAATTCATATTCTGTAATTTTTAGTTAAAAGTTTATCAAAACAAAATAATATTTTCCCATGTTTTCAAAAAATGGGTTGAATGTTATTTTAAATGTATTTTTAATCTATTTAAATATACTTTAAGGATGGTTTTTTCATTGAGGATATGATTTTATGATTCTATCCATTTTTTTGTGTAAATTATGATGATTATCTACAAATGATGACTACATGAAGCTCGTTTATTTCTGATAGGTAATTTATGATATGATGATATAGTGAATTCTCTTAGGATACCATCAACTTTCTTTATCTAGATGGATTATGATTATTTAATGATTATATGTTTATGAAACATTCTTATTTTACATGGGTTATGTTTTGATGATATGATTAATGATTTATGAACTTTTAAAACACATATCAATAGATTTCAATATGTGATAGGTTATCCTAAAATATTTCATCCCTCCAATGAATTGGATAAAGAATGATATCACATGACATAATAAGGACTGGAATGGTGAGCGAAAAAAGTTGATTAAGGGAATTTTTTCAATATGATAGTATTGGGAGTGAATCTTGACTAAGGAAATAATGTAATGGGAAGTGAGCTTAATCCATAATGATATCCTTGGTAGTTATCCTTGACTAAGGAAATAATTTCTTTGTTTATTTTCCTACCACAAAATTATATCATATGCTTATGATATGTAATCATTACTCAGAATTTATTAATGATGATCCCATATTATTATGTATTATGTATTTTTATTGAAAAAGTAATATTAAATTATTCATGATTAATGATCTTTGACTAATTAGGTTTGAATATCTACTATTATGAACATGTCCCCATACCCTTATGATTAAGCTCACCTATGATCATTGATTTTTATATCTTATGTTTACCCTTACTAATAATATGAAATAACCATTTATTTTGTATCATTCTTCCTCCGATTATAATGAATGGTGTTATTTAAAAAAATTTGAAGAAGGGTAATATGATAGAAGAACTATATGGGAGATGTTGAAGATATTCTATGAAATATGTTTATTATTTTTTTTGTCTCTAAATACATTTATCCTTTATGGTTCTTGGGTGTTTATTATTTTGAAATTTATTGAATAATCATCTAAAATGATGTAATATTTATATATGTTATGTTTGGATCACCTCACCCTTAAAATATATATAATTTCTATATATAGACTAGAGTTCTTATGGACGGCATGAAGAATATATCTCAGTAGTGTCTCACCATGTTCCTGTAGTATACAACATAATATATTTGTATATATAAGGAAAATAAGAATTAAATAAGGCAATATTAGTTATTATAAGAAAACTTGAACACCATGAAGTTTTGGACATCAATTCAACATAAGATAACAAGGACATCATTACACTTGACCATATCTTATATGACACTATACCAAAATACATTCATTTCATCATTTCATGGAAAATGTATATTAATCTATAAATAAATTCTCTGGGCATGGAATGCACAAAATCTCACCCACTTCTAAAAATTATAGGGTAAGTTCATTCATCCATTCTCTGGACCATCCCTTATCACTCAAGTGAGGTTTTACATCAATCATTGGACATTACCTTATAACCTAAGGTGGGGCCTCTCATCCTTATCATGTACCACATCAGGATCGTACCAACCCACCCTCTCAATACATTCCACTATCACAACCATTAACTTCTCACTCAGGGAACAATCCATGGTAACTCCTTCACACTCATGGAAAATCCAAAGTAGCCTTAAAAACACCATCTCACTCAAGGTATGTCTATAATTCATGCACACTATGACTCGATCTCACTCAAGGAAGTCCAACCATCATCTTCTCAGTCATGGTGGGTCTAGGCCTTTTAATCCAATCACCAGCTCACCACCTAGAAACTTGTCACTAAAACCTGGACCCACACCTAAAGTAACTTCACAAATCACCCATCAACCAAAACACTAGGGTCCTTCCGTCCCATACCAACCTCAAATCATCAATATCACTAGGATTATATCACCCCACAATGATACCATATCGTGTAGACTCCTCCTAACCTTATCCCCATAGATGGTGTCTGCATCCTCCTCAAATTATGTATCACAACCTTGTCTCAATAACTCGGTATTTTACCTATCTAACAATATTTAAACAATTGGAAACCTGGTGAAAATTATCAATCAATTTTAATGACTAGCACATGGGTCCCATTCCACATCTTTTATATGATATCCCTCAACCCATCACTTGAACAGATATCCTCTATATCACACCCAAACTACCTTTCATGGACTTACTACAGTCATTATTCACATCAAGTCTTGCATCCACCATCAAGAGGGTGTCCCTCATCAGGTGTGAGACATACGAACATCCCACCCATCACTGCTATGAAAAATTAATCCCATGTCTACCCAACTAGCCGATGATTTCTATCCTAGGATAACCAAGTCACATTTCTCATCCTAAGACCTCTTATAAAATTAATTAATGCCTTCAACCATTATTGAAAATGTTATTATTCTATCCAAAATTAACCAAAGCGATCAAGAACACTTATTATAGCCCAAGGGAGCTCAATGACACCCTCTATGGTTCTCCATGGCCCTTATGATCTTTATTTGTATACCCAGCCCCATGAAACATAAATATATTCATGAAATAATACATAAAATAGTATACGAATTTTTATTAAAGGTACCACCTATATTTGAAACTAGGTTGCCACCCACATCAAGCTCCACTTTCCCTTAGCTAAGACTGTTCATGCCCTGTCTAAACCTTCATCAATTATTGATCTCCTATATCATACCACTTGAAATAAATAATTATTTATAAGAAATTATAATTGATTATCTAATAAAATAAAAAGTGTGATATTGTTAAAAAAACTCATCGAGCATCATCATCAAACAAAAACTATGTGAAGCCACATGTTTTCATCTTTTTGATACCCCGTTTACCCATCTTAACATCGAGTCTCAAACCTGGATCATCCAAAATTAAAGATATATTAGGAAAATATAAAAAAGGGATAGAATATTGATTGAGTACCTGGAATATATGTTGAAATTCACACAAAATCTACCCCATAATGGGGAATTAAATGGAGGAATAAAGGGTGTGTTAGTTAACAATTGTGCACCCCAATTTAAGATATACACCACACGTCCCTCCCTAGATTATAGTGTAAGGAAACTCAAAAAAACTTACATTGTGGCGTAACACCCTAGATTATAGTGTAAAGGTCACCCCATGTGACTACCTATGGTGTGGAGAAAATATACACCACACGTCCCTCCCTATGGGGGGTCCTGATACTCAGACTCCTGAGGTCCCTTTATGGTAAATTCCATGGGTAGATACATGGGAAGTGATGGACCCCCACTAGTATCTAATATAGAATGGAATTTTTATTAGGAAAAGATAACCCAAAAAGAGGTAAGTTCAACCCTAAATCCCACTTATCTCTCTAAGTTGAATCCCCTTCTAGGTGAAAATTGGTATTCCTCATCCCTGACCACTATATCGTAGAGTCCTCACAGTATTGTGGTGGATCATAGTAGCTAAAATTTAAGATGTAGGGAAAACCTAACTATTATTTACTATTTACCCAAACATTCATACAATAGTAATTCCCCATCCATATGCACATACTAGGGATGTTCCAATCGTCATATTTATAATGCATGTTCTAATTCATAAAACAACCTCTCCTTCCGACCAAAAAAATAATATTTCCTATGAAAAAAATGACCTATAAATTTTGGTCTAGTATATTGGATGAACTATTTATTTGGTTTGTGATATTTGTTATACATTAACCATAAAATCATACTGAATTTATTTCCTTAATGGGAGATAAATATGAGGTAGTTTTTGTTGGTGAAATAACTACACTATGATATCCTAAGAACTCAATTATCCCATAATTATATGTCATAAAGAAAATGTTTCATTGCAATACATTCCCAAGATCATTTAGTTTTATAGTTTTAGATAATTGTGACAGAATATTAACTAACAAAACTCATGAATTTTTTAACTAATGGATATTTTTTCCACCATATATGAAACCTATTAATCTATAACAAGCCTTATGCATCTCTCACAAATCCTCCGCACAATATAATATTCTAGATACATCAAACATATTTCATTTCATCATAACCTAAGTAATGGAATCATTAGAAATGGGTGAGATCAAATGTTCTATACGGGAAATCTTATCAACATGTCATCAAGTGATATATCATAATAAAATGATGAAACATAATAATAATAGAAATATCTTATTAAAATAACATGTAATAATAATTTTTGTCCATAATACATGATATAAGGACATATAATTACAAAATTGAAAACATATACAATGGAATGATATTTCTGAAACCTAGGATAATAAACATGAGTCATGTAGTATAATCATTGGGATAAATATATGTAATGTCATTTAAATAAAGAATAAAAACATAATTTGTAACATATATAGGTGTATAAATCCTAAAATAGTAGATAATTAATTTCTATGCATTTCCCATAACATGGTTGAGTGTGCATCACTATCTAGTTCACATAGTGGAGCGGGAATCACTTGCTAATTCCAATACGCATAGTGTAGTAGGAATCACTCCAAACACCCTATAACATTGTAAAGAGGGAATAAATTCTTGATTCCCATAGTGTAGGGATAATTAATACTCAATCCTCATAATTTTTACAAGATATATAAATCCTTAACCAATACATTAGATGGAACAGGGACAAAACCCATCTGGTCCACTAGCCATACTAATACACATCCGCCCCACCTAGTTACTCAGGCTTCCCCTTTTGTACTCAAACATTTTCAGTATTTAACACATATAAATTTTAATTTAAAACACTAAAACTGGTCATATAAAATAAATACATTAACTATCGCATTTTATACCACTTTAAACACACAACAAACACTTTGATTTTTAATAAAACAATTTCTCAAAATCCTGTGTTGTTTTGCTCACAAAACCCCTTAAGAACCCCACTTGTACACTATGCTCACACTTACATGTTACCAAAACAGTAAATACAACACAATACATTTCAATTAAAACAAAAAATCAATATTAGGTCATCCCCATGTTAAACAAGAAGTGGTAACTTTGTAAAACCTTCATTTTCACACAAAAGTGGAACCAAAACAACTCTTTCTTTAAAAACACAATTAATACCCATTTTTACAGCAACAAACAATGGGGATAAGAATTTTAAACAGTATTTTCAGCCTTATTATAGGTCAATAAAAACAACTAAGTATTTATAGGGAATCCCCAAAAAAACCAATAAAACATTTCTTTGGAAAACCCCCAATTTCACACCAAATTGGAATTTAAAATTCAATTGCAATAGAAACATCATTAGAACCAATTTTTGCAGCAATAATAGAATTATATAAACCTAAAAATATTATAAATACAACATTATCATACAAAAATATTACATCAACATTATAATCACCTACCAAATCAAATTAAACCCTTGAATCACCGTGCGAAAATCAAGTCGCACCACTGTCACACCAAGAGGGACTTATATCGAACCTAAAACCACAATAATTGACCAATAAAACCAAAGGTTAAACCCTAGGTTCGAAACCCCATTCCCTGATCATTTGTAACTTCAAGGAAATTGAATGAAACATCATTGAAAGGGGAGAAAATAAGGAGGAGAGACACATACTTGAGATTCTTTGAAGTTCCTCCGCCAAATACCCCTTTAAATGGAATTACAAAGAGGTTTTGAGAAACATGGAGGGCTTCCATATATTTTAGTTTCTAAGGGGATGAAGAAGGGTCTAATTAGGAATTGTAATGGAGTAAATATAGTAAGAATTGAAAGTGTTATGAAGGGAAGAAATTACCTCTTCAAATTCGGATGATTTGAGAAACCCTATCAGGTTCTGCACCCAATCTCCATTTAAACGAGCTCCAAAGAGGGGAAAGAGGAGGGCCATGCGACTGGGTTCATTGGGATTGGGTGACACATGGAATCACCGAGAAATAGTAAAAATTGGGTAATTTATTAAATAAAAAAAAATTGATTTTTAAAACTAGAAATGGGCTTCTGGGTAGGCTCATTCCATTAAATAAAAACCTAAATACACATTGGTTATTGATTTATAAAGGATACAAATTTACATTATGGTGTTAATAGGTCAGGATAGGACATGTAGGAATTTAAATGGATGAGAAATTTTGAAAAATTAAGTATATAAAAAAGAAACAATATTTATTTTCAAATCTGGAATTCGGCTCACGGTTTGGCCCAAATCATAAAAACTCACCCATTCCTCCATGAAATCATGGGAAACCCCCTAAAAAATAATGGAAATTGAAATAAACATAAATTTAAAATAATCTATGTATATGAAAATTCTCCCCACCATGAAATCTTTCCACCCCGAAAAGTCACATCAAGGTCAAAGTGACAACCAAACCCAACAGAGAAACCAAGAGGTACTCCCTTGCCAGGTTTCTCCCCCAAAGGCCAAAACACCTCCAATGATCAATGAAGGAAGGAATACTCTCACAAACCAAACATATACCACTTTCCTGAAACAATAAATAACATTACAACTTTATCCCAAATGATAACTCCTCAAACACAATCCAAACAATACTCAATCAATTTACTCAAACAAACAACAACATCGAACAAGGTTACACTTACCCTACTATAACTAAAACATCGGTCACTCTCCTATCTCAATGTTTACCCAAGGAAGATGCAGGTAGTTCGATATCTCCACATTATAATACCTACTTCCAAGACAAGACCATGAAAGAATCTGAGTTACTCATATGAAGAGACACAAATGGGATCCCCACCAAAAGAGACAACTTAAATATTTTCCCGAGACAGAATCACGACACTAACAGGGGGATGCCCGAACAAACTCCCTAGTACAAGGGGTATATGTCCATTAGAAATTTCTAAAAGAATATGCATGATACCCATGGTGGGTCTCCCCACTACAAGAACAAAACATCTTAACGAACTGGCATGGGCCGATATGAAAAGACCCCAAAATTAAGGAGTTAGGATGGTCGCACGGTTAGTCTGCACAGTATGGGAAACTGTGTGTTAACTATGTGGATCCTCATATATGAATGGTTCATTTTAGGCATGGTTACAACTAACCATGTGAAAACCATGGGATCAACCTTTATAGACAAATTTCTAACCATTCTCCAAATACTAAATGGAAACCAATGGGTGAGGGAATAACATTGTGTGATGACATGGGTAAAAGACCATCGACCTATTTACACCAAACGGGAACAATAGAAGAAATATAATGACACCATAGGTTTAAACTTTTACTATCTTTCATACTGAGGATAGTAATTTGTTCAAGGGTTTAAACAACCCTGGTATTTCCCCTGACTACAAGCCAGCTTCTCTCTGGGACCTATGGATGGAGCTCAAGTCATTGAAGCATCTTCAACCTCGTAGTTAGGCTTTGGAAACCCCTTGAACAAGAATTCTTCTTTCGGTGTCACCAACAACTACACTGCAATCCCTGATAATTTTTCCAAGACATAAAACATTCCATACACACATTACCCTAACCTGATATTTCATTGAAACAAGGGCTTAGAAGATGCACACACATCACACCTTATTTCTTCAGGTGAGAAACAATAGGAGTAAAGAACAATTATACTCACTATCCTCTAAAATGGATGGTTTTGATTTTTTTACAGGGGATACCTTCTCCCAAAAAAACAGAGACTCTCATATAATTTCATGAATTTCACCTTTACGGTCAATCGAGTACATGACATTACAAGGTGTCACCGAACATGACTATGGCGACTGATATAAACAATTCATGGAGATGGACCATATACAACATCCCCAAATAACACACAATTCTAGAAAGTCGCCACAATATCCTCTTGTGACCACATTTCTCACACTGGTAGTTTAACATGAACTCCTTCTTCGAAGAGACTATGAAGGACTGAGAGGAACTCTTAGACACCATCTAGATACTCATCTAGGCTAACAACCCCAGAACACTTCTACATTCAGCAAATTAGGAAAATTAAGAATCTACGGCCTCTTTAAACCTTCCATGATCACTCTCCTGCTACAAGAGGATACAAAAAACCAAGAAAGGAAAGGTTGTATACTCAATCTAAAAATCTCAAGAAAACGATTCCTTATATTGATCAAATGAAGGGTCTTCAAACGGCGAAACAATCCAGGTTGCACTTCAGTTGTGCAATAACCCTTAATGGGGTGTACCTTATCCAACGATTGAACCCAAGGACCCAACCAAGATGGTCCATTGGTCATGATATACCACAACCGAGATCCAAACACATGAAGGGAACCACCGTAAAGGCATCCCCAAACATTTTTCAGAAGAGACCACTAACCATCCCTACAACACAGCTTACCGACCAAACACAAACCCAAAACACAGTTCAAACCAGAGGGGTATTTGGACTCAAAACAACCCACAACATCAACATTTTCAAAAACCCATAATACAAACCATCCCAAACAATTCATCAAGACACCATGTTTTTCTATAAAACCATTTCTTTGAAAACAAATGGTTTAGTAGTAAGTCTATCCACCAATGGTACCCCATGGGCCTCACACATGCATATTTTTGTGCCACACAGGGCACCCTCCTCATATCTGTCTCGACACTCATCCAGTCATGCCATCAACCATCCATCATCCCATGTAACCCCATGCATGTGGTTGCTCACGGAAATACCAAAGGTTAAAATAAAGATTCATTCCACTTCTCAAAACCAAAATGGTCAACCAACAAATCCTTTTTCTCAAAACCGCTAACCAGGAGATCGAACACAGATTACAGCATTAAAAAAACTTTTCAAAAAGGCACAATAATTCTAATGAAAACTCACTTTCAACATATTTACATCAATTTCAAAACAACTCATCCCATTAAAACACATTTCAATAGTTTATAAAACTCTGTTTGAAACACTTTTTCAAAATCAACTTCAGTATAGTTTCTTATTTCAAAAGAGGTGTAAGCACACGATTCTCCATTTCAAAATAATTCTGAATATTTAGTTCCACCATTTCATAAATCAAACCATTCAATAATTATTTGAAAATAATTTCACAAAAACATTACACTTCTTAAAACCAGGTCACTTTAAAACCAAATTTCCATGATTTCAAAACTAAAGAACACAAGACAATGTGAGAGGACACTAGTTTCAGTGGGTGACTTGGACATATGGTTGGCGGCCATATTCCAATAACTTCACTATCACATAGAGTGTTCTACAGAATATCTTCAGCTCCACATGGCTTTGTAGGGCCTGCGATCTCATTGAGACCATTAACCAAAATCTCTTTTCATTTCCCCTAATCATCATTAAACCAAGAAAACCAAAGGACTCTGAAAGGTCCTGACTTCCCCTGGAGACTTGAATTTCGTCATGAGGTTTGGTGATCATCCACACTAATCATAAACAAAATTCTGAGTCCCGAAAATCCTAACTCTATACTATCCCGACTGTTTCCCAAATAACATGACCCAAAGAGAGCGAACCTCCTCTGGTACCATTTTGTCATGAACTAAATCTGGTTCCCACTAAAACCGGCACCAAACCCGGACCGTGACAAGGCCCGAAGGGCGTTCCTGATCCCCATGGGTTGGCACAAGCGCCCAAGAATCATAACATGGTAATTGGGAATGTTTTACTCGAGTTTATAAGCTGATAACAACAAGAGAATCTAATAAAACGAATCTGGATTTTTCAAACCAAACAATCTTTTAAAAAAAATCAGAACTGAATTACATATTTTAAAATAACTCAACAAGACTATAAAAAAGGTACAAAACCAAAATGAAACAGCCCAAGAACCCTCATGGAAAGGGGCACCACCCTTAAGCCATCTCCACAAGACTTCACCACCAAGGACCTACTAGAAACCCGAACCACTAGAACTAAAAACTATACCCAAACTTTGACAACAAAAATAACCAAGTCTACTTTGACCCAAGGTTGTAAGTAGGGTGTGATCCAATGCCCAGTAGGATACCAACCAATGATTCCAAATCGAATGAAATAAATTTTGAAAAGAAATCAGTTTTAATATGCAAAGAAAAGTAGTGATAACTTACAATAAATGCAACTTTCAATTGAAAAAAGTTTTCAAACTAAAATTTTCAGATGTTAACACATTTAAATATAAAATCTTTCAACTATAAATTACTTCAAAAAACACCCTCAATATAAGGGAAAATACCAAAAATACAATGAGTGACAAAATCACAAACACCCCTAGGCACTAGATAGTCTCGAACACCATGTACCTCATACCTCAATGTAAAGTAAGCATAGTAAAATCTGTTCTCGTGCACGAGCCACTAGTGGGGAACATACCCATCACATAGTGGTCCACAATCATCGTCCATATAGTTTAGTTAGTGTTGTATTTATCCAAATTCTTAGGGAAATAGGGACAAAACCCATCTTGTCCACTAGCCGTACTAGTACACATCCGCCCCACCTAGGTACTCAGGCTTTCCCCTTTGTGCTCAAACAATTTCAGAATTTAACACATATCCATTTTAATGTAAAACACCACTACTGGTAACATACATCAAATACAGTAGATATCGTATTTTATACCACTTAAAACACACAACAAACACATTGATTTTTAATAAAACAATTTCTCAAAATCCCGTGTTGTTTTGCACACAAAACCCCTTAAGAACCCCACATATACACTATGTTCAAACTTTTAGGTTACCAAAACAGTAAATCCAGAACAATACATTAAAATTAAAACAACAAATCAATTTTAGGGCATGGCCATGTTAAAAAAGAAGTGATAACTTTGTAAAACATTCATTTTCACTCAAAAGTGGAACAAAAAATTCACTTTCTTTACAAACACAATTAAAAACCAATTTTTATGCAACAACCAAAGGGGATAAAAAATTTAAACAGTATTTTCAGCCTTATTAAAGGTCAATAAAAACAACTAATTATTTATAGGTCATCCCGAAATAAACTAATAAAACATTTCTTTGGAAAACCCCCAATTTTACACCAAATTGGTATTTAAAATTAAATTAAAATATAAACATCATTAGAACCAATTTTTTCAGCAATAATAAAATGATATAAACCTGAAAATATGATAAATACAGCATGATAATACACAAAGATTGCATTAACATTAAAATCACCTACAAAATCAAATGAAACCCTTGAATCACTGTGCGAAAATCAAGTCGTACCACACACCCACCAAGAGGGACTTATATTGAACCTAAAAACACAATAATTGACCAATAAAACCAAAGGATAAACCCTAGTTTCAAAAACCAATTTTTTGGTCATTTGGAATTCCAGGAAATTGAAAGAAACTTCATTGAAAAGGGAGGAACTAAGGTGGAGAGACACTTACTTGAGATTATTTGTAGTTCCTCCACCAAATACACCTTAGAAATAGGATTACAAAGAGGTTTTGAGAAACATGGAGGGATGGCATGGATTTTAGGTTCGAAGGGGATGAGGAAGGGATGAATTAGAAACTAGAATGGAGGATAGACAGTAATAATTGAAAGAGTTATGAAGGGAAGAAAAACCTCATAAAATTCATATGATTTGAGAAACCCTATGAAGTTCTGCACTAAATGGCAATGTAAACGAACTCCAAAGAGGGAGGAAAGAGGAGGGGTGCACGGCTTGTATTAGTGGAATTTGGGGACACTTGGAATCACTAAAAAATAACAAAAATTGAGTAATTTATAAAATAAACAAAATTAATTTTTAAAACTGGAAATGGGATTCTGGGTAGGCCCATTCCCTTAAATAAAAACCCAAATACACCTTGGTTATGGATTTATAAAGGATCCAAATTTACATTATGGTGTTAATAGGTCTGGGGAGGCCAAGTAGGAATTTAAATGGATGAATAATGTTGAAAAATGAAGAAGATATAAAAGAAACAATATTTATTTTCAAATCTTAAATTTGGCTCACGGTTTGGCCCAATTAATGAAAACTCACCCATTCCTCCATAAAAGCATAGGAAACTCCCAAAACCAATAAATAATGGAAATAAAAATAAAAATACATTTAAAATAATCTATGTATGTGACACCGACCCGTCTTCATCCATACAAACATGTTCCACATAAAATCAATCATCATAATATCATATGGAACCCAATGAAACAAAATAGATTTTATATCCCATTAAAATTAAATAATATAAGGATAACATTCATTATTCCATCAATAAACAAGATAAACACATGGAATATAAATGGGTTTTTGTTATTAATAAAATAATTCAGGTTGATACATTTACATGAGCCATGTTGTATTTACATCATATACGTAAACGGTAAATGGTTTATTCAATAATTTCTATAATAAATAGATTTATGGAATCTATGTGAACACCCTTAAATAAGAGAAAAGGATAATAGATTATTCATAAAGGAAAGGTATTAGAAAAATATTATGATTGATTACAAAATAATGTTAGTAATTAAAAAAGCAGTAATGGATCACTCTTGTGATATAAAATAACATTTTACAAGTCATCTAGAGAAAAATGGTATATGGTAAAATTTAAATAATAACCTTTATTTAGCACAAAATATGTCAATATATGTTGAAATATGTGAAAAAAAATTCTTATGAGCTTCAGAAATATCACTTTTAAAATAAGTAATATTCTTGACCATTAAAAAAAATCTAAAAAAGGAATATTTTAAAAAATGTAGAGGATTTGAGTTTCATTTATGAAACAATAACGTCTGTAGAGTGCTATTTAGATGAAAATAAAAAATTTAAAAAATTTATGTTCTCACAGAAAATGTTAAAAATAGTTTCATTTAACAATTTCATGTAAATAACCCATACAAAAATTATTATAAAATTATTTTTAAAATATTAATAAAATAAAAAGAAGTATATAATAAACATAATCCATAATTTTTTCAAATATAATCATAATATCAAAATCATCCAATGATTAAAAACATGAAAAAGTTGGGTTTAATACCTCAAATAAGAGATGAGTTTTGTTTCATTTTCAATAAACACTTCGGGTAAAATATGGATCAAGGGGAAATGAAATTTTGAGGGGACATGAAATACCCCGTGAGTTAAATAAATATGGTAAATCAGGTATAAATTAAACCATATTAAATATATCATGGTGCACAATATCAAATATGTCTCAATAAGTTACATTTGAGATAGAGTAATACATACCTTAATTCTTGACTTCCACTAAAGTACCAGAATCTCTAGTAAAAAAAAATAAACATATTAATTACTTATTTCATATAATTTTTCATATCTATAACCTTTTATAAACACTATTTATAGTTATTCTCTTTATTAATATTATTTATTTATTATTTATTTTTAATATCGACCTTGATCAATCTTGAGTGTTTAGAACTGGTTTTGTAATTGCGATGTTGTTCTTTGTTCTTCTATAAATGTTCATCAATCACATATTATAATGTTTTATATAATTAATTCTGTATAATTAGTTATAATATAATTATTAGATTATATTTCATATTTTATTATGATCCTTGAAGATGAAATTAGATATGAACAAATTTTCGTGTCTTTTAATTAACTCGTGTTGGTATCCTAATTTATGAGTTTAATATTAACGTTAAACATGAAAAACAAAAATAAAATAAAATTTTAATTATTTATATAGTATATTACCATAAATGTATTTCTCATATTCATTAATGAAATAATTTTATAGAATTTTTCAAGTATAAGGATAGACTGAACCTGACATAAGAATTCCATAATTAATGGATTATTATTGTTATGAAAGTGATTTCTTTTGGAACAATATCAATATTATAGAATAATAATAAAACTATTTAGATATTTTTAAGGTTTTATGTAACATCCTATTACATTATATTATGTTTTTTCCTATTTATTTGAGTATCCATTGACTGGATATCTTCACAGGTTGTTTATGGTGTTTTCTTAATTCTTTTTTTGAATGTTTTTGGGCTTTTGAACGGTTGGTGAATATTTTTACAACCCATAATTCCAAACCATGAAACCTTTCCTATAGACTAGGTAGTGTTGAATGGTTTTCACATGGTTTCAAAAACTATTAAACATGAATGGAAGTGTTCACATGTTTGGTGCATGTTTAAAAAAACTGTGTCGCCTAACCAAGTAACACTTCTAGTGGCTCTATTTTGGGTGAAATGTTAGGTTAATGATTAGTAATAATCATTAGACATAACCTAGGAAACCATAAGGACTAGTTTCAATTCCCAAAAAAAGGAAATTAAAATAAAAAACGCCCTTAATAAACTATAAAATCCTCCCACTCCGAATTAAATAGGTCTTTTGGCTCTCCCAACCACTTTTTGTAGCAGATCTATGTTCTGATTGAAGAGGTGATCCCATTACAGTAATTTATTATCTTATCTACCTTTGATCTCTATTATCCTTTTTATTCATTCTTTCTATGGGTTATTATGGACTTGTTTTTCATTGCTTCATAGATGTTTGATGTCGAATTTTGGATTTATTATCTTTTCTCACTTCTATCATGTTCCCTCTTCCTAAATCCAATAACAGCCTTAGAGGTGACACATCTCATATTTATTATGGAAGGACTTTAGATATTCAAAGATGTTGTTTCTAATATTTTACTTCATGTTTTAGATAATTTTTTCTTTTTTAATTCATATATACATGTTTCCTAATTTGTAACCTATTTTCTATGAAATTGTTTCTTTAAATTCCTTGTAAAAACATCTTTTACCCTCTTCTCTTTGAATTTAATATAGTATGAATTAAATGGATATTATATTCATCACCCTATCATATTTGTGACTTTTTAAATTCAATGGATGTATGGATTTATTTTCATTGAACTATTAAAGGGAGACTTGGTGAATGTGAGAGCTTTATTCAGGGTTTTTTCCTAAAATGATATTCCTTTATTTAAATTAAATGATTTGAACTATTTGAAATTTTCTAAATGTTGTCTAATTATTGATTTTTATTATTATCCAAGAGTCCCATTTGAATGATTTTGTATATTTTTTTTAAATATAATTTCTTAGGATATTTCAATTAAGTGATTTATTCCCATATAAGTATGGTGTAAACGCATTTTTTGAAATAACCATCAATGTTTTGAAATTTTGAATATTAATTGAATGTGTTTAATATTTTTTGAAAGAAATTATTTTTTTCAAGTATTTTTTTGAATTATATTGATGATTGTTAAAGGAATTGGGTATCATAACCCTTTTAAAACTTGAATTGATGAAATTTATTTAAATGTAACTAATAATGTATGATGACCCAGTTGGGAATTTATAATGATCTTCTCTTCTAATTATTCCTTAGTGTAGCTTTATGGGTTCGTGAAATTCCCATTTATGGGTCTTGAAAGGTGGATTATTTACTTCAAGGGAGCTTGGTGGGAGAGAGTGAGATATTATTTGAGTGAATGTTCCCATGATTAAAATATTTAGGGCATGATCTCATGATTGATATTGATAAGGATTCCCATTTTGATCATCAAAACATGATTATCTCAGTCACCTATTTTGACAAGTCATGGGAAACTTGGTAGTTAGATGATAATAACTTGATATATCATTCACTATTAGACTCATACCACTAACTAAAAATTATTTTTTATTTCATATTGGGAGGGAACCAAACAACCGAGCCAAAAAACCCCCTCAATGAGGGAAAACATGATGTAGACCCAAGGAATTTACTTGAATGATAGCCTTACACCCGAGAGAAAGAGAACCCAAGAAATCATAGTTAATAGGATCCTCATCCGTCCATCACATATGGCCCAACGAGTCCACCACAATATTATACTCCCTCTAATTATAATGCATTGGCAACCCTTGATCAGTCTCCATAATGCATATGTGGATCATATACACCATCCCCCAAGGAATCGCGTGACAACTTTGAATGGATCTCACCAAAACCTCTGAATCTGATTCGATTTCATCTTATGGAAGGTTTTGTCTCCTACCAAACATCAGAACAGATATAAGTTACCGCACCTCCAAACCCAAGGATCTTCCCATACTATAATAAGCGCTAAACCCCATAATAACCAAACCCCAAGAATCTAGGAGTATCCCACCACCCATCATCACCCCACTCAAATAAGATTCATCCATGTTCTTCTCTAGACACCTAATAGTTAATTCCAACCTGATCCAACACCATCTCATAACAATCCAAAATATATAAATTTTTTAGAAAATTGCAGACTGTAATGGACCACAGACCCCCCCAACAACATACCCAACTCAGGAATGAGTGACCTCAACCACATCTGAAGGAATATAAGGGACTAATTAGAATTGAGTCAAGCTTGATTTCGAGTTTCCTAAATGGTCTAGTAGCTAGAAATAAGGCTAATCACCCAAAGTTTCTACTATATAATGCTTCTCTACAAACCATGAAACCAAGATGTTTGGAAACATTGCAAGGAGAACAACTCATAGGACAATCAAGGATGTGACATGAAGAAGAAAAATAGGTAATTCTCCCAGTCACTCTAGAAAAATAGGCAAAAAGTCAACTCTATCCTTGGATTCACTCAGCTTAAGCAGCGAGAAGCCAATGTAATTCCATTACTTTTAATGTTCTCATTAGTTGGAAGAGCTTTATTCTGGATGAGACAAACTAAACAGTTTATTTTTTTAGAATCTCATTACACCATACCTTTAGTGACCATTCATCTAGGGAATTTCATGCATGATGAAATCTCATGTAATCCCAAGAGAAGCACCTTCTAGAGCTAAAGTCGATGAAGAAAAATCTATCCAGCTCATTATTCATAAAAAATACCTTGGAACACCTTCGTATAATCTGGAGTGAGGGTCATCTAAATGATATTGTGATTACCAACTACCTCACTAAAAGAAATATCTAGATAAGGGAATGATATGGTTGTATATCCACAAAAGTGGTTGTGTGTGGAATTGGTTTTCCTAAGATCCATGATACAAGAAGTAAGACTAGAAATTATTCATGATTATTTCTAATTATCTAGTCTATGTTGGACTCACTATCATACCAAGGTTGTTTTCATTACATTCATATACTTGATACTTGAAAAAATATAACATTCTTTGTCACTTCTTGGTACTGGAGTTTTCTTACTTGATTGAGTGATTTACTTGATTGATCTATTTATTGAAATGTTATTCCTTTACTCTATTGTATTTACTCCTTTATATCATATGATATCAGGTTCATGTTCTTACTTTTCTTTATTAATATAACATTATCTTATGAAGTGGTTAAAAAATATTTTCATCAATTCTTTTTGTTTTAAATGGTGAAATGGAACATTTTATAGATTTTATTTGATGGATGATTTCTAAATGTTTACAAATCTATTTCAAAACTATGATTTATAATGAATTTATTTTACACATTTATTTTCATATTTGACTTAACTTACAAATTAACTACATATACTCTTTGGTGGAAACCATTTGGGATCTATATCTCACTCCCTTCATGTACTTTTTAGTCTTTTTATCCCTATTATTCTTAAAAAGTATACTCATGTGATCATCTAATTATTTTTAAACATTTGGGTTTGGATGATTGTGTATGGGTGACTTGAGACATGGTGTATGGTTAAGGAACCCCAGGAGATGGTTTTTGGTTGCTTTGTTTTATTTATAATTTGGTATCATCTTCATGTAAATTATATGATTACATTTACGTATGTATCTGATGATATTTACACAATTTACATTGTTTATTATAATATTTTGTTGGTAATATAGTTGAAAATGGTTATTTCTTAATTCTCAAGTTCTTATCACCAGCCTTTGGAGATCTGGACCAATCTTCATGTGAGTGGAAATTTGGATCAGATACTAGTTTAGATGGTACTCCAGGTGGGTTCATCACAAATGGTATCAAATGATGTATTTCTAGAAAAGTAAACACTTCTCCATGAGACCCCTTATGTTATTTAGTGTAGTATATAATAATAATGATATTAAGAATGTTTCATGACTCAATAGGTAGTTCTTGAATGATTTTTTGATCACCACACGTTCTAGATGATATTAGATTTCAAGGCGAATGTATGGACTTGTGTATTTATTTTTAGTTATTGGTTTCATTATGATTACTTAGATTTAGATTCTTGATGATATTATCTTGGATTTTAAAAATATATTATATGTTTTTGGTTGGAAAGAAAAGATGAAAAAAATCACACTTTTCCATCATGATCTAGAAAACTATGGGGAATCATTGTGACATATTTGAATGTAAATCTAGGAACTTTTGTGTGGTTAACATGTAATTTTCCATACCATTCAACCAAGCCATTAATAATTGTACTTTAACCCAAACCTAGGGCCCTTTGAATAATTTCCAAGATGAATTCACTTATTTAGGGTTATTTGGAATTGTTATGAATGCGCTTAGTTTCATGCCATTGTTTTGTTGTTTCATATTTGGTCCCTTACTGTTATTTTTAAATGATTTCTAAATACCAAATTATGTCTTAAAAATGTTTCTTGATTTTTTTAAGAAATGTTTTCAATTCCCCAAAAGTGATTTTACAGGTTCTGGTAATGGATTTATGAAAAAAATATGATAGATATATATCAATATTTTAGGTTTTGATGAAAAGTATAATGTTTTATTAATGCTAAAGTAAATATTTTTTAAATCAATGATGCATAAACCAAGTGGTTTATGGATTTTTTTTAAATCTTTTGGATTGCTTGTATTCAGTCTCAGATTTTGTATAATGTCTTTTTTAATGAGACTGTGTTTGATGATGATCATAGATACACCCCCTAATGCTATACATGAAAGATATGATTTCCATTCTTCATACCAATTTTTGAATTGTTACTTCACATTTTACAGAAGTTGCATCTTTTGTCGAGGCCTCTATCCAAGCTCCATATTGAGTAGTGGATCCAAGGAAAATTCAGCCTTTGAACCACTTCCTTGACTTATTGGATTAACATACTTTATCTTATAATGGTTAATATGTTTATCTTGAGGTTTTAGAATTTCTTAACAAAGTTAATTATACCATTGATTCTCCCAACACTCGTGATGGTCTAAGAGTCAATTATGTCAATTATTTGTTTGAGGGACCTACCCATGAGTGGTGGGAAGTTTTTAATACCTCATATATATATTAAAGAATATATTGGGAATTCTTCAAATAAGTTTTCATTATATTGAGGAATCATTGGGATGTGAAGAAGGAGAATGTTACCAAGTTCTTGTGTTTTGGTCAAGATGAGAAATTGTTTGGAGTGTATGCCAAACAATTCACAATTTTAAAAATTTTCCAACCAAATATTGATGGAAATTAATTATATAAGGCTATATATTTTAGTAAATTTGTTCAACCATACCTTCTAAACAATGTTCCAATGGTTTGGTTGATCAATTATTCAAAGACGCTCAACATGGATTTTTCAGCTGTAATGGAGCAAGTAAAAAAACATGAAGGGAAGAATGGCCCATTCATTTTTATGTAAGGAAAATCTTATCAAGGAAATAAGAGTCATCCAACATGTTTCTAGTTAAATGAATTGGTCATTCTAAGAGTTTTTGTAAAAAATCACTAAAGTATTATTGATTATGTTTCCATTGGGATCATATTAATAGGTTCTGTATATTGTGAAATATAAAAGGGGAGTTTTAGTTAGGTATCATAAACTCTTTACTATGGAGTAGTAGATTCTTCAAGATAATAGGGATTGATCCATAGGCCTTGGAGTGAATCTTTTCACATAGTGAAGTGTCTACTAGTTTAAAGATGTTGTATGTGTTGGTCTAGCTTCTTTTTCCTGACATATGAGTACAAACATATTGAGATATACATTTTTCAGCATGTCTATTTTTGGAATTCACCTATTTTTAAATATTTATGAATGATATCTTGTGGAATTTGGGTTGGGTTATTTGTGGATTGATTATGTGACAATGGCTTCCTTTACCTGATATCTATATGGTTGTTCCTTATGGATGTTTACCCTTAAATTCTTATTCTTATTTTTGAATGCCTTTGAATCCTTGAGGTTTGTTATTAACCCGGTTGAGTAGAATATTTTTATGATTAATATTGAGATGTTTTTTCTTTTTATTCTTTGAAATCATGTATATTTCTAAATATGGGTGTCATACTATCATTGGTGTTGGATACTATTCAGTTTGATTGTTGTTCCTTGGAATCCTATTGTTTTTTCATTGATCGTTAGTGCTCAATTTTAAAATTCCTGATGATCTCCCTTATGAGAGGGATGTTATATATTGTTCACTAACATAATTTTTCAAGATATTTCTAGATGGACTAGTTTTGTCTTTAATAATTTATTCAGGAAACTAGTATGATGTGGATTCTTGATTTAAGAGAAACCAAGAGGTGATGGCATTTTATTTGATGAGATCATTGAAGGGTGATTCTCAGTGTTAAAAATACTAGGTAACTATCGAGTACATTCTTGAGGTTTGAATACCTTCCTGTTATTTTTCCCTAGCCTGTGGATCTTTAATCGTTTTATTTTTCAATGGTGAGAGGTTAAAGTCACTTATTTGGTTCAAAGGGGTGTGTTTGTTTCAGATACACTATTTTGTTGAATCTTTAAATTTGGAGGATACCTTCTCTAGTTCTCTGATCATTTTCTAGTTTAGAGATGTATGATGATATTGTTATCTGGAACTTACCGTTGTGTGTATCTCATTATCCTTTGGGTGATTCTATCTTACAGACTATATACCGTCTACCTAACAAGATGAGTGAAAAAATTTTTTTCCCATCTTATTTTATCTTTCACACTGGAATATTTCCAGAGATATAAATTTCAATAAAAGGGAGTTTGTAATATCATGTTACTTCCTTTTAGGTATTTTGACCCATTTATTTGATTAGTTTTTCCTTGGATCTCATTTTGTGTTGTTTTCTATGTTTTTTTTTGAGTTTTTTTTAATGTTTATAGGATTATTAAAGGTCGGTTCATGGATTGTAAAACCATGTAGTCGAATCATAAAGCATCACCAGTAGCCTAGGATAGGGAGCATATATTTCTCTTGGTTAGTCGAACCACGAAGCCAAACACTGAAACCTGAATATAAGGGGTCGAATGGTTGGAACACAGTTAAACAAACCATGTTCCCTAACCACAAATCTCCTTCTATGGATCTATTTGGGGTTCATGATTAGTAACATGATTATTATTAAATGTGTGACCTAACCCAAGAAACCAAACCGGAATGTTGTAATGCCCTAAAAAGGAATTTAAATCCTAACCCCCCCCCCAATTAACCCAAAACTCATCCCACCCAAACCATAATTAATCCTTTTGATTTTGGGAGCACTCTAGTGGATATTGGAATCCCCAAACCTCATTTATTGTATAATAAATGTGAATATCAAAGTAGTGATCCACTTATTATATGTTATTATCCTCTCGACCTTCAATCTCTCATATCCTTTTGATTCATTCTTTTTAGAGTTCATTATGTACTTGTTCCTTGTTATTCCATGGATGGTTGATGTGGAATTTTCTATCTAGGATCCCTTCTCACATCTATTGGTATTTTCTTATAAGATCTGATGATATCCATCTAATGAAGAACATCTCATATCCGTTGTAGTTAGACATTGAATATTCCACGTAGGTTTTCCGATATTTCTCATTCATATTTTAATTCACTGTAGCTTTATAATTTATAGATAAATGTTTATTAATTTATAACTCATGTTTTATAAACTATTTCCATGGTATTACTAGTGAAATAATATATTACACTATTTTATTTGAATTCAAGATAGTATGAAATAAATGGATTTTATCCTGATATATCTCACCTTTATTTGAATTTTTAAATTCCATGTTTGTTTTGATTTATTTTCAAATAAATTATAAAGGATTATTTAGTTAAATTGAGGGATTTGGATCAGGTTTTTGTTCCTAAAATGTAATTACACACTTTGAATGAAATGATTTGAACTATTTCATTTTTTCTTTATATTTTCAATTTCCCAAATATTTGAAATTTCCATGGGCCCCCTTTGAATGATTTTAACATTGTTTTGAAATGTTCACTATTGAGTCATTTGAAATTTCTTCACATATAAAGAATGTTTAAACCAATATTATTCAATGACCATTAGCCTTTTTAAATTGTGAAACCACATTGAAAACCTTTGGGATGTTTTAAAGGAAATTCATATTTTAGAGGCACATTAAGAATTATATTAATTATTGTAAAAAGAAACAGTTATACTTTCTATTTTATATTTTAATTGAAGAAAATGTTTTGAATAAATCTAAATATGTTTAGCGGACTATTTGGCACGGTATAATGATCCTATATTGCAATAATCTCCTATTTTCACTTTCATAATTCTCATAATTCAAATTTATGCATGTTGAAAATTTGATTATTTATATTGAGGGAGATTAGGTGTGAGTGTGACAAATTTTTTGAGGGAATTTTTCAATGATTTATTTGTAGAGGTCATGATCCTATGATTGATAATGATAAGGATTCCCATTGTAATCCCCATGACTTGACTATCTCACACACCTATTTTGGAAATTCATGGGATCTTAGTAGTTAGATGAGATGACCTAAATATATGATTCACTAGTGGACTCACACCTCATTTAGAGGATCTATAAAGAACATGAAAGGTTTAGGCTATGAACGTCGGTCTAGCAAAGCAGGTGTGTGTGAAACTAGATTTCGTGATACTCGTGAGACTAGAAATAATCATGGTGATTAGTAAGGGTGATTTTTTTATTAGCTAGTGTTTGGTTTACTAAATATCATAACTATTTTGTTCCTGTGAAATCCATTTAATTTATACTCAATAAATAATAGTTTTTATTATCAATACTAGGAACTACAGTTTCCCTGGTTGATGGATTACAACTCTTGATAGATATATTTTTTGAGATGTTTCACATTGTATCTATTTTATTGACCCTTTTACATATTCTGATATAAGGTAACTGTTTATACTTTTATAGATTGTTCTGAATTTATCTTGTGAAAGTGTTTTTGAATATTTTTAAAAAAATAATTTGTTTTATATGGTGAAATTATCTATTTTGTATATTTCACGTTATAATTTTTTGTTTAAATTTTCAAACCTCTATTGATAAAAGAATCTTTTTAGTCACTTTGTCATACACCCTACTTATCATATTTGGCATTCCTTTTGAAGTAATTAAATTGACACTTCTAGGTAATCATACTGGGCTCTATAGCTCCAAACCTTATTATATTGTTTCTTGTTGGATTCTATCTATTTTTTATAGAAGGATACCATTTGATCACTGACTTCTTTTAGATCCTTGAAGTTTAGTTAACCAAGGATGGGTGACTTGAGACATGGTTGGTAGTCATAGACCACCGAGAGATGGGTTTTGGAAGCACTTTTTATATTAAGTTATGTACCATCTCCTTGTATATGATATGATTTTTATGATGTATGTACCTGGTGATGTTTCCTATGTGTAGTTTTTTTATTATAATTTTTTTTCATGAAATCTTTCCCAATGGTATTTATTGATGGGTAGGAGATTTTCATCGGCCTGTGGATACTGGGAACTCTCTTTCGGTTAGTGGAAAATTGGCTAGGATAAAAGTTTATATTGAATTCTACATTGGTTTGACAACTTTTACCTCATATTTTAAGTTGAATTTATAATTAATTATACTATAGATGAAAAAATAAGATATTTTTCGTAGTTGATGTGATAGTCTACACAAACGCATGAATGGAATGTTTTTTCTTAATTGTAAAGGGTTGTGGTTTTTAAAATTAATTACCACAATAAAGAAATATTAAGTATATAATAAGTACTAAATTAATCATATTATATTTGGTAAAATATATTTTAAATGTAAATATAGAAAATAAAAAAAATTTGGGAAATTTTTTCTTGCATTGAAAACATTGAGTTTTCAATTGGAGGATTTCTAGAGAATATAGGGATTAGGAAAAACTATCATGTCCAAACTCTTGATTTAGTGAAAAGGGATTATTGGGGATGTAAAAGGTGTATAAATTAATGAGGAAAATATAACTTTTATTTTACTTTAAGTGTTAGTGAGAGGCCCCTTTTATAAGTTTTGAGAATGGAATTTTTTTATTTATTTCATTTTAATATGAAGTGAGAAAATGTTTCACTTGTCAAGAAGACTCCGAAATAAAAAATAAGTGAGTGGCGATAATTTTTTTCCCGAAAAACATAAAATATTCAATTAGAAATAATTTTTTAATTGTTAGGCCTTTTACTCCTTTGCTTAACCCTTTTTACCCTTTTTGGCTATTGCGGTGATAACTCGTTTTTAAATAAGTAATTTATCCTATATAATAAAAAATAAAATATCCCTTACTAAATAATAGAGAAGTTTTATTTAAAATTTTTAAACCAAATTTATTATATTCACTTCTAAATGGGATGAATATTAATTTTAAAAAGTAAATGTATAACATATTTAAACCTTTTTTTAATAAAAATATTAATTTTATTATAAAATTCAAAATATAGGTTTTTAAATTTAAATTTACACTTTAAAATAAATATTGTTACACATAAAACATATATTTTTTCAATAAATTGGTTTTTTAAGTTATAGTTTATGATTTTATAATACTTATTTCTTAAAGGGGTCAATATTTTTAAAAACATTATTTTTCACTATACAAGTGAAAATTAAACATTTTTAAAAATTCAAAAAAAAAACAAAGTTAATTTTGTTCATTATAAATTCAAATATTATATTTAATTCAGTTTAATAAAATTCTAAAATTTATAAATTTATTTTTTAATCATTAGTAAAAAAATATAAAGAAAAATGATTTTATAGAAAATGTTATTTTTGAACATTTAATGTTCTTGATATTATTACATAACAATTACTAATTTAAAGAATGTAATATTCTATATTATCATAATAATAAATTAAAAGTGATCGATTTAATTTATTAACACACTAAAAATTTATTTGATAAATAATAATCAAATTAATAAATTAGTTATTCATATTGTAAATGAAATATTTTTTATTGATAACTATATTTTTATTTACTAGGGGATTTATTGTTATTATTTTAATTTTATTTAATTGTGTTCAACTAATATGTCATATATATATTTTTATTTTATTATTTAATGTAGACGAATCTAATATTTATATAAGGAAAATATTTTGTGAAGTCTTGTTCCGTACATGCACCCTTTTAACTTTGATCTTATTTGTGAATATGGAAGGGGAAATGAAATTTCTAATTCTCTTAGTATGAAGTATCAACCTAGAATGGTGCATGTATTAATGATAGTGTGGTGGTTGGTTTTTTTTTATATAATATTCATTCATATATATTCAATTTTCAAAATGAGATATTATAAAATCATATATATTATATATAATCATTAGTGGAAAAAGTGAAATAAAGTTATATTTTTTTCAAAGATTATACCATTAATTGAGAGAGACTCAATAATGGTGATATCATAAATGGACAGTCCAGTGATTCTAAATTTTTCAATTTTGGTTTTTAGAAATTGATGGTTTCAATAAACTTGAAGGAATAGTTTATATGTGAATATCATTCTTTTTGATTGGATGTTCAACATGTAATCTCTATGATATTTTATGATTTTAATAGGTCATTTTTTGTAGCTTGAAAATATTTGATAAATTATAATATTTGTTTCTCAATGTATTATTATTTAACTGGACATATTAAAACAATATTGACCTGAAACTTATTTAATTTCAATTCTTATACCAATATGAAAGTGGCATGATTTCTAAATAGACTTCATGATGAGTTTACCTCAATTTATGAGTCGCAGTGCTACAGTAATAGTGATTTTGTATTATCTGAAAAATACATCTCTTTTTATACCTATCTTAGAATAATTCTCTACTATTGAGTTAGGAACATTATACAAAAGGGAGACTATGAAAATTTATTGAACACTAATGAGCATTATTTTTTCTTAAGACGTGATATTTACTTCCACGTTCTAGCAAGGTTCATAGAATTCTCTCGCTACTCATGTATAAATATTTATATCTTGTCACCCTCAAAATAGATGGTTAGTAAAAGAGTATTATTCATATAAAGAAGCATATTATTGGATATTGAATCATTTATTTCAGTGGGTCCTAGGTAGATCATTTACTACTCATATATTTTACCAATAATAATAAAGATCAGTTATCCATCCAAATAAATCCACTTGAATCTATTTATGGTATCTATTATATCTCTCCTTTATACTTAATAGAGATTGGTGGGTAATTATTGGTTATTTCTATCAAAGTTCTAGATACAACAAATTAAGTAAAGTCAATCAAAATTCATGTTTTGATTTATTATAGTTTCTAAAAGTCTTATGTTGCTCATAAGAAACAACAATTATAATTTAAATATAGTGACAGTTTTTATCAAATTGTCTCCTCTATTGATTCATTGATGGATTGGGGGTTTAGGGAAGTTCACTCCGTAGTTTAGTTGGTTTTTCAATATTTCTTTACATATCAATGAAATGTATTGAAAATTATAATTTTTTCATTAGTTAAAAGATAAAAATAATATATTATATATTTAATAAATATTGAAAATGTATTTAATCCATATCTTGTAATTGGGTTTATAAGAAATAAATGGAATTAAATAGTTATTTTTTATAAAAACCCATTTATATTTTTAAATTAATAATCAAGGACTTATGAGGAAATAATATTCATTTGGTTTTTGTATAATATAAATATAGATAGCCTTAGGAAGAGACTTAGTAATGTGAAACTATGGTTTGATCCCAATGGATGGTATTTTTATATTATATTTAATAATTTAAGAGGGTGTATTTATTCCAAACATTTCCATGTCATCCCACATCATTTACACTAGCCTATGGGGATAATGAAGCATACATATGCCCTTATGAAGGTCCCAATATTGATAACAATTAATGTAGGTTGGGTCATTATTCGAGTTCTATTTGTGATATTTTTTAAAATGTACTAATTAGAATGATGGGAATTTTTTTTGGTATTTTTAAATTAAGAAATGGTTTTTACAAATGTTGCATTTTAAATAAAAAAGTAGTTTGGAAATGATATATTCAGTGGAAGTAAACCAATAAATTTTAACATGAAATATAAAATTAGAAATTCTTATTGTTTTTGAATAATAAATTACATTAAAAGTAAATATATAATGTGAATTTAAAAGTAAGACTTCTTTATAGGTGAAATTGATTTTATTTAATAAATTTATTCAAAATATTTGGAAATCTAGTGGTAGATCAGGATATTGGGAATCACATGTAATTATTATGTTGAAGAGTATTTAAATAGGATCATTTAAGTGATTTGATAGTTTAATATTGATGGTTTCTATAGTGGGGAGTAGTTTCATTTAGTTTATTCATTTTTGTATTAGAATAATGGTGAGTTCTTTGGGATATGTTTTTACTTATTAATTATCCCAGAACTCTTCACAATTTATATATGTTTTTTATTCACTCTATATGTATGGGTAATATTTTTACCTTCATAGGTGTGTAATTATATGAATATCAGGCCTCTTAATTAATATTGGTCTATTCATTTAAGATAAAATTAATACTTTCATGTCGTGATTTAATAGTACATTCTCAGATATTAAAAAACATCCATATAAAGACACAATGATATTTTTTCCAAGAATAAATAACTTGAATTTTCACCTAATAGGATCTTCTAGAAGGAGTAAAAAAATTTACATGTGCTAGAAATAACAAAGAATACACACAACCATCAGCTAATGGAGATTCTATAAGGATTTTTTGACCTCTTATCCCAGTGAATTATTTTTAGACAAGTTATATTACTATCTATATGATACAAAATATTAGAAAATTTATAGGGTTGTAATAAAAACCTCCTCATTTCCATTTATCCAATTCCATATAGATGTGTGATACCTTTAATAGTAAATGTTTTTTTAAATGTCCAAAAAAATTTGAGGAATATTTATTTTAAATCAAGGAATGTTTGAAGGATTGGTTGAAGAGTTTTATGATTAGTTCTATCATACTAAATGATATGTTTGTTAGTAAATTTTTTGATAAATATTACCCACTATTCAAGATTTTGTAGCTATGAAATGATGTTTCAAACCTTGTTTAGTAGGATGGTGATCCCACGTTCAATGTGTTGGATAATTTTAGATAGGTCTTGTGAATATTCTAAAACCATGGACTAGACATTTGGAATCAAAGGAAAAAAAATAATATAGTAGATAGTAATTTTTTGAGATATAATTAATTATTTATTTGATAGAGGATTAATATAAAATATTCTTAATGTATCATGATACTTTAATGGTAAAATGACTCACTATGATAGCCATTTCATAAGAGAAATATGACCACTGATGATAAAAATACCTCATGAGGATGAGACTACTCACATCGCTATCCAATTGGATACATTGTCAAAAAATATGATTTTTAAAAAATTGAAACATAAAAATTCAATATAGAGTCATATTCTATAATATTTTGAGATATGTAGAGGGATATATATTTAGTAAGAGATTTGGGATGGTTTTAAGGATAAAAAACCACCATATTGAAATTACGTGAATAATAAATGGCCTAAAAAATTTTGATGAGTTTTAATTTACAGCCGTAATCTATTAATTGAAATCATATTCTAAGAAAAAATCTAAAATAAATTGGACTAAATATTAAGTGAAACTTATGTTCACATGGATATTTCCACCAACCCCAATGCATGGTAACCTTTCAAGAATGATTTTAACCTCATATAACAAAATTTATATAGACTATATAGAAGTTATATTTGTAAAAAAAACATATAAAAACCTCTCTTTTGGATATTATTACTAAAAAATTACAAATTTTGATCTACTAATAACAAATCATGAAATTTCATTGATGAATTATAAATAAATTATTTAAAACTATGAGAATCAAGATGAAAAAATTGATCAAACCTTTTTAGTTTGATTATTTGGTATGATTTAGAGTAAAATATAGAATACCACATGTGGGAAGATAAACAAATAAAAATTCATAATGAGAAATATTTTATTGAAATGAATCCAATATAGAATGAATAATATGTGTAAAAAATTGAAACGTAAGGGAGAAAATAATTATAAATGATATGATAATGATATAAAGGATCAAAAATATAAATTATAGACAATAAAATAAATATAAATTCCCTAGGGATTATATAAAGTTAGTGTTATATAACCTCACTCTATAATTATCTAAGAGGGTAAAATTATAAAGAAGAAAAATATAATTTAAGAAATTTAATTAGATATTTAAGAAAAAATCATATCAACATAAATTTCATTGGTGAAATTTCTTATATATGGTAATATAAAAAATTCTTAAAGGAGATATTTTTCAATAAAAGGAAATCAAATGTTCAATGAGATATTTCCTTTAGCGAGGTGTTTTCTACTATTCTTCAGTATTAAATTTTTTCCAATCTATGTGATATTGGAATTTTTCCATTCTACTCACATTTGGGTTGTGAAAATTTGGTAATTCATTCTATAACCTGGGTGCAAGTGTTAATTGGATCCCATTAAGCATGTTTTATATGTCGTAATTAGTTGAACCTATACCAAAAGTGTTGTAATTCAACTCACCAATAATTAAAGGAAATATCATAATGGAATTATTGTATAAATTATTTTCAATGTGTAGAATTTCATCTAACTTATTAAATTTCTGATTATTAAGGTATAAAAAGAAGGATATGCTCTCATTATCCTTAGGAGACCATTCCATGTCATGGGAAAATCTTTGATTGATATAAATGAAGAAATACTGAATATTTTAGTTGGAAATGTATAGGATAAAGATTCCATTTATGGAATGAATTTTATATCAAGGAAAATAAATTTTAAGGAGATTGGAAGGTGTCAAAAAATCCTAATGAAGTATGAAAGTGATGTTAAGGTGATCCAATCATAAATATAAAAGTAAACTATTAGTCATTTCACTAAAGAACAAGGTTATATATATTAAAGGATAAATCTCCTTAAATCTGAACATTATTGTGATGATCATAAAGGTAATCAAATACATATATGGATAGAAGGATGTTTTTTCAACTATTATACTTTTATATAGATTTTTCAGTATTTTATAAGTCCTCAAGTAGTGTTGAAGTTTTTCTAATTGAGTTATAGTGAATTTTGAATTTATAAACGGGAGTTTCAAAACCCACGTACCATGATTGGTTTAATATATGATAGAGTATAAGTGTTTATAATTGAGTTATGGTGAATTATTTATAAGTTTTTATATTATAGGCTATTTTTTAATATCACATTTTGTATTATATCAGGCTTGTAGATGATAGAAAATGTGTGTGAGATGGGTTTAATATATGATTTAAAATTCTCTTAAGATAATGTTTCTATGTTGAGGGATATAAAACTAATTAAACCATATAAAGGGATCCACATATGATTCAACCACATATGGGTATGGATACAATAAGAGTGACAATATATGATTGAATCGTTATTTGAGTCACTAATGTATGAGTGGAATCAATGTGTGAGTAATTTTGAAGTGATTCACTTCTGAGTCACTCACATATGAAGGACTGCATCGGCCAAAGAGAAACATTAGAGGCATATACTTAGTGAAATTTTTAGAATGATGAGACATGAATATTTTTAGATTTATATAATTTATATAAAGAAGAAATAGGGAAACAAATAATTATGATAGTCATGACCTATTATTCAAGGACTCAAGAATCATGGTCAATTAAAGTGGATTGTGGTTGAATATAGGTTTGGAGTATCAAATTGAAGGTTATGGTATGAGAAGGGAATGTTTTTTTCTACACTTACTAGTGTTTCATTTTTCAAGACACACTACCATGTCACAGTGCATGAGATCATGCACACATGGATGGAAATTTCAAAATATTTAAATGAAGATTATTCTATGGAGAATTAAAATATAGAAAAAAACCAAGTCCTTTATAGATTTAAAATAAATTATTAACTAATAATTTAAAATGATATTAAATGATAAATAAATCATAAATTATATTGGTCAGAATGGCCCAAAGGTATTCAGTTTTTTATTATTTTTTCAAGCCACACTACCATGTCATATTGTATGAGATCATGCACACATGGATGGAAATTTCAAAATATTTAAGGGACGATTATTCTATGGAGAATTAAATGATAGAAAAAAACCAAGTCCTTTATAGATTAAAAATAAATTCTTAACTAATGATATAAAATTATATTAAATGATAAATAAATCATAAATAATATTAGTCAAAATGGCCCGAAGCCCTTCATTTATTTGATAATCCACCTTTGTAGGGCTAGTCGGCTAGCTATTCTATGGAAAACTATAGAGGCCCGGTACCGATGGCAATGTAATACCCTCTCATTATTCCAATTCAGGTTAGCACTACTTTAGCGAATTCACCTTCCATGAATCCTCATATGAAGCCTTGTCCCTTGTATTCTTCCTAGTACACCTATATCATTATATGGCCTGAAGGCCTTGTGGTGGCCCTAAGTCTTTATGGTGGCCCGAAGGCCCTGAGAGACAATTGGCCTGGAGACCTTGGGTAACCTGAAATCCAATCAAGACCCGATGACCAAACCAGTGGCCTATAGACCTAGATGGATGAATAGTTCTGGCTGTTACAGTACCAAACAGTGCTTGGTATAGTACTTCTACAGTACCCTAGAAATATGTCTCTACCCAGATTTTATCTCGGGGCTCTTAGATGCACTTGTTGAGTCCTCACCAACTGAGCTAAAGATCATGTTATTATAAGTTATATAACATTTATATTTTCTGATATATTTTTTATTTAAATAAATTTAACTTGTTTGATAAATTGCATTATATGATAAAGTAGGATTGAAAAAACATTGATATACTATTGAAATATTATTATTAAATTGGTTTTTTATAATATATTCCATGGATTCTTATGTATTAATATGAGAAATTAAATTTTAAAAAATATGTACAAAATCATTCCTTAATGAAAATCTACTGATTTGTTTTAAAAAAATAAGTATTCAATATTATATATTAAATATAATATAATTTTATTTTTAAAGGTAAGTATTTCAATGTGTTTTATTTTTTTATATATTATGTTTTTATCACTAATAAAAATAAATTTTAATGAAATATATTGATATTGAAAGTAATCAAAATAATAATTATTTCTAAATTGATTATCAATCGGTTAGAAGTGAAGATTAAATTATTTGATTTTAAAATGAGTTATTTTAAATTTAATTTTTAGATAAAATATTCGATAATATATATTAACATTTATCTAATTGTTTTTATTAGGAAATTAATGAGAATTAAGTCCTTTTTATACTTTAAAATACTTTTCCTCTAAAAATAGTTTTAAAAATATTTATGTGCATATATTAGAATTAATTTATTCCACTTATAAAAATTGAATCTTGTAAAATGGATATCATATTATTTAAAATCATAATAATTATTATTTAATAGGATTGACATAATGTTTATCCATAATTAATTGTTACTATGGTCAAATTTTCGTTACCACGGTATGGGTTAAAAGGGTTTAAAGTGGGGTTAACCTAAAAGATGAGGTTAAAAATAACACAAAACACTTCCTTTAATCTGATTAGTAAACTAAATATAAACCTTTAACTTATTATCTTGGATTTCCATCTAATTTTTATCCATGTTCCCATGATAATTGCATCATTATATTTTAGTGTTATTAACATTTACATGCTTCCCCCCACCTTGGTTATAAAAGGGTGCCTCGTCTTACCGAACTTCTCTGAGTTTCGTTCCTTTTAAACATGTCTCAAATGATATATAACCCAAATTAAAAAATTTATCAGTATATTTACTATATTTATATGGTTTATGTTAATTTTATATCCATTTTATATCTATGCCATATCCCTTTGAAAATAATAACATCACTCGTGTGTATGTGTGGACTGCCACCTACACAATGTGATGTGATTCATTTTTAATTTTTTATACACATAGATGGAAATAAGAATATATTTAATGAATTTATAATAAATTTATAATACAAATATGATTCCATGAACTTTAATTATTATTTACCTTTCTTTACTTCAATCCATAAAAATGTAGAATCATCACTACTGTAAATGTACGTACTACCATCTCTAAGAATTGATTTTTCATCACTGCCTTTAATGGATGGAAATAAAATAAAAAATAATAAATAAAATATGATATTTCTGAAATTATTAAGATTATATGGACTATGTGACCAAGACCAAGGAGCAAGGACAAAAGCATCAAACAAAAATAAGCATGGAAAACATACATGTTTTCACCAAAATGTTCATTTTAATGATGAATTACTACTAATGGGTAATACGAAATTATAATTGAATTATATAGAGTAATTTATATATGAATATGGATCTATAAAATAGATATAATAAATATATATTTATTATATAGTTTTTTTACATGTACAAATAAATATGGGACTTAAGGTAAGGGTTTATGTTATATTCCCATTTCTTTTCAGGATTATATATGATAAATTTTCATTGAGGGAAATGATGTTATTAATATACGTTAAACCATATATATTTTCTTATCCACTAGATATTTATATAATTTTCATGTACTAGTACCATTTTCTTCTCTTTAGTACTTAAAATGATTGAGAAAATGGTTTTTATAACAACTAAACTTATTTATTATTTATGGGTGAGGAATATTTCAACCCAATGACCATGTTATTCATAATGTATTATGGAAGTTTTTATATTCAATTTAATGATATAAAAAAGTTTATTTTTTTTCTAATTTTACTTTCCTTAAAAAATATTAAAAGGAATTTTTTTAAACTGTTTATGTAAAACTCACTTTTGACATTTTAAAAAATTGTGAAACGGATGTTATCTTTTAACTTATATGGAATTAATGGTTATTTACACCATTTTGACCATTATTTATATTAAATATTTATTTTAATATTCCATGGTTATTTTCAAATAATATATTTTTATCAATTTTTGTAGAAATATTTCTCTTTTATAGATATCGAAAGAAAAGAATAATTTCTATGTTCTTATGGAAATGTTCACATCCTATTTTAATTTTAATTTTCATCTATATCAACATAATTTAAGGATTATTATACTTCATTAAGGATATTATATATTGATAAAATATAATATTTTTTATCTTGATGTATTGTGATGATAATGTTTTAAGTATGATTCTATTAAACCCATTACATTCCCATTCGTTAATTAAGATATGATGAAATAATTATGAAACTCATTTATTTTTCATGGGTTATGCTACGATGTTGTTTTTATGATCTTTTTGAACACATATGTTTGTTTTTCCTCACATGAAAAGTTTATTGGAATTTATATAACCCTCCAGTGCATTGGGACAATATTTATATCTCATGAGACAATATGGACTGGATTATGGGTTTGACTTAGTTTAGTAGGGGACTCTACCCATTATGATAGTGTTGGTAATTATCCCTGACTAATAAAATAATGGAATTGGGAGTTAACCCAATCCCCAATGGGAGTCTATCCACCATGATAATCATGAAAATGATCCTCACCTAATTAAATGTTTTTCAATGCATAAGTATATTCCATAAAATCATGCTTTATGATTATGATATATTATCATGGATCATGATTGATTATTGATGATCCTCTACTACTATAAATTATATATTTTTCAATAAAAAATAGTAATACCATGAAGTGTGATTAAGGATCATATACTTTTTGGGCATGACTTTTTTAAGTTATGATCCTGTTATTCTACACCTATGCTTATATCAAGAAAACTTATCATTATTGATTGATATATCATATATTTACCCTTATGAAGCATCTAATATCACCCATTATTATGTTTTATTTTACCCTAATTTATAAAAAATCAAATAGGTAATATCTAAGAATATTGATATGTAATATGAATATTCTTAGAGATGAGTAAGATCATTAATGATACAAGTTTATTATATATCAAGTCTCAAAATATAATTATCATTCATTGGTTTTTAGTGTGTATTGTAATGGTTTGTATTCAAAATTAATCTATAATGGTGTAATATTTAGGTATGTAATTCATGTTTCACCTCACTAATCCACTTACAAATTTAAAAATGATATTTACCACTACCTAGAGTATGGATATTCTAATATTCCATTTTGGAAACTAATATTCATGATATAATTATATGAATATATATGTGGTAAAAAATAAAAATAAATATAACACGTGAAAATATTTTGCATGTTATGATTTACTAGGAGAATACTAATTTTTTATAGTTTCTTGTAAAATATATAGAGACCAAGTCAGAGAGATATTTTTTAGACAAATTAGACATTAATGGATGATAATTTAGATGGTTTAGGAAGAACCAAATCATTTTTGATCCCTATTGAGATTTTGAGATCTGTAGTTTTCATACAATATATTGGATGTTAATGTTCTTTAATTATGTTTAAATGAGTGGACCAATTTTTAAAAAAAATTCGAGGTGTAGGATCAACATAAAGAGGTGTTCAAGAAACCCAGATAAGAATGATGTACTTTTGTTTTGGATCATACATTTATAGTGGTAAATGGGAAATTGTTAACTCTCATGTGGGACATGGGAACTGGGGATTGGTGGGACTCTAAGATGATTGGACTAAGACATTCCATAGTGTAACCACTTGTTTATATAGTAGAAAATATATGATAAGAGTGACTAAAAAGTCCCTTAAAAGAGTAATATTTTATTAAGAACCTTGAAAATTCTTGTTTTCCTTTTCTATTTATATTCAACTACAATCAGGTGAGGTTGATTTAATCAAGAGATATGGGATTATTGTTTTAACCTACCACAGTGGCTTAATAATAAAATAAGAATCTATAAAATATACCACTAATTCACCCCCACCCCACCCCTCACTACTACTATCAACTTGGGCTCTCCAAGTGGTATCATAGAAAAAATTGGTTCCCTCTGATGAAGTGTGATGTTTCTAAACATTTATATCATAAATTTTATTTATAGTAGGGGTCTCCCAAATTTTGATAGTAGGAATTTTCATTGTTAGAGAATTATGATGATAACCTACCATATATCACATGTACTAGAAGTTAGAGATGCGACGCATGTAGAATTTTAACCCATTAATGAAGTAGAATATACCCTTTCTCACATGATAGAAACATGTAAGTAGAAGGAAACACTAAAAATTACATATTAACACCTCTATAAAAAAGGTATACATAAGGATAATGGGACTTTAAACTGGAATTGAGATTTTGGACAAATAAATAAGAGGATATTAAGGTAATATTAAATTCAAGGAATCCAAAGTACATGTTTCAATTATAAATTTTTAGGTTATAAAAATGTGTGATAATTATAACATTGATGATTATATTACAATAGTCAATGAGATCATGAGTAATATTCGAGGGTTTTTTTAGAATCTTGAGGATTATAACATTATTGTTAAACTAATCATGAATTTTTCCAATCAATTTGTTCTATAATTATCAACATTTTAATATATATAAGTTATTATATTGGATGAGATAAATAGTATACACATCGGCTATAATATGATAAAACCCCAATATTACAAGAAGAAACTTATATAAGATGAATATTGAAACCATTATAGAATCAACTAACTCTGAATATGAGGTAGATGAATATTATATATAATGAAATTACAGAATCATCTAACTCTAAATATGAGGAGGTTGATAATGATCCCAAAAAACCCATGACACTAATATCAAGTAATTTTAGGCAAGGAATGAAGAAATGAAACGATAAAAACCATCCATGATTCTACAATTTTAACAGAATTTGATATTTTTGCCTCAATTGCCTAAAGAATATGGTCATTGAATCTGATTCTACATGTGTTGAGGAATATAAAGGACCTTAAATGAATAAATAATGTACGATTATGAAGTAAAAATAATAAAGAAATAAAATTATCTCTATGAAAAATAAGAAACATACTAATTCATTATATTATAGAAAATTTGATGATGAAGTTAATTTTTTTGTCTCATATTGGGAGAGGTTTTGATACCTCCATTAATGATGTTGGAAAAAAATGAAAAAATATTGAGTGGACAATTAAGGTTGAGTTTGAATCATGTCTTGATAAAAATAAACAAATTAGGAATGATAAAATAAAAATATAACCATTGAGTAAGAGGAATGTGGCAATAAATAAGTGGATTAGATTTATGATATTTGTAGAAATATATTGAATTTTTTTGACTATAAATTTTTTTTAATATATATTAACTATAGCCATGCTTCTTATTCTTGTCCTCATAGTGGTCAAAATACTATTCTAGAAATAACTTAGGGTGATATATAAAATTTGGTAGAGCCTATGCTAAATACTAACACCCATATTCATGTTAACATTACTAGTGGTATGACTCAATGAAATATACACACACATATATAAGAGGTATTGTTGGACCTCAGGATTCAATTTTCATCAACATAGATTTAAAATAGAAGAAAAAGGGTAATTAAAAAGAGGATGTTGGTGATTCTTGAAAGAACCAGGGTTCTCACGCTGGTACAAATCAGATTCAACAATTACCTTTGCTGAAAAAATTGATAAATGGTTAAAATTAATCTTATGTTAAATGTAAGTATCACAAGAATAAGTTAATTCAGTTATGAAAAAGGATTGAAGCCTCAGAAGGTATGCTAGGAAAATGAAAACATGGGAGAATAAATAATGGGGATCCAACCCCAAACTAAAATGATCATGAGAATTGTTTATTGCAATTGTCTAGGTCTAGACAACCGAGAAACAATTATCCCACATTAGCTCGTAATTCAAAATTATAAAAAAAATAATTGGTTTTTCTAAACTTAATATACTATTCTATTAAAATATTACAACCCTTGAAAGACTTGGATACTATTTATTGGGAAGAAAATTAGTCATTTTTATAGGTTAAAAGGGTTGAGTTTTAATACATAATAATTTGGCAAGAACTTCAATTTTTAGTCACAGTTAGTTGATAGTTACTTAGAGTTTCAAAAGTATAAGAGATCCAATTTTTTGTTAATTTATATATTATAATAATATTTAATTGGATCGTAGATCTATTTGTCATGATATTTACTCTTTATAAAAGGCACTCAACGGACTATAGAATATCTATGGGGATTAAATGTAATTATTATTTATAATGAGAAGTTGGTTGTTTTTTCCTATTCTATATCAGCCAAGAAATTGAAATCCTATATTGATGTTAATTACATATTTTATTTAAATCTATTCGAGTCCAAATATACCGGTATAAGAATAATCTTAATTAAATTGTTTCCATTAATCTGGATAGAACCTTTTTCAATAACAAATCCCTAAAGGTTTGGGTTGTAATATATTTCTCTAATCTAACTAGAATTTACTATGACAACAACCCTATGTTTGTGAAATTGTGCTCCATAAAAATTAAGACATAATTCCCCTTTTTATTTAATAATTCTTTGGCCACACCCATTGATTATGAAAATATTATTTATGATACTCAGAATTTTGTGGATTATGAAGAAGATTCTTTGTCTTGCATTCTCAAACACAATTACATAAGATAAAAATGAAATATTAGATTAGGATTCTCTTCAACTCTTTTGATATGAATATTTATACTCTTAAGTCCTCCCTGTAAAATATATAATAATAAAACACTATACAATATTTTTCTACTAATCTCAAATATGAAGATAGGTCTCCCTTGAGCTTTCCAATCTCCTAGCTCTTGAATAAACCATCTAAAATAAATCTTTCAAAATTAAAAAGATAAAAAATGGTGATTTAAATACCATATATTTAAAAACTTTTGAAAATATTATAATGTTTAGTAAACCCATATCATTTCTCAATAATTTGTAGATTTATTTTAAAATAGTAAATCCCTTACTAATCTTGTCATTTCATATTATATAAAACTATTTAATGGTCCCAACATGGCATCTAATTTTATGGAATGAATTATTATAAACATTTCAATAGTTAGGATAATTTTATTCTCTCCTCCACTCTCTTAAAGTTTGAGATTAAATAAGTAGACTTTAATCTGAATGTTGGGATCTCCCAGGGTCCAAATTGTTTCAATAATTATTATTTTTAGTCTTTTTATGACACAATTTAAAAGGATGTTTGTAGGTTGGTTTTCCATTTCATAATAGGTGGGCCTCTATCCAAATTTATTAATGCCTAATTCATTTCTATACATAAATTTTAGTAATGGTAATGAAATTAAACATTTTGATCATGTCTCTCTTATTAATACTATATAAAAAATTGTTCGTAAATTTATAGATAAGATACTTCCTAGAATATAAAATAATATTTTTTCATTAAATTATTGTGGATTCATAAAAGGGATTACAATTCAATAATGCCTTGCTGATAAATTTTAATGTATTAATATTTAATGTAATTACACTATAGGTGGAAACATTACTTTGAAGATGGAAATTAAAAATTCCTTTGTTATATTGAATTGGGAATTTATTTTTGTGGTGTTTTCCCTATATTTATTTGATGAAACATTTATTAATATGATCAAAACTCTTCTGTTTATAGCTTATATTTCTCTTTTGATCAATGTGACCCCAAAAGGATAATTCACTTTATCCAAAGGGTTAAAGTAGGGTGACACCCTCTCAGGAAGTATCTTTACCATTAAAGATTATTTCTTATAATGTTTTCATCTAAATATGAATGAGAATTTCAAATTATTCCCATTAGATCTGTTAGTAGTCTCTTTTCTCCATCTAAGTTATTGTATTATGATGAAATTATTATATTTATTAAAGGATATAAGAATTATGTTAAGAATGTCAATAATTATTTTAGGGATTACTAAATGGATTCAGGTTTGTAAATTAATAGGAATAAATCATTAATGTTTTCCATGAAGAACTTATCTACCACCAAAAATATTTATATAATTCAGGGGCATGGTATTAGACATAGGGTTTTTCCTTTCACATGACTTTGAGTTCCCATACTTTGGTGAAACCCAAGAGCCTTACACTTCAATCATATTTTAGGTCAGATTCATAGGTAATTGGCTTCATTTAAGGGAAAATCCCTCTCAATTGATGAGAGGGTTTTCCCTATGTGAAAAATTATCATCTCGAAAAATTTATACTCTTTCAGGGGATAAAAATTAATTCTATTTTTTATAGTGACTAAACAACTATATTAAAATCTTTTTCTAGAGTGGTGGTATCCTGGAATAGAAAATTATCAATACAAATGTTGTTAACTTATTTCACTTTCAGGACTTGGAATAAAAAATATTAACACTTCTAATCACGTTCTACAAACAAACATAAGGTGAAGTTTAATTAATGATAAATAAGAAACTCTCATCTTTATGAAATCCATATTTTAAATCAAACTTTAGGTTCAAAATTTTAATTATATGTACTCTATTATTTTTGGATATCCCTCAAAGTTCCCTTTTCTGGTATCACTGGCCAAGCCCATTGGTTAGTGAGCGTGAACTCTTATCGTAACATTTAGTTTCATAATTTGATATGAATACCCTAGATGAATATTTTTAACTCTTATAATCCCATTTTGTAAATTAATTCCATGATCAATAAATAACATGTAAACTCATCTATTTAATTTCTATATGTGGTTAAACCGGTGATTGATAGTTATATATTCATTAATCATGAGGATATCCTATTGCTGGAAGGAAAAGAAAATATAATTCTCACTTCAATGAGATTATATATCGCTTATATTTTTGGTAACATGAAGTTATGGGTTAGTAAAATTAATATACTTTGGATTACTCCATCCATATTTGTGATAATATGCATAATCACCCACTCCAAACTCCCAATAGATTCCTTTTTACAAGATGTTGGAATTTATCTTGGTTTCAGATGTCTTTTTTCCACCAATATAAAGAGGATATCAATCACCTATTTTTGATATATTTCATTTCCTTTTATTTATGGAAAAATATATGATAAGTTTGAAGTGTGTCTCCCTCAGACTGAATCTACACTGGTGTAGTTTACAGACTGTTTACAGATTTCTTTTACAATACAAATGTACAATCAATTACAAGTGTATTGTAATGAACTTATTCATATCATCTGTAATAGTTATAATAGAGTTATACAAAAATAGTCACACTTACATATTCAATTTGATATTGCACAAATTACTTTTGTAGTAAAAAATGACAACCATTTTCATATTGGTCATTGTGATAACATTGTTCATGATTTTATATTCTCAAAAGACATGGCATTTTTGTATGTTTTTTTCTATCCAATAAAAAATTGTCATCATACAGAACTATAAACTTAATATATATATATTAAATGAAACTGATATTGTTCATCTAGAGGTAATCCATGTCAGTCGGGATTCAGAGCAGGCTTAAAATATAACCATGGTAAAATAAAGGGATGTCTTTAGGGAACCTGTGGAATTGCATTAGATTTGGAGGTTAAAAAGTGAGTATTGATTAACATATTAGATATTTAAATACAAATGTTATTAAAAAACTCTAGTTTTATTATGATTCCACTAACCTTATTCAATCTATAGTATTTTTTAAATAACATCATTCATGGAAACTCACTACCAAGTGGATCATATGCTTGGCGCTTCTCTCAGCCATGTGCTACATCATTACACATGAATACCAAGAAGCTATCCAATTAGCTGATGGTCTTACAAAAAACGGTATTAGTAGTAAAAAAAATAATTTTTTGGTTGCTTACTTAATGATATTATGGCCCTTTTCAAATGAATATATGTAAAATATAATACATTAGATTGTTCATGTTTTTTAATAATTAAAGAGACTTACCCTTTTGAAAAGTTCTCACCATTATTCTTATTATATCTAAAAATGAGTGGAATAATGTTAGAGGATATTTTAGTTTTTTAGTCAAGGTTAAAGATAAGTATTCTCAAGCTTGGGAGAAGAAGGATCCAAATTTATAGGTCAAACATGCACATAATATATCTATGAATAAACTTGTTATTTCTAATTGTGAAGATAAAAAAAGTAATAAATAACTATTTTGAACCAAAAGGATATATGATAATATCTCATTTATAATAAATAGAGAGAGATAAATATTACAACAATACAACAACCCCTAGTAAAAATAGCCTCAATGTATATTAGGAAAACAATATGAACATTCTGGATCGACTAATCATCAAAATTAAATATAAATATTTTGAGGTTTTTTGTGGTTTGGAAGGTATGAAAAAAACCTAATATTTCTATATTAACATAAAATTTTTTGGGACGAGTCATAAAACATGTGGAGATAGGGTGAGAAAATGGGGACTATTTCCTCGAATAAGAAACATATGATCAAATGTTCATCAAACCTATTAACTCAAAAACATTTGGTTACTTATAAATGGTGTTTTGATAACGAGGATAGAATGGTCATAGATTTGAGGTATTCATGACAAGGATATTAGGAGAAGTTACCAATGTTGTGTAAGTTAAGAAAGTTCAAAATAAAAAGTGGAAAGTTATATTCTGATGATAATACGAAGAAGTAATGACTAACATTTTGTTCAAAACAATTATATATGGCTAGGAAATTAAAGAATGCAAAAATCTATGCTAATGATAATGGAAAACAAGTGGATACAAATGGGAAGGTTGAAACACATGATATATTATTCACAAGGGGTGAATTAAAAAGTTAAGAGTATATATGTGAAATATTTCAGAAAGTTGAACATGGTATGATGGAATATTTGACCATCCATTCTGTAACACACTAATATTTTATGATATATTTCAGTTTAAAGAAAATTGGTTTCTTTAATAGATTTCATTTCCCATAACAAAAAGATTAAAAAAAGTGGTATAATATTTAAATATTCTTACGTACTATGATAGTAATCACCTATCCATTAGAATTTATATATTATAAAAATGTATGGTTTACACAAGTATAGAACAAATTAATTGGTTAATAAATTATAAAAGCATCTAAAAGTAAAAAATATATCTTTTCCAGAAAAATTGTATGTATGAATTCAATGTGTTTTGATATAAATATATTAAATTAATAATTATTGATGAAAAAATTTCATTATAAGTATTGGTTATATATTTAATTTGAAATGGAAGGTAATCACTACCCCATGGAAGAACTGTTGTTATCCCCAAAATCTAGGAGGTCTTGGAATAAAGAACTTGGAGGCCTTTAACCAGTCTATGCAAGTTACATCTGTTTGGAAACTCATCAACACTAACTCTACTGCCCTTGAATTCTAAAAGAAACAGTTCATGTAAAGTCTTTTTGAAGGAAAATCTAGCAAACTAGAGTCCTCAATTTGGACTATAATTAAATTAGTATATCATAAGATCACTATTTCTTCCAAATGGATGGTGGACAAGGAATCACCCCTTCGATTTTGGTATCATAACTGGACCGACGAGACGCTCATTAATCATGTTAAAATGGAGGGAAACAAAATTGATTAAACTATAATGAATAATAAGCAGCTGAAAAACATGGCAATGGTACCATATGATATTACCCAGACTATCAATAGCTATGACTTTGTTAGCCAAGAGCACACTCTGATTTGGGAGGGGTCTGAAAATAGTTTGATGGATTCAAAAAGTTTATATAACCTTTTGATTGATGGTGAAAACAATGGATAGGAAAATTGAACAAAAAATGGATGCCACCCTTAAGGTTCACACTTCTTTGGAGGCTGGCCCTCAATAAGATACCGGTGGCTTCCAATATTCAAAGGGTTGGTGTATCTTTATGTTCTTGGTGTGCCCTTTGCATGCATACCAGAAAATATGTTGAAAATTTATTCATGAGTTGTATGGTTGCATCCTTGATTTGGATGTAAATGAAACAACTCTTCAGAATCCAGATTCCCTGCACTGGAATTGTATGAACATTTCTCACTGACCTGTTCAATGTATCTCTTTCCAAATAGATGATGGTGCTCTTTAAAGTGGCAATTGCCCAGATATACACTGTCTATGGAGCATCAGGAATGTCTCCTTACATAGAAGGTCCCGATTTTCTGTAGAAAGAGCGTTGGACTCTGTCCAAGCCACTAACATCCTACATTCAGAACTTTACAACAATTCAATCGATGACTGGGTGGTCCATAAGAGGTTGAATATTGTTAGAAATTTTCCAACTCCCTGACAAAATTTTAAAGTTTTCTAGACACACCCCTTTGAAGGTTGGGTCAAATATACTACAGATGGAGCTTCGAGAGGTAATTCAGGTCCCTTGGGTTTTGGATCCATCTTCGAGGATGAAAACAGTGACGTCATTAAATACTTATATGGTCATTGTGGAAATTCCATTTCACTTGAGTCAAAGATGATGGAGCTCATAATGTCTGTTGATATTATCATCCAAAGAAAATGGAATAATGTCTAGTTTGAATGTGACTCTACCACTATAGGACAAGCTATAAGAATGGGGAAGAATTACCTGCCATGGAAGCTGGCTACAGAATGGGTGAACTGCCTTGATAGTCTCTCCTCTTTGAACTACTTCATCACCCATGCTTTCTAGGAGGCCACCTTCATTATTGATGGAATGGAAAATAAATGGGTAAATGTGGAAGGGTTCCATCATTTGACCACCTTTCCCGATGACATGGTGCCTAATCTAATTTAGGATAAATGTATAATTCCTTCATTTTACCTTTTGTAACTCTTGTTAATACAAGGTCCGCGGTTCTCACTTTTCTCAAAAAAAAATATTAACTTTTTTAAAATTTATATAATTTTTTACTATGTATGGGATAATAATAAATCTAGATTTTATTAATGTCATTTTTCTAAAAATAGTTTTTATTTTATTTTTTACTCTTATTTTAAAAAGGATTTATTATACTTATATAAACATAAAATTAAAAAAATGATTCCATTGCTGGAATCAGGAGGTTTAAATTTATTGAATAGGAGTATTTTATGTTTTCATTATGAATAGTAACTAAGGTATATATTTGTGACCTCGGTAAGGGTAAAACGAGAAAAACAATGGTAATTAATTTTTAAACAATGAAATTAATTTGTTTTGTATGAATTGTGGTATTCCAAAAAGTTGACAACTAATTATAAATTATATATAACAGTAAACGTTTCTATAATTGAATAATTTGTTTTGATATCATTGAAGTCAAATTAAATGAATAGTCTCAAAAATGAATTTAATGACATTTTAGGATAACTAATATTTTTTCAAATGATTTAAAAATCATAAAAATATTTCAAGTGGACAATTGAGAAAATTGAATATTATAAAATTTCATAAATGTAATATTTTTTATCCAATTTCCAACATATAAGTAAATTTATGATCCTTAAAGACTAAAAATGTGATACTACGGTTAAGGTTAAAGAGGGTTAGTGAGGGGTTTATACCAAATGATATGGTTTAAAATGAAACATAGACAAGTAAAAATTTTATATGTTTAAGCTATTTAGACCTAATAATTTCCTAAGTTAAAAATTATTTTCATTTTGATCCACTATACAATATTATTATATATATATATATTATATTTACATATTTTAATAAATTTTATATGTGTCTTTCCCCCAATAGCAAAAGGGAACATCCTATTCTCCCTTGTTCAAATATTTTGAACCTTATATATCAACCAAATTCTACCCTAATACCATATTATCTTTCTTATCCATATCCAAGGGATAATTTAATTTCAAAAATGAAATCCTTTCAAGGATTAAGGTGTAATCCAAAGGAGGTTACTCATCGAAAATATATAACATTTAACTGAGCACTTCCAATTTAATTTATTCCCATACCTCATATAGATCTATGGTATTCACTATAAAATAAATAATGAATTATTCTAAATATAATTAATTGTTATTATGATTATAGTACAACCATTATCCACCTAATTTCCACCCAAATTAAAAATAAAACATCGCTTGTGTGTATGTGTGGATTGCAACCTTCATGGAATGATGTGTTTCGTTTTTCATTACCACATGACACTGGTGGTTATAATGATGTATTCAGTGGACACATATGAAATATATGATATTATTATTATTCTATAAAGTTTAATTTTTTTTTCTTCTATTCATCGAAAAATGGAAACATCACTCGTGCATACATACATACTATTGTCTCTATAAAGTGATGCAATTAATTTTTAATCACTAATTTAAATGAATAGTTATTAATGTTTACATGATGATTAAATATAATACTCATTTAATTATTAAAATTATATATATATATATATATGATTTAACGAAAATCAATGTATAATTACTGGGACTTCTAAACTGAAACATGCATAAAAAATAAAGCAATTATCTCTCAGAATAGTGACTTAAATAAAAAAATTAAAAATGGGTGATAGGATATCATAAGTAAATAATTTATTATATAAAATATATATTAAATATATTTAACATATGTATGATAAATCAATATTTATTATATATTAGGTTCTAATATGTATGAAGAAATATAAGACTTGAGGTAAGTGTTTATGTTTCAATTTAATATCTTTTTAGAATTTTCTATGTTAAATTTTCAATGTAAAATTTTTAAAATATATTATAATTTAAAACAAAAATATTTTTTTATATAATGTTTCTTAATGTATTTTTAAAGTATTTTTACCATTTTTCAATCTTTTTTTGTTAAAATAATCTAGAAAATGTTTTTAAAGAAAAATTAACCTTATTTTCTCTTTGGTCGATTCATTTTTTATTCCATGTCAATGCTACTAAAAATTGTTTAATAAATTTTCTAACCTATACTTAGATTTTTTTAAAATTTTCATTTTCACAAAATTTTAATTTATTTAAAAAAAATCAAAAATTATTTTTTCTAAAATTTTTCCAAACTAGTCATTTTTTAATTTTTACAAAAGTGTTAAAAGAGTGATTTCTATAAACATATATAAAATGAATAGATTTTTTTCAATAATTAAAATTTGTTTATTTGAGGATTAATTTATAATTTTCTTGGGTATTTTCAAATAAAATTATTTTCGCAATATTTTGGGAATCTTTTATTAAAATTTTATCAAGGAGAAATGATATATTTTCCTATTTTAAAAAAACAATTGAACGAAATTTTAATTTTTTTTCTATCTATGTCACCATTTATTAAGTATTATTATTATTTAATGGGGTTGTGATATGATTGTGTCCAATTTTTTTATGGATTATAATGATGATGATTCTATTAAACCAATTTTCAACCCTTGGGTTAATTAAGTTATGATAAAGGCTTTGTGAAACGTTTTTCTTTCAAAGAGGTTAAATATGTTATGATTAGATCATTATGAAACTTATTTATTTTTCTTGGGTTATGATATTTTTAAGTTCCCAATTAATATTATCATGTTTCGCACATATTTATGGTTTTTATTTTGTTAGTGATATGTTTATTATATCCCTCTAATGAATTGTGTAATGATTTATATCTCATGATATAATTATGGGAAACAAGTTTATATGCTAGGTAAACTATGGGAAACGAGCATGGATATATGATATACTATGATATTAAAAATTGGTGTTGATTATTGATTAATTATGTTATGGGAAACATGTTTTAATGTGTGATCCACTATGATTTGATTTTCTCAGTAGTTGACCTTGAAATAGGATGTAGTTTTTATGCTAATTTTTATAACACACTCTTATGGAATATTGTTATAAATTGAACTCATATCTTAAGATCATTTTTTTTATAATTACCCAATATTGTGACATGCTAATGTTTTTTTCATGAATGATGATTATAATCTATGATTTTTTTGTATCATTTTCTATTGATAATATCAAGTTATTAATCAATTATTTACATGACATGTTTATATATGATCAATTATTGGTATCTTCTATGTTTACCATTAAAAATTATATGACCTTGCCCCTTTTATGTTTTAATTTTCCTCATGTTTGAAAGAATGTTTTCAAGTATGATGAGTCTATAAGTATAACTAATGTAAATAACGATGTTATAGATGATGAATATTATACATAAATAATATGTTTATGTATCTAGCATCCAGATATTTTTGGTTATGGGGCATAAGATATTACAAAAAGTATTATATATTCTTCTAAAATGATGTAATATCTATTTATATTATGCTTTTGTCTCCTCAGTTGGTATCAGGGTAAGGTTTTATTAATTTTTGAGGTATGGAGTATAGGAAATTTTTAAAAACCCTGAAGAGAAGCATAAATATAGGATAACATCCTAATGTATTAGTAAGCTGGAGATTATTTGGATTTACTAGAAATACGACCATGTATGTATACTTAAAATTGATGTGGTTTTGGCACAAAATAATCTAGGTGTAATTACTGTAAAAATAGTTGGTATAGTACATCTTTACTATCATTCTGGCACTTGGTTAATGGGACCTTATTGCGCACTTGGTTTGATAATCTTAAAGGATACTCTTCACTTAATTCAAGTTTTATTTATAAACCATTGTGAAGGATTTCAAAAGATAATGGAAATGGGTAAAAATGGTTAAACCTAAAGTTTCATTGATCGAAAAAACGTTTTCATGATTTAAAAATCCCATTAATGATTTTTCATAATTATATGATTTATCACTCTAGTTAATTGTAATTTGATACTTCCATTCTGAATTTTTTTTTAGTTAATGGATTTAAGTAGAAATAATCAAGATTAAAAAAATTATAGAAAATTAATTTCTTTTCCCCCTAAGAAAAAAAATAGTGTGGTAGATAGAATGAAAAACCATGTTATGATACTCAAACAAATTTCTCAGGACATAAATCATGTTGTGTTTACAAATGATCAAATTAGGGAACAATGTGTTGGGGATTCATTCATGTCACAATTCCTATATTGTTTTAGTTTGTATTCTGCTCTACTATTGGCTATGTGATGGACCCTTCCATAGAGAAAAAACATCATATTCCTTAGCTCTTAAATCATTAAAAAAATTTCTTAGTCATTTATCATTTAAAATTAAAAGTAGATAAATGATGGAATATTATTAAGGAAACAAGGAAAGATAATAAATTAGCTTCATCGAAAGGGATGAGTTTAAGAGTATATATATCAATTAGTACTTTCCTTATATTCTTCTGTTGAAAAAAACATAAGGAAATTTTTTAGATTAATAACAAGGATAATGAATCCATCATAACCTATGCAGAAAATTTTAAAATACTTAAAACGTATACTTATTGTTTTATCAGCATCCCTAAAATAAAAAATTATTCATTATGTTGTGGTTTAAAAAATTATCCAAAATGGGTGAGTTATATCAGAATTTAGTAGATATTAAGAAATCATTGTATTTTCTCTCAAGGTTAAAATGGAAATATGATATTCTAATCATTTCCATAATTTTGATAAAATAATGAAGACGAAGTCTCCGGGAAACTCAAATAAACCACGTAGTTGAAATAAATTACAATCCGAAACATTCCAATAATTTGGGAATAAAAATCATGGGTGTTGATTGAATGGAAATGGGAAGTGATTTAAATATGGAATGGAAGGTTATAAAGACCATTAATGTCGAAAGGTGCTAAAGAGGTATGTTTAAATAGATGAAATGGAGATGCTAACTAATTCCATACCTACTATATAATGTTTCAAATACAAGTATTATATGAATTATGTTAACAATTGTAGGAATTTGAAGGCTTTTAATGAGGATTAGTATGAATAACCTCTTAAGATAAAAGAAATTCCCATCTAATCACAACTACCAAAGTGGGTTATGAGAATCATGTGGTGAAAGGTAAACTTATGATCTACTCTAGAAAAGAAAATTTCATATATGATTCTATATCTACACAATTTTTTATATATAGAGAATTTTATAAGGGGGTCCCATAACCACGTCAATGATCGATTCTTATGGAAATGTTATTATTTCTAATCTTGTGATTCTCCCTCTATTTATATTTGATTTGATTATACGCTTGTATTAGATTTATATATATATAACCCATATTAATTTCTAAGGAAGATAAGTCACATTTTATATTCTGAGTGAACCTATGGTCATTAATCAGTTCAAGGATGAATATGAACTTCCAATGGAAATAAATTTTATCTTGTGGGTATTAGTTTTTATCCATAAAGATCACTTTATTGAATGGATGGAGAGAAACTCAACATTTATTATATGTGAATTGTATGGGTGTTTGTCAATGTATTTCCAAAATAGTTTCCTAGTATTCCTTTGAATCATGAAGATACATTTTCAATAAAACTCATACCAGGTGTTACATCTATTTCAAAGATTCCATATATAATAGACCTAGTTGAGTTATAATAATTGAAGAATAATTACTTGGATAATATTGATAACATATTCATATTCTCAAGTGTTTCACCTTTGGGTGCACCTATTCCTTTTGTTAATAATAATGATGGGTAAATGTGTCTTTGTATTGATTATCATGTACACAATAATATAGATATCAAGAACAAGTATCATCTTGGACATATTGATCATTTTCTTAATCAATTACCATGAGATCAATAATTCACAAATATTTTACCTTCATTCAAGATATCATCTATTGAGGGTTAATAAAGAGGATATACCCAATACATCCTCTCATACAAGTTGTGGGATTTATGAATTTATAGTGAATTCATTTGGATGCACTAATTCTCATGATATCTTTATAGTTTTAGTGAATACATTCTTTAAAGACTATCTTATTCAGTTTTTTATGGTATTTATTGATGATATTCATATATATTCAATATGAAATATAGATAATTAAGATTATTAAATAATTTTGTTGAATACCCTAAGGAAGGAAAAGTTATAACATAAACATATGAAGGTTAAATTATGGATCAAAAAGTTTCATTCTTGGATCATACAATCTCAAGTGAGTGTATATCTATAGATTCTTCAAATACAGAAATAATAGAGTAATGGCCTTGACCAAACACAATAATCAAGACACATAATTTTATTGTATTAGAAAGATAATATTGAAATTTGTGAGAGATTTTTCATCAAAAATAATTCACTCACTAAGTTGACTCGGAAGGGGGTTAAGTTTCTAGGGACAGATGAATGTGAAAAGAATTTCAAGGATCTAAATATAAGGTTGGTTAGTTCACCGATTGTCACACTACCCTATAGTGGAGAAAGAATTGTGGTCTATATTGATGAAATGAATAATGTATTTGGATGTGTTATTTTTAATAATTATATAATGATATAATATGTCTATCACCAATTAAAAATTCACGTAATAAATTAACCGACTCATGATTTAGAGATGGTGGTGGTTATTTTTTCATTGAAATTATTGAGGATTTATCATTACGGTGAAGGGTGTGAAATATATATGTATACTATAAAATGTTGAATAATATATTCACACTAATATAGTTGAAAATTATTCAGAGTAGATGGATGGATCTAATTTATGATTATGACTACTAATTGATTACCATACTAAGAAAAAATGTTATTAATTATCTGAGATGCAAATACTATGAAATTTTGGGTATGATGAGGATTTAATGAGATACGATACTAATGGATTTTTAGAATATAGAACATGAAATACATATTAAAGGGACATGTCTTATGTTTATTATATGAATGATAAAAAATTATTCTACGTGGGGATTATAGAAGCATACAAGGGAGATGTATAATGGTAGATTAAAGTGAGGAATGAACCTGAGTTCAACAAAGATTATGATGGAATTATAAGGTTAGGGAATATATAATGTGTCCCCTTAAGACATAAATTGAAGAAATTAATATTAGATGAAGATCATAGTTCATTATTATCTATTAATCAAGGAAGTATGAAGATTCATAGAGATCTGAAATAATGTTACTAGTGGGAAAACATGAAAATGGATATTGAAGAGTATGTATCCTGATGCCTATAATGTCTATAAGTTAGGGATGAGAGATATAATTTTAATGGGATTTTACCACCATTACTAATTATAGAATTAAAATGGGAAAACTTTAATATGTATTTTATCAATGGAAACCCCAACACATCTAACATTTAAAATGCTATTTGGGTTATTATAGATCACCTTATGAAATTAGTTATTTTTTGAACTATTTGACAGAAATTATCTCTTGTTCAACTTACTCAGTTATATATTAAGGAAGTTGTGAGATTGAATGGAGTACCACTCTCAATCAAATCTTGTTTGGATCTGAGGTTAATCTTGATGTTTTTTAGAATTTTTTTTAGGATATGGATATATATTTGAGTTTCAATACTAAATATCGTCCTCAAATAGATGGTCATTATTATAGGACTATTCAAACTCAAAAAAGTTATATTAAGATATTTCTCTAGGGATTTCAAAGGTGATTGGGATCTATACATTTCTTTTATATAATTTTCTTACTATAATGGATTTCCATTGACTATTTATATGGCACCTAATGAATCCCTATATATAAGGAAGTGTAGAAATATGATGTTCCAGGTTAAAAATAACCAATGAAAAATATTGGTACTTGATCAAGCTAATGAAATAGAAGACAATGTTTGATATATTCCGAAACACATACGAGAAGATTAGAGTCGACCAAACATTTATGTTGGTAGTCATCTGTGAGATCTAGAGTTCGAATTTAGTGATAAGGAATTTCTATAAATTAATTCGTAGAAGAAGGTTATGATATTTTGAAATATAGTCATTATGATTCTCGGATATATCAATCTCTTATAAATTTTTTATCATATTAGAGGGTATCTTATTTATTGGCATCTCCACTAAATCTCACTCAAATTCACGATGTGATAAATTTATCTCTCATGAAGAAGTACATATCCAGTCCTTCACATGTACTAAAATCATAGATCATACCAATAGAGTAGGATCTATCTTATGTGAAAAAACCAATGGAGGTTCTAGATCATAGATATAAAGTTCTATGAAAAGTGACAGCTTACTTGGTTAAATTTTTATGGAGAAACCATAAATTACAAGAAGCTACATAGGAACCCAAGGATGTAATGAGGCAGATGTATCTTCAGTTGTTTGTATTGTTGTGATGGAATTTAAATGGAAAATTTATTATATGGGGGTATAATATAACACCCTAATGTTTTATGATATATTTCTCTTTAATTAAATTTTAATTATTTGACCATTTATTTAACACTTAACACCATGTTTAAATGAAATCCAATATACTATTGAAATATTATCATTTAATGTGTTAGTTATTTCTTAGTTGTTGGACTAACTAAATCATGAAATATAATTATTTACACATATATGGAATAAATTCATTTTTTATCAATTAATATAATAATCTAAAAGTAAAAAAAGATATGTTTTTCTTGAAAACACATTTTCATGTGTGCATTGTGTTTTCATCTTAGTGAATTAAATTTATAATTATTGATGAATTATTTTGATGAAATGTATATATCATATATTTAATAAAAAAAAATTACATTCATATAATGGTTTTTACTAGGCATGTGATAATAGTTAATCCATTTTTAGGATTAAAAATAATTTTTTTTAAAAATGTTTTTCCCTTTTTGTATGATTATTTTAAAATGAATTTATAAAATTTAAATAAATTTAATCCAGAAAATGGATTCCATATTTGGTATCATGAGATTCAAATGTGTTAAATAGTCCCCTTTTATTTTTTTTCATTATAAATATTAATCTTGGTAAACATTTGTTATCTTGATAAGCATAAAATGGGTAAAACATGGTCCAAACTTTTGGATTAATATTTAAAATCACTATAAAACGATCGTTTATCTTATTATACGATTTTATTTAGACCATTATCATCCAATTTTCAAAAATATGGTAACATGGTTCCAAGTATCTTATATTATGACATTTATATTATCTTAAGATAAGGATAAATTCAAAATGTCACCCTCTTGATCACTATGAAGTCAAATTAATTGAATATCACTTAAAATGATTTTAATGATATTTTATGTTAACTAATATTTTATTAAATGATTTTAAAATAAAAAATATTTTTATAGGGAAACTATGATTTAAAATGGTATAAATTTTCTTATATATATATTTATTAAGCCAGTTTTTAACTTAAGTAAATTTATAACCCTTAAAACTAAAAAAATTGTTACACCGTTCCAGGTTAAAAACATTTAGCGTGGTAGATAAACAAACTTATAAGGTTTAAAATTAAATTTAAACTTGTATAAATTTTATTTTTAAAAGTTATTTTGAACTTATAATATCCTCTATATGAAATTATGTCCATTTGGATCCACCTGAAATGATAATTATATATATTATATTTAAACATTTTATGTAATTCCAAGTGTATCCTTTCCAAAAATTATAAAAGGGGCCCTCATATTATCCCTTATTAACAAATTTATCAAATTTTTTACCTCTCATTACCTACACTAATACCGTTATATATTCCTTCTCCATGTACTAGAGCTTATATTCATTCTATAGTATATTCTCTTCAAGGATTAAGGTGTAATCCAAAGAATATTTATCAATATAGATATATAACTCTTAACCGAGTACTTTCAATTTTTTTTATTTTATACCACCTCTAAAAGTATGGAAAAATTATAAAATAGTTAATTCATTTTATAAAATATAATGAATTTTTTTATTATTATGGGAAAAATATTTTCCACCTCATTTCCGACCAATTATAAAAGAAAATATCATCTGTGTGTATGTGTGGACTACCACCTCCATGAAGGGACAAATTTCATTTTTCATCACTGATGTACATTTATGGTTATAATTATGGATTTAATGAATATATTTTATATTTATTATACTAATAATCTTTTTTAAGGTTGAATTATTATTTACCATTCTTTCATTTTCTCTATCAAAAACTGTAAACATCACTCATAGGTACATGTGGACAATAGTCTCCTTGAAGTGATGTAATTCGTTTTACATCATTAATTAATATGAATGATTATAAAATTTTATATAATTAGTAAGTATGATAATTAAGACATGAATAAAAAATTTATTTTATTTAATCATGATTAGTGTAAAAGGACCAAGACTTTTGATCTGAAAAATGCATGAAAAACGCATCACTTATCACCTAAAGAAATGATTTCAATAAATAATTATTAATAAACAGGTGATAAGATGTTATATAAGTAAATAATATATGTAATGTTATATATATTTATTATATAATATTTTAATAATAATTCTATTTTTATTATAATTTATTTTCAAGTCTATACAATGAAAAATGAAACTTGATGTAAGGATTTATGTTACAATTTCATTTCTTTTTGTGATTGTCTATACTAAATTTTCATTGGGGGATTTTTTTTGTATATTTTCATTTAAAACCCATATATTTTCTTATCCTATATTTTTCACTATAGTAGTAAGTTATTAGTTACATTGTTATATTATTTTTGTTAAAATGATTCAGAAAATATTTTTATTTAATAACCAACCTCATTTCCTCTTTGGAAATGAACGTTTTCTTCCAAGTACATGCTCTTCAAAATAGTATGATAAAATATATTACCTATACTTAATTTTTTTTAAATTACTTTTTAAATACCGTTGTATTTAATCATAAAGGTTTTAAAAAAGGAATATTTCTAAAAAAATTAAGAAAAACCATTTTTAATTTTGTATTAAAGTGTGGAAAGAATGTTTTCTTTTAACTTATACAGCTTGAATATATTTTTCCATTATCCTATTAATTATAATATATGAAGGTTAATTTTTAATGTTTAATTGTTATTTATAAATAAACTAATTTTATAAATATTCTAGAAAATTTTAGTTAAAATATTTTCAAAGGAAAAAACCTATTTTCTCGTGTTTTCAAATAAATATTCAAATGAACTTCTCATGGTATCTCTCATCTTTGTCATCATAATTTAAGGATTTTTATAATTTCCTATGGTCATGATCTTCTTATTCCATCCACTTTCTTCTAATGGATGATGATAATGAGTAATCTATGAAACCCATTTCATTCTCTCATGTCAATTAAGTTATGATAACATATTTATGAAACCCATTTCTTTCCCATGAGTTTATTATTTTATGATGTGGTCTTTATGAAGCTCATTTATTTTACATAGGTTATAATCTATAGACGGGGTGAGGTTTTTATTATATTGTTTCATATATATATATATATATATATATTGTTTTCATAATGTTATGGTGGGTCTGTTATAACCTTCCAATACATTGGGAAAATCCTTATATCTCATGAGATAATTATTGTAAATAATGCGATGTACTTGATCTACTATAGGAAATAGGTAGGTGTTCCTAATACACAATGATATATTAAATAGGCGGGGATCCCTGATATTCTTGGATGTGGTAAATAGTTTTTGATGTGTGATCCACTATGATATTATGGTCTGAGTAGTTAATTTTGACTTATGATATAGTTTTTATGCTTGTGAGAGTGCCACACTCTTATGACATGTTTTTATGATTTTAACTCTTGTCTAGTGATTGATTTTAGATGATTTCCCAATCTTATGACAGAATAATGTTTTATTCCCTGACTCAGGATTATGATCTATTATTTCTTACGTATGATTTTCTATTAATAATATTATGTTAACTTGCCCTTATGATCATGACATGTTTGTATATAATCATTGATTGATATCTTCTATGTTTTCCATTACTGGGTATCTGATCTCACCCCTTCCTATGTTTTAATTTTCCCCTAATTATAAATAATGCTTCTAATTATTTTGAGTCTATATGGGTAACTTTTGTAATGAATGATGTTAGAGATGATGAACGATTGTGCTTAAATAAGATGTTTATGAATCTAGACTCCAATTACCCTAAAACTTTATGATTCTAGGGAATGTAATGATATTAAATGTATTGAATATTAATATAAAATGATTTAATATAAATTTATATTATTATTAGGTTATTATTGTTGGTATTAGAGAATGTTTTAGTTATATTTAGAAATTAAAATTAGATAACTTTATTGAAATCCGTGGGGATAATCCTAAGTATAGGATAACATCCTGAGGTTTGTTAAGTAGGATATTATTTATTTTCCTTATCAATAAATACAGGTTTGGATACTACAAATTATTGGTCTTTTGGAATAAATTCATCTAGGGTAATAACTTTGAGAAGAGTTAGTCGAGTACATCTTGAACATCATTATGCTACATGATAAATAGGCCCTAACTATGTACCTAGTTTGACACTATTGGTGGATATGCTTAGGTTAATTAAAATTTTATTTATGACCCATTATAAAATATTTTAATAGATAATGACCAAGTATGAACTAGGTTAAACCTTAGGTTTCAATGATTGAAAAGAATGGTAATTATTTAGAAATCCTATTAATGATTTTTTATGATAATATGAATTCAAGCTCAGATTATTTCAACATGATGATTATATATTGATTTTGGTTTTAGAAAATAGATAGAATTAGATGAAATCCTACTAAAAATGAATGTAATATGTAATGAAATGATTTTCCTTATATGAAACCAAATGTTTTGGGATATAGAATACAAAATAGTTTTTTGATTCTCATGGAACTTTCTCAGCCCATGAATCATGATGAGATTATGAAAAATAAAAAAGGTAAAAATAAACTATTGAATATTTTATGAGACAAAACCCACCTTATTTTAGTGTTTCATGATCCACTATTTCATGAGTGATGGATCAGTTCCACTACAAAACTATTCTTTTCAGAGGTTATTTGAACATGAAATAGTATCCCTAACCAATTATCATTTGAAAGATAAAATTGAATAAATAAAATGGGATGAGTTTAAGAGTATATTTATAAGTAAGTAATTTCCTTGTATTATATGTATCAAAATGAAGAATTAATTGCTTGATCTTAAGTATAAGGATGGTGAATCTTTTAATTCCTATGTGTAAAATTGTACAATTATTTCATGATATGAATCTGGTTCAATCATTATCCCTAAAAGAAAATTTAATAAATTATTTAGTGGTATAAAACCAAGTATATAAATGAAAATAAATATAACATAATTTATTATATATGAAGAAATCAATTGATGTGATCATAAGGTAGAAATAGAAATTACATATTACCATCATCCCCATGGTTTGATAAGAAAACGAAGAATATTACTCATGAAAACTCAAATAAATAAAATAGAGGAATGAAATTCTAGTCACGTGCATGCCAAAAATGTAGGAAGAAACATCAGAGGAATTTCTTGAATAGAACTAGTAGGTGATTTAAATGTGGAAATTCATATCATAAATCCCATTAATTTCAATAAGAGATAAAGAGTACCGTTGATACAATGGTTGAAAGGAGGACGCCAACTAATGCACCACCCACACTCCAAAGCTTCAAATGAATGGATTATGGTCATTAAACCAAATATTGAACTAATTTAAAGGTTTATCATGATTACTAGAATAAAAAATATCTTAATCCTAAATAATGGGGGAAATCTCATGTGATCACAACTAACTAATTAGGTTATGAGAATGATTTGGTGAAAGGTACACCTATCATCCACACTAGATTAAGTAATTTATTATTTTATTATAAATATTCCAACACCATTATAAATATTTAATTATATAAGGGTATCAAATTACCACCCTAATGATTCAATTTCAATTTTTTGGGGAAAATATTAATGGTATGAGGATCAAATATAAATTTTACAGTTCTTCTCCAATTGAAGTGTGTGGAGACGTTATTCTTGAAAATCTTATAATTTATCCTCTAGTTGATTTTTTTTATTCAATGCATGGAATATATTTCTTTATATAATAATTTATTCAATTTATAATTTAGGAAGTAACATTTTACATTCCATGTGAGCCTATGATCGTTTATCAAATGAACTATGACTATAAGCTTTTATTGTAAACCACTTCTATATTATTTGTATTAATTCCTATCCATGAAAGGTATCTATCTCAAATTGTTGGATATAAAATAAAAAATTGAGTAGATACCTATTGTATAAGATTTTTATTATGTATTTAATGAATATTTTCCAATCCTTCCATTAAATCATGAAGTTTATTTTCAATAAAATCTCTCCCTATTGTTGTGCCTATTTCAAATAATCTATTTATAATGGACCAAATTGAGAGTTATGAATTAATAATTAAACTCTAAGGGAATATTGAGGAAATATTTGTAATACCTAGGCAATCACCTTGGAGTGACCTGTTCATTTTTTTAAGAAGAAATATGGTTCAATACATCTTTGCATTTATTATCAAGATCTTAACAAAATTATAATCAAGAATAAGTATCATATACCTAATATCAATGAATTTTTTGATCAATTACAACGATCGAAATACTTTTCTGGGATATTAATTAATTATGGATTGCATAAATTAACAGTTGAGAAGGTGGATATAACCAAGACACCCTTCTATAAGAGTTATGGGGATTTTTAATTTATAGTGATTTCATTTGTAGTTTTAATGACCATAGTAATTTCATGGAATTAATGAATAAGATTATTTCGAGATTGAATTGATAAGTTTGTAGTGGTCTTTATAGATTATATTATAATATATTCAAAATTTATGTAATATCATTAATATCATTTATGAATTGTGATGAAGAACTTGAATAAGGAGAAGTTGTCTGCCAGATTTACCAACTGTGAATTTTAACTTCAAAAAGTTTACTATTGGAACATATAATCTAAACTAAGGAAATATTGTTAGATCCTTCAAATATTGGTTTTATTGATCAATTTCCTAGACCAGCCACATTAAATAAGATATTTATTTTTCTGGGAGTGTCTGGATACTACAAAAATATTGAGATATATTTCTCACTACTTTCTAATACACTCAGAAAGATGAATAGAAAGGGTTTTAAGTTATTATGGATAGTTGAATGTGAATAGAATTTCAAGGATCTTAATATAAGGTTGATAAGTGAACATTTTATCACAGATCTCCGTAGTAGAGCTGTGTTTTTCATATATAGTGATGAATTAGAGAAGTAATAGAGATGTGTCCTTTTTCATAATGATATAGTGATAACATATGTCTCTCGCTAATTAAAAATAAATGGGAAAAATTACCAGACTCGTGATATAGGGTTGGAAATAGAAATTTTTTCATTTAATATATAGAGGAAATATATTTATGGTGAAAGGTGTGACATATATGTGGATTATAAAGGCTTGAAGTATATATTCACATAGAAATAGTTGAATATGAAATAAAAATATGGTTAGATATGATTAAAAATTATGAATTATCAATACATTACCACCCTAGGATGGTGCATATAGTGGTTGATTCTTTGATTCAGAAAGACTATGCTAGTTTTTCTATGATGGGGATTGAAAGATATGTGATACTTATGGATTTCCATAATATATAACATGAAACATTAAGGAAACGAGGTAGATCTTATCTTTCAAAAATTAATATCCAACCATCCATACATGTGACGATTAAATAGGAATAGAAGGAGGATTTATAACAATATAAGAAAGTAAAGAATGTTCCTAAGACCATCCATTATTATGATGGAATGATAAGGTTTTGGAAAAGAGTGTGTGTCTTATAAATAATGGAACTAAAAAAGGATTAATTTTATGAATCTCATTTTTAATCATTCTTTATTCATCCTAGAATTATGGAGATGTATAATGTTTTGGAGGAATATTTATGGTAAGATAATACGAAAAGGGATATTTCAAAATATATATCTCAATTACTAGTGTTTCAATTATTTTAGGGTGAGATACATAAGTCTAAGCAGATGTTTTAACCATTACCTACACTAAAATAGAAATGGGATTAAAATATTATGTATTTCAATATGGGGATCCAAAAAACATAAAAATGGAATAATTTTTTTTGTGTTGTAGTCAATTTTTTATGAAATAAGTTTATTTTATTACTATTAGATAATATTTGTCTCTTTATCATCTTACCCAATTATACATTAAGGAAGTTTTTATATTTCATGGAGTACCACTCTTAATCATATCTAATAGTTGTATGAGGATTACCTTGATGTTCTATAGAAGTATTCTATATGATCTGAATACAATGAAGGGTTTTAGTACTATATATCATCCTCATATAGATGGTAAGTCTCATTGGACTGTTACAAATCTAGATGAAATGTTGGGATATTTTTCTATATATTACAAAGGTAGTTAGAATCATTAAATTTATTTGGTTTTATATTATTAAAAGAATAGTTTTCCCTTAAGCATTTATATGGATAATTAAGAAAAAATCAATTATAAGAATTTTAGAAATCTAATGTTTTAGGGTGAAGTTGGAGAAAAAAATTAATTGAACATGATCTAGATAATGAAATGGAAGAGTATGTTAGATATATTTAGCATTACATAAAGGTAGCTTAGATTTTACATTAAATTTGTGCTGAAAATAGTCAATGTGATTTAGAGATAAAAGTTAGTGACAATGTATTCTGATGAATATATCCTTAGAATATGATTATGTGATCTATAAAGAATATAAAGATGATCCATACATATATCGGTCCATTACATTTTATAGATCATATTGGGATTGTACATTATCACATGGAACTGCCCTTAAATCTCTAAGTACATATTTGACCCTTAATATATAGTGAACTATGTGGTCATACCACTGGATCAAGATCACTCTTATAATGAGTTACTAGTGGAGATTCTAGCTCATATAGAGACAATGATTTTAGATGATACCACTCACCTTGTCAAATCTATGTATCAAAAAAATTGCGAAATCAATATGGGAACCTGATGATGTGATGAGGTTGAAGTATCATCAATTGTTTATATTAGAGTGATAGAATTTCATGGGTGATGTTATTATAAGCGGAAACATCACTAAAAAATATTTAACTATTTCCAACAGGGGTATATCTATTGGTAAAAGTGAATTTTCTATTGGTTAAACATTTTAACAACAAAAAATGTCTTGATACTAAACTATTGGTAAAAACACTATCACTAAATGTCATTGTGATAGATAAAATAATACTTTTGCAATTATAATTATACGCACAGATAATATAAATATTGATAGAAATGTTTAGCAACAAATTAATATGACTAATATATCTGTTGGTAATATTATATACATTTATAAACAATGTCAATAATTAATATTTGTTTGTAAATTGTACTCTAAATAGTGATATTCCAATATTTTTTGTTATAATTTTATAATATATTCATTAATATTATTATATATAATATATTATTATTTTTATTAAATACTAATTATGAAATTAACTAATATAAAACACTAAAAAATTCTATTTGAAAAAACATGTTCCAATATAATTTAAATACATTATCAAACTTCATGAAAGGACATGAAGAAAAATATTACAAACATGTTTAAACATTTTAAAACACTAAGATAATTTACATGGAACTCAATGAAACTTCATATGCAATCTATTTCTCACAAACATCATACATCACTGTCGTGGAATCCCCAAAACATCACATGTGCTATTATCTACTATAGTGGATCAAAACATGCACAACTTCACTATCATCCCTTTGACTACAATTGACCGCCCTTCTATACTTGAAGAAGAACATGTCCATGTTCCCTCCACTTTATCCATGTTCCATGATGGGAAACATTCTTAGCACATAAGCAAAAAAATTGGAAAATAATATTCATTTAAATGAAAAAAAATAATACATGATATAAAACTATCAACCAGTGATCACAACAAGAGAATAATCTTACCAGTAAAAACAAAAACTATAAGATAATCTAACTAAATACGAAAAAAATTATAAAATTATTGATCTTAAGAAGAACAATAACATATAACAAATTCCAAAAAAATTTCCATAACGCATGATATAAAAATAACCAGTGAGCACAAAAATCGAAAAATGACTAAACGAATGGATGGATGCAAAAAAATACAAGAGAACCCATTAATAGAAGATGTCTAGTAACTAGAATAAATGAAAATAAAAATGTATGATATAAAATTAATAAGAATATTATCTTACATGTGACCACTAACCATTTCGAATAGAGGGAGATATCCAAATAAAACCGATGAGCAACATATCCCAAGTGTGGGAATAGTTATCATAAGAGGTCATGACCCTATTTAATACTGGAGTAAGGAATATCAAGAATTTACCTTGACTCGCAGCTTGAGTGCACTTGGAATTAATGACTATTGAATTTTAGCTTCCACTACTGTCACATTTTCTTCATCCTCTAAACAAATTAACTACCTAAACATGCTTCCAATTAACTCATGATTAGAAAAATGTTTATTGTTTTCCTTGTCCATATTTTATTCAATCAGTTTCAACTATAATTTGGTTCAGCATACCAATGCTTATTCACCTCTTAAATAATAACCAAATTCAACATTATACAACTCTAGAGTTAAAAACTGTGTAGCCTTGTAAAAAATCATAATATTCAGGCCTCCAGATATAGGCTCTAGTACGACCATTATATCATGATCACATAATGCATAATATCTCAAATCATTACCTCATTTGGTCTAGTAAACATTCATTGAATGAATGTATCAACACATAAGCCTCTAAAAATATATCCTTAAGACAAAATTCTTTTGATTGTAGCACATGAACATTTAATAACAGTTCTTCCTTGTATCAAAAGAAATGAACACATGGACAGAGAAAATATCCAAATTATAGGACTCCAGCTAATGATAGACGACTGTTAATGGCAAGGACCTACAACATAAAACAAGAATGTGAACCCAACAAAACTCAAAGCTCTATTCTCACAAGTAGGATCCAATAAAAAACTAAGAAAAACACAATCGGAAACCCCTTGGATAAAACCCGAAACTAAAAATATCTAGCGGATTTTTAACTCACCAGTAAGGGAGCTCCTAGGACTAGTTTTAATTTCCTTCTGTGTAGCAGCTCCAACCCTAATCCCTATTAGAATTATATTTGCAACCCTGTTAAAATCATCTTCAAATTTGATAAATAAGATATGCATAATCACCTTCTCCGTAGAAAATTATCTCTTAATCAATAATGACAACCATCTCAAACTATTTATCTAGTTCTAGACATGAATATGAAACCAAATAATAATCATTTCCTTTTATCCACATCTTCAAAGTAGTGAATTACAAATCTACAACAAAACCCATATCACCCAGCTTAAAACTCTAATGGAATAAACCAAAAAATTAAAAATTATATTCTTTAAAATAGAGAAAATTATTCCTTGAGCATCCGTATACAAGCGACGACCAAAAACCCCCATCTATTTTATGGATTCTTTTTAGAAGTAAAATTAAAATCATTTTCCAGTGATTTATAACCTTTAAAAAGATAGATTACATACCCCTTCGACCATGTCATGTACATTCTTGATGTTAAGGTTCTCCGAATATATATCAAAGGACAGAGCTTCACATCGCCACTGATGATAGACTGCTTTATATTCACCCTTCATGGATGTATTCATCATAGATGGGGAGATGAGAACCCTACTAGGCAGTTATAGTGAAGGTGGACCCCAATGTTGGTCCTTCACCATTTGCACCCATCGATCATTTTAAGGTTTGAGGGGGAATCAAATTGAGGAGGATTTGGCTGTAATTAGACAAGGCATCTAATTTTTCATTGATATTAAATTAATAAAGTTAATAAATTTACTAATAATAATATAAAAATATTTAATTTTTCAAAAATATATATATATAATACATATGCATCCATTTTTTAAAATTGAAAATTTGGAGTCGGTATTTTTTTTTTGAATCATTTATCAAAACTGTAAATTCTATACATTTATATCATGAAATAATTAAATTATTAATACTATAATTCAATATATAAACATGTTTTTTTTCATTGAACAAATACTTATTAGTGGTAAGTAAATAAAAAAATATTAAATAATTACTAAAATATTTTTTATTATTGGGTAATTTATTGCAACATATTTTTCTAATTAAAAAGTTTTGTTAGTAATAATAATTAATATAACCTATTTATTTGTTGGTAAAACAATTGTTGGTATTAATATGATAGAATAACATATTTAACTATTAGTAAATGATGTGTTGGTATTTAGTGATTAATACCAAAAAATACCATCAATGGTAAAAATAATTTTCGATACCTAAAAAATACCAACAAGACTTGATATCTGTTAGAAATACTTATTTTTAGCAATATATATATTATCTATCATTGAATTTCGGTTGTTATAAGTCATTTTTTGTATTTTATATACGACCATAAGAATTTACGAAATATTTCAATTAAAATAAATTCAACTTATTTGAATTTATTCATTACATGAAACATCAAGTTTAAATTATCTAGAATATACTATTGAAATATTATTATATAATGTGACAGTTATCCCCTAGTGGTTAGACTAAATAAATTTGGAAAAATTATTTCTTACTAATGTGTAGAATGAATTCATTGGTTATAAATTGACAACTAAGATGGAGGGTACCTTGTGGGTTCTTGAGTATTTTTTATTTAAATTTTAGTTATTTAAAATATTAAGAATAAAATGTCATCATGGTATCCCATTTTCCCCATTTACTTTAGTTAAATAACCATCATTCCAACCTCCATTTTTTATCTCTTATAATACTTTTATCTCCTGTGTTCTTGTATGGATTTGAAAATAATTGGTTTAAGTGAGGTACATACTATAATGTTATGAATTCTATTCCCTATATTAAATGTATCTTCATAAATTTCAATGGATTCTATAAATTACTACAAGTTTTATATTTTTTTATATTTATTGATTTTCATAGTTTGAAGATCAATTGGTTAGAGCTATTTGATGGGATGATCTCCTCTAAACCTTTGTTAGTGGTCCATTTCTTTCTTATAGGTATTTATATGGGTCAAATTATTTCACTAAAATATGGGAAGTGCTGATCATGTGTGCATCCCCTAAAGTAAATTCATAAAAAATTGGGATTATTTAAATCAGTAAGACCTTTACGGTCTATAAGTGGTCCTTCATGTGCCTTGTGATAATATTAAGGCACTGATTTCATAAACTATGAAATTTCATATTATATAATTTTTAATTAATATCTACGATGGATGTCTATGATTATTTTTGGATGTTGCAAGCCTAGTGTAGTGTCCTAGACCATTTCCTGGTAATAAAAAATATGAAAATATGAAAAGTTATGGTGGGATAGACTTGGTATGATACTTTAACCAATGTTAATTCATTTTAGATCATGATAATTTTAAATTAAATAACTATTAATTTTATTTTTTAGGTTCATAAGTGATGTGTTTTTCACTTTATGGAATTCTTGGTAGTATCGTCTCTACTTAGAGAGATTGTTTGGAAGTAAATTATCTAGATAGGGTTTTTTGCAGTGTAATATCCATCCAAATTGATTTGGTTATACATCATTTTTGAAAAGAAGTGATATATCATTCATCATCAAGGTGTGTTTAGAATATGTGTATATAACCCATTTATGAAATTGGACAAAAAAGATATGGTCAAACATGGTTTTACTACAAAGAATCCAATAATGTGATGGTTTTTATATTAGTATAATTTTTAACATTACATATCAATCATACATTTTATTTTTCATACTTTTCAAGGACTTAGTTTTTTATTTCCTACTAATTTTTACTCACACCCTACTCGAAAGAAATGTTACCTAATTAGTATTCATGTTTCATGATGCATATAATAGAATGGTCCAACCCGCTATGGATGGTTGGTCAGGGATGATGGATCGATGATGATAGACTATATAGAGCCTAGATTTGTAACCAAATTTTATGGATGTCACCTTTATTTTTTTAACTTTTTGAACTTTGTTGTATATGATCTACCTTTGAGAGATCTTTTCATAAATGTATGAGTTATATGACATGTATGATAACTCATTTTGTATTGCGTAATGATAATTATTACCTTGGCGTAGATTCTAGATAAACAATTTCTACTTACATTACTATTATATTATAATGAATACTTCTTTATATTTACATTGTTAAGATTTATAGTTTCATGTTACAAAGAGGTTATAGTTTTTCCTTGATATACATAGAGCATCTCCACTAGTAAGAGGCCTTTAGAATATATAGAGGAATGCCTGAAGAATTCATAGACCTAGTTTGGTAATAATGTAGATGAAATTTATCAAATAAATTAAAATTAATTTAGTTAATGATGAGAACATAGGTGTCATATAATTAATATAGGAAGATATAAGGAATATTTTGTATAATATTGAAAACATTTATCTAATGTATCAAAATATGATCAATTATACCATGGAAAATTATGCTTAAAAAAATAATTGACAAGTTAATTCATAAAATTCATTCAATATAAGATGTTTATAAAATAAGAGATAATAAATATTATTCTTTCTTTTACACAAGAACACAATTTTTTTCAATTTTTAATTTCATTAAATATAATGTTTCAATGGAAAAAGATAAAACCAATCCATTTTAATTTTTTCAAAGGTAAAAGATTCATTTTCATTTAATTATTAGTATGGGTAAATTTTTTTTAAGAAATAATAGAGAATATTGAAGACCGATTTTTCATGAGGTGTATTGGGAAATGAATTCTCCATATATTGATTTAGTATTTAAGCCTTCAATTAAGGTAAATTTAAAATTTCTTATGTTGATCATCCTCAAAATGATTCTTCATCAACCACTTTTTATTTATATGGTTATTTATATATTTTTATGATTTTTTATGTATCTTTTTTGTTGATATACATACCTTTGGATGGTTTCATTAATAAAGGGATTATATATTTTTATTTAATTATGAATGAGATATTTTTTAACTTATTTACGCTTTTCTTTAATTAGAAATCTATGATTCTACTTATCATAATAAATATTAAATGATATTTTCTTATTATGTTATGTTTCACTTACATTCATTATCATATATGTGTTATATTTATCATATATTTCGATATTATACACATTTCCATGATATTTTTTTAATAGAATAAATTATATATTAATCCAATTGTGTTATAATCCCTATGATATAATTTTCAAGTTCTTATATTTGATATATTTTATAAAAATAGTAATTCATTTATTAAGTAATATATTATGGGTTTATACTTTTTTTTATGTTTATATATGTTATTTATTGATATAACATTAGTGGTAAACTACTATAATCCTTACTGTGTCTTATAAATAATATTCTCAACTTTTTCTTAACTTATTCTAATTGGATATCCTTGAGATATTCCCAATGGGAGAGAAAGGGACAATTATATTAGCTCTAATTTCATTAAATTATCATTAGGTAGTCATAAAATATTTGTGATCATAATATAAGTATTCTAATACAATATTCAACTTCTTAATATTTATTATTTTATTGATATAAATTTATTTTCTAAATATAAAAAATATCATGGATTAAGGATTATAGAATGAGGATATTATTAGAAAATTTATAATAATTCTTTATTTTAATAATCGAAAATCATATTTATTATTTGTTTTACTTGTTTATATAATGTAATGTAATGATTAAGATTGATGATAATTTTATTTGTAAAATTAATGGGAATGTATAATCAAAGAACAAAACAACTCTACTAGACACCACTTAGAAAACTAACCATGATTTATATACAAAGATATTTTACAATTTACAAAGCGATCATGTATTTTCCCCCAAGTGATGGTATAGTGTACCTATAAAGATTAAGAAAAACAAATATGGTTTTCTAAATAGGAAATTTGGTTATAATTTTTATATAGGGTGAATAAATGTAATTTTATAAGAATCTTTCATGGATTTAAAAAAAATAAAGAAAGTGTGTCTCTTTTGAAAAGGTCCAACAGAATATAAAAATTTAAGAGAAATTTGAATGTTTAGTTATATCAAATCAACCATGATCACTATATCGACCCAGATTAGTGAAATGAATCATTTTACCCAAAACTAACTTACCACATATCCTCAAGTGAATCCCTTAATCTCTAGAGGCTAGAAATTAGTGTTGAGGAACTACATGTGATCACTAGGTAATTATGTTTCCTCCATTATAATAATATACACAATATAAATGAAAATTCCAAATTATTTCAGAATAAAGTATATATTATAAAAAACCATGTATAACCACCTAATATAATATAATATTAAAACATGGAAACAACCAACTATAGGCATCTCACACATGTTCCTCTAATAGAGAAAACTACACCATTAACTCTTGGCCAAACAATATCATGTAGAAAAATGATAATATTTCATAGGCTCTAATTTCAATGAGAAATATATAATTTTCTTTTCATGGACCATGATAATTGATGTAAAAATGCACACACTGAAATGTGTGGGTAGGGGTGAGGAATATTTTAATCAGTATGGTCACCCAAAATAACTCCCATAAATTCATACGTATGATCTATTCCAAACTATGTAAAAAATTATATATAAAATTAATAAAAAATTAATAATTACACTATTCATAAATTCATTAAACCAATTATACCTAATCCCAAACATTCTTACTTGAGAAGATATATTTTGAAACAAAACAACTCCATGTATGTTTTAATAATATAAATGAGAATTCCATAATTCATGGAAGTTTAAGGAAAAAATAAAAAATTATCAATCCTAAATCCACACATATTATAGCTCAAAAACTATTAGATTTTATTTGATGTGTATGGAATCCCACCTTTTGATAACATAACTTTTCATTACATTTTACAAAGAGAGAATCTTTAATGTTTAGTGTCTTGGAAAAAAGTTACATAACACATGAAAACATATTAAAGTATTATAATCCAATTAATGGTATTATTTATTTATTAATCATAATTATAATTAATACCACTCATTACCTAGGGAAATAAATCAATGGAAAGGGTCTTCTGAAGGTCATGTATGGGAAAAATAAGGGAAATAGTTTACATGTGAACTTGAACGACATCTATAAGAACTTGAGGAATATAACAAAATAATGATAAATAGGAATATAATATTAATAATAAAATTAATAATAACATGAAAATTTTGATAAAACATTTAATTTATACATTCATAATCATATCACCAAGGTCCATCCCCAAAGTATCATAAAAACTATAAAGGTTATTCACCAAGGTATTTTAAAAATTATCATATTTAGAGATTAATTTATTTACCCAATGCATTAGAGTGATATTAGGTTTCAACCATAATATTTATTTATTTCTATGTGAGACACATAGATCATAATAAAATATTTCATAAATAACCCAAACAGAATAAAAGAAATGGGTTTCAGATCAAAATTTTGTTGTTTTAAAACGTGTTTGAAAACAAGTACCTTTTGTAATTTAAATTCCACAGAAAAGTATGGTGGGTTTCAAGTTTGTTAATTCCATAATTAAATTATATCATTTTTTAATCCATGTGAATATCCCTAGATGAGATATAGGTTTGTCTATTCACAAAAGAAAATAAATTTATTTCTTGATAAAAAGAGAGAAATTTCTATACGAAAATATGGCAGCATAATGGGTATGAAACATTGATTTTGAAAACATTAAAATGAGAGGGGAAATGGTGTAAAATTAATAAAAAACTAATAATATGTTATAGGTATAGAAAAAAAAATGTACATAATAACATTATATAGAAATTTTAAATACATATAACATAAAGAGAACATGAAAGGAAAAGAGAAGTTGAGATTTCTCTTACCTTGAAGAGTAACTTCTAAAACACCGGGATCAGGACCATGAGGGGCTTAGGACTCCTTGGGAGGAATACATGGGAGGAAACACTATCAGATATCCTAGTAGATTATTTTGGAATGAAATAAAATTATAGAATGGATTGGTATTTATAGTAAAGGGAGGTAGTTTTTTATTAATTTCCAAAGTCACCTCATCTGTGGTATTTTCAAAACCATGGTATTTATTAGGGTATTTGCCCATAAGTTTAGAAACATTGGACACATCATATAATATTTTAATCCACATGATTTTACCATCATTATAAATTACATATAACAACATTATGATGTCATAAAACACAATGAAAACTCAAAAATGGTATTTTAACTATTCACCAAAAATAATATTTTATAAAAATATAATAAATTTACCCTAACCTAATATCAATTTTTTTAATTGAAAAATGAACTCCATTTTATGAAAATAATTTTCTAAATATGAAACATTTAATTTTTATTTAAAATCAATATTTACTCAAAAAATGCTAATACCTAACTAATAATTTCTTATACTTTTATTTATTTATACTATTATGTTATAATTCTATTCAAGATTCCTAAATAACATTTATACTTACATAGGTGAGGTTACTATTCCACTAGGCATATTACTATTCATAAGGGTAGTATTACTATTCATAATTTACCATTCACCAAAAAATAATTTGATCTTATCAGGCTCTAAGTTTCTTAATGATCACAACCATCTATGTCCATTTTTTCAAAATCATTTCATAGTATATATTATTTAAAGTTTAAAAATTATTTTAAAATACTCTTTCTTAAAAATATTGAAAATTTATCAAAGATTATTTATTATATTTGAAATTCAAAAATGATGGTTATTTTAAAATAATAAGAAATTAGAATTTTATTTAAAAAATGGATTTCACAAAGTATTGAGGCCCCATTACAAAACCCCTAATAACACATGCATAATACATGAGATTATGGTTTGCAATGGTGAAAGAATATTTGGGTTACTCGAACAACATTTCTCGAGTGGTGATTTTCATCAGCTTGAACTTCTACTGTGTGAAATTGTGTTCAAGATTAACATGTTGAAGCTTGGCTTGGGCTTGGTCCAGATCAAATCCCAATGACGCTTCCTCCTTCCCAAGATTCATGAAATGGGATTCATATGGAATGATTCTACTAGTAAGGACCATCAACTCTTCTTTCTTCAATAATTATCCATTATCATTTCAATTTATAAATAATAATTATACTATTAAAAATTATTATTGTTTCCAACAATCCTAATAACCAATGGTCATTTTAACCAATTTTCATATAATGGTCAAAACATGATGGTTACATATCAATTATAATGATATTGTTTTATTTATTATGACATAGTAAACCATACATTTTTAGGAAACAAAATATTATTCAAAAGTTTAGGTCATTACATTCTTCCCCCTTAAGAAATTTTTTCCCCAGAATTTTTACTTGTACTCTGAGAAGAGAAAATTTGTAAGTACTATTATTTCATAGTATCGTCTGGTTCCCACCTGGCTTCTTCATATTTTTGGTTCCTTCATAACACTTTTACAAGGTGGGTAGTCTTGTGGAGTATCACCTTGTCTCTATAATCCAAGATCTCCACTGGTTTCTCCTCACAAGAGAGTTCATGCCCCAGTTATACCACCTATAGGTTTAGTACATGTGAATGGTCTCATTTGTATGTCCTCAATAGGGATACAAATAATAAATAATGAACTTCTACTAGATTTGGAGGAAGTGGAAGTTGATAGAACACTGCTCTTATGTGATAAAGGATTTCATAGGGTCCATTGTACCTAGGGATTAGCTTCCCTTTCTTCTCAAAACTCAAGACTCTCTTACAAGGAGAAATATGAAGGAAGGACTTGTCACCAACATCAAAATCCAATTCCCTTCAATGGTTTTTTTTCATAGATCTTTTTCCGACACTAAGCAACCTTAATGTGTTTCTGGATGGCATGAACCATTTCTGTCATCTATTACACATGATCAGGCCTAAGAATCTTTCCCTGACTAGCTTCTTCCCAACAATTTGGATATCTACATCGCTCCCCATATAGATCTTCATAGGGTTGCATTTTAATGCTCAAGAGGAAGGTGTTTTTGTACGATAACTCAACTAATGGGATATGTTGATCCCATCCACCATTAAATTCTATTTAGTATGTTCTCATCATATCCTCAAGTGTCTAAAAAATTTATTTCAGATAGGACATCAGTTTGGGGGTGAGAGCCTATAATTAAATCCAATTCTGTACCCTTATCATGTTGAAGACTTCTCTATAATTTTGATGTGAAACTTGGATCATGATGAGATACAATAGATATAGGAACTCCATGTAGCCTTACAACTTCATTCATGTAAATCCTAGAATGTTTATCATGAGATAAATCTTCCCGAATAGAGATAAAATGGGCAGCCTTGGTGAGATGATCCAATGTAACCTAAATTGCATTGTTTCCTTTGAAGTTCTTGGGAGAAAAGTGACAATGTCCATTGTGATATAGTCTCACATCCATGATGGTATAGCTAGTGGTTTTAATACACTTTTATGAAGTTGTTTCTTTGACTTCACTTACAAACATACCATGCACCTTGAAGTGTAGTCAGCAATATCCATTTTCATATTATCCCATCAATAATGACTAAAAATGTCCCTATAAATTTTTGTTATTATAGGATGTATATAGAATGTAGATTTATAACCTTCTTCCATAATCCCCTTCTTTATTTAAAGAATATATAGAACATATAGTCTTGTACAAAATTTTTATACACCTTCTCGATCAATATTGAACTCAGGAAACATCCAATCCTTTACAACCTCAAACTTCTTCTGTGACAAAGAATATTCTTTTCGATTTTTCTTTATCGTCTCTATTAATGATGTGTGATAAATTATTTGGGGTAGGGATAAATATGTCCATTTCCATACAATTCAAATTTCCAATTTTACAAGGACTTTCATGAAGGGATCTCCTTGAATCCTCATTATTTCCATAACAATATGTTCTTTCCTACATAATGCATCAATGACATTGTTTTCTCTTCCATGGTGATAATAAATTGAAAAATTGTAGTATTTTAGAAGCTCAAACCATATCCTTTGTATCATGTTCAATTCATTTGGTGTGAAAATATACATTAAACATGGACGGTTTCTGTATATATCACATTTCTCCCCATAAATATAGTGCATCCATATCTTCAGAGAAAAAAAATGCAACCTGCTCTAGATCATGCATAGTATAGTACTTCTCATGGGGCTTCTACTATTGATATGCATAAGAAATGAATTTCTCATTTAACATGGGGATTCACCCATGCCCCTTACTATATTCATCACTAAAAATAATGAATCCTCCCCCAATTGAGGGTAGTGTTAAAAAAGGTGCAGGAACCAATCTCTTCTCCAGCTCTTGGAGACAATCCTCAAATTCCATTTCCTAGATGAACATAACCCATTTTCGAGTAAAATTGTTTAATGGATTAGAAATTTATGAAATGTTTTTCAAAAACCCCTTATAATATCCTCCTAAACCAAAGAAACTAAGAATCTCAGTTAATATTGAAGGATAAGTTCACTCCCCCACAACCTTTTTCTTTTTCTAGTAAACTAATATTCCTTCATTGGTTACAATGTTCCCCAAGCAAGCAATTTATTCTCACCACATTTCACATTTCCCCAAGAAAGCACTTTCTATATGTTCCTCATGCTTCTCATTCCAATTGTAATATATCAAAATAACCTCAATAAATACAACCACAAAATTATTAAGGTATTTTTTAAAGACTTTATTCTACAAAAGCATAAAAATAGAAAGTGCATTAGTAATTTAGAAGGGAATTACAAAAAAATATCATAACGATCATATTTTTATCATAATGAAGTTTTTAGAATATCTTCTCTCTTAAACATCAAGTGATAATAACCAGATTTAAGATCTATCTTGGTGAAGAATGGATCCCAATAAATTTGGTCAAATAATTCATCAATTCTTGGAAGAGGGTATTTTTTTCTTAATTATGATCTCATTCATTTCCCTATAATAAATGCATAGACACATTTATCCATACTTCTTCTTCTCAATCAGAACATGTTCTCCCCATGAAGACACACTTGATCACCTAAACCCCTTCTCTAAAAGATATTGTAGTAGTTTCTTTACCTCATCTAGTTCCACATTTTCCATCCTATATGGGGAATTTGATATGGGATGAGACCCTGGTATGTGTTCAATGGAGAACATAACCTCTCTTTCTGGGGGAGGTCTGAGTAATTCCTCAGGAAATCTGTTTATTTGTTCCTAGATGATGGGGAAATTTTCTATCCTTATACTCGAATTTCCTTATACATCCTCACCTATAAACTCCATAAATAAGTATATATGAGGTGCTTCTAGACAACTCAATGGTCGGTAAATCTATAAGTGGAAGAAAACTATAGTTTTACCATTTATGACTACTAAGACTTACTTTCTTCTTCATTTGACCTTAGCATTATAATTTGAGAACCAGTCCATCCATAGTATAATGTAAAATTCCATCATGGGAATAAATACTAAATATTAAAATAAGATTGTCCTCAAAAAATTAAATAATAGAGTTTCTAAACACTGATGATGCTTGGACAATACCACCAAGATTCTTGACTTGTAACACCCCAATATTTTATAGTACATTATCTATTCAATGTAATTCCATAACATGCGCTACACGCAACACTGATTTGGAGCGCCCCACAACATACCAAACTAGCTGTTCAAAAGGTTGTTATGAATATTATTAACTTACTTTTAGTTTTTATTTACTCCATATAATTTTAACATCCAAGTTATGTGTTTCTTATACATAATAAAAGAACAAATTAAAATTTTTAGGTAAAGGAAGTATTTTTCAGAAAATTTAATTTTACCACCTTTTAAGGGATAAACCTTTTAAAATTCAATATTTTACACTTTAGAATATTAGATTTGACAAAATAAACTTATTCTTTAGAATTGGGGCATAAAATTTTAATTTCAATAAATTTTCGGTGTTTTCTAATAACTTTCATATTTTACTGAATTGTGAAAAATACTAATTTTTAATTGAAAACAACTTTTCTAATCAAAATAATTTATAGTGTTAAATTATACATTTGAATGGTTTGGAAGTATAATTAGATTATATTTTTATAATTTAGTACAATGTAGGTCGTTAGATGTAATTTTACATAAACACATGTTAATCTTTTGATAGGTTTTACTTTTTAAAAAACACGCTTTTTGGTTTTGACAATGGGAATTAATTTTAAATTAATCAATGAAACTTATATGTTTTAAATTTGGTAAAATAGAATTCATTTTTGAATTTTGGATACCAAATTATATTATCATGAATTTTTTGTTTTATTCTGAATACTTTCAATTTTTAATTAATAGTGAAAAACATTGCGTTATTGTTTAAGATTTACTTTTTATTTAAATAATAATTTATTTTATTTAAATTTATTTTAATTCAATATATATATATAATACATATATGAGTTCAATATAACTTATTGGAGTTATTTTATACAAAAATTATATGTATAAATTCTTTTTGAACTTTTTAACGTCTTTTTCCCACCTTCTAGGAAATTTACAAATTTTCATAAAACATCATTTTACCACTTCTATGAATTGAGTTTAAAAAATCGAAGAGACATAGTTGACATCAATAAGTAAAATGTTGTTCAATAAGATAAAAATAATTTTTTGTGAATAGTAACTTTTGACTTTTATTTATCTCGGTTAAAAGTAAATAAGGTAATAAAAGGTAAAAATGATATTATAATTATCCAAAAACATTTCCTAATTCTATTTTATAAGTTTATTTTGACCAAAAAAACCATAGGAATAAAATATGATCCTTTTGGTCCCCTTGGATTAGATTAGGACATTTATTATTATTTTATTTAAAGAAAAGTTAAAAGGGTTAAATTCAGAAATTAATAACTGAACCATTTTTAATATAAGGATATACATAAGATAAATTCGACTATAAATATTCATTATAAAGATAAAAATACTTCCTATATAATGGTATTTTATTTATAATTATTAGAGATTATATAATTAAATTTATTTATGACACAACTGTGATGCATTAATTACTTTATCAATGATAGATTAAAATAATTGATAATATAAATATAAAAATATATGTAAATTGAAAATTTTGTTTCCATACACGAAATTTCTAGATTAATATGACATGTTAAGGTTGATTTAATTTATTTTTTTATAAGTAATCATTTTTTTTACTTTCACAAAAACCAAATAATAAATAGTGTCAAAATTGACATAAATTTGATATTAAAACAAATACTATATTATTAAATGATATAATATTACTAAAAATATATGGTTCGTCTGAAGGACACATATAATGATAGATATTCCATTAATGAACCACTTGGGGTTATCTTGGAATTTTAGGGTAAGTTTATTAACCATTTATTATAAAAATACAGGAGGACATGGTAAAAGTTTAACTATTTATATAAAAGTTGAATATAAAATATATGGTCAATATGGTGACCTAAACATGTCTAAAATCTATTATTTGAGTGTATTTAAACCCATACCAATCCTAGATTCTAAATAAATAAATTTGGATCCATTAGAAACCAAAAATTATTTTATAATAAAATAATATTTCAAACTTTTCTTAAAGTGACCCTCACCTCAATTATGAAAGGGTGCTTCCCCTTCTTTCAACATCACACCACCAAAGCCATTTGTCTCACCCAACCCCTACACAAATCTCCTCATTAAAAACCTCACATAAACCTAAAATCCTTCCCTTGAGCATAAATCCCACCTATGTAGTCCTTTTGTTCAAATAAAAAGGTAACACCCAAAGAAGATGTAATTATTTTATCACCTCTTCCAAATTTATTTTCTTCTTCCACATTCTCTTCCTTTGATATTTCTATAGCAAAATAATAACTCCAGTACCTTAAACATACTATGATGTTATTAAAAATATGTTATAACCATATTCATTATTCAATCAATCCTATGAATGATAATGTCGCCATGCGTGTGTACATATGGATTACCGTCTCCACGCCGTGGGGTAATAGGTTATTCAACACTTTGTTATTTGGATGGATATAATGATGATTAATATGTATAGAAATAATGAAAATAACATGATAATTTCCCTATGAAATTAATTTACCATCTAATTTCACACATTTTAATTATTATGGAAATGATATAGTCGCTCATGTGTACGTGCAGCTTATCGTCTCCACGACGCGATGAGATTAATTTCCACATTCACCATTCAACGATGATTATAAAAATATATATTATAAATAAGTATGTAATATATGTTATAATAATACTATAGCAGATATATATAAATATATATGTATGTATTTATGTATGTGTGTATGTATTTACTTACGTATATCTTCTTCCCTAACTTTCGTTTAATAGGATATGAAAATGGAAACAGCGTTTATGTGTATGTACGACCTACTTTCTCCATAAATGGTGTTTTCCATTTCATATATCTATATATTATACATATTTATATTCTGAATATAAGTTATATATAAATCATGTTTTGTATTCAGGATGTATTTAAATCATGATCTAAATGATATGATCAAGAATAAAAAGTTAAACACGTACGATAAAGAAAGCGATTATTACATGAAATGTAGATTTAACATGGAAATAATTATTAAATGGGTAGTATAAAGTCATAAATGAATAATGTATGATATAATAAATATGCATATAGATCTTTTATAATTTAATAACATACTATGGTTATTATACCGGAGGTTAAACATACCATCGACTAAAGGAAAGTGCGAGGTAAGGGTTAATTCATCAATCACATTATTATCTAAGATTGTTTACGTGTAAGTATTTTCTGGAACTTATTTATTATTTGTGTCCATGTTTCATAAACAAAATTTCAAAATGGTTCTTTTAATGTACTCTTTAACTAAAACATCATTTTAAATGATTTAAACATTTATTCCTCTAAATATTTCTTATTAATGTCCAAGTTTTCAAAATGGTTTTCATGATTTATTTATATGGACATGATTTTTTTTAATGTTAATTCATTTAAAAAGATTCAAAGTGGTGTGGGACACATTGATTTAAAAATATCTTTTTAATGAATTCATTTATAAACTTATGTATTTTAAATGATTTCACAAAAAAAAGATATTTCTCTCAAAGAGTTTTACTGATCATTTTCAACTATATCGACATCTTTTATTAGATGTTATTCTTGGTTGAGGTTGATTTTTTATAATAAAATCTTCCATATTGTATTGAATGAGTTATGATTTGTTTAACTGGGATGTTCTATTTTTATACCTTTCATGGTTTATGGTTAATGTATTGACATTTCATATGCTAGTTTTAATATGAATGTTTATATTATGTTTCAACATTTTCATATGAGGAATGTAGTAGACTTAGAAAGGGATGGTTGGGGCCTGATATAGCCCGTTGATGCATCAGTAGGTCTCATGAGACAAATTGGTGTCTTGGCACAAGGCCATGAAAAAAATATTATTTATATTCTAGGAACGAGTCCTTGACTATGTGGTATTGATGTACAACATTAAGAATTCCCTCATTACGAAATTAATTATTACAAGTGATTATTCGACTAGTAGAATATCCAAATTCATGTTTATATGGTAATGTTTGATTTTTATTCTCCATATTATGTTCAAGTTTATTTATAAAAGGCTTTTTTTATTACATATCTTTCCTTAAATGTTTATAACTTCTGCTAAATTATTTACCCTTACTGAGCATCTGAGCTCATCCATTTCTTATGTTTTGTTTTTCTAGGATTCCTATAAGTGTATTATATTTGAAATATAGGGTTAAGCTAGGGGAATAATTGAATTGTCAATGAATTATTTATGTTGTGTTTTATGTTAAAATGGTAATGTAATCTTTATGTATGTAATCTATTTTACAAGACTACTAAACTGATCAGTCCTTCAGGACATGATTCCTTGTATCATGACAATGAATTAAAATAATGCACAAGCTACGAGATTATGGTGTCGGGGTGTAACAGTCGGTATATTCCCATGGTTCTGGCCACATGGTACACCTCATATAAAATTTTAGTCCACATGATTTAACCATAATTTTAAATGAAATATTACATCATTATGATGTCAAAAAACACACCGAAAACTCAAAAAAGGTGTTTCTACTATTCACTGAAAAAAAATTATTAAAATATCATAAATTCACCCTAACAAAATAACAATGTTATGAATTCAATAATTAACTCCATTTTATGAAAATAATTTTTCAAATATTTGAAATTTAATTTTTATGTAAAAACACTATTTAGTCGAAAAAATAATAATACTTAACTAATAATTTCAAAAATAGTTATTTACTTATACTATTATATCACAATATAATTCAAGATGGATAAATTATATTTATACTTCTTTAAGTGAGGTTACTATTCCATTGGTCATATTACTATTTATAAGGGTAATATTACTATTCACAAGTGACTATTCCCCAAAAATTATGTTGATATTATCAGGCCTTAAATTTCTTTCTGATACTAACTGTGTATGTGTTTTTTTTATAATAATTTAAAAGTATAAATTATTTAAATTATAAAAATTATTTTATAATGATATTTCTTAAAAATACTAAAAATGGATCCTAGATTAATTTTGACTTTTGAAATTCAAAAATGGTGGTAGTTTTACTATAATAAGAAATAACAATTTTATTTATAAAAATGGATTATAGATAGTATCTAATTCATCATTCCATAACCCCTTATAAAACCTGCTTAGGACTTAAGAGAATGGTGTGAAATGTTGATATAATCTTCGTGAATCTTAGACCACATTTCTCAAGTGGTGATTTCTATCAACTTGCACTTCTCCCATAGTTGATTCTGTTCAAGCTTAAAATATTGAAGCTCATATTGGGATTGGTTTATAACAAATCCCATTGATGATACCTCCTTCTCAAGCTCGAACATATGGGCTTCGTATGGCACAATTTTATTGGTAGAGTCCATTAACTCTTATTTCTGTATTAATTATCCATTATCATTTATATTTCTAAACAATAATTATAACATTAAAAACTATTATTGTTTACAAAAATCATATTAACCTACAGTCATATTAACCAATGGTCATATAATTGTAACGCCCCGAGATTTTATGAAAAATATTCATTTAACTTCATTAATGCCTTGTGTTGTATGTTACACCAAGATTACCTTGCGCTATACGCAACACCGTATTATCTTACAGTATACGCAACACTATTCTTGGATTGTGTTACACACAATTTTGATAATAGTTATTCTACGCAACATTGAGTATATATATTTATATTCAATGTATAAATGAAATATGGTTGGATTATATTATACAAAACAATGAAGGATTCTTGCACAACACGCAACCCTGACTTGGCTTGCATTACATGTAATCGCGACCTTCCTCGTTAGCGTGTGTTGTACGCAATACCGGGTTTTACTAAACAACAATATATTATTATAATATTATTATGAACTAGCCGTTATGTATAATATTAACTAAATTTTGAATTTTATAACATTATTACTCATCTTACACATTTTCTAGAATATGGTATAAGAACAAAATAAATTTTTCAGGTAAAATAATATTTTTCAAAAAATGCAGTTTTGCCGCCTTTTGATGGCGCACCCACATTAAATCTAGTTTTTGACATGTTTATAAGTTCAATTTGAAAAAATAAAATTCTTCGTTGGAATAAAGAAATAAAAATTTACTTTGGATAAATTTTTCATATTATTCTGGTAACTTTCATATTTTGATGAATAGTAAAAACACGCTGTATTTTAATTAAAAACATCTTTTTTCATCACAATAATTTATATGGTTAAATTATAATATTTAATGGTTTTAAAGTATAAATAGAATATATTTTTACCATTTAATATAATGTATGTCATTAGCATTGATTTGACATTAAATTCGTAGGTTAAATCAATTCAATCTTTTGTAATGTTTTAAAGAAAACCCCGTTTTCTTTCGACAACGGGATTAATTTTAATTTAATTTCTGCAACTTTTGTGTATTGAATTTGGAAAAATGGATTCCATATTTGGAATAATTGGGTCCAAATTATGTTAATAAGCAACTTTTTATTTTTGGGAATTATGAATAGTAACTACGGTAAATTTTATTTACCATAGTTAAAGGTAAATCGGGTAATTAAGGATAAATATAATATTACCAAATTACCCTAACACATGCCAAAATTCTATTGGATTACTAAAAGAAGACCCATATAACCTAAGGGTCGGATTAGATTCATTTTATGGACTTTTGACCGTGAAAATAATTTAATTATTATTAAAACCAAAGAAAGTGACAACATGTCACTCTCTTAAATCTTATAAGTAAAATAATTTTAATTTAGTTCTAAACAGCATAAATCTTTGAACATGAATAGTATAAATAAAGATAATAAAATTATCTACATCATGAAAATTTATTTATAATTTTTAGGGGTTAAATAATTTTCATTAATGGTGATACATTAATGATGCGGAAATTATTTATTAAGTGAAACATCAGTAATATAGTTTTTATTGAAATAATAATACCCATTAAAAGGGCCAAAAACCTGACCAAAATTTATTTGTAGTGTATATATACACATTAAGCATCCAATTAACTAATATATAACCGTTTTTAGTCTTATAAAAGTGATTATGACACTTATATTATTTTATTTTAAATGATCCCAATGTTGTCACCTTCATAATTTAATAAATATAACAATTTATCTATTGTGATTTTAAGATGATAAATTCGAGTAAAAGTTTTATTGTGAAAGGTAATATATTTATCTTCATTATAAGATTTTATTTTTAATTTTTCTGCAAAAAATAAGTATATTAAATACTTGTACAAAAATGTTGTAGTAATTATTTAATTAAGAGGTAAACCAAATAAATGGATTAAAAATAATAAAATAAATATTATATAAACTATTTAATGTTCTCCACTAATTTTTTAGATACATATTACCTTTTATGAATCTATTAAATATTTTATTTCGAACATATCTTCTGTATATATTTTATTTAAATTAAAATAAATGAATAGTTTCAAAATTGACACTATTGTTATTTTATAAAAATAACATATTATAAAATTGTTTAAAAATCACAAAAATATTTAAAAAATTATAAATTTAAATTTATATGGTATAATATGTTATAAAGTATCCAATTATGGACAATTCACAAAAAATAAGTTATTATTGGTTATAATTTAAAATTTAGAATGTTATTACCACGAATAAAATTAAATTGATTAAATAAGGATAAATCAAGTTGATAATTTTAGAAATAAATTCCTAACATGTCTAGATTTTATTGGTTGATGAGATTACAACCCTATCTCATCTAATATTTGAATATTAGTCATTTTTGGAGGTTTTTAAGTGGGTTTAGATTTATTATAAAATAATATTTTTAAGATTTCCAAAGGTGCCCCTCTCCTCCCTTATAAAAGGGAACCTCCTCCCTCCCTTCCTCACACCAATTTGATCCTTCAAGCTCGGACAACCCCTGAAAAATTCTCTTCTCCACTTCCCTAGAAACATCCTAGAGTTTCTGGTCTTCTTCAAAGACCAATTTTAGTGCCCTAAGTGGAGGTCTCAAAGAGGCGCTTCAAAGAAGAGGTAATGTCCGTTACCGATTCTTTCAACTTTATTTCTTCTTATACTTCTTCTTATTTAGTTGTTTCATTATGAAATAATAACATCAGTATCATTCATATACTGATATATTATTATAAGTATTAAACAACCCTATTTCACCATCTATCCATCCTACGGAAAACAGTATCACTGCGCGTGCGTACGTACGGAATACCATCTCCATGCCGTGGTGTAATTTGTTTTTCCATCACCAACTTACTTGGATGGGTATAATGGTGTAAATAATAACTATACACAGTTATTATAACATAATACTGATTATGATATATTGTATCATCCTATCCAATTCAATTCAATAATTATGGGAATGATATCATCGCTCGTGCGTACGTACGGACTACCGTCTCCACGACGCGATGAGATTCATTCTCCATGTTAACCATTTAAGAATGATTATAAAGTATATATAAGAAATAATAATAAAATATATGAAATTATAAATCTACTGGATTTATGTATATATATATTTCATCTACTTAATTCCATTCAACTCAATAAGGAAATGAAAACAATGTTTATGCGTACGTACGGCCTACCGTCTCCATGAACGGTGTATTTCCTCCCATTTATCGATCTATTATATATATGTATATTCTGAATATATATTATATATAAATCATTTTTTATATTCTGTAATTATGTAATCATTATCTAAGTAATCATATGAATAATTACAAGTCAAAACACGGACAACAAATGAAACGATTTTACCCAAAACACTCTTTAACATGGAATTTACAAAAGAACGGGTAATATAAAGTCATAAGTAAACCATATGTGATATCATAACAATGAATATGATTCAGTAATAAGTCAACGAAATTATTTAAATCATTATATAGGAGGTTCGGATACATACGAAGCATATCGGAAATAAGGCAACATATAATTTTGCAAATCTCATTTTTATCCGAGATTGCTTATTCGTAAGTATTTACTGGGGTTATTTATATCATCCATGTCCATGTATTATAAAATTGTTTCCATGTATGTTTAAAGTCTTTTTTACCCATTTTTTACTTTTACTACATGGTATATAAGGAATCTTTCTTTTGCTTACGTTATGAGGTACTTTTTTGACTTTTCCAACGAATGTTATTTTTAACTTATACGGCATGAATGGATTTTTACGGTTTCATAATTCCTCATTTTCATGAATCTTACACTACACGATTTTATGACTATTTTCAAAAAAATACTTTTATTTTAAAATTTCATGGCATTTTTTGAAAATAAAATGATTTTGACAAAGAAAGGATATTTTCCTCAAGAATTCATTTCAAATGTGTTATCAAAACCATTTTCCATCTAAGATGACATTATTTGATATGTGTATGTTTCAAGTTTAATGTATCTATGATTTACATGGTTCACTTTTTATGATGAAATGTCCATTTGTTTTATATGGATTATGAAATGATGGGATGATATTTATGAAACCCATTTTATTCATTGGGTTATGATGAATGTTTTAAGTTTATTTTGTGGCACAAGTAAGAATTATTTCATTATGAGATGGGTGGGACCTATATCTCCCTCCAATGCATTGGTTAAAGAATTTATATCTCATGAGATAGACATGGCTGGAATGTCAAGATAAACCGGTTCAGTAATACAGGACTGGAACAAGGAGTGAACTAGATTCAGAAAGGGACTTTGTCCACCAAGATGGTCTTGGCAGCAATGACTTGGCTAATATGGAAATCATATCATGTGCTTAATGGTTTCCACAATAACATGTTTCATTCCCATGCTATATTATCATTATTAATGTTTCTTTATGATCTATGCCTTACGTACTTCCATGTTTTATGTCGTTGCTCAAGCTTTTGATTTTTAAACATTATGTTCATGTTTTTAAGTTCAAATGTATATGGTATGTTTTATTTTATCCATGATTTCCCTTACTGAGCATTTGAGCTCACCCTTTTTATGTATTCTTTTCCCCAGGATATAAAGAAAGGTTTTAGGTAAGAAAAAAAATGGAAGATCTTTATGGGAGATGTTGAAGATCTTTCACCATGATTATATGATTACGTTCCAAGTTTCCAAAGACACTAAACTATTACGGTCCTTGTGTGTCTGTTTTTGTTATGTATTAAGTATTCCACAAAAGTAATGTAATGTCCATGTACGTCAAGATTTGGGTCTCTACAGTTGGTATCAGAGGAAAGGTTTAGTGAACCTTTGGAAACTAGGATGTGAGAACTTTAGTGAGATCCCTAGAGATATTTCTAAGGTATGTCAAGGGATGTCACGAAGGTTAAGTATAAGTATAGGTTATAGTACTAAAAATTACGGTAACCCAAGATGTTAGATATTGAAGCTACTCCCCCTTTATTATATTGTTTTCCCTAGTGTAATTTTTACCTCTCACACTATTCTTTTTGGGTTTTAGACGATGCCTAGAACCCAAAGGAACCATGTTGATCAATGTAATGGACAATGCAATGATTTTCCTCCTGAACAAACAAATGTTCTGGGAGATGGAGTGAAAAATCTTATTGCTATACTTACACAAGCTATGAATCATTCTGGACTTCCAAATGAGTAGAGAAGGGAACAATATTCTATTGAGTCCTTCATGAGACAACGTTCACCTTCTTTCAGTGGGTCTTCTGATCCACTTGTTGCTGAACAATGGATCAGTACTACTGAAAAGATATTTTCAGTTCTTCAATGTTTTGAACATGATAAAGTCATCTTAACAGTGTATCATCTGGAAGGTGATGCTGATCAATGGTGGAATCTTATCAAGAATACAAGGCCAAGAGGTGAAATTGAGTCCATGGAATGGGACGAGTTCAAGAACTTGTTTTTCAATAAGTACATCCCTCGTATTCTTCGAAAAAAGATAGAGAAGGAGTTTCTTGAACTAAAGCAAAAGGATGATGAATCTGTTGGTATATACGAAGCGAATTTTACAAGGCATTCAAGGTATGCATCTGGATTTATCATCCAACCTGAAACTAATGTTGATCGATTCTTCAGTGGCTTAATACCAAATCTTTGAAGGTAATTAGCTATAAGAGACTTCAGTAGCTATGAAGAAATTGTGCGTTGTGCTATCAAGGTAGAAATGGAAGTTGGTGTTACTCATCCATTGAAGGACCCCGGGACACCCTGAGAGGGGAGGGGTGAATCAGGGTGACCACTTTTTCTTTTAATGTGTTGGATCTTGTTCCCATGTTGGTAGGAACTTATTGAACCTGTATGATGATTATGATCAAAATGAAAACATTCACATGCACAGAGAAGACACAGCCATTTTTACTTGGTTCACCACTAAGGGCTACGTCCAAGGAGCATACGCCGACAGGTTGCCGGTCGTACCTAAATCCACTATGCTTCACTAGCTGCGGATACAAAAGTCCGGGTACAGACACTCTGTCCCAGGCTCACTGCCTTTACAATTGTTCAGGGATAGCTCACTGCGTCCCTCGGGTCACTCCCGTTGACTCCCCCTGGCTCACTGCCGTTGGTGAAGTCCCACTCAGTTTATAGACGTGAAGGTCTCTTCTTCAATTACATAAGAGTGCATCCTTTGTTGTATGTAGATGCTCTATTGAAGTTCGATTCTCACCAGAAGAAGAATATCACTTTTCCTCGAATGTACCGAGTAGTCTCTCGGCTTTCGTGCAGCTCCAAACACGCCGGTGGGCTTCAGCAAAACCAGGCACGCTTCTCCAAGACAGTCGCGCAAGTCCAACTACGGCGCGCAAGTCCACACTGGCGCGCAAGTGTCATCAACAGAGATGCGCGACTCTTCCTTCCCCAACTACAAACTTGCGCGGTCCACTTCCTTTCTCTTCCAAACCACCTTGGGCGCACAGCCAAACACCGGCGCGCAAGCTCTACATGCGCGACAAAACAACCACCTGCGGGACTCAACCACCTGCGCGACGAGAGCTCGAACAATCTCTCGGCCTTGAACTTCGTTAGAAATGAGGAGGGGTGGTCCAGTATTTATAGGCAAACTGGACCCCCTGCGCGGCGGCGCGCAAGTCCCTCGACGGCGCGCAAGTCTTGTCTTCAATAAACTCTGTCGCGCAACTCACTTGTGCGCCCCAACCAACACTTGCGCAACCTTCTTTACTTAGCCAAATTTTGATGTTCGGATCCTCAAAAACATATGGCGCGCAAGTCTTTTATCTTCCAAGAGCACGGCGCGCAAGTACCTTTGCCAAAAACACTTTACTTTATTGGCCGATTTTTAGGCCCAAAAATTTGGCAAACACTGGGAAACAGCGCCACCTTCACTACTGTTTTCTGCTTGAACGGTATGATCGCTTTGTTGGTACACACCATGAACATCCACTGAGGATTGACAACAAACACAAACCATACACCAAAACATTCTTTGAAGAACCTGGTTCCAACATCCATCTCATAGTTTTGACAAGAAACGAAAGATGGAGTTCAAGGAGAAATCTCAGAATAATGGTGAAAAGAAGATGAATGTTTCCTTATGCTCAAAGTGTGGAAAGAAGCATGGTGGAGATTTTATTAAAGGGACTACAAAATTTTTTAAGTGTGGAAAAGAATTTCATTGAGAAGCTGAGTGTCGAAGTAATGAAAAAAGGGTTTCTAATGATGTGAATAAAGAAAAGACTGCAGAGAACGCACCACCAACACTTCAATGCTTCAAGTGCAAGGAAATGGGGCATTATGCTAATAAATTCCCTAATCCAAGGGTTAGTGATGATCGACATGAGCAACCACTTAAGGCAAAGGACAAAGAGAAGTCACATGCGATCACTATTGGCGATGTTGAATATGACAACAATGTGGTGGAATGATTAAGTGTTTATGTAATGGGATTCCAAAATAATGTTGTATATAGTATCGTGGAATATTGTAATATTTATGTAATGGTATATTGTGGTTTTCAATGGTACCGGTAACCATGGAATGTGATTGAGATATTTTTTGAAAAAAAGATGATATGCGCATAATGAAAGGAAAACGAGAAAATGAATTGTTTGACCGTATTCATGAGCTCATGACTGATATAAGGAGAAGGATATATCATGGTTTGAGTATATAGAATTTTTGGATTTTGGTATATGGAAAGATTTAACTTTTGACTGCATTCATGTGTTCACTAAGGTTCAATGGGTATTCATTCTTCAAGAGAATACATGATTAAGGTATTCACATGTTTGTAATTTGACCAACAAGACATATCTTATAATATATAGGGATCAACGATGGTATTAAATATCTGGTAATCGTTTTCACTATATTATGAGAGTGGACTGCAGTATTATGGATATGCCTAAAGATTGGAATGGATTATGTTGGACATAAGTTAGTATTTTTTAAGGATAGAATTTTTTTTGATATTATTGATGGGATGTTATTGTAATATAGTTTTATAAAAAGGACAACCTGCAGGATGGGCGACAGAACATCGCATCGGACAAGGCTATGGGAATCGAACCCACAACCGAAATGCGACTGGCCTTTATTTCCTATCACTGGCCTACAGGAAGTCTCTTGTTAGTAGAAACTAGTTTTATTTTATTAAGCGGTATGATATATGAAGTATAAGTTCATTTTTGGAACCATATACGATTAATCTAACCATAAGATGGACTTATAACTTTTGCTAACCTTTTGTTTGAAAGAGATGGAATGACCCATAATTATATCACATGATCTGCTAACACATCACGAATAACAAAATCAACTTCATTTCTTTAAGGTATGAAGTGTAAGTTGTTCAATTCACGAACAACAGTGAGATTGTACCAAAATCATGTATGTATTTCTTTTAATTCATCAACTTTAGGGAAATGATCTTGAAAACCAAAAATGTTGTCCTAGTTCCCTTATATCCGATGAATCAGATGGTAACTTAGATCATCACAAATCTATAGCTTTGTGAGTTTTGGATTTTTCATAGCCATGTTCTCTACCACTCTCCATCAGAACCTGATGGTTAGATTTTTCTTCCATATCCATATTTTCACCTATGTTCTCCTACGTGGAAACCTAGTGATGAGTTAATTTGGGTAACCGTTACATTTCATACTTTAATTTTTAAAGCCATGGTTTGGTATTCCTTTTTACGATGTGGGATTCTATTAAACAAACTTTAGAGTAGTAAACCATTTATAACCCCGACGAATTTCGAGGGCAAAATTCATTTTAAGGGGGTAGAATGTAACGCCCCGAGATTTTATGAAAAATATTAATTTAATATCATTAATGTCTTGTGTTGTATGCTACACCAATATTACCTTGCACTATATACAACACCGTATTAGCTTACAGTATACGCAACACTATTCTTGGATCGTGTTACACACAATTTTGATAATAGTTATTCTACGCAACATTGAGTATATATATATATTCAATGTATAAATGAAATATGGTTGGATTCTGTTATACAAAACAATGAAGGATTCTTTCACAACACGCAACCCTGACTTGGCTTGCATTACACGCAATCGCGACCTTCCTCGATAGCGTGTGTTGTACGCAATACCGGGTTTTACTAAACAACGATATATTATTATAATATTATTATGAACTAGCCATTATGAATAGTATTAACTAAATTTTGAATTTTATAACATTATTATTCATCTTACACATTTTCTATAATATGGTATAAGAACAAAATAATATTTTCGGGTAAAATAAGTATTTTTCAAAAAATGCAGTTTTGCCGCCTTTTGATGGCGCACCCACATTAAATCTAGTTTTTTACATGTTAATAAGTTCAATTTGACAAATAAAATTCTTCTTTGGAATCAATAAATAAAAATTTACTTTGGATAAATTTTACATATTATTCTGGTAACTTTCATATTTTGATGAATAGTAAAAACACGCTATATTTTAATTAAAAACAACTTTTTTCATCAAAATAATTTATATGGTTAAATTATAATATTGAATGGTTTTAAAGTATAAATAGAATATATTTTTACCATTTAATATAATTTTTTTCACTAGAATTGATTTTACATTAAATTCTTAGGTTAAATCAATTCAATCTTTTGCAATGTTTTAAAGAAAAACCCATTTTCTTTCGACAACAGGATTAATTTTAATTTAATTTTTGAAACGTTTGTGTATTAAATTTGGAAAAATGGATTCCATATTTAGAATCGGTGGGTCCAAATTATTTTAATAAGCTACTTTTTATTTTTGGGAATTATGAATAGTAACTAAGGTAAATTTTATTTACCATAGTTAAAGGTAAATCGGGTAATTAAGGGTAAATATAATATTATAAAATTATCCTAACACATGCCAAAATTCTATTGGATTGCTAAAAGTAGACCCATATAACATAAGGGTCGTATTAGATTCATTTTATGGACTTTTGACTGTGAAAATAATTTAATTATTATTAAAACCAAAGAAAGTGACAACATGTCACTCTCTTAAATCTTATAAGTATAATAATTTTAATTTAGTGATAAACATCATAAATCTTCGAACTTGAATAGTCTCCAGAAATATAATTAAATTATCTACATCATGATAATTTATTTAGAATTTTTAGGGATTAAATAATTGTCATTAATGGTGATACATTAATGATGGAGAAATTATTTATTAAGTGAAAAAACAGTAATATAGTTTTTATTGACATAATAATACCCATTAAAAGGCCCACAAACCTGACCAAAATTTATAGGTAGTGTATATATACACCTTAATCATCCAATTAACTAATATATAACTGTTTGGAGTCTTATAAAAGTGATTACGACACTTATATTATTTTATTTTAAATGATGACAAAGTTGTCACCTTCATAATTTAATAAATATAACAATTTAACTATTGCGATTTTAAGATGATAAATTCGAGTAGAAGTTTTATTGTGAAAGTTAATAGATTTATCTTCATTATATGATTTTATTTTTAATTTTTCTGCAACAAATAAGTATATTAAATAATTATACAAAAATGTTGTAGTAATTATTTAATTAAGAGATAAACCAAATAAATGGCTTTAAAAATAATAAAATAAATATTATATGAAATATTTAATTTTCTAAACTAATTTTCTAGATACATATGACCTCTTATAAATTTATTAAAGCTTTTATTTCGAACATATCTTCTGTATATATTTTATTTAAATTCAAATAAATGAATAGTGTCAAAATTGACACTATTGTTATCTTATAAAAATAACATATTATAAAATTGTTTAAAAATAACAAATATATTTAAAAAATTATAAATTTAAATTTATATTGTATAATATGTTATAAAGTATCCAATTATGGACAATTAACAACAAATTAGTAATTATTATTTGTAATTTAAAATTTAGAATGTTATTACCAAAAATAAAATTAAATTGATTAAATAAGGATAAATCAAGTTGATAATGTTAAAAATAAATTCCTAACATGTCTAAATTTTATTGGATGATGATATTACAACCCAATATCGTATAATATTCTAATATGAGTCATTTTTATAGTTTTTTAAGTGGGGTTAGATTTATTATAAATTAATATTTTTAAGATTTCTAAAGGTGCCCCTCTCCTCCCTTATAAAAGGGCACCTCCTACCTCCCTTCCTCACACCAATTTTAGCCTTCAAGCTCGGCCAACCCATACCAAATTCTCTTATCCACTTCCCTAGAAACAACCTAGAGTTCCTGGTCTTCTTCAAAGACCAATTTTAGTGCCCTAAGTGGAGGTCTCAAAGAGGCGCTTCAAAGAAGAGGTAATGTCTGTTACCGATTCTTTCAACTTTATTTCTTCTTATACTTCTTCTTCTTTAGTTGTTTCATTATGAACCAATAACATAAGTATCACTCATATACTGATATGTTATTATAAGTATGAAACAACCCCATTTCACCCTCTATCCATCCTACAGAAAATGAAATCACCGCGTGTGTGTACGTACGGAATACCGTCTCCACGCCGTGGTGTAATTTGTTTTTCCAACACCACCTTACTTGGATGGGTATAATGGTGTAAAGAATAACTATACACAGTTATTATAACATAATACTGATTATGATATATTGTATCATCCTATCTAATTCAATTCAATAATTATGGGAATGATATCATCGCTCGTGCGTACGTATGGACTACCATCTCCACGACGCGATGAGATTCATTCTCCATGTTAACCATTTAAGAATGATTATAAAGTATATATAAGCAATAATAATGAAATATATGACATTATAATGCTACTGTATTTATGTATATATATATATATATATTTTATCTACTTAATTCCATTCAACTCAATAAGGAAATGAAAACTACGTTCATGAGTACGTACGGCCTACCGTCTCCATGAACGGTGTATTTCCTCCCATTTATCGATCTATTATATATATATATATATTCTGAATATATATTATATATAAATAATGTTTTATATTCTGGAATTAACTAATCATGATCTAAGTAATCATATGAATAATTACAAGTCAAAACACGGACAACAAATGAAATGATTTTACCCAAAACACTCTTTAAGATGGAATTTAAAAAAGAACGGGTAATATAAAGTCATAAGTAAACCATATGTGATATCATAACAATGAATATGATTCTGTAATAAGTCAATGACATTATTTAAATCATCATACAGGTGGTTCAGATACATACAAATCATATCAGACATAAGGTAAGGGATAATTTTGCAAATCTCATTTTTATCTGAGATTGATTATTCGTAAGTATTTACTGGGGTTATTTATATCATCCATGTCCATGTTTTATAAAAGTGTTTTCATGTATTTTTAAAGTCCTTTTTACCCATTTTTGACTTTTACTACATGGTATGTAAGGAATATTTCTTTTGTTTACGTTACGAGGTACTTTTTTGACTTTTCCAACAAAAGCACAAGGAGAATGTTTTTTTAACTTATACGGCGTGAATGGATTTTTACGGTTTCATAATGCCTCATTTTCATGAATCTTACACTACACGATTTTATGACTATTTTCAAAAAAATACTTTTATTTTAAAAGTTCAAGGAATTTTTTGAAAAGAAAATGATTTTGACGAAGAAATGATATTTTCCTCAAGAATTCATTTCAAATGTTTTATCAAAACCATTTTCCATATAAGATGACATTATTTGATATGTGTATGTTTCAAGTTTAATGTATCTATGATTTACATGGTTCACTTTTTATGATGAAATGTCCATTTGTTTTATATGGATTGTGAAATGATGGGATGATGTTTATGAAACCCATTTTATTCATTGGGTTATGATGAATGTTTTAAGTTTATTTTGTGGCACAAGTAAGAATTATTTCATTATGAGATGGGTGGGACCTATATATCCCTCCAATTCATTGGTTAAAGATTTTATATCTCATGAGATAGACATGGCTGGAATGTCAAGATAAACTGGTTCAGTAATACAGGACTGGAACAAGGAGTGAACTAGATTCAGAAAGGGACTTTGTCCAGCAAGATGGTCTTGGCAGAAATGACTTGGCTAATATGGAAATCATATCATGTTCTTAATGGTTTCCACAATTACATGTTTCATTCCCATGCTATTTTATCATTATTAATGTTTCTTTATGATCTATGCCTTACGTACTTCCATGTTTTATGTCATTGCTCAAGCTTTTGATGTTTAAACATTATGTTCATGTTTTTAAGTTCAAATGTATATGGTATGTTTTATTTTATCCATGCTTTCCCTTACTGAGCATTTGAGCTCACCCTTTTTATGTATTCTTTTCCCCAGGATATAAAGAAAGGTTTTGGGTAAGAAAAAAAAAGGGGAAGATCTTTATGGGAGATGTTGAAGATCTTTCACCATGATTAGAAGATTACGTTCCAAGTTTCCAAAGACACTAAACTATTACAGTCCTTGTGTGTCTGTTTTTGTTATGTATTAAGTATTCCACAAAAGTAATGTAATGTCCATGTACGTCAAGATTTGGGTCTCTACAGTTGGTATCAGAGGAAAGGTTTAGTCAACCTTGGGAAACTAGGATGCGAGAACTTTAGTGAGATCCCTAGAGATATTTCTAAGGTATGTTAAGGGATGTCCCTAAGGTTAAGTATAAGTATAGGTTATAGTACTAAAAATTATGGTAACCCAAGATGTTAGATATTGATGCTACTCCCCCTATATTATATTGTTTTCCCTAGTGTGATTTTTACCTCTCAGACTATTCTTTTTGGGTTTTAGACGATGGCTAGAACCCAAAGAAACCATGTTGATCAATGTAATGGACAATGAAATGATTGTCCTCCTGAACAAACAAATGTTCTGGGATATGGAGTGCAAAATCTTATTGTTATACTTACACAAGCTATGAATCATTCTGGACTTCCAAATGAGCAGAGAAGGGAACAATATTCTATTGAGTCCTTCATGAGGCAATGTCCACCTTCTTTCAGTGGGTCTTCTAATCCACTTGTTGATGAACAATGGATCAGTACTACTGAAAAGATATTTTCAGTTCTTCAATGTTCTGAACATGATAAAGTCATCTTAGCAGTGTATCGTCTGGAATTTTTTGAAAATAAAATGATTTTGACGAAGAAATGATATTTTCCTCAAGAATTCATTTCAAATGTTTTATCAAAACCATTTTCCATCTAAGATGACATTATTTGATATGTGTATGTTTCAAGTTTAATGTCTCTATGATTTACATGGTTCACTTTTTATGATGAAATGTCCATTTTTTTATATGGATTATGAAATGATGGGATGATGTTTATGAAACCCATTTTATTCTTTGGGTTATGATGAATGTTTTATGTTTATTTTTTGGCACAAGTAAGAATGATTTCATTATGAGATGGGTGGGACCTATATCTCCCTCCAATGCATTGGGTAAAGATTTTATATCTCATGAGATAAACATGGCTGGAATGGAAAGTTAAACTGGTTCAGTAATACAGGACTGGAACGAGGAGTGAACTCAATTCAGAAAGGGAATTTGTCCACCAAGATAGTCTTGGCAGCAATTCCTTGGCTAATATGGAAATCATATCATGTGCTTAATGGTTTCCACAATTACATGTTTCATTCCCATGCTATTTTATCATTCTTAATGTTTCTTTATGATCTATGCCTTACGTACTTCCATGTTTTATGTCATTGCTCAAGCTTTTGATGTTTAAACATTATGTTCATGTTTTTAAGATCAAATGTATATGGTATGTTTTATTTTATCCATGCTTACCCTTAATGAGCATTTGAGCTCACCCTTTTTATGTTTTCTTTTCCCCATGATATAAAGAAAGGTTTTAGGTAAGAAAAAAAGGGGAAGATCTTTATGGGAGATGTTGAAGATCTTTCACCACGATTAGAAGATTATTTTCCAAGTTTCCAAAGACACTAAACTATTATGGTCCTTGTGTGTCAATTTTTGTTATGTATTAAGTATTCCGCAACAGTAATGTAATGTCCAGGTACGTTAAGCTTCGGGTCTCTACAATAATGGTGAAAAATCGATGGATACATTTCAAATATACCTATATTTCTTGATTGATTATTAAATTGTAAACCATATATTTTCAAGAAACAAAATATTATTCAAAAGTTTGGGTCTTTATAATGTGAATAATTACCCACTTAGAAGAATCCAAATAGGCCTTTCCCCCATCACCCTACCTCCTTTTAACCAAGTCACATGATTATGTCTAACCATAGAGATTTTGATGCTCATTACTTTTTTCGTGTTTCTAAACAAATATTATTTTATTTCTAAAATTATTCCCCATTCCAAAATTATTGTAATCCATATATATTGTAATCAAATCCTGTTTTTTTGAAAAATCCAATACCATAGTTCTTAAAACCAGTTATTCATGGTTTTAATTAAAACTTTTCACATACCATTTACAAAAAATCTAGGTAAACCATCACATTATCAAACCTATTTAAGATAATGATTTGATAAAAACTCTATATTAAGCCACACCATTGAAAATGGATTCAACCAAAATAATGGAAATCCTAAATTTTTAAGGAATAGGAACCACCAACCTTATATGTTATCATTATAAATTTATATACATTCTCAAACCAATGTGCTTAATGATTAAGGAAACTTGGTCCTATCATCCAAATTCTGTAATTTTCATAGTTTGTAAACTTAAAAATATAAAAATACAATTTATGAATTGTCTGAATAAATCTTGAAAATTTGTAATGATCCCATATTATATAGGCATGACACCTCTGTGACACACATATTAAGATTACATAACCTGTAGAGATTGGAAAAACCCTTATTCCATTTGACACAACCCCAGGTAAATCAATACCTTATAGGAATATATTAATAAGGTTCATAGTGTAGTATTCGATAATTGGCACAACCACCTTTCCTTTGGAAAAGGCCTCATAAACATGTTGTAAATTACTTACTCATGACATTTTTATAGAAAATCTGGGAATTGAGGGTTTTGATATCTAAGGATGTATTATATATAAAAATAATATGTTTTTTAATATTACAAAATCCCTTAAGTACATACCTTAATAGTTTTTTCATAATTCCTCAACCATTCATTAGTTGATTATCTTTTTATATGACTCCACCATCACTAATTAAGAATTTGAGAGATATTTTAATGGATAGAATATGATGTGACTCTATATTATAATCCATATTCCTATATCTATGATAAAATTAGTCTATAAAAAACTTACCCAAATTAAAATATAATTTCTACCTTTAATTTACCACTATAATATATTTTACCCTCTCTCTCTATCTCTAACATAACTTCAAGGTTAATCTTTGTAAAAAATTAAAATACTCTATATTAAATAAATATGTATAATTTTAATATAATAATAAAGTACTTTGACTTGATAAAATAAACTACCATAATGTTATGTCAACAGTCCCCTTATTTAATACCTCTCGAGTAACCCCATTTAAAAACCTCAAATTATACCAACAAAAAAATCCCTGACTACCATGTCAAATCATAACCTCTCATTAATTACCAATGTCACATGAAAGGAACCAAGTTCCTATCACCAAATTAATTTATCAAAATATTCCACATCAAAATAATATTTCCTAAAAATTACTTGAAAAAAATATTATTCCATTAAATTAATAAATAATTTTTAATTAAAAAATATATTATCATTGAAAATGGTTTCCATAAATAAAAATTATCATATATACACATAAATTAAATAAACTGAAAAAAAAATTTATAACAATTCACCCCACCATATAGTTTTTTAGAGCAAAAAATCACCTTATATATTTTAATAAAAAAATATCTTACCATTGTTGTCACATATGAGATTCTCTTTCCCATGCTTCTTCTTTAGATTTCTCAAGCTACCATAACATTTAAACTAAATGAAAAACATTTCCTTTCATGAAATTTACATACCAATCAATATTATTCACTTTTCCTTCCAAACTATTAATTCAAATTTTCAAATCAAAAAAATTCTACAAAAGAACATCATATGGGTTTGGATGATACTTTATAAACTATAAAATTTGGATAAAATAATCCATCACATTATGATTTTATAGAAACATTTTCTAATATGACCATTCCCAATTCTATCATTTATTCTAAACACACCTTCATTCATACAAGTAATTTTTTTTACTTCTCATACTTTTTATATAAAAATAATGGTGACAATAAAAATAAAATATATTTTTGACTATAATATCTTATTGTCATCACATATAATATGTAAAAAGATTCTAAAAATTAGGAGATATAATTAATCAGTTCCTAATTTTATGAATTCATTCCATAGTATCATTCACCAAACATAGTCCAAATAGAGACATATCCTCTATCAAAACCCAATATAGAGGTGATCGACACAACATTTTTTATAAATCTTCAACTAGAACCTTCTAAATTAATGTGTGATAACTTTTTTACACACATATTCAACTAAAGGAATGTAATCCACCCAAAATCTATAGAAATTGAGTTTATATTCTTAATGTATTTCTTTTTAAGTATGTATAGTCAATTTTTATTTCCCGTTGTTTGCTAATGATTTGATGCACTCATCTTTAACTAGATACTCGTCGCCCATTGAAATGATATCAAAATACATGATGTGTATAGAGGGTCCTTATTTGATATAATGGAAGAATAAACACAAAAAAAACTGTAATATATTTTTTTACATACAACATACCTAATTATTTCTCTAGAAACATCTCTTAAATGGGTAATTAGTGAATTGATTTTATATGTTTATCCCAAATCATCTAGATCACATCATTATTCTATTGTAAACATAGTAAACCAACTATAAACCCCACAAAAACAATCTATTAGATCTATATTTTATTAGTTTATTTTTTCAAAATTACTACAATCTATAGATTTTCAACCATTACTTATTTACAAATAAAACCCTAATATACAAACATTTTTATCTAATTATTTATTCCTTGCATATATGACTACCATAATATGTTTTGATACATGTTAAGTATCCCAGTATAAACACCCAAAATAATTATATGAAAATGTTTTATATCTTATTCTCTTAAAAATAAGGGTACTACCTTGTTGTCCTTGAAATACTACTTTAAAATCTTTTATCAGGACAACACATAAATAGCCTCCAAACCATTTTTGACTTAAATAATAATATATACATAAGTGTAAAAGTGAGTTCAATCTAATAAATAAAATATTTTATTCCCCTTATTATCATTTTTATGCATATCCAATCTCAATGTCATTAGTTACCAATGTTATTCAGATCCACTTACCACTTAAGTATTTTTACACATGGAATCCACTACAACATTATACTTTCTTTTTTTATATGCGAAATAAAAGAAACAAATATAAGTATACAAAACCAATCATCATTACGTCATGTTTAAATTTCACTATGATAATAGATATTTCAAAATTGTTCAATCATTATACACAAATAACCTCTAAAAATGATCAATTTCACATGATCTTCAAAGCGTGAACAACTACTAAATGATTCAATTCATGAATTGGATAATTATTTTTCATGTATTAGTAATTGAATTTATCTATACACAACCGAATTTTAATATTTAAGGATCCAGCATCCCAAAATATCTCACAATGCAACAAAATACCCTTAATACATGTTTTTAATTTTCGGTAATGTTGAGGCTAATGTGGAGGTCAATGTTCTATTTATTAATTCAATCGATCCTTAACACATATAATTATATTAAAACATTACATTATTTCATGTCAATTCCATTATTAGAGATATTATGTTCCAAATAATTCATTGCATAAAACTAAAATTGACATTCTGAATATATTTTATATAAGAGTTGCTTCCACAAAATCTTAAAGATAATCCCCAAATTTATTCCATTCTCTTCCATTAAACCCAATTAAATCAAGATGTCATCTATAAACACAACTACAAAAGAGACAATTTATATTTTAAATATATGATTCATCTATGATATAAAAATTTAATGAGATTTAGTAAACCTAAATGAAATTACTAGAAATATGCAATGACTATCCCTATAGGTATTTTTTTTCTTTGGAATTTCCCCACTATTTATGCTCAATAAGTAATTACCAGTACTTATGTCAGTCATTGAAAACCACATAGATCCTTTAAATACGGAAAAAATTTCAGTAATTATTGTTAATACATATTTCTTATTTTCACAGTGTGTTACTTGTAGTGGTCAATGTATAATCATGATATACCTTCATCCTTTTTAAGAAAAAATAATCTGTATAAAAAAATTGAGACACATAATAAAATAAATTTATTTCCACCTTGATATTCTATTTGATTATTCGATTTTCATAGATATACATGTGTCGTGTGATATAAAAGAATGGTTATCAGAATTATTCCTGATAACAATTCAAAGGATAAATCCACATATCTCTCTTATAGTAGTCTAGAAAAAACATCAAAAAAGATATCCAATATATCATTCATTATCACAAGAAATAATTTTTTATTCTTCTTCCCCATTGGTCTCAGAATAAACCTATCTTTATTACAAGTTAATACTATAAATAACTTAGTAAGAGATCTCACTTCGATTTTATGAATTTAAAACACTTCTTAAAAAATATTGTCAATCCCCATATTTTAAAATAAAAGAGGAATTAGGATCATAATAGTTAATATGAGCCTTGAACTATACCATTCAATCATATCTAATTACAATATCAAATATTCATATATAAAAAGTTAATTTTTTTGCATGCTATTTATATATGAATAGTCATAATGGATTAAAGAGGATATTTTAATCGTTTAATTATCCTCATGTTAAGTGGTGTATCAATATTTACAGAATAATATATTAATACCATGTGAAAATTTAACAAATTAATTTCCCATATAGATTTGAAAGAATGAGATGCATATTAAAAAAATCATATTATATGAAATATGTAAGGTACTCATACTAGCACAAGTCCCTCTTATATTTCATCCAGTATATTTTCTATAGTGTAAGACTATTTTTTATTGTTTTACATCTTCCCTTGTCTATTTTTACCATATTCAATCACTGGGAACCTAGTTTTTTCTATATTTTATCTCTATTATGCATATTTTATCCTTAAATCTATACAAATTATAAAATATTATATTCTCTAAAAAAATATTCAATTTGCCAATATTCCCCAACTTAGGAAACTTTTTAAGGTTATTAGGAAAATCTAATTTACATTGAATCATGTCACTAAAACAGTAACAAGAATGTTATTTCCTCCTTAAATGCATTTGTAAGATGAAAATTTTATTTTCACTAATCACTTGTGGAAAGTGATTTTTCTTCTTTTTTTGAACACTTGATAAATTCTATCGTCTTTTAGATTGGTGATGAAAATTTTATATACATTTATATAAATCAAATCATCTTATTATATTTCTACTTTGTATACATCCACTAAATAAGTGGGTAAATAAATAATATAATTTGTGGTATAATTTTAGTTCAAAGATACATTTTAAAATTTTTAGTATTATGATTATATTTTTAAATAAACTCTTATGAAATGTGAAAAATCTCATTAACATGAGCTTTATATTTTGTAACTATCTTGTTTTATTTATTGTATGAAAAAAACTTCAGACCTCTACTTATCTTTAAGTCTATATGATAAAATTAAATACAAAGAATATTTTAAAACATGACTAAAATCAAATAATCATATAACTGTTCATCCAAAACTATCTCCACCACTATGAGTTACTCAGTCCATCGTGTATGAATTAAATTCCACCATAGACATATCTTGAGTATGATGGAATTGAAAAATTCAATTAATCATTTCCATAATTAATTTATATTCTTTAAATTATCCTTATATTATAAATTAATGAGTTTTTAAATTCTAAAATTCTAATCTTTGACATTCTTTGCTTGATTAGACTAGACTGTTTTTTACTGTGAATTCCTATATTTTTCACACTAGTGAATTTAACAGTTCATAAAAACATTCCATATTCCTAGTTTTCAACACATTAATAGGGGATAAGCATTTACAGTTTCATTCTCATGAATTGTCTCTCTATGAGGAAGAATTTATACAATTATAAAAAATAAATTATTAACAAAATAACTATTCATAAATCCTATCCATACACATCACTAGAGTTTTGTTATGACACCAAGTTTTACCAATAGAAATTTCCTTATTATATTTTTTCATATAGTTAAATTAGATAAAATAACATAAAGAACACAGTATAAGCTTTATAAATGAATAATTAATGAAATAAGAAGTATGTCTATAAATTAATGAACCAATACAAATGAAATAGTAACATGACATTAGGAAAAGTAATGTGGCCTTATGAATAATAAACTGGACAATGGAATAATAACCTCACCAATGAATTTATAAATAAAATTTAAGCGTCTTCTAAATAGTAATATGATATAGTTATATTATACTATATGTAAATAAGTATTTTAAAAATTATAAATTATGTATTGGTATTTATATAGGTCATAAATATTTAATTATATTTTTTGGATTATTTTTATAATTTTAAAGATTTTTTTTCATAAAATGTACTCAAAAATTAATATTTTAATGTCTCATTATCATGAGATAATTTTATGATACAGTAATTATGTTTTCAACAAGATAGAAATGAAGTTTTAATTTTAAAATTTTTATTTTTCAAGTAAATGATAATTTTAATTAGAATTTGAATTTTTCATATTTATAAGATTATTTTCATAAACTGGGGTTCTTTTTAAAGTTCTAAACATCAAAAAATGGTTAGGGTTAATTTTTGACATTTTTTTGAAATACTTGAAATTTTTTTGAATGGTAAAATATAGTAATCGTCCTTATATATAAAGTATATGTTAAATACACTATTACTTGAGACATGGATGTTGTAATAATCATTGGTTCGACCTCACATGATCTAATTACTTTATTTAGTCTCTTAAATCAACACTATTTCTTGTATTGAGAAAATAATAACTAATGAATTAAATAATGATAAATCACCCCTCTCCTCCACTATAAATACCACCTATCACCACCTCTTCTCCTCACACCTCTCAAGCCTTGATCCTTGTCCAAATTATGCTCAAATATAATCCCAATCACCTCCCATGCGTATAGGGGATTTGTTTCTTAACAAAATACCAAAACCAATCCCCTACAGAGGTTTTCAAGAAGAAGGAATCAAGAGGTAAAACCTTCTTCCATTTTCATTCAATTTCATTTCAAGTTCTTTTCCTTTATTATATTCTCCAAGAATACCCTTGTACAAGTGAAATGAAAATTCTAGTATCCTAAATATAATTTAATTTTATCAGGTTTATGGAATAATTCTTCATCAATTCTTTTCTCCTCCCTCTTTTATTTTAAGTATGAAAATATCACCAGCGAGGTGCCGATTTACCACCTTCGTGGATGACATGCTTTAATCTTTCAATTCCACCATCATGAATTGTAATGAAACTCTTTTTATGGTTGTAAAAATTATATTATATTTATTAAAACCTATTTTATTTTATTGAACCAGTATATATACATGATATTTAATAATATTGAAAAAATAGTTTTTGATGATCAAAAAACACTAAATAAATCTAACCGATTATGATTAATTATTTATCTAATGAATCATCCTCAAGTATAGAAACAAAATTGTATTTAAATATTATTTATGTTCATTAAAAACATATAATTTCATTCTTGTAAAACTATACACATTCTAAATTATTTTCCATACACATTTACAAGTAAACCGATCATGAAAACCAAGGAAACTGACACTCATGGAAGATGAAATGAATATCATAACCCATAAAAAAGAACATAAATGAACATAATAAAATTATAATTAATTAAATAAATGTATAAAATGTTTTCAGTTAATTAATTAATGGATTTTATTGGATTATTTAGTGCCTCAAGATCCAATACAAAATCATTTTGGACATAAGGTAAGGAATTCTAACTGAACCTTCATTTTTCCATCGGATTACTTGTTCTCTCTTCTTGACTCAGTGTAATACATATATATTTTTATTTAATTCTTATAAATTATGTTTATATGTTCCAAAATCATATATAAAAATCATATTATCCCTATTTAATGGGGTAATACATGTTTTAGAATGGTTCCCTTTGCAATTATTCTAGATATGAAAGCCCGATTTAATAAAACATATCGATTTCTTACAGATTTTCAAGTTCACTCCAAAAAAAAATTTCATCCAAAATTTTTTTTATAAAGAAACTCATTTTAAATATATCAAACTATAGTTACAATATCCTTTTACAAATATTATTACATGATTTGACATAAACTTAAACACCAATTGAGCTTATTCTAAGCCTTTCTATTGGTCGAGAGGTGGAGTTCTCAAATGATTTTATTCCTAGATATCTACCTATATGAGTGGATACTTATTGAATGGACACCATTGAGCTGGAATAACTGAAGAATAATTTATAGAAGAATCTAGATAGGGGTTTTATATTCCTAAGTTCTCCGAAAATGGGTGTTCCAGTCCTCTTCATCCATAAGAAGGATGGATCAATGAGCCTTTACATTGATTATCACGAGTTCAATAAAATCAAGATAAAGAAAAGTATCCCCTATCCCAGATAGATGAACATTATGATAAACTAAGTGGGGAAATTTATTTATCTAATGTGGGCCTTTGTCTAGGATATCAATAATTAATGGTGGGAAAGGAAGATATTCCTAAGAATACCTTTCGAACGAGGTATGAAAACTATGAGTTCATAGTAATTACCTTTAGACCTCGTAATGCTCATGAATTTTTCATAGACTTAATGAATAATTTATTTAGAGATTACCTTGACCAATTTTTTTTATTCTTAATTTATGATATTCTGAAATACTTTAAGAGAAAGGAGGATCTTGAATAGAATTTGAATATTGTTTTAAATACTTTTTGATGGGAGAAAATATATGAAAATTTCATTAAATGTGAGTTCTGGATGAGGGAATTATCATTATTGGGGAAATTTATAACCTGCATTACGGTATTTTTGGACCCTTATAAGACCATGGATATTGAATAGTGTCCTAAGAGAACATCTATAATGGAGATCCATATTTTTCTTCTCCATGATGGGTATTACTGGCCATTTTTTAAGAAATTATTATGATTGTAGAATCAATTAACCAAGCTAAATTGGAATGGATAATGGTTTTTCTGGACTAATGAATGTGAAGACTGCTTCAATAAGTTAAAAATAGGCATATAACTACACCATTGCTCAAATAAGTAACAATTGGGGAACTAATTGTGGTGTACAAATATTCATAAAAGAAGGTCTTAGGTTGTGTATTGATGAAAAATTATAAATTAATAGCATATCCTTCAAGGAAGTTGAAAATCCATGAGTAAAACTATCCTATGCATGATTTGGAGTTAGCAGTCGTGATAATTGCATTGTAAATCTAGTGGAATTATATATATGGGGAGAAGTGTGGGATGAATATATATCACAAGTGTCTAAAATATATATTCCATATAATGATATTAATATGAACAAGCAAAGATAGTTAAACTTGTTAAGGATTACGAAAACCAAACATTCATTTTCAAGAATGATTTTTTCCTTTGTATCAATAATTTGAGCTAGATATGTTTCTTCATAATGCACCAATATCCAAACATGATATGATAATTATGAATAGGACTCATCCTCTTCCTTAAACTTGTACATAGTTAGAGGTTGCCTCAGGATTTGAAGAGTGATATCCTTTTCCCGATAGTCGATGTTTAATTTGTATACATATAAGTAATTCACGCCCAATATTTCTTCAAACTCCACTAAAGGGAGTATGATGATACTTCCTAGGAGGTTCAGTCCATAAACCTTAGCCAGGGAGGAGTTATATACTTTCAATGCAATAATTTCCACATTTTTTGTTTCTCAAAGATAACTTAACCCCAAAATTTTTAAGTGGTTTTCAAATATTTCTACTAAACTTTCACGATATGGAAGGATGCATATAAATAGCATAAAATAGTACATTAATTATTCCTTAATGCATAACTAATTTACCTATCACCGAATCATTGTCTAAATCCACCTTAGTAGTTCTGATAGTATATTACCTTCATTGTTTTCTAGGAGGTTGTTGTTGATTTCCTCTAACAACACATGGCTTAGGGTATTATTTTGAAAAATTAACATGTTCTATGTAGCTAAAAAACTACACTACAGGCTGAGAGTTTATCTAAACCTTCCTTTCTTATTATACATTATTGGAATTATTCATGTCCCTTCACAAGTTCTTATCCAGATTATTCATTCTATCATATTTAAATAATTTTAGGATTCCACTTAAATAGTTCCTAGGACGCTTCTTCACATAATTTTGAAATGTACGATATTCATTTTCATTTCCATGATGAGATTAATTTGTTGATCCCTACACATTAGACTGCATTTTCCACTTTTTATCATCGGTCCCATGAGACCACCACGATTCTCTAATATCCATTTCAACCTTGAGGTCATAATGGAAAATATATTCATAACTATCAAAGTATGGAATCACTAACACTTTTTGTATAATTAGCTTTCTTCCACTAAAGAACTTATCCACCTTTCTTTCGATGTTAATTAGAAAGGTGGAGGCATATCAGTTAAGTCAATAAGGGCCCCTTAGACTTTTTTCATTCCTATATGTTTTCAATATCACAAACAAATCATTTTATGAGAAATTATATTTCTCTATGAATTAATTTCTAAAGGAAAATTTTCTTTCTTTAAGAAAATTTTTATCCTTACTTTTTCTTGTCAATGTCTTAATTAATGTATTCTCAAACCTTGTCTAATAGTTTTTTTCTTAAGGAAAATAATAGGATCCTCACCTATCTTAAAGTCATAGAGTTTTTTCAGACTCAGATTTCAATAGAAATTAGATTCTAAATTCTATAAAATTCAGACTCTTAATTCTCTGAAATTTAGACTCTGATTTCTCTAAAATAAAAATTCCAAATTCTCTAAAATTCATACTCTGAATTCTCTGAAATTCCGATTCTGAATTCTCTAAAAGTAAAATTCTAAATTCCATAGAATTAAGTCTCTAAATTCATCAGAATTCATACTATGAATTTATTAGAATGAATACTCTGATTTCATCAGAATTCAGACTCTGAATTCATCAGAATTCTGACTAAAAATTCATGACAATTCAAAATCTGAATCCATCCAAATTCATACTTGGAATTCATTAGAATACAAACTCCTAATTATTAAAAATCTAGACTTTTAATATCTATTTTTTCCATAATTTGATTGTCCATATTTTTACACTCTGATTTATAATCTTATTAGATTATGATTATTCATATTTTTAAAGTTACTTTATTTTCATAATATGTTGTTTCAAGTCTATCAGATCCTAGTTTCTTAAACATTATATTTTTTTTCCAGAAATATTTTGTTTATAAGAATGATAATGTTTTCCATGTTTTTTTATATGAAACTATGTTGTACAATTTATTTTTAACTAATTGTTGGCTATGTGACATGTGTACAGGTCCCTTTGTGATTTAAAGAAAAATATGACCACTGGAAGAGGGAGTCAACCATTGGAACCAATGCTTATAAAAAGGAGCTCATTTGAATGAGCTCAATATACATTTAGGAAAATTAATACTATGATATTTTGTAGTGATTTATAGAGAGATAAATACTCTCAACCTTTGTGAAAATTGTGAATGTCTTATTCAACCATCAATAACTTGTTCAACCTACCTTGTGTGAATCTGATTATTGCTGAGTTCAATCGAGGGATTCCAGGAATAGGAAGAAAGAGGTGCAACCTACTTTAAAGCTAGAGTAATATCAGGGATTGGAAGATAGAGGTTCCGAATACCTTAAAGTTTGAGGGTATAATCTAGTGTGGGTAAGAGATACTTTCTTAAAAGAATAAATCAAGGGAACTTCATCCAAGGTTTTCAGATACCCTTCTCTTTATGTTAAAAGTTTTCTTATACCATTTTATTTGTTTTGATACAAGTTTTTATTTAAACTACATAATTTAATTAATGAAAGTAGGTATAAATTTATTATACGTTCAAATACTTGTATACTCTCATAAATAAGATTATATAAGCTTTAAAGTTGAATATTTTCCTAAGTAAACTTTTCTAAAGATTCTTCTTTGGATATATATTTCCGGATCCAAAACAGGTTAGTTTATTTGTTAATAACTAAAGAGGGATATTGAATCCATCTTGTTTAACTTTTTTAAATATAGATTTCATTTTTGGCTTAATGGGAATGATTTTGAAACTTATAATTCACACCCCCTTGTAATTGAGCATCTACATCTCTATTTCATTCCTATAACTAGTATTATATGAGGTATCTAAAATACTTATATTTATATATAACTTTTCTTGATAAACTTTTATTATGTAACATTACCTGTTCAGGTATTTCTCATGATTTTTATTATAAACTCTTTGCTTATAAATTCTTGTTACAAATTATTTTTCTAGAAAATATATTTTTTATTTACTTATAGAAATGGTGGGAATGAATGTCAGTTATATAGAAAACTAAAATCCTACCATATCACCAATTTTATATGGTAATGATTATGAGTAATGGAGATATACTATGAAGACATTTTTTATTAACACAGGAGCTGATAATGTTTTCAAGCTTAATGGTGAATACAAGGTTCTTGACAAGGAAATAAGAACCTTCACAAATCATGAAAACAAGCGTATCAACTAAATCACAAGGTATACAATAATCTTTTATGTTCCATGATTAATAATATATATAGTCAAATATCTTCTTCTAAAGCTACCAATTTTATTTATAAGAAACATGATGTTATACATTTTGGAACTTCAGAAGTTATAGAAACTATAAGAGCTATGTTGAGAGGTTAATATCATGGTTTTGTATTTTATTTTGGAGAACCTCTTTGCATATTGTAATAACGAATTATGACAATCATCAATAGTTTTTAATATTTAGGGGAAAAAGGTCTTGGTGTTGATATTTATGTGGGAGAGATAATTGATATCATGCCCAATGGGTGGAAATCTAAGAGAACAGTTATTGATGGAAATATGAAAGTATCTGACATTACACTTGATGAGATATTTGGAAATCTTCTTTAGTGTGAAACAAGAATGAAGAGAGATGTTGACTTCAATAAAAAAAATAATGGTAATGGAAGTATTTATTTCACTACTACATCTAAATCCAAGACTCTAGAATGGTTAACTAGTTGAAAATCTAAGAAATATATTCTTATATCTGAGTCAAGTGACAGTGATCAGTCTGAGAATGAAAATTACAATCTTTCTAAAAGGATGAAAAATATTGTGTGAAAAAATATTTTCAGTATAGATAAAATAATAAATATAGAAAGAAAAATAATGATTCTGAAGTAACATTTTATGATTGAAAATGGGATGGACATATTAGACCTGATTATCCTATGCTCAAGGAAAAATACAAAAAGGATAAGCCTTCTGAAAGGAGAAGAAATAATTACTACCAATCTAAGGGTAATAAATTCTTGATGGAAAATGACACCTAGAGTACCAGTGGTGGTGACTCTTCAGATGAATCCTCAGAATATGTATCTTCTAGTTAGAAGAATATTAGTCTTATAGCTAGATTTCCTATTAAAAATCATTGTCTTATGGTTAATGTACACAATGCTAAATCCTTGACCAATATTTCTTTAAATACCAATTTCCCTAAATAAGAATATTATAAATCATTGGATGAAGAATATTCCTCATCGGAAGATAATACCTTACCTTCATTTGATGAAGATTCTATATTCGATAAATTATTGAGAATTAGAACTGTAAGATTAAAAAGAAGTTAGAGAAAGTAAATTATAGAATTTATATTTTAAAAAAAGAAGTATCAAATCTTTCTAAAGAATATTATCAAAAACAATTTATTTTGAAATATTTTTTAAAAACCTTATGGAATTTAATTCTGAGATGGATAAACTTTCTAAGGATATTGAAAATGATCTTTCAAAGAAAAATGATTTAGGGAACAAATAAAATCCTTAAACTAAGGATTTTGATGATAATAATATAGCCATTAGAAAAAATCCAAAATCTTTCCCTTAAATAAACTGTTACCAAATTTTGATTCTGTTAGGAAAGATTTTTATAAAATGTATTCACATCTTCGTCCTCTTAGGATTAGTTCTAGAATTGGTTATAATTACTCAAAACCTATTTTTAGTTATAATTATTTTTCCCCCAAAGTGTTACATTTTTTACTTTGTGTTAATCTGGTAGAGATTAGGAGAAAATTTATTATTTAAAAAAACCCAATCCATTGGTTTTCATAATGATTATTTTTCTAATAAAATGTGGGTACCTAGGATATTACTTTATGAAATTTCTGGATCCAAGAAATTTTGGATTCTGAAAGTCTAAAATTTCTATTTTAAAGGAAGTCCCAACAACAATACATGGAACATGGATAGTGGATGTTCTAGGCACATTACTAGTAAAAGAATTTATTTGAAATGATTATCAAGATGAATGGAGGAAAAGTAACTTTTGGAGATAATGATCAGGGAGAAACTTTTGTTATAGGTAACATTATAATTCTATGAAAAGCTTTAATTTAGAATTTTTATTTGTTAAAGGTATTAAGCAAAACTATATAAGTATAATCCAATTATGTGATTAAGGTTACCTTATTAATATTAGTAATGATAAATGATTATTACACAATTCTAAGGAAGAGTTTATTCTCTCTGCCAATTGGCATGAGAATGCTTATACACTAAACATATAAGTCCTTAGGATCCAAGATCTATCTTTCCTTAGTGCGATGGAATATCAATCTTGGTTATAAAATAGAAAACTACGACCCTTAACCTTATGAAACTATGAAATTTCTTAAATAAAATACTTTTTAAGGATATACTAGAGCTTATATTTGATTCTTCAAAAGTTTTTTATCCTTGTCAATATGGAAATAAACATAAGTCATGATTTTAATCAATTAATGAAGTCTAAAATTATGATGCATTCTTGTTAGTGCATATGGATTTTTTCCTTCCTAAGAAAACTGGAATTATTGGAGGCAAATAATATGTATATTTTTTAGTTGATTATTACACTAGATTTAATTGGTTCTATTTTCTAGCAAAGAAACCTAAATCCTTTTCTTATTTTACATCTTTTTCTGCCAAAGTTAAAAATGAGAAAAAAACATCCATTGATATCTAATCATAGTGAATGTGGGTATAATTTCAAAATTTATATTTTGAAACTTTTTTTAGTAAGAAATTCATTAATAATAAATTCTTATCTCCAAGATCTCCTGAAAAACGGTGTTGCTGAAAGAAGAAATATACATCTTCTAGAGATAAGTAGAACCCTGTTGAATGAATATTTTACTTCTAAACAATTTTGGGCTGAAGTTTTTTATCTTATTGTTATTCAATAAATCAAGTTTTAATCAGAATAGTTATTAATAAAACACCTTATGAATTATTGATTAGTCAAAGACCTAAATTTTCTTACATCAAAGTATTTGTATTAAAAGTACTCATCTTGAATACTAAATATAACTTACATAAATTCTCTCCCAATTCTGATGAATGAATTTTTAATAACCTACTTCACTAATTCTAAGGCTTATATAGTTTTTAACAAAAAAAATCATGTACTTTTAAATAAACAATACATGTTAAATTTGATGAAACAAATCCTCTTGTTTTTAAACAACCCCGACCTACATCCTCATATGTGTTTTCAAAAACTCATTATCAATCTTTGATGGAAATTTATTTTAATAAGGAAAATACTCAAGTAAATTTTTCAGAATTATTTAACACAAAACATTTTCTACCTTATATTGATTAACATGTTTTACAAAATCCAAATCAGTTGTTTCTAGACAATCATCCCAGTGATAGTATCATTGGTGATTTAAATCAACTGGTAAGGACTAGAAGTTCTTTTGGAAATGAAGTAGAAAATTTTGAATTTATTTCCCAATTATAACTTAAAATCATTGATAATAAATCAGGTGATGATGATTGGATTATATCCATAAAAGATAAACTATAAATTTAAAATAAAAAGAGTCTCGACCTTTGTTAAAAGACCTAAAGAAACTTCTATAAATGGAGTGAAATGGTTCTGTATAAATAAATGTGATAAAAAATGGAATAATTGTAATAAATAGACCTTTATTAGTTGATAAAGTCTATAATTAAATATAAGTAATAGACTATAAAGAATTATATTCCTTAGTATCTAGACTTGAATCTATTCATATTCTACTAGCATTTATAGCATTTTTCAATTTCAATTTTTTTTCAAATGGATATAAAGTGTGCTTTCCTAAATGGATATGTTCTAGAGAAATTTTATATTGAACAACCTCCTGGTTTTGAAGAAACAAAAAAAATCCAAAACATGTTTCCAAACATACAAAATATATTTATAGACTTAAAAAGGTCCCTAGATACTGGTATGAAAGACTTGTAGGCTTTTTTTACAAAATGATTATGTTAAGGGAACGGTATATCCAACTATTTTTAAAAATAAAGATAAGAAAAATGTTTTTAATGTTTAAATTTATGTTGATGGAATTATATTCAGATCAACGCAGTAATATTTAACTAATTCATTTGTGAATCTTATGAAATATGATTCTAAAATAAGAATGATGGGTGAGTTAACATTTTTCCTTGGTTTTCAAAATTTTCAAAAACTATAAGGAGCTTATATATATTGACATAATTATATTAAATATCATCATAAAAAGTATGGATATGTCACCACAAAAAGTATAAGTACTCCAATCAGTTTTTCAAACTCTCTTTATCATGATGAAAATGGGAAACTAGTAGATCAAACATATTTTGAAGGTATTATATAATGTTCGTTATACTTAATAGCTAGTCATTTATATGTAATGTTTTTAGTATGATTATTTGTAAGATATCAATCAAATCTAAAGGAATCTCATTTAAAAATAGTGAAAATAAAATTTCAGCATTTAAAGGGAACTCTAGACTTATGAATTTTTTACTCTTCTAGAAATAATTTTTTTTCAAAAAGTTTTTCAGATGCATATGTTGGTAGATATAGAATGGATAGGAAAAATTTCATCCAAAACTTCTCATTTCTTAGGAGATTCATTGGCTTATTTCTCAAGCAAGAAGAAAACTAAGTATCACTTTCCACTGTTGAAGCTAAATATGCAGCTGCTAGATGTTTTTGTGCTCAAGTGTTGTAGATGAAACACACACTCATAGAATATTCCATGAGTTTTATATTAACAACAATATTGTGTGATAATACTAATTCAATTTCCCTAAGAAAAAATCCTAGACATCAATCTCGTGAAAAACACATAGATATTAGGCATCTCTTTCTTAGGGATTACACACTTATAAGAAATATCATTCTTCAATTTATCAAAATGAAAGATCAACTTTTTAAAATTCTTACAAAATCATTACCCTCTAATAGATTTGAATAAATTAAACAAAATATAGGAATGATAAACATAAGGTAATACTCTATAATAAATTTCTGTTAAAACCAAACTCCTTATAGTAAGAAACTCTTTTTTATTTGGGGAGTACAATTGTTTATTCATTTAAAATTCTTTGATTTGTTTTGGAATATAAAATTTTTCCTTTTCTTAATAAAAATTTTTAGAACCTATAATTTTTCCTTTTCTTGATAAAATTTTCCAGAACCTAAACTTTCGTTTCCTTAATAAAAATTTCTACAATCTAAATTCTTCAAGAAGAACATTTTTGATATTGATAATTATTTCAAAGTAATATAAAAGGTATGTTTCCTTACATAAATAGTTATAATTGTAATTTTTTACTTGATGATATTTCTATCTTATTTTAAGAACACTCTATCGGATTCACTTTCCTTAAATCTAGTTTTTCTAAAAAAAACTCAAAATATAGGAACATATAAATTCATCTTCGGTATTGATATCAACCGCAAAATCAGATCAAGGTCATATCAACTGTTTGATTGATTTTTGAATTCAAACCATCACTACAAAGCCTATATTGAGGTCCCCCATATACATGTACCACATTAGTTTTTCAATAGTTTTTGTTCAAAATCTCAACTGCCCTTTAAGTCAACCGTTCAGTTTTATCAGTTTTTTTATGTTTCGGTTATCTCTTAATTTTTCCTCCAAAAATAAGATGGATTAAAATAAGGAACTCAATAATTGGAAAATTTAAAGATAAAGGTTGTTCAAACCAAATTTCTTTATGAAGTATGATTCCCTAATTTCAAAAGATATAAAGAAGAATTTTTGGGGATGTATTTGAATAGAAAATCCAAATAATATGGATTCATTTTATCCTAATCTCCTTATAAAATTATATTATTTAGTTAGTTTTCATGAATAATAAAGAAGGTGGTACTTTTCATTCAAGCATAATGGTAAGACTTACTTATTATCTTTCAAAAAAGAAGATATCATGTTGGGTATACCATATGTGGGAGAGGCTATCTTTTTCTCTCACATGTTTCCAGAAAAGGAAGGATGTTTTGAGATGGTTAATGTAATTGAGTGATTAGGAATTAAAGGAGTTAGGTCACCCAAGATCAATCACCCTACAACCAACTCTTGTTTTTAGACTTACGGATGCAAGGTTTTCTCATTCTGAGAAAGTTATATAAGGATTCTTTTAATAAGTGTGATATTTTAGTGATGGATTTTATGGGGAATCTAAGAAAGGAAAACCTTATCAAGTATATTCTCCTAACCATCAGAAATATCAAAAATTTCACCCTCAAGTATTAGATAATTATGTATCCAGGGATCTTGTCAAAGATAATTGTTCTCTGTTTAGAATCCTTCAAAATTCCATGCAGTTAAAAACCCAGAATCTTTATGATTATGTTGTCGAGTGATGACACTCTGAGGAGGATGGAAATCAGTTTCAGTATTAAGTCTATATATTTCTATGATCTTTGTGATAGTGAAATTCAAGATATCAGCAAGAAATGGGAAGTATATGAAACTTCTAATAAAACATAGAAGAAGTGAAAACAAAAATAACAACAGTAAAAAAGAAAAATCACCCATTCTAAATACTTAGTTAGCTCCACCCAGTCTGAAAAGGAAAAATACATTTTTTGATGAAGTGGTTTCCATGTAGAGAGATAAAAATAAGAAGAATATGGAAATAGATACAATTTTTGGTTTAGACCTTGCTGAACTAAGGTCTTGAATATCCATATAGAAAAAGATCTTGAGAAGCAAGATAAATAGAAAAATATGAAGAAGAAGACGATGTATTATGAAAAAAAATTCCAAGCCTTCCTTAAAGATGTAGAGAAATATTTTAAAAAAATCCAGGTACCAGAATACTTCTTGTAAGAATAAATTCCAATAGAAACTATGATAAAGAAAGATTCAATTTTAGAATCAATTATTAAAGAAGAATTACATTAATTAGAATAAGAAATATAAGAGTAAAGTAAAGATGTAATAAAAAAGGTGGAAGAATACTGAAAGAAGAAAAGTCCTTTAGAAAATTTTTCGATCATAACTTCGCAAGTTGAATCAACCTAAATAATCTGAGAAAGGAAAGATGATGATACATGGGATGAGGTTAATGAACCTAGTGATGATGAAAGTAGCAATCATGATTTTATTCATCCTTAAGATGTCTAGGATGGTTCTAATAAATATTATGTTGATATTATAAGATAATAAAAGTCTCTGATAGTGAGCATGAGACTCCAAATTTTGAGAAGGAAATCTCTTGTACGGAAAAAAGAAAACAATTTTTTGTTGATTCTACCAAAAAAGAAATGGTTGTGAAATCTAAGAAAGGTGTTGTTGGAACATTGAAGAGGATAGATGAAGATCAAATAATGTTTTCTCACCAACAAATAAATTTCCTTCAGACTATCATCTTCTCTGGGACAAGATTTTGTTGTTAAATCTTCAAAAAATCTATTGAACACCATTTCCTTATTTCAATGTATTGATTTGATATATCAGTTTCTTTAGCATACTATCAATCAAAAGTTGGATATGATAAACCTAATCATGGAAAATTATATCAAGATCGAAGTAGAATTAAAATATTTTAAATTTGGTTATAATGCTTATAGTAGATCATCCATGTAAATAACTAAATGATATAATTCACTAATCAGTGATCAGAAAATCATGGATGATTTCCATGATTCAGTAAAGGATGCCTTTGACCCCTCAGATGAAACCATTAAGAACCTTACATCAAATCTTTTAGAAATGGTGAATCAATAGGAAGCTAGTCGGATTCATGAGGATAAATACCTGAATGAAAATCTCAATTCAGTTTCTCTAAATTTGAAAACAGAAATAAAACTCAAGGAAGAGTTGGAAGAAAAATTAAAATATAGGAAGAGTTGGTAAAGTCTCGTGTTGAATTTCTTAAGTCCCAATAAGAAATAATTAATGTTCATGATAAGAATAGTCATGAACTAGATAAGTTGATCATGAAATTGGATGATGGTCATAAATAGTTGAAGAAGTTGAAGGAAACCTTAAGAAAGTTGGTTCTAAAGGAAAAAATGATGAATGATTCCTTAAAATCTAATTTTTTTTTATTCTCCTTGTAAATATTTTTCCAATAATAATGAAATTTTGGTATAAATACATTATTTTGTTAAATATATCTCTAACCATTTAGGTACAATTTGTCCCCCTCTATTCCATTTGGAAAATCACAAAGGGGAAGAAGAGAATGATCAAAAAATAGTAAGTGAAAAGAAGAAATTCACTATGTAAGGGGGGTATTAAGTAAGGGGGATATTTCTTAAAGAAGATTTTATTAAGAAAGAAGAAGTAACTTCTATAAGAAAAACAAGAATATAATCCTTAAGGATTTTAAAACCTAAGGGGGAGTTAGTCGTATTCATAATGGTTCATAAGAAAATAGAGATAAGTATTTCTTTTAATGTTCCAAAAGAAAAAACTGTATTCCTTATATTCATTTTCAAAAAGTTGTTTGTGATTACCTAAAAGGGGGATATTGTTATTTCATAAAGTATCCTTATTACTTTTTAGATACTTGTATGTTTTCAAAATCACAAAAAAATATTCTTATGGGAAATTTTCTTTTTTAAAAAATTATTTTCTTACATAAAATTGTCTTTCTCTAAAAAAGGTTTTATCCTTACCCTTGGGTTTCAAAGTCTTATTTAATGTCTTCTCAATCCGTGTTTAAAAAATTTTTTTATTAATTAAAATAATCAGATACTTACCTATCTTAAATCCATAACACATCATAAACTCTGATTTCCCTAGAAATTAGATTCCAAATTCTATAACATTCAGACATCGAATTATGTAAATTTCAGGCCTTGAATTCTCTGAAATTCAGATTTCAAATTATCTTAAATTCGTAATATGAATTCCCTAAATTTTAGGCTCAAAATTAATCATAATTCAGATTCAAAATTCATCAGAATACAAAATCTGAATTCCTTAGAATATATACACTAAATTCATCAGAATTTTGATATCGAATATCCTTTTTATTCCTAGAATCTGATTTTGCATATTTTTAAAATCCAATTTTTAATTTTCCAATATTCTGATTATTCATTTTTTGTTAAAGTTAATTTTCTCTATTAACATATTTTTTTTAAGTTTATCAGATCCTATTTTCATAAACCTGATATTTTTTTCCCTAAATATTATTTTTTTCTTAAGTATTATAATGTTTCCCAAGTTTTTCTTACATGAAATGATGTCGTAAAATCTGTTTTTAACTAACTGTTGGTTGATTGAAACATGTACAAATGCCTCTGAGATTTAATGAAAAATATAACCCCTGGAGGAGGGAGCCGATTGTTGGAACATTTTCCTATAAATAGGATCTCAATTGAACAAGATCAATATACATTCATGAACATAAATGATATGATTATATGATGTGATTTCAAGAGAGAGAATGAAACTCATGATTTGTGAGAATTGTGAACAACTTGTTCAACCATAAACAACTTGTTCATCTTACATTGTGTGAATCTGATTGTTGATAAGTATAATTGATGGATTTTGTGGATATGAAGACAGAGGTGAAGACTTCCTTAAATTTCAAAGACTTCTAGGGATATGAAGATAGAGGTGTCGACTACCTTAAAGTTCAAGGGCTTACATGGATAGAAAGATAGACTCTGATATTCTTATCAAGGGCTTACACTGGTGTGGGTAAGATAGGATTTCATGAAAGTATAAAATAAGGGACATATATCCAAGTTTGTTGGATACCCTTCTCTTTCAGTTAAAATTTTTTTATACCTGTTTATTTATTTTGTTACAAGTTTTTATTTCCACTACATAATTTTTTTAAATAAATAAATTATAAAATTCATAAACTTTCATATACTTTTATTCTCTGATAAATAACGTTATATACTCTTTAAGGTGTAACATTTCCCTAAGTAAAATTTTATGTTTCTTTTTGGATCCATATTTCCATATCAAAATAAAGTTAGTTTCTTAGTTAAGAAATAAAGGGGGATTTTGAATCCTTCTTATTTAAATTTATTAAACATAGATTTCCTTGTAGGCTTAAAATGGAATGTTTTTAAAACTAACAATTCACCCCTATTATGTAATTGAGTATCTAAATATCTATTCAATCCTACAATATATTTTAGTCCATTTAATATTTTCTTCATATGCCCTGATATACTCATATTTTTTATGGTTCATTCTTAAGAATTACCTTTCCATATTTAGATAGAGGGTTTAGGAAAAATATTTATTAAAAGAATCTTGAAATCTTCCTATTCCATGGAATCAATTTACTCCTTGGACTATATGTTTTTTATCAGTGTATACCACTGATCAACTTCCCTATAAAAACAATAGACCGTCATGACAACATTATATTCTTATGAGAACTGGAGGATAGATAATATCTTTTCAATGGAGTTAATCTACTATTATATATGGCGGGGGTCAGAAGATCCACTAAACATGGGAGGAAATTTCCACATAAAGGATTCATTTCCAACATTCTATCTCTTAGGATATGAAGGGTGTTCCATGATATTCGATTTATTCTTTATAACATGATCATGTAGAGAAATTATTGTCATGAAGTCTTTAGCACCAATAAATATCCCCCTGGAGGTGTGTAGTAAGGTCTGTTGTCATGTACCATGTTACCCCGAATCAGGCGCAGAATACCTTGTTGGAGTTGTTGCTCCTTGTTATATTTGTGTCTGAACCACATCAACTTTCAGTATCTAGATAGGGATATATTTTATTGATAAACCACTTACTCTATACATACTAAAATTAAAGTATGATTATTTATACATATTCTTATCCATAAGGATCTTACTAGAGTTAACTATTCCTAGCCTCCAAAAATATTTAAATCGTCCTATAATACCAACTATAGAGATTATAGCATTTTACACATATCATTACATGAATTAAAGAATAACTAAACATAAATTTACCTTATTACTCGTCTTCCTCATCCTCCGGATATTGAGTTCTCAATAGATCTTATTCCTGGATCACTAAATATATCAAATAAACCTTATAGAATTGTCATTGTTCAGTTCAAAGAACTAAAGAAGTAGTTACAAGCGAATTTCAGTAAGGGTTTTATACGCCTGAGTGTTTCACCATGAGGTGTGAGAGTCATATTCATAAACAATAAATATGGATCAATGTGCCTCTGTATTGATTATGGTTTTCTCAACAAAATCACGACAAATAACAAGAATCCCCAACCACAAATATATGACTTGTTTGATCAGTTATGTGGGGCTGGTAATTTCTCTTAGGTGGTCCTTTGGCTGGGATATCACCAATAAAATTTTAGGATCGAAGATATTCCCAAGACTACCTTTAGAATAAGGTATGGAATCTATGATTTCATAGTGATTCCCTTTGGACAAAATAATGCTCTAGAAATTTCCATGGAATTAATAAATTGTGACTTTAGAGATTATATTAACTAATTTATGGTAGTCTTTTTTATGATATTCTGATAAAATCCAAGAGAATAGAGGAACATGAGGATATATGAATATTATTTTTGAATACCTTGGAAAGGGATAATTTGTATGCAAGTACATTAAATGTGAGTTTTATATGAAGGAAGCATTATTCATGGGGAATGTTATCACTAATAATGGGATATATGTAGACCCTTCTAAGACAAAGGTAATTAAAAAGTGTCCTAGTCCAACATCTGTAACGGATATCCATAGTTTCCTTATCCTATATCAGTTTTACCAGTGATTTTTGAAGAACTTCTCATGATTTTTGAACCCACTAACTAAGATGACTTAGAAGGGAGAAATACTTTTTAGGACTAGTCAATGTGAATACCGCTTCAATTGTTGAAAAATAAGCTTATCACAACACCAGTGCTCAAACTAACAATATGTGTGGAACTATTTATGGTGTATAGAGATTCTTAAATGAAGGTCTTAGGCTATTTACAGATGAAAAATTAAAAAGTGATAGTATATTCTTCAAGAGAGTTGAAAATCCATGAGTAAAACTATCCAGTGCAAGATATATAGTTGGAATATGTGCTCTTTATAGTGAAAATATGGAGGCATTATCTATATGGAGATAAGTGTGACATATATACTAATCACAAGAGTCTCACATATATATTCACATAGATGGAACTTAAAATTTCCCAGTGAATATGGTTAAATCTCATTAAGAATTATGACTTCTCAATCCACTACCATCATGGTAAAAAAAACTAGATTTTTGATTCTCTAAGAATAAATGATCATATATCTTTATCAATTATGATAATTGATAAGGGTTCAATCTTCTTAAATATGAAAAAAATAAAATGGGAATCAATAAGGTAGTAACATCATCAATAACTTCTTAAATGATTTCTCAATAACCCCTCATGGAAAAAATTAAGGATTCCCAATGAAATTATGTGGAAATTTCGAAGATGGTGGAAGCCTTGAAAAAAGGAAAATACTCAGAGTTCCAAGTGGATGAGGAAGGATTGAAGAAATTTGGTTCATGACTATATGTTCCATATGATCCAGAGATATACAAAGAGCTTATAAATGATGAACATATCTCAAACTTCCCTATTAACCTAGGGAGCACAAAGATTCATCTAGATATATGAGATAACTATTTTGGAAAAATATGAAAAATGAGATCATTGAATATATGTCAAAGTTCCTAGTATTTAGACAATTGAAGGATTAAATAAAAAAGTATAAGGGGATGATGCAACCACTATACATGACAACGTGGAAGTTGGAAAACATTACCATGTACTTTATCCCTGGACTTCCAAGGACATTCAAAGGAAACTATGTTATATGGGTCATTGTACATCATCTTACAAATACATCTCTCTTTATCACAAATTGAGAGGACTTATCACTTGATCAACTTTCATGGATATATATATAAAATAAGTTTTAAGGATTCATGGCATAACACTATTGATTGTATCCTGTCGATATTCGAGATTCAGCTCCATGTTCTAGAAAAGTCTCTAATATGCTCTAAACAATGAGTTGAACTTCATTGTGTCCTATCATCCTCAAAATGATGGCTAATCTGAGTCAAATATTTAAAAATTGGAAGACATTTTGAGAGTGTGTTCTATGGACTTCAAGGGAGGATGAGACCAACATCTTCCACTGGTCAACTTCCCCTATAATAATAATTCCCACTACAGCTTCTAAATGGCTCCACATGAAGCCCTTTTTAGGAAAAGATGAAGAACACCGACATACTGGGATAAATTCATTGAACATAAGATGCTAGGACCTAAGGTGGATAAAGAAATGGAGGAGAATGTGAAAACCATTCAACAGCTAATCAAGGAAATAGAAGACAATAAAAAATCAATGCAGACAATCATCGATGAGACCTTGAAATAATGGTTGGAGACATAGTATTCACCCCCATATCTCCATGTAAGATGATCATGTGATTTGGGATGAAATGAAATCTAAGTCCCAGGTACACCATCCCCTAACATATCCTTGGTCATGTCGGATTCATGGACTATCAACTAGCACTTCCACCAATAAGGGGGAAGAATGTAATGACCCAAAGTTTTATCAATTGAAATTCCATTATTATAATAATTTAATTTAGTGTAAATGATATAAATCACATAAAGAACAAAATATAAACTCAATAAATGAAGAATGAATGAAATAAGAAGTATTTCTAGAATTTAAGGAACCTATACTGATGAAATAATAACTTCGCCTTTGGAATAGTAATGTGACCCATATGAATAGTAAACTAGAAAATGGAATAGTAACCTCAACAATGAAATTATAAATAAAACATAATAATATAATAATTGTTAATATTATAAAATTATATCATAGTATAAGTAAATAAGTCTTTTAAAAATTATTAATTGAGTGTCGGTTTTTTTATAGGTCATAAATATTTAAATACAGTTTTTGATTAATTTAAAAATTTAAAAGAAAATTAATTTTTGTAAAATGATTTCATATATTTTTATATTAATTTCTTATGATTCTAAGATAATTTTATGAGGCATTGATTATATTTTCAAAGTGTTTGAAAGGTAGTAATAGTTTTAGAATTTTTATTTTCCAAGTAAATAATAATTTTAATTTAAAATTAAATTTATCATCTTGAGAAAATTATTTTCATTAAATTTAGTTATTTTTTTAATTTTAAATGTTGAAAAATGGTTTGGGTGAATTTTTGGAATTTTTCTGAAATACTTGATTTTGTGAATAGTAAAATACGTAAATTTATGGTATATATATATTATAAGTCAAATACTCTATTCCCTCAGTCCTCAATGTTGTAATCACCATTGGTTTAAAATAACAAGATCAAATTACTATATTTAGCCTCATGAATCAACATTATTTCATGTATTGATCAAAATAATAAACTAATGAATTAAATAATGAGAAATCACCTGTCTCCTCCACTATAAATATCATCCCTCACCACCTCTTCTCCTCACACATCTCAAGACTTGATACTTGTACAAATTATGATCAAATATTCTCCTAAGAACCTCCCACATTTATATAAGCTTTTGGTCTTAACAAAAGATGAAAAACAATCTAAAATAGGTGATCTCAAGAAGAATGAATCAAGAGATAAAACCCTCTTCCATTTTTTTCAATTTCTTTTCAACTTATTTTCATTTCATATCTTCTTTACACTTCACCTTTTACAAGTGGAATTAAAACCCTCTTATATTATATATATATATATAATTTTATCATATTTATGGAATAATTCTTCATCAAATCTCTTCTCTGCTCTCTTTTATTTTAATAATGAAAACAGCGCCCATGAGATGCCAATTTACCACCTTCATGGACGACAAGATTTCATATATCAATTCCATCATCAAGGATGGACATTAAAACATTTTTATGGTTTAAAAAGATTATAATATATTTATTAAAACCTGTTTAATGTTCCATAACCAGTAGATATACATGATATTTAATAATATTACAAAACTAGTTTGTGATGATCAAAAAAAATGCTAAATTAATCTAGAATATTATCATTAATGATTTATCTAATGAATAATCATCACTTATAGAAAAAATGATTTTTTAATATATATATGTTCATTAATAACATATAAATTCTATTCTAGACAATTCTCCCCAATATACATGATTTTCCACACACATATACAAGTAAACTGGTCCGGAAAACCAAGGAAACAAACGCTTCCGAATAATGAAAGTGAATCCCATAACCTATCAAAGGGGACCTAAATAAACTAAATAAGATTATAATAAATAAAATAAATGTAAAAAATGTTCTAAATTAATTAATTAATGGATTTAATTTTATTATTCAAGACATTAAGATCATGGTCCTAATCGTTTCGAACATAAGGTAAAGGATTCTACCCGAACTTCCATTTTTTTCTTTTGGCTACTCGTTATCTCACTCTAACTCAATGTAATGCTTATTAATTTTTATTCAATTATTATATATTATGTTTATATGCTTAAAAATCATAAATCCTTATTAGATAATCCCTCTTTGATGGGTTAATATATGTTTTAGAAATGATTCCTTTTTAATTTTTTCTGGTAAGCAGGCCTAATTTAGAGGAAATTTCCCATTTATTACCCATTTTAAAGCGCACTCCAAAAAAATTTTAAGCACCATTATTTTAATAAAGTCTCCCTCTTTACCCTGAAGAAATATCTTGGTTAAAATTTTGTATTATATAAAAAAAATATTCATTTTCTATTTTAAAGAATCATGATAGTTTTCCTTTAAACCGTACTAAAATGTTTTATTTATAAATTTTCATAAACACTATTTCCACTTTAGTTTGACATCAATTATCATGATTTATGCCTATATACCCTTATTAATTTCCATTTATGGTTTAAATCCATTAATTCATGGACACTATTATGATATTCCCATTTTATATGCCTTCTGACATGATTATGATACCCCATTATTTCCATGTATAGCCCATATGTTTATGTTTGATTGATTATGTATGATTCTTTATGTGGAAAAGATATTAATGGCCATTTAATGATGGGTGTGCCTAGATAGCACTCTAATGAATTGGGAAATGTTTAGTCTCATGAGATGTTATGTGGAACGATCTTGGTGGTTATCCTTGACTCATGCTCCATGTGTAACAGTCTTGGTGGTCAGACTTGCCTCGTGCACCTCTATGTTCAATGAGCCTTGACTCGTGATAAATTAATATGTTATGTTATTGTCACATTACTATGATTCTCTATTTATATGATCCCATGTAATACATGTTATTCTTTTATATGTTTATTCATGTTCCATGCCTTTTATGTAATTATGTTATGCTTTAAATCACATGTGCTATGTTTTATTGCTATGTTTATTTCCATACAAACCATTTTAGATTATCCATTTTGTTCTTGTATTCCTTTGGTTATCTTGTGCAGTTATAGTAGCTAAAGAGAAGTTAGGAGAAAATTTTTAATATTAAACAAAAGATATTCTTATTTTGGAATTCAGATGTTTAATTATGTACCTAATATCCAAGACACATGACTTTACGATCCTCAATTTTTAAATTGATGTATAATTATGCTAAAAATCATGTAATGATATGTGTAAAAGGATAGGGTCCTTATGAATTTTATCAATTCAAACACTGAATTTTGTATATATCTTAGTGTCTCTTTTAATATTCATACAATTACTTCCATTTAAAATCACTTTATGGAATCCCAAATACATTAAACCTTAATCTTTTATAGAGAATAGAAATATTTTTTAAAACAACAAAAAACCATTTCAAAAACCACTTCCAAGTAATGAAATGATTTTCAAGCTACAATGCCCATGAATTCGATCCCTATCCATTTTTATCATGATATATAAGTACACTAGTATACCAATATTACAAGGGTGAAGACACCTATACAAAGCCATATCTTACAATAGATATTCTAAATACATACCATACTTGGATTCCAAAAGAACTCATATATCATGATAAATTGTTAAGTTATACCTTTTTATGGGAACAGAACGATTTCCAACTATTCTAATCTCCGTTCCCACTAAACACCTTAAGGAATAACATTTAACTATTTCTATGATACCAATTTGTAATAAATATTCTTGTGGACCCAAATCTCAAGACCCAAACTAGATCATTACATAGCCTCAAGTATATTCATTAATCACGATAAGTTAGAAACTAGTGCAGTGGAATACCATGTAATCATTTAGGAATGATTTTTTTTTCTAATAAAATATTAAAATATATATAATTTAAAATAAATTTCTTTAAGTGTGAAAAAAATTATAAAATACCATTAGTGAAACCAAATGCCCGAAAGTTCTAGAAAACAATTCCACATACCAAGAAATAGTAACCGAAAGAGGATTACTAACACCTATCCCTATAAAATAACAAAATTCATTAATGATTCCCAACCAAACATTACCTAATCCTACCACGAACATGGATCCTATGTCCTGTCTCCAATGATAATAATATATTATAATTTTTATATATTATGTAAATAAATGTCTAGAGGCACATCTAGATGTGTAGGGAATGGTGGGGAACTCTTTACTCTATTGGATTTACAAACATCACTCCCATAAATTCCCATTTGTGATCTTTTAGAGACCATATATAAAAAGAAATTAAAACAACAAATAAAGATTTATAATTCAATAGTTTATGAATCCTTATAAAAAAAATACTAAATCACAATATTAAATACCAAATAATTCATATTTTCAAAATACCAAAGCCATATTTTGTAAACATATATATCACAATTCCATATTTCAAGTAACAATACGAACTATAAAAAGTAAGCAATAATGCATCTATGTATTAATTAACACAAAATTTTCTATGGTGCACAAATAGTGCATCTTTACCAACCTATATGGATCTAAAAAAGAAATTCTACCTTTTATAAGTATATTTCAAACTAGTTCGTAAAATTATTTATGACCATGGATTTTCCAATACTCATACTATTAAACTACATTTTTAAGAGAAATTATTTATTTCCAAAATTATATCTTATTTTAAAGTTAATATAATTAAAAATCAGGAATTAAAATCCATTTTTGGATAAAAACTCCATTTTTTACAAATAATATCCAATAAATTTAATACTTATTGTTTGTGTTTTCATAAAAAAGTTATGTTTCCCAATAATCACAAATCATGGTAAATCACAATTTTAACAAATCAATTTATCAAAGGTAAACATTTAATTGGCCTAACCATGTTCTATATTTCCCCACCCCCACCCCTTGTGTGACTCTCGAGTTTTGAAGACACAAACTACATTTAATGAAACAACCCTTATTCCATTAGAAACACACCCATGTAACACACTACCTTATAGGTGTTGAATAAAAAGGTTCAAAGGGTAATATATAAAGAGTTGAATGGTCCACATTCCATTTCTCACAATCTTGTACCAAACATGATGAATCACTCACTCAAACCTTTGAGAGATAGAATAGAAAAAAAAGTTATTTAATGCCTAAGGATAGATTATATATAATTTTAACTATATAATTAAAAATCCTACATTACGTAAGACAATAACTTGAAAATATATTGATAATTTTTTAAACCCAAATTTTTCCTATAATATTGTTCTAATATTTCACCATCACCAATAGAGTAGTAGAGATAAATGACCCATTTGAGAATATCACTATTATATAATCGTGATTCTTCAGTGCTACCCTTTATTAGCATGAAGAAATTACTAATAAAGGGGGTTATTTTATCATCTATAAAAAATCACTAATAAAATTTCCTATTATTCAACACCTTTTTTAACATTGAAAATGAAATCATTTCTTTGTATTGATAAAGGTGTTCACTTTATCAGTGTTAAAGTGCTTTCTTTTAGTCCTGGTAAAATTTGATTTTCAAAAAACATATATTATTAAAAATATTATTTTAATATAAAAGTATATATTTATTTATATATATATTTATTATTTTCTTAAATATGATTTATATAATACAAAATATATATTTTCGCATAATATATAATATATTTATAGAAAATGGATTATAAAATAATTAATAACCAAAATACAGTTATAATTTTCTAATTAGTATCAATTAATAGAAATGTTTTAACATTTTTAGGATATATTAAATTAATAAATTAATTAATATCTTATGAAAAGTTTAAAATAGATATTTAACTTCAAAAAATAAGAAATTTTTATCTTGGTAGCCATTTATTATTTATAAGATATCAAATTTAACATTGTGAAAAGATATATGTCATTTATCAGGGGAAATATCTAGCCTTGTTTTTTGTGGTCAAAAAATTCCCCAAGGGCCTCTAAATTATGTTTCTGGTTGGGATACCAAATTTTTTTACTATTTGATAGAATTTAAAGTTCATTTAAGATGTTATTATTATCTTTTTTTAGGGGGGACTGAATGTATTCTCATATCGTACTTACATGTTGATATTATGGTGTTAAAATTTTATTGTTATTAATATTGTAGTGTTATTTATAATGAAATATATACATATTTTTATATATTTACATATGGAAATTTTATTATATAAATAAATATTTAAACATATTTACATATAAACTAAAATTTTTAATATATATAACATATGTAAATAAAATATACTTATCTATTTTTTAACTTATAAAAATCTATGAATATGTGCATAACAATATAGATGTATATATAATGTTTATATATAAATATATGTGTGCACTTATGTCTATATTAACAATCATATATACATTTATTTATATATTCTAATATATGTAACTAAATATTAATATATAATATATGTAATTAGATAAATATATATATATATATAAACACACATAATCAAACCTATTTCATAAATGTATTTACAAAATAAGTTTATAAATATATATCTTTATAATATATGAAAAAATATATGGGTAAAAAATATGTATGTAAATATATATATATATCATAAATTATAGAAGAAATCAATATAAAGAGATCATAAGGGTGTTCGCTTTGTACATTGAGGTTTCAGGTTTGAATCTTTATAGGCACAAGCGTGCACATGAATGAGTTGGTGGAGAAATTGATTATGTGTGAATACTAATAAATGGAACGGGAAATGTTAATGATAACTAATAAAGGGGTGGAAAGGTCTGGAGTGGGGTATTTCAAATAATTTGAAAAAAAATTATAATTGCTAAAAAGGGTTTATAAAACTAGAATAAATAAATCTCCATTTATCAGTTATAAAAAAGGAAATGATAAAGGTCATATTTTTTAATGTTTATTTAGTGTTTCTAAATTGTTCCTTTATTATACCATTCCCTGGTTCATATAGAAGCAACTAGTTTTAAAAGACACTTACAACATGGGTGCTGATAAAATTCATTTATAGAGCCTAAAAATTAATTCTAACAAAAATAAAATCCCTATTGGTTAAATTTTATACAATGAATCTCTTATTTTATATATAAGTTATATTAATCATCCCTGATTGAAATACCCCATGCATCAATTCTTTTAATTATAGATTCAAAAAAACCTTTAATTTATTTCCATTATAACCTCTCTCTTGACATCAAATCTAGGTCAAGCCTTCCCAAACATCTAAATATTATATAACCACAAATTTTATTGGTGCCAGTATATTAATAAAATCCTTTAACTTAAAAAATTCTACTATCATGATTTTATTTCACCACGTTTGATAAGTATTTAATAATCCAATTTAAAATCCTCTAATTGGAGCATTGTGCAATCATTGTTTCAAATTTTGTTGGATTTTGTTTTTTTTGTTTATATATGTGTGTGAGTGTGTGTGTGATAAAAATTAATATAATTTTACTATAATTATATTCAACATTAGTTATTTTAAATTAATTTGAAAATATAACGAAAACGTTCACTCACAGATTCCTTTTATAATGGTGTGTGCCCTAGAAATCTTTATGAATTTCCAAAGTGGGATTAAACTTCCCCTTTCCTATATATTAATGATAATATATCATTATTAATCAGTAATTAATTAATAAAAAATATTAATTAATAATTAATTACTAATAAATCATAATAATAATAAAAAATTAACTATTAATTATTAATATTTAATATTAAATATTAAAAAATAACTAATTAATAATATTCATAAGGATAAATCCATTATTGAGGTTGGTTCCCGGAATCACTTCTCTCTCGTTAAAGGATTAGTGTCTAGTGGTATTTTTCAAAAGTGAAATTTCACCCTTGTAAGGGAAAACCCCGCAGATGTCTCAGAACAGCTTGAAATTAGAGAGAACTAGATCAATGGGATCTAATTTTCCCATGAGGACCATCACCAGGGAAGCACAGAGACCTTATAGAGAGGATATTGGCTCTTTGAGGATTTTAATATTTTAAATTCATCTCTACGGGATGGGTTTATTTCCATAATACATTCCCTTCTTCAAATTTGATGTTGCGGCTTTATGGATTTGGCACGATCCCTCTCAAGAAAAAATTTCTCTATATCTAAGAATGGGATCATAAATTCAACCTACTGGAGATAGGATTCTCATCACAATAGGTATAGGATGTGGTTTTCAGTCTAAATAGGATCCTATGGTATCCTATGATCCTCTATGACATCGTGAAGGCCGTTAGAATTCTGATTAAATTTGACAAAGAAACCAAAACTTCCATATTAATAAATTATAAATTATTTATAGTCAGGTTTGATTTGGGTTATCTATTAGTTGATAGAGTGTTCATTTCAACTTAAAATGATGAAATAGACTTGAGAATATAGTATGAGAACATTCCCCATTTTTTAATTACAAGGATATCTATCATGAAAATTCAAACTAAAAAACATTGGTTGTCCATGTTTTTTCTCTATGAACAGGCATGAAGGAGTCTCATTATTAAAAAGGATAATAATTTATAATAAATATGATTCAGGTGGAATGTGATAGGATGGTAAGAAAATTCCTTCGAATATTTTGAAATAATAGGTTGAACTGCTTGGATTGGACCTAGATTTGATTCAGGGTAGAAGTTAGGTGATCCTATTGAAACCTCTACTATTGATTCTCACAATAGAGATAATCAAATATAAGTTAATATTGTGGTTGAGAATAATATTGGTAATTTTGGTAGTGGGAAATTATCTAGAACAAGGTTTAAGATTGTATAGGAAGGGCATGCAGGTGATAGACTTGTTTATAGTGTTTTTGGAGAGTCAAATGCATATGTTTTGTGATTTTTAAATAAAAGTGAAAAAAATTTATTTCCTAGTAAGGATGGAGTTAATTATGGTAGAGTAAATGTCTCTAATAACTTGATGGATGGTGGACCCAATGAGACATCAATGGATGTCCTATTCATTTATGAATATATTTATAAAAAATTAACTAATAAACATTTAATGTAGGAGCAGCAAGTTAAGACAACAGATTCTGATGTTAAGATATTTTTGGTCGAATGAAAGGGATTCCAATTTTTCATCCCTTGGAAATTAAAAACATAGGAGTCTCAATATTATACCCCACTAGCCTCACCCATTCCGATTCAATTGTGTAATGACCATTCATGTTTAAAATATTTTTAGGCTTCCCCCCATGCATATTGTTCATCTAAGTGATGGATTGAAAGAGGATTGGGTGTATGCACCTCAATTAACTAATTTAATGAAAAATGAATATGCCTCTTTTGGAAAGTCCTTGAATAAAGATTTTTATACTTCATGAAAAAATAAATTATACTTTCATACCTCTAGAGGATCAGGAACGTGAAAGTCCCATGGAAGGCCTTAACAAGGAAGCAACTGAATGGTTTTTCTTGTATATTGAAGTCACATACTCTTTGATGGAGCCGGATTTTTTAGGGGATAATGACTATGTAATAATTCAGAATATGTTATCAAATAACAATAAATATGGATTACACTCCACTTTAGAGATGGAATTTTGGAATCTATCATGTAAATTAAAGATTTTCTCCATTTTGGGGGCTTCTCAGAATATCCAACGAAAGAGGAATATGATACAGACAAGAGGTCAAGAAATAGAGGAGATATCGAAATCTAAATGGAACAAGAAGTCACCCTATAAATTTGAGATCCAGAGGTACTGGTATTTATTTACTTTCTTTTTTTAAGATTATATATTTTTTATGTGGGCACCCTATGCTTTGTTTTCCCTACCTATACCCTTGTATTCTTTCCTATAATTTTTATAAATTTAGGGACATGTATATGGTCTAAAAATCCATGGCCAATCCATTTCTGAAATATATATATATAATTTTTATTTAGTCAATAAATATTAAAAATAATTTGTAAAATATTTAAATACTTATTATTAATTTATTATTATTTAATGATTGAAGATGGTGTAAACCATGGGTTTAAACCCCATGGACTGCAAACTTTTATTAATAAGAAGAGAAAAACACGGTACTTGGGGTTATAAAAATGAGTGGGAAACAGATGCCATCAAATACACAAACAATGAATTAAAAATCACATAGGGCATACCCTACCATCTTATTTTCCACAATCTACTGAATAAGCACATGATAACACATGATAACTCGAAGGGGGAAACTAATCTAGCCTATTACCCAAATTTCAAGTATTGTTATAGCCCCAAGGGTGACATCCCATCCTCTATTTATAAGTAACTGAAGGGCCACCTCGATCATCCAATAAATTGATGGTATCTTCCTTAGACTCAATTTCCTCTTTTTCATTCATGATTGCTTTCAAGTCATAAGGTTATGATCCAACTTAAACATCCAAAAAATATGAATTTTTTAATCAATTAATTCATTTCCAAAGGCCACTAGTATCTTCTAATGTGTAGGGACATTTTCTATAATGTCATGTTGTATACATAGTGTTTATTTTAGTTGGTGAAATATTATAAATTTCTACCATGTAGATTTTGTCTAGAAGAGACAACTACACCCCCCCCCCCCCCCACTTACCCACCTCGAAAGCTCTTGATTGGGTCCATGTTATTTTAGAGATGGGTAAAAACTAGCCCCCTCAACTAGATCAACATTTAAAGGTACACCCAAAATCGTATTGACACATTACGATATAAATATTGAAAATTAGTGGTGCTAATATACCCCAGCATGGTGAATAATTTTAGGGGGAAATTCTTTATATCCTTCCCAAAAAGGCTATTCTCACCACTTCCCTGACCCATGAATTGATATGAATCTACTACATTCTCAGGATAATCATCTATCATTATGAAAATGAACTCCTACACTTGAAACATAGAGGAATTATATTTTTTTGATAGTGGTACCTTCTTTTATAACCACTGGACATAAAAAAATAGAACCATAACTCGTAAGGACCTCATACTCCTTTAAGTAAATTCTAGAAGACACATAAGTTTCTAGATTTACAACCTTATGATCTTTTATTTCCACATCTCCCTATGTTTGTACGACTTACTTTAAATTCATATTATAAAACAATTTTTCATGATTCATATTGAACTACAAAAGGATCGTAAGTTTTTAGCCACCATGCCACTAGATAAAATGGAACCTCAAGAACTTGAGTAGGGTATCTTCCAACATCACTATCAAAATCCTTAGAATCATTGATCGCACTCATATCTATCAATATCAATCATGTATCATCTTATGAACTTATTTTTTATAGCATGTGAGTCAGTATTTTCTCATCCAAAATCTCTATACATAGGACAAAAATCCACATCATTAACGGGGCTTGGTTTGTGTAGCACCTATGTTGAATAATCAATCTTCCCATCCATTATTCCCTTTAAATTATTTGTATCTAGTGATAAGTTGTTCTTTTCAAAATCATGGCCATTATTTGGTGATTATATCTTATCAACGGTTCTAAATAACATAGATCTCACAAAATTATCCCTTACAAAAGGATCTCTACCGGTCCTTAATTACCAGTTACCCTTAGAATTATCATATTCCACAACTGTAAATTTTAACATATAATTATCAAAAATATGCCAACTCTTTCTCAATTACATTATTCTAGTCCCTAAATTTAACTTTCTTGTGATTACCAATGCAATAATAATTAATGAAAAAAATAAATAACATGATCATATTCAATAAATTAATAAAAAATTAAATCATCATACACCAAAAAGAGTTTATCAATCAATAGATAATAGAGGACAACCTCAACAATAGTTCTAGAATAATGCCAATACCTTACCCATTTATTTTCCCTATCAAATTTAATCAACATACCCATGGTTGGGGCAACATCCCATTGAATATGAGAGTTCCAAAAAATATTTAACACCCTAATCTAGATCACATATTGAGTAGTAAAATTTTGATCCCTCTAAAAATAACCAGGGCACCTAATCTTATAGTATTAGGGTCTCTGGATTATGTGAAATTAAATTTAAAATCCATGCCATAAATTTGAGATCTTTTGAAGGAAAGATGATATGAAAGAAACACATATTGATTGAGGAAATATACCCATCATCAAAACCCAAAACTAAGAAATCCTCACTCATATATCCTCAAGATTAAATGTATTACTCCTATATTGTAGAGACAACCAAGTGTTGAGAGAGTTCTTTCTATACTCAATCCCATCTAGGAAGGATTTAGGGTTAGATTCCACGATATCCATAGGTCCATTCTTCATTATATTTCTCTTCAACTGTGAGCCATCAACACGAGAGTTTGACACGAACCTATAATTAGAATATTTATCTACATTGGAAGTCAAATAGTTCCTCAAGACGATTGGATTCTTTCACAACTCAGGAGACATAGCTCTGTAGATCACCTGGGTGACTATTATTGTTAATATTAATTATTGATAATAATTATAAAATTTTTATTATTATTTTTTATGTGGTCTCGAATGGGGTGCATGAGTTGTAATATAAAAAACCCAAAAATTGTATATTATTAAATAATTTCAATTCATTAATAAATAACTATTATTATTAAATATTACTTATTTGTACTATGTATAATAATAATTAACTGTTAATAATTAATTAGTAATTAAATAATTATCTTTTTATTGATTAGAGACTAAATAATAATTTTAAATATTTATTATCAATTATTTAATAATAATTAATTTTAAATTTAATTAATTAGTAACTAAATAATTTATTAATAATTAGTAATTAAATAATTTTTTATTAATCATTTGTAAATAAATAATAATTTCAATTTTTTTATGTAATTTACTATTAATTATTAATTAATATTTAATAATAATATTTAATAGATAATAATTGTTTACGTATTATTATTGTTTATTAGTATTTAAATATTATTTGTTTACTAATTTATTAAAAAACTATTAATTACTCTTAATTAATTATTGGTTATTGAGTTATTTATTCATATTATTATTTATTTATTACAATTATTTAATTTTAAATTAATTAGTAATTAATAATTTTTAATATGTAATATTAATTATTAATAATTAGTTATTATCTAGTCATTATTAATATTATTAATCTAAAAGGATTTATTTTGATTTGGAAATCCAACCCACACCTAAAAATTTTGTTAAAAAGAAAGTAAATTTTAATAAATATGGAAAGACCAGTCATAAAATGCCAATAACTGATAGAAAAAAAAGATTAATTAGTTCCTCTACGACTAAAACATGTATTACTTGGATAATGACCTCCATCCTTTGGATATCAACCACTCCACCAGGAGGTGTCCCTTTTCTACGACACAATCTCATCATTCAATGATGAGTTAGAAGAGTCTTCTTGAACGATGCAACTCATCTACTTTCAAGAATGATCCCAATAATCCATCCCAAGATTAAATGGGAAGCCATCTTCAAAAAAATTTATAATATTTTCAGGGCTATGAGGAAGTACCTATATCCAAAAATGTCTTTTTTGTTTTTAGAAATGGTGGATTATAGTTTTAAATCAAACTATTTTTTCATCTCTTTGGTAATATCATTGGGGTAACTATCACCCTAATAGTACTCTCATAGAGTTTTAAAAAAATCACTTGAAGCTTCATATTACATGATGAAAGCCTTTCCAAAGGTATCATAAGAGGTTTTTATAAGGTATGAAAACTATTATTGGTAAGAAAATACCACATTTTCCATAACATTAGAAGCCATCCATCTACCACCCCTTTCTATAAAGAAAATTGGTACTCTCAGATGTCTACCTCGCATCCACTGATTGGAAGCCTTCCAAGAACCATCATATTTGTCAATGTCAACGACAAAAACTGCATAATTTTCTATATCCAACTTAGTCAAGGCCACACTTCAGGGAGGCCTATCTTTAAACATAACATAAGTATACTGTGATGAATTCCCATAATGGGAGTTATCTACAGGAATACCCTCCTTAGTAGAACTCTAAAACCTCTCTCAAAAATCATCCCATGGAGTAGGGGTCTATCCATGCACCATTGAAAATTGTTCTTCCAGAACTAATTGAATTATATCCCCCTTTACTCATAAAACTACTCAAATTTCCCAGGGGCATCTCCACAGTCATCCCCACCATCAGTTATCAACAAAGGACAATATTTGGGTAATCATCCCTAGAAGTCACACAATCGACATCAATCTTAGAGAAATTATAAGTAGAATCATTCAGTTCATTCTCTCATTTCTAAAGAACATCTAAAGGCGTGTTCTTCTCCTTTACCTGATCAGACTCCTAGAAAATCATAGGATTTGTAAGCTTCACTCTCGGGAAATTTTTCCAAAATGATGTCCCATCATATGTTGCAAGTATGGCCTTATATGAAAGTTGGGCCTTCTTACCCTAAAATTGGAATGACACAACATGGTTAGTTTGATTCATCCCATTATGAGAATGTTTTGATAGGAAGTGTCCCTCTTACACATCATCATGGTTAGCTTTAGTATCACATTCTAAGAACCCCACCTCGTGATATGAGTGTGTGACATCCTTGATATCCCTGGGTCCCCCCATTTAAGTAGTAACAGGACCATCCAACCATTATCAAATATGATGGGAATACAATGTGTAATGTATTATAAGATCATGATGACATGGTATTTCAACTTTACCCTATAGAATCCTCTCATTTATATGGGCCTTAACCGAGGGGTAACCTCTTTCAATATCCTAATAAGATGTATTCAAATAGTCTTGTTAGCTAACAATACTAGGACCCTACAACCATATTCTTGGCCCTTTTATCACATCATTAGCATTCATATAAGGTAGCTTAAATTTAAAATACTCTATAAGGTGTCCATATTTCATACAATTGGTTCTTTCATGTACCCTAAAACATTTCCCCTTAACATGCCCAATAAAAAAGTGCGTAGAATAATAATCAAGAACATTCTTATACTCAATTAAGAACTAAAACTTGAAATCATTAGCCATTACAAAAAGTTTCAATGAGTGGAGAATAAAGATCAAATTCAACAATAATTTACTAAAAAATCCCAAATCTATAAAATTCAATCTCTTTATCAAACATGAAGAGATTTCACATAGGAGACGTGATGACTAAAATAATTTTTAGGTAACAAAAAAACCAACTCATACTTGTATCTCTATTTAATGGTTGATTCATTGAAATCTATGCCTTCACCCGATCAAACCATGGACCCTAGACTTAGAACCTCAATGTTCTCATACTATGGGAGATAAAACCAAAGCCCCACGATTTTAATTTTATATCTTATGAATGGAAGATTGTGTGGAAGAAACCCATACCAATCAATATGATATCCAACCATCAAAAACAAAGACTGGTAGAATTCATGTCTTTAGATATTCAATCTTCAATGCATTAGAGTTTCATTTAGTGTCCAATCACAAAATTATGGAGTTCTTATGGACTTCGATGTAATCACAAAAAAAGATCTCTTTGAAAAATTACAAACCATCATTATTCATAATCTTATGAGGGTTCCAAAAAATATGAGAGATCTAAGTAGAGTTAAGGATTCTTAACTGAGGTGGTATTATTTATCTTATCCTTCATTGGACCAAAAGGCAAATTGAAATCCCTCTTCCAAGATATCACGACCTCTTTCACCAACCATTCTTCCACACATTTTATGAAGTCTTCAGACTTTTTTAATGGAGGAACAAAAACCTTGCATAGATCAATGTAGTAATAAATATCAAGACCCATTGAATAGAATCACTAATCACCATGGAAATACAGAGAGAGAAGTTCACATATCACCTCCATCTTACCCTCGTTATTATTAATATTATTAATTATTAACTAAATATTGTTTAATTACTAAATAATTAATAAAAATTAACTATTAATAATTATATAGTAGTTATTAAGTATTTTATTATTATTATTTATTAATAATTAATATTTATTTTTAATTGATATTTATTGGTAATTAATATTATTAATCATTTATTAATATTATTTATTTACTATTTAATTGTAAATGAGTAATTTACTAATATTTAATAGTAAATATTAATATTTATCAATTATTTAATCATTATTTGTATTATGTATTTGTAATTAATAATTATTTAATAGTAATTAATAAATAATTTTTAGTTATTGATAAAAATATATTATCGTTCCTACGTAGGAAAGAGAGAAGCTAAATCCCACATTAGAAATCCATATTGATTTCTATAGCATCGTCTCTTATAAATCAGCGCAATGAGCGAGGGTTTAATTATATTTTTGGATTAATTTAATGAAAGTAATTATATATATAATATCAATTAGATTCAATGAAATATTGTGTTATATATATAAATATATAAAAAATAAAAAAAAGTACAACTATAAAAATTAAAACGAAAAAATAATTTTTTTCCAGAATCCAATGGAGTAGGAGCCTCTAATGCCTTTGAACCTTAAACAATGCCAAAGAATAAAATAATTTAAATGGATCAATGTCTTCAATTAAAAAAATTTAGAAAATTAAAAACCATTCTCTATTTATGTTATTATAATTTTCTTAAAAGTCCATGTGGAAAACCCCTCTAGATTTCGACATTGGGGGCATCTTTCCTTCCTCTTATCATGGATCCGTGTAGGGTTAGTTATGCATCATCCTTATTCCCCCAACATAAGGAGATGAATCTTTAATTTTTCTTGATCACCTTCATCATTATGGCATAGTCTCTTTGATAAATTTTGCATCTTTAATTGGATAATTTTACACTGATAAATGATTTTAAAAAATAGTAACAAAATTAAATAAAATTATATATATTTATTTAATATTAATTTTAAATAATCAATAATATGTTCTAATTATTATTCTTTCTATTTTAATTCATTTAAAATTTATATTTATAGACCTTACAAAATCACATTTATATTTATTGCATCTGGATTTACTAAATGTGTTGATGAGAGGTTTATGGTACAATAATAGAGTTGAGGTTAAGGCCTGATGAGTGATAGATAATATGCATAACTCAAGGGCCAACATGCTTTCAAAAAATGAATTTTTTTGAGTTGTTTATATAGAAAATACGTTATTTAGTAGTTTTATTAAAATTTCTAATTATTTATCTATTTTTTATTCATATAATGGATTATTTTTTTAGTATTTTTGTCTTTTTATTTATAATTAGTTGAAAATGTATCGCTGGATGTTTTAATTTATTTCAAGTAATACTTTGAATTAAATTATTTTTCAATTTAAATAGTTTTTAATTATCTTTATATTTTTTGTTTTTATTGTGAATGTTGTAATTAGACTTTTTAATTATTTTATTCTAAAATCTCTTTTTTGTAAACTTATTTTAACTGTATGAATTTTCCATGAATTGAACTATTTTTTTCTTAATTTAAATATTTACATAATATATTTATCAATGGATGGAATTTAATCTATTAATGGATGTAATTGGTCAATAAAGTTTTTTATTCTACATTGAGAAATTTTATTCAAAATTGATTATCATTATTTAAATTATATTATTTTAATAATAAAATAGTTGATATTGTATTTTTTATTAATTAATTATTAACATGTAGATATAAATTATTTTATTAATCATGAAAATAGTAAATTTAATAGATTTTGTGGGTAATAATTATCACCCATAAAAAACTATCATAGAATATTGATCCAACAACCATTTTCTTTATAAAATTAGTGATTTTATTTTTTATTTCAATCCAAAATCCAAATAAATTTATTGCAATTTCAAATATGTTTTATGTTCGATTTGGGATTTCTTATTCATAATTTTATTCAACATGTACTTATACTATACTATAAATCGGTAGTACAACATTATTATGAGTTTTATAAATTTCTTAACTTTTATATCCTTTTCAGATTCATGATTCTTGAGGATGTATTTTATTTTATGAACCATTTCCAAATAATAACAAAAACAAAAAATAGTAAATAGACTTATTGAATAAATCAAGACTATTCTCACCTATTTTTATTTTATATTTTTATTCTTTTATGATAGTTTTACTATGTTTATATTTTCATTGGCCACTGGTAAGGGAAACATCTCTCATCACTCAATTAAGAATAACATAATCCTATAGACCATTAGATTTTTGATCTTGAGACAAATAGATATTAGTTCATCTGATGATGATTATCAATAGTGAAGATAATAAACATGGTGAAAACCTACATTTATGGGAAATTACCCAATCCATGATCAATATATTCCACATCAACATTGGAAAAGAGATATTCATATCATTTACTATATGTTACAATCCATTGATGGGGAAACTACATTCATCACTTATCCGCTTATTTAAGCTAATTACAATAAGAATAAATTATAACTTATCATATTTATATAAAACATGGGAAATTGGATGGATTACATCCCAAAGTAACTATCTAGTTATGATCATAAATTTTTTCATTGGGATACAATGCTAAGGATTCACCCAAGATCATAACATAAGTATACAACACTACATCGGGTATTATGATGAAAAGGTTCATGAAAAATTATTTTCACAAAAGAAATTTATAATTATCAATATTAATATTAAAAAAATTGTAAAATATGATAGTGAATTGTCTTAAAAAGAATTATAGAGAATAAAAACATTCTATGAAAGTGTACTCATGGATGTTGAGGCTTGTGTATGCAATTAAAAATTTTCTACTTGAGGATACAACCCAAATCTCATTATGTAATTAATGCCTCCACGAAGGAAAAATTTATAAAGAAGACATCAAAAATGGATTAATAGTTACTTGATAATTTATGGGTTTGTAAATTTTAGTTGTAAGTTGATCAAGGTAAATCAGAACAATATATCCTATAATAGGATAATACTACTAAGATGGACACACTAGTAGAATAATTTTAAAAATAATAGAGACCTTGAAAATTCCTAAAGTGTTGTCACAATATTCATAAATTAAAACATCCTAATATTGTGGAGTTGTACACCTAATATAGTATTCAAAATTTGAATAATAATTAAAGAACCTAGATCATTCTATCTCATAACATTGTTTTTTTATAGAGTTAAAGGTGATATGAAGACATTGGAGGTAGAGAGGTGTTTTTTGATCTAATATTTTAGCTATATCAAGCAGTTCATGGTGTGATCATGTTTATTGGGGCATAGAGAGCTAACTATAGTAGATGTCTGGTTCTATAGGTGGTGAGTCATAGAATAAAATAATTGTTGTGATCCCAAATCTTGGGTAGTGAGAGATGGTGTTCATGTAATAATATTTGTCACAAAGTGACAAAGGAGTGTCATAGTTTGAAGGGTTCAAATGTTTAATTTTGGAAAAATGTGTAACCTTTCATTTCATGTAAAGAACCTTATGATGTTTTTCCATTAATAATTCTTGGGTTGGGATATAGAGTCTTGGTTTTTTTTATGATAATACCTTAGGGTTTTTTAATATACCACATATATACTTCATATCACAACCATAACAATCACATCATGAATTCTTAAAGGCTAATTTTCGATGTTTTTCATATTTTTACCATGGCGTGGTCTCCTCCATAACAACATTAGAACATGATGGGTGCATTTTAGTCGATCTTTTTGGGTGAAATCATTTCATGGTTATCAGGGTCATGGTTCAACCCTTCTTTAATTATATAAAATTAAATATGATTTGTTGAGTTTAGGATGGGGGTGATATGTGAGACAAGTGATGCGATTTTGAAGAGAAGTTAAGGATAACCCTGGCCGGGAATGACCGTTGAATGTTGCACTAAAACAAAATATTTACCAAAAAAATATCAAAATTAGAGATCTCCTCCATATACCATTCTTTTTACATTATTTATTTCATCTTTTGTAAACCAATAAGTCCATTTTTGAGATACCATTAAGTTCCCTTACCTAACATTGATCCTAATATTTTGGATATCACATTTCATAATCTGAAGTGATTTCCCATTTCTTTTCACTTGGGTTCCCTCAAATTAATTTATCCAATAAGTATATTTTAATAGATTATATTTGGATTGGATTTATTTGAGTCATGTTTGTGAGGGTAATTATCATGTTTTAGGTTAATTGGTGTTTCCTCGTGTGGTTTGGGTATTATTATCATCGCTTCCCTTCCTCCTATTGTCAAATGGATATTAAATATTTTATTAAGGTAGGGGATTCAGCAACTATCCTTTACTTATATGTGAATTAAAAAAGTTTCATGATCTTGATTTCTTTGCATGGGTTATGTGGATTGTCTAAATGAATATAATGAATTGAAGTAATGAAATTGATTCAAATAGGGTGAACCATAAGTTTTTACACGTTTTGATGATATTTTTACCTGATTTTTCTACTTCCCTGTGATATTGCTGAAAATATTTTTCTACTAAGATATGTATATAGGTTTTTGTTGTGATTGTATCAATGTTATCACCCTTTCATAAAATATTAATTACTTAAATATTGTAATGAAATAGTGTCATGAATTTGTAATTTAAATATGATGTTTCCTAATCTAGAGATATTAAATGAATTTGATGGTAACATTTAAAAAGGGGATTATGGAAGTGTATTTTACCACAATTTGTTTTAATGTATTTCTAGAATGTTTTTTGTAGTGATGTTGTTTGTGTGTATTTTGGGGGATATTGTGGAGGAATTAGTATTGTTGGTTTCTGGTTATTGGAATAGACTTTACTCTAGGGATATGAATATATTTTCATATTTATCAATAGGGGATATGGTTGTTGAAGTAGAAAGATGGTATGGTTAGTGGTGTAGATGAGGGAGAATTGAGTGGCTGTTGTGGTGGTAGTTAGCCCATGTTATGAGATGGTTGTCTAGTGGATAGATGATGGTCATCGTGATATTTTATAGTTTCAATATACAAATGTAATGTTATATTATTAGTAGAAACAATTTTCATTGTGGTATGTGAATAAAATTTTGATAAATAAATTGAATGGGTAATAGCTGGTTTACATGTGGGGGATGGTTGAGAATGGTTTTTTATTAAATATATAATTAGGTAGAGTAAATATTATAACATGGAATTCAAATGGTAAATATAAAAATTATTAAATGATTTTTTAAAGGTTAGATGAAAATGGTTTGTTTCACTATTCTTTTTCAGTTATGTCGGTTTTCTATTTTCAAAATAGTAGTGATGGTAGCAGGTGTCATTGATGGTGTGGTGATTGTGATGGTGTTGAAGTTTTATTTTGTGTGAATCTTTCAGGATGGTATTTTATGTAGCTATATATATTATGTATTTTTATTTTTATTTTTTATGCTGACCACTAAAGTCAAATAACCTTAATGACGCCCGAATGTTTGGGGTTCCAGATGTTTTTTCCAACATCTAGGTTTATGATGGAAAGGAAGGCTGAATTCTCACTCTTCTATACTCTCACTTTGAGGTGTGGTATAGGATATGATTGATCATACTAGACTGATTATGTAGATAAAGGCATGATACTTGGTGGCATTCATGCATCACAGTAAGAAGTAATTAGTGGTAAGCACCTCATAATTCTACATAAAAAATGGGGGTTCAAAACCTATTAGGCATAGGGTACTGTAACAGTATTGTAGTGGCACTGTAGCAGTGGTGGTAGTGTTTATCAGTGGGTAATGTAGCGGCGACAGGACATTGTAGCAGCGGTAGGGCACTGTAGCAATGGTGGGTACTGTAGCAGCTATGTTACTATTCACATAATGGGCCTTGGGCCGAATATTTGGGCCTATGGGCTGTGTAATGGGATACATGTCCACTGGGTCTTCGGGCTATGTAATGGGCCTCCCTCTACCCTGTTAAAAGAGGTATTTTCTTTGATTTAATAATAAAATGAGGCTTCGACCCTAACCTTTTAAAAAAATATATCTAGAAAGGATATGTGGATAAGTGATACATAAATGTAGTTACAGTTATGGATTTTTTTTAATAGTGTTAACAAGAACATTAGACCATTTCTTTGTTGTCTATCATAGATATTATTTCTGCCGCACATTAGGTGTGGAATGATTGGTATTATGGTGTGGATATAAATGGGATGGGAGTGCTAAGTTTCTTTATATTGGTGCGTGAGAGTGACAAACCAATGGGAAATTGGTTAAATGGTTCCCTTTTTAGTATATTATTTTAATATTATGTTACTATACATGGATTTGATATTGGGTGAAATGGTATTGCTAAGGTTGGGTGACATTTGAACTGGTATATGTTTGTTGCTTAGCTTATTTATTCAATTTATCATTACTATGTTTATTCCACATTTCTATGAGTGGTATTGCGAAGGAACATAAAACTTATAAAATAACTCTAACCCTTATATATGTAAAATAATTTTTATATTTCTAGGGTGAGTTGGGAGATCAAACTAGATAGTACAATATCTAAGTGTGGATCTGTGGCTCGGGTTTCTACGTGGGAGTTTTAATTTTTGAACTTTATTTCAAAAAAATGTATTTGTATGACATTTTCATGAATTATGGTCATTTTAGAATATATTTTTTCTTATGTTATGGTTTTTATTATTGGTTTTCTTATTAGGTTCTTGGGATTTGATAAGGTAATGACTCTCATACACATGTTTTATAACCTCAGTTCTAATTGTTTTCTCAGACCCTATTGGAGGTGGTCCTTAATGATCACTCTCATCTTCACTATAGGCCTATGAAGGGATCTTTTTGGGGATGATTCATGATAATTTCGTTTCAAATATATTTATTACAGTTATAATACAACTGGAAGTTAGGAAGTGGTGATTATTACATGGGAATTGTATGGAAGGGATGTTAATCGAGCTTAGTGGGTGATATATAAATGGAGATTTTCCTGGAAAGAGGTGATTGAAACTGTATATGATTTGATGTTAGGACCATGATAATATTGAACACACTAGGTGAGATAATAATGATTGTTGGGTAGAGACTTAGGGAAGGTACATTCATAACAAATGTTTTCACTTTTTTTTTGAATTGAGGTGATTTTGGAGAAGTTAAAATGATTTTAGTCAAAATAATGTTAAATTAATTACGTGCTACCATGATTATAGAATTTACCCTTTATTTGTAGAAATTTCTAGTGATCATTTACAAAGTGTGGTTCAAGTTGATGAGGTGAATCGCGATGATATGGTTAATTGTGAAATGATTAACCTTGATAATTAAGATGATCGTTGGAGAAAAATGATTTGTGACTTAAATTTTCAAGGCTTAAATATTAATGAGGGGAGTGTCTCTAATTTTATGTTTTGTCATTGTTTGGAGGAGCTCAATATCTCCTTTGATCTTATAAAAACCCTCAATTTCTTTGGTCATTATATTTATAGGAAGCATGATTTATTATCTAGAGTGTGGTCCTTACTTGAATTGGGATTCAAATTAGGAATATAAAACTATATACATCTCAAGGAGAGGTTTTTATATGAGGAACTTGGCTAGGATTCTAGTTTGTGTTCTCAAGGAAACATTGGATTTGGTATGGGATGTCTTACTACTAAATTTCAATAGCCTATAACAAATCACATCATAAATGTTTGTAGGCTTATGGAAGGTCCCTCTGTCTAGTGGAGTTTTCATTATGAGTTTAGCTTGATGTTATTATTCTCACCATGAATTAGGGAGGTATTTTAAACTCCTTTTTCAGGAATTGATTCGCACAGTGAACTCTTATATGAACTATGAATCCCTTGTTTGTCCCTGAAACCTGTTCATCACATTGAAAATGACTTACATGTGTTTTTTTTTAAATGGTGTATTGGCCAATTTTTGGTCCTCACTAATTTTAGTTCAAGACATACATGTAGAGAGGGACATTCAGTCAGATCATCCCCCTTCTTCCCCCCTTTGTTCACTCTTGTTGGGGTGGATTTTGGTGCATTCTGGAAGTGGGTCCAAGTGTGTTTCTCTAATTTTCTATATTTATTTTGGTTTCCATTCATTTTCCACTAATTTTGTGGGAACCAAGCAAGGGTTTGGTATCAATTCCACAAAATCATTGTAGAATCGAGTGAGAACTATAGGGATTTTATATGTTTTGACTAAAGGATTACCTGAAGGTTGATTGTACTTCAGTGGCTACATTTTTTTGGCAACAGTGGCACACAATGAGTTATTTGGTGAAATTACCTATTTAATTCTGTTTTGGAAAATTATTTATAATTTATATATTTTATTATTTATGTTTATCAACATGAGATAGGGCTCTAGGTGTATAAGAAAGCTTATATGAGGCTCGATGCACATGGGATAGGGGTTAAGGCCATGTTTTAGGTAGGTTTCCCAATAATACAAGCACATATGCCTACGTGGGTAATATTTCTTCCCTGCATGCATTAAATTAGATGGGGTAAATGGATAGGGATTGATAGATTACTCGAGGAAGTGGTAGAATGAAATTTGACCTCCTATGATTGAGATATGTACTTTTTAGCACTTAAATTAATTAGAATCACATGACAAAAATGTCACAAAGGGGTGGGGATTTCTTTCAAGTTTACATGATACCTTTGTTACACCCCATCCTAATTCACATTGTCTTGTTTGTATTGATACATGACATCATGTGTGCCTCCCCATATATAAGAATCTATCATGTAGTGTCTAGGGTCTGAATGGGGTTGTGGGGATATGATTCACTTGATAACAATAGTTATACATCAGAATAACATTATAATATGAATCAACATATTAGAACATTAGTGAAAAATTAGAAAGAATACAAATTTCCTAAAATAAATTGCATCTAGGTAATATAATATAAACCAAAATACCCCCAATCTAGTTGGTCAATCAAATCATGATAATTGATGAAAAAAAACTAAAACACTGCAATAATAGATCAGATTTTATCTTATCATCACCCCCCTTCTCCAAGCTCCACCGACTCAGTTATATATGATAGGGCCCTTCCCCATTACTAGATCCCTAACCATGAAATAAGCTTACACACTGATATTCTGCTACAGGGTATTATTATAAACCTAGTAGGACGCAACTGATGCATCTTTAATATAAAGTGCATAGGTATATAAATCTGTATTTCATGCTGTAAATTAAAATCAAAAAAAAAGAACTAGTCATTTTTCAAGATATCATGCACTAACCCAACAATTATGATTCCAATATGTGCCTTATTTAGGTTTCTAATAGAAGGAATGTCTCACACTTCATCACATATCATGTAAGGCCACAAGGCAAACACATGTTTTTTATTAAGGACCATATCCATTCAAGCCTTGGCCCAAGACACACGGTTGTCACACCCCTAGATAAACCTTGAGTCTGAACACAAGGTCAGAATTACATTACCTCTACTAGGTAATTACATAAGATTGTCACACCATTTAATCAACCTTGGGTGTGGTCAAAAAGTCTTAATATCTAAAATTCTATCTCAGATCAGGCCACAAGGCCATTATACACCTACCCTATATCCAGGACCCTTCATCATCTTGAGCAACACATCACACAAATACATTCCCATCCTCTAGGGACCAACTAATCTATGAAGATTCACTTTTCAACTTGATACTAGATAAAAACCTCTACATTCTAATATTAAAGAAAAATTGGGCATGGTACATAAGACACAATCATATAACATAATGTATAGGTCTCATGGACCACACACACACTCCATATGAAAATAAAATCAATCATTTCTATAAAAGGCCACAAATACAATACATATATAATCCACATCAATCATAGGTCTCACAGTACACACAAAGAAACACATTCCAATTATTAAAGTCATCCTTACACAAAGGTCCTTTATGGTAATTATTTCCTACATATTGTGTGTCAAAGTCAATCGATAAGAGTCGTCATTGAACCACATTTTTCGTACTAATAATACTTATAAACGATGATAATTCATCAAAAATATCTCAATAATTAATATTCAAGAATAAAATGTAACATAATCCTAGAGTGTGATCAAATTACCCAATTAGATATGCCACAAATGGTGGATCAAGATATGTTCAATGGAGGGATATAAATTCTCTATATTTGACATTTATCCATAAACCAATCAATAATTATCCATTAGAATACAATAGAATCCATATATCTAGAAAAAATATCTTAGATACATTATTCAACTCCTAATGAGAAGATTATTTGGTCTAGAATAAGAAAAATTAACTATTTTTGGAGCTAACGAACCAATCCAAGATAGGAACCCCAAAGAATGGGGGAGGAGAGGGAAAATTCCATTCAAAGTGTTTTCATAGGGTCATTATATATGAATTATGGTTGAATAAAGAGAATGAAATATAAAAAAGGAATACTGGAACTAAATAACAAAGGTTCCCTTAATTATTGTGCCATTTTAGAACCACCATTTTTCCAGTGGTTTCCAAATGGCTGGCCAGTAGCTCCATGAATAAGGATAAGATGGTGTATTAGCCATCTACAAGCTAGTGGAGCTATACCAGTTCTTTGGTGGCACATTGGTTCAACCTTGTATTCAACCACCACCATTGCAATGTAGGAGGCACAATATCAGCTAATCAGTGGCACATGATTCGATTCAAGCTACTAGTTGGTGACACCATATCTTTTGATTATAATTAATTTCTTCAAAAATACCCCGACAAGCCTCATAATGCTGAAAATAACCACCAAGATACATTGAATCATAAACCCAATATACCTTTTAATTTTTAGGATTTTATAAATCTAACCATCTAACGACTTTGCATACTATAGTGGTGTTTCTAGTAGTCATTCTCGAAAATCATGGTCCATTTCACCCAAAAATATTACACTTGCTCCAAATTTTCCTCCTAAATTCACCCAAACTACCATAATACTCTAGAAAGTGGTATTTTATTCCCCCATAACACTTTCTCACTCCATTCCAAGATCCATACATGTCATTCTAAAAATGATCCATCATTTTCCAACTCAAAACCCTCTATTTCAATCAAATGTGTAGGATTAGACTCGTACCAGTGAATCTAAGACACATGGAACATATTATGTAGGCCTCAAAAACATGGAGAGAGATCCAATTGATAGGATATAGTAATGATATGTTTGATGGTATCAAATTACCCCACAAACCAAGGTGAAAACTTCCCTTCTTCTGTAAGTGTCGATTACTCAACTGAGGTGGTTCTTATAATAAAACTTGCTCACCCATGGTAAATCCAAGGGTCACCTACATGAGTTGGAATATGATAAATTATTACTCTGATTAGTAATGAATCGCATCTGAATCAACTGGACCCACTCATAAGTATGTTGCACCAAAATCTTCACAATAACAATTGACTAATCAACCTCATTTCAATGATTTATAGCAACATCTTTCTTGATTTTCCAAGTGTCAATGTCCAAAATGAAACATCATTATAAATTTTCACAATTCATCCCATAAAACAATTCATGATCCATACTAGCTCCCATCATCATGATTTCTTAATAACCCAAGCCTTTCTCAAAGGATTGATGTCACCAGTTCATTCTTATTCACCCCTAACTGATACCCTCACATGGGTATCTATCATATACCAACATAATGCAACCAAATTGGTGGTGAAAAAAACCAACCACCTATAACCATGCGATTGTTTCTCTTATACACCACTCTTGACAAGCACTAATACATTCCAATTCTACAAAAACACGATCATGAAAATATTCTACTATCATCCAAACATTGAAACTCACAAGCATTTCTAAAAAAAATTAGACATGCTCATATTACCAAACCCAACTGAACAAATTGAGGACCCAATCCACTCAACTATAAATTACCATTGAACTCTGAACTTCCACAATATTTCTTGGTAATGTGAGTTACCAAAAAATGAAGGATTTTTATTCAACACAGAAAAATATCCCGCAATTTTAAAAACACCAGACTGATCTTACATCCCACAAGGCTTCCCAAACTCCACTTTCCTCACCACACTACCCAACTGTAGATAGTTTATAGATTATTCATCAAAAAAATGTTTTCTATTCACACCATATGGGGGGTCTCAACTCACACATTGTTTATACCCCAATTGTATGATATTATCATCCAAGCATCCATAAATTTTACTATCATGGTATTTCAATAATTAATATAACAAATCTATAACCCTCGAGTTATAAGACTCACTAATCACATCAAAAATCCCCACTAAACTTTCATCCAAGTTATATTACACAAAAACTAAGTCCAAATATAATTTCAATTTCCATCACTTTATATAACCTCCACCATTTTTTATAAAGGGTTACTATCAATGAAAATACCTCCTCTCAAAGAAATGCATGAACTAACATTTCTTAAAACCATTTCACATGACTTTAGAATTTCATTGGGTTTACTTTAAAAAAATATTTTTCTAGAAACACATCAACCTTGACCCAAGGTTCTAAATTTGGTGACTTATAATGCTAATGTCTTAAAAACCCAAATATTCTATTTTCAATCCTCATTCATCATGTACATAAAACAATTTTATCAATTCACAAGGAATAATCATCAATATACACATATACAAATTAAACTACAACATTACTATTCAACTATTCACCCACACATATCAAAGGGATCATGGAATTTAACCATAGTCCACTCACGGCGACACTTAGTCATATGTGAGCCTCACTTAAAATTTTAATAAACTCTAAAACTAAAGCAATTCAATCAATCCAACCAATTTAATACATTTTTTTCAAAAATCATCATGATTGTTCCACACTTCTTCATGATCTAGGAATGAGTTTAATAGGAACCATTATACTGTTACATTCATCTATATAACACATTAAGAAGATCTATAGAGACTCGCGACATTTCAACTCCTGGTGTCATTAATGAAGACACTACACACTAGAGTCACTACAAACTACACTTTACATTTTTGAATCAATATCCAAACAACATTTCACAACAACATCAAAAAGTCACCTAAATTTCATTCTCTTACAATCCTTTTGAAAACCTAAGGTTCCTCAAACCTTGAAACTTAAATCTCTAATGGAATTATACAATTCATCATTATGATTTACATATTTTTTACTTTTTAAGAGTACCATGTAAGGATTTTTAATTAAATTATATGGATAAAAAAATGTGTCATCTCACTCTGAGGTCCAACATTGGTTTCCAGGACAAAATCACGGGCAGTTGTTTTTTAAAAAACTGTTAGAGATCCTTTCATAGATTGAATGTATGGTTTACATTTTAAACTAATAAAAGAAAAATAAATTCCACCATTGGATGGTCAAATTCCCCAATTCGTCTCTAAACTTATCCCATGCCACTAAACTACTCATTGAGTTTACACACTAAAACTAATGCACCACCAGAAAATCTAGATTGTTAGTCCCATATTAGTCAAGTATCAATTCGTAAGAATCTCACAACCTATTACACATAAGACTATGCACCTAGAACCTCCTAACCATATCTCTTTACACATAATAAAAGGATAAAAACTAATTTCTATGCCTCCAAAGGCTTGTGAAACATAATTACTCTACTGAATAGTGTAGAACCATTGGCTACTGAATGCACCCATAAGCCTTACACTATATCTATTCTAGATCTCAAAACCAGATCTATATCTCAATAGTATAGGGTGAGATCACACATTAATCCCTATAAACTATATAAATTTACCAAAAAAACACCCCACTAGCTTAACCACTTAATGGTTTTGTGTCTCACTCAAGGTTCACATAAGAATAATCATCTTATAACCCATGTTTACTCACATTAGAGAGAGTTGCATGGTCATCACATGACACATCACAAGTCAAGTACCATCTCAAGCATCCACTGCTATAATAATATCTATTCCAAACAATTAAACCAACTTTAATCCCATTCCCTAATGAATAAATTTACTAACCCAAACAAACATAACATCGATGCTCAGGACAAGCTCAATCGAATGAAACATTCCATTCAGCCATAATTCACACCAATATCAACAACAAGAGGCATTCAATATGGTATATAATGCATATTATAATAACAAGGTTTAAAAGTTCCAAATGGTCCTCCCAAATTCATTATTAGGTACAATCATCGACTTTTATACCAATAAAAATTCAATTTAAAAACACATTTTCAAACAAAAGATTTTACAAAAACACTTTCAAACAATTTAAATAAATAAAACCATTTTTCACGTGAGAAAATATATTGAAAATAACACATTTATTTTCTAATAATATTTGGTCCAAAAAGAATTAAATACCCTTTAAACATTAAAATTCACTTTACTTTTAAACATATTGAGAAAAGACATCGATTTTTACCATTTTAATCCATTCCATGTAAACAAATCATATTACCAAATTCACCACCCATGAGAGGCTAAATTACATTTAATGATACTAATTCTATTTCAAATTATCCATTTGAAAATAATTTAAAAAATCATTTTAATAATATCAAAAATAATTTATGTTATACCACTTATATTTTAGGTTGTTAATTATGATATGTAATTTTAATTTCCTATTTGGTGAGTGACTATTTTTGGAAATTAGGGCTAAAATTTTGATTTTGGGACTTTGAGTATACCAAAATAATAATTTCTTATTAGGTGGCTTCCTAGGTTGGGTATTTTAAATTGGGAAACCACTATAATTTTAGTGTCAGGTTGTCTTTGGTGTTTTGATGTGGAAGGGGGATTGAGAGAGGCTATTCATGATTGATTCTCAGTCCTACATCCCTCCTTTGATCTCCCTTTACAAGGGTATGGTTTTGGGGTGTTTTACATTGGTGAATCAAGGTTTGTTCACCCATTTTATTTTTTTTTCTTTACCACCTCACAGACCTTGATTCCAGTCAATTTTAATTAGGGTTTTCGTATTGATTCCACTATAGAATGGCAGAATCGACTGAGTTATGTTTTGATGTGTGGTATAAAAATGAGACACTAAAAGGCCATATGCATATTGATAGATGTGGTTTTGGTGAGATAGATATTCAAGGAGATGATATAGATGAATTTCTCTATTGGAATAATTTTTTAAAAATTAAATATAATTTTTTTTTAAAAAATTGTTTTCAATGTGAGGAAGTTTCCTAAGAGCTAGGATAAGGTAGAGTAGAGCTTGGAAGAGGCATGTGCAGGTTTGGTGGGTGATTGGATGAATCTGAGTAGATCTTGGTGGGGAAATAATAACACTATAAAGGTAGGTGTTCCCTAAATAAGATTTCATATTTATGTATATACATGAGAATACATGCATGTATATGTGAAATAGTTCTTCATGTAGTTCATGTACAAGAATTCCCTAGGTAGATGAGATAGGATGAAGCTAGGCCTCTTATACTTATAATGAGTTCTCTTTAGAAAATGGATATTTTGGGATCACTGAGGAAACATGGTTGCCGAGGGTAGAGGAAAATGTTGAGATGACATGATACCTTTAGAACTTCACAAGGTGAATGTTTAGGTGTGGATGGTCTAAGTTTCTTACCTAGAGCTAGTGGGTAAGCATGATGAGATTGGGTCCTAATAAATACGGTAAAACCCACCATATTTCTTGCGGATAATGGGAACTCCTTCCCAAGGTTGGATTCACATTTTGGTGTATGCTATTAGTGGGGTATGTACTCCAGGTCTTGGAATAGGATGATGGAGTGGGTTTCATCCAGGTGAAAGAGTAATGGATATATATTATGAGATGTGATCTGAGACCTAGGATTGGGTCTCATGAGTTGTTTAAGACTGGGAATTGACATGCCAATGGGGGACTTCTTTGGTATTTGAACACCGCATATGAGCCTAGGTTCAAGTTGGGAAGGAAGGAATGAGATGATTCATAGGTAGCGGAATCAAGAGTGTTGATGGACTATGGTGAAGTGTGACCAGACCATTATATCTTGGTCAAGGTGAGTCTTTGGGCAACGATGTCACTAGAGGGTGATATGATTGAACTGGTATTCATGATCAAAGACTATGGTGAGACTATTAGACCAAGTGGAAAACCTGTAAAGTGAGTTCAGATGTATGGTAGTGAGTGGATAGGTCTCAAGTTACTAGAGATCTAGGATCATCTAGTGAGTTGAGTGATGGGTTGTAGACCTATGTGTTATCCTTGAGGGAACTTTCCATCTAGAGGATTGGGTTGGGATGCTTGAGGTGACCTCTAAAGAGTCTATAGGGATGGTTCGTGGTGCTAATTGTCATTCCAAGTTCATATGGATATGGTTCAGAATTCTAGGCGACGTTGCATTAGAGGATTGGGTTTATGGATGACTGTTTCATATTCTTTGAAGTATCGGTTTAGTGACCTTTCCATGCATGGATTTTTTCAGTGTGATAGACTCCCTAGACTCTATCAATGAGAATGTTTATTATATTTTGTTTCCTTGTGAATACACATACATATGATTGTGTATATTTGGAGATATAAAAGAGATACATCTATGTTTTATAATCACACCCTAAATGGGAATTTTGGCCTGCATTCATACCTTGGGTCTATATTTTATGTTGAGAATGATACGTATAGTGGATTAGGTTGGTGTATCTTGAATGGTTTATAGAGAGAGGTTATGTAAGGATTGGTGATGATATTAAGGCCAATTTAGATGTGTGTGATGTATCATTGTTCCATTTGTTATTTGGGATATTCACAATGGGATATTATTTGAATATTTTGTATGAAAATATCATGTATGATTTGAATGTGTTTATTTATTGATTATTCATACTCTGATGATTTTGATGTGGATTTAATTTTATTTTCTTATTTTTATGACCTTCATTCATGGTAATAGTCTCAACGTGGTATATATTAGTTTCCTGCCACTTTTTTGTAGCCTCTGGAATAATGGGAGGTGTTATTGAGGCCATGTCAAGACCCCATCTCTGGGAATAGTTGAGTACTTATGTGGTAGGGTGTTATAAAATAGTATCATAGATTTTTTTTATGATTTGGGGAGATGGTATAGAAGTGGTATAGGGATGTTTCATATCGTATGATGGATACCATACTATGGTGTTAAGAAAACATGTTCTAGTATTATTTCATGGTTACCATGGTGATGGGATTACTATTCTTGATTTGACATGTTACAATTTTATGGTTTCACCTTGGGTGATGCACATGGATTTCAAGGTTTATACTTTATAATGTATTTTGGATTTTGGATGGTTGGTAATAGGCCATTGTTTGGAACCTGTACCATTGGAAATAGGACTATAATTGGTTAATGGACCTTTAGAAAGAGGCTATGTAGATGAATCATATTAGGAATGTAGGATTCACCTTAAATAAATGTGCTTTCTTATGGTTGTTTTATGATGAGAGTTCCCATATTGGAAGTGTAAAATAAAACATATATGGAATTTTCCTAAATAATATCTTGGTGTAATTCTACTGGGATCACATGTATTTACCTTTTAGACCAGGCCTTGTAGATCTTATAGTGGAAGGTATCCTGATGGTGGAATTCTAGTCCCTTAAATTAGGGATACATAAAGACCTTTTGTGGATTGGTTCCTTAGTTTGACACACCTATGATGGATTAAAGATCATAAGAATTCCTAATAGGTGATTTGAGTATGGTAAAGAGTTACCTCATATACCGACCCCACTTTTTCATAAAAAACTATTATATTATTTTAAATATAAACAACATAATAGTGCTAAAAACTATGATCCAAAGGTTTAGTGTCTGGGAAAAAATATGACCATGCATAACTTTTACATAATAAAACATATGTATTTATTAAATTCCTTCTTCTCTAGCTTCTTAATGTCACTTTTTTTCTCCTCAGTACTAGTATTCACCAGAGGATATACATAAAAATAAGGGGTGATTTAAAATCCTGGTAAAAGGATGAATAAGAGACCTCAAAATGGGTGATCATAGTAATCATTATCATTTCATTATAAAAATATCATCATTATAATAATTATATGAAGTGTTAAATAAATTCATGGAATGTGGAAATGCATAATAATGAAACATCATGTCTTAGTGGTCAAATACCACACATAGTTGTGAACAAAGCTAGCATCATGTTCTCACACAGTTCAATTTATCTGTTGAGATAAATAACATTACCCAATGCATTAGTGTGATATATAATTTCAGTTTCACCCATCAATTCATAACATTTACAGGCACTATATAAATTTGGGTGCATTCGTAACATCATAACATTTACAGAATCATGCAGGACATAGAGAACATGTACTGATCTTGGACAAAATATAACGAATTGAAATGAATGGCTTTCAAATCATAATGAATATATTCATGAGTAAACTTTGGAGTTCTTAAAAAATATGGAATACCATACTTGGTATAATAATCATCAATCTTTAGTGAAGAAGAAACAATCTTAAGAGATTTAAAAGATGTGTTTTTAGAAAGAATATTTCTTTTGGAAAACATTTTGATTTTCATAAACTCAAGTAAAAAATTTTATTTACAAAAAAATGAAAATGTAGAATACAAAAATGATATTTAAGTATCATTTAATGTATATACATACAGAAACTAGTGTGAAATAAGGAAAACCTATGGAAATTTAGTTGTGATTGAGAATCCCTCTACCTTGTGTATGAGTGATTTCTTCTATGTAATATCCAAGATAATTAAATTAAATTAATTAATTGATAAATATTGAACCATATTATACATGTATTTAATTTATTATAATTTTATTAAGATAATTATTAACCATTGTGGTGAGTTATAACGTTCAATTTCATCATTCGGGAGTGTTCATTTTCTTGGTTTTCTATGATCGGTTTACTTGTATACATGTTTGGAAGATCGTCTAAAATGGGAATAATTGTGAAGAATTTAAATATTATGTTATTAAGGAGATTTAAGAATATTAAATGATATTATATATCATTTTTATATGGTATGAGGATGAATCATTATTTAAATAGTTAAAAAAATTATATAATTTATTTGGTGGATTTTCGGACCATCACAAACACATATCATTTTATATAATATCATGTTTATATGTTTCTTCCAGAACATTATATAACATATACTGTGTATAATAAAATATTATTTTACCATATTGATATTTTTATGACCATCCTTGAATGAGTTAGTGAAAAATAAAAATGTAACATCCTCGGTGGTGGTAAATCGAGACACCACAGACGATATACTCATTTTTAGAATAAAATTAAATGGGAATAGATTAATAGATGAATTATTCAATAAAAATAATTAAATTGTAGTATATAAAATATAATTTAGTTATAATTCCTCTTGTTTTGGGAGGAAAGGAGGGGATAAGAAAATAAATGAAACTGAATAAAAAATGAAAAAGAAAGAGAATTTTACCTCTTGAATTTATCCTCCTAGAGAACCTCTTTAGAGGAAAGGGTTTGGTATTTTCATGAGAGAAAGTACACATGGACATGAGTAGGGTATTCGAAATATTATTTTAAAAAACATATACAATCTTCAAGGCATGGATGTTTTGAGGAAATGGGAGGCGAGGGGTGGTATTTATAAGAGAACAGGGGGTGTTTTCTCATTATTTTGTTCAGTAGTTTGTTATTTTTGCTCAAGAATATGACTGTTTTAACCTTATCACTAAATATAATAAAATAATTAAAAAAATTGAAATTTTTTTCTTACAGCATCTATATATCATTAATGACTCGATAATCCATTTATTTAGCTTTTATCGTAAATTATCAAATTTTATTATTAACCAAATATTCAAGTATTTTATAAAAATACCTAAAATTCACCATAACCATTTTTTGAAATTTAAAATGAAAAAATGATCTGTATTTTTTAAAAATAATTTTCTATATATGAAAATTTTAATTTTTAATTACAATCATATTTTTTTTTAAATACCAATTTTAAAATAGAAATTGATTTTATTACACTTTGAAAAATTAATTGAGGTCTCATAAAATTATATTATAATTATAAGACAAAAAACTTAATTTATGAATCTCTTTTATGAAAATAAATTTTCTTTTTAAAAAATTATTAATTATAATATTATAAATAAATATATATTTTTTATAAAAAATAACAACACTTAACTAATAATTCAAAAAAAAAATATTTACTTATACTATGATCTAATTATATCATATTATCGTTTATATGATGCGTAAATTTTATTTATTCTTTCATAGGTATGGTTACTATTCTATTTTTCGAATATATATTTCTAAGGCTCATCTTACTATTCCATGGGGTGGGTTTTTATTCCATCAGGATATGTTCATTAATTTATAACAATACCTCTTATTTCATTCAAAATTCATTTATAAAATTTTTATTGTGTTATCAAAGTGATTCTATGTGGTTTATACCATATGAAGTAATTATAATAAGAGAATACCCATTTATAAAAATTTTGGGTCTTTATTTTCATTACCCTAATGAAATTTCCCCCTCAAAATTTCATTTTTCATACTATGATGAAAAAAATTTAGGGTGTTTATCCTGATTAAATTATATGGTTTCCATATTGCCTCTTTGTATTTATTGTTTAACCAGGTTACTTTGACCCAGTGAGTGGTCTTGTTGTGTATAACTCTATCTCTATTATCCAAGATCTTCATCAGTTACTCCTTGTAAGAGATATCATTTTCCAATTATACTACCTATGGATTCAGTACATGTCATGGATCTGGTACATACTTCTTCAAGAGGGATACATGAAATACACCATGTACTTGAGACACGGTAGGTGAAAGTTTCATTCGATAAGACACAACTATGACATGGTCAAGGATCTCTAAAGGGATGATGTACCTGGGACCCAGCTTTCCTTTCATTCCCAATCTCATGTTCCTGTTCCATGGAGATATGCGGAAGAATACCATGTCTCCATCCTTAAACTCTAGGTCCTATCGAAGATTGTATGCATATATATTTTTTCAACTTTGGGCTTCCTCAATGTGTCTCCAAAAGGTTTTTACCCATTCCACAATTTTATCAACCATTTCAGTTCAAAGAAGCTTATTTTCATTGAATTCATCCCATCATGACAGTGTTGTGCATATTTTTCTATAATGGAATTCATATGGATCCATTTGGATGCTTGATTGGAAACTGTTGTTCTTACAGAACTCTACCAGAGGCAGATGTTGGTCCAATCCTCCATTGATTCCCATAGAACATTACCTGAACATGTATTCGAGTGTTTGGATAGTCTACTCAGATTGGTCTCTAGTTTGAGGATGATAAGAGAAACTGATGTTTATCTCAGTGTTTACAACATTTGGAGACTTTTCCAAAACTTGGAGGTGAATCTTAGATCTCAATTGAATACAATCTATAGTGGTACTCTATTTAGCCTTAGCAATTCTCTAATGTATATCTATGAAAGTTGATCCAGTGATAATTACTTAATAATTTATATAAATTGAGTTATATTTATAAGATGATCCATAATAGACCATATAGCATTGTTTCCTCTAGATGTATTTGGATGTTTGGTGAAAAAGTACACGGTGATGTTTTACCATTTCAGTGTTGGTATGTGTAGTGTTTTATTAACCCCTTAGACTTTTCATTTTATACTTCACTTTATAATATATTAGGCACTTTTATGTATATTCAGCGATGTCCTTCTATATATTTTCCCATCAATAGTTCTCTTAATGATATCGATAGATATTTGTGCTCCATGTGTGAATATAGAAGGTTTAGATATTTGCATCATTCATAATATCCTTCCTTATCTCTAGATTAAATGTTACACATATTCGTGACCCAAATATAATAATTTCTTCCTCCTAAATTTTAGTCTCTAACTATTTCCCATTTCCCAAATATAATAATTTATTCCTCACAAAAGAATTATAACTGTTAAAAATAAACTAAAACACTACAACAGTAGACTAAATTTTATCTAGAAATTTATTACATCCTCCAATATCTACTTGCTTTGATCCTTGACACATTACCTGTTTCCCTTATCTAGATAAATAACTGTGAAATATGCATTCATATTGATAATCCCATATTGGATGTGATTATAAACCAAGTATGACACCACCAATAAATCCCTAGAATAAATTTAACATTCATATAAAGGTGTATTTAATGATGGTATGTAAAATAAAAAATAATAAATAGATCATATTTTGATGGATTTTGTGTTAACAAGTCTACTAAAATCCTCAATTATAACTATTTAAGCATCATAATGAATGTAATTTCTCACACATTATCACATTTAAAGTCATCCCACGAGTCCAACACGTTCCTTGGATGAAGTCCCGTAGCCATTAAAGACAGGGTCAAGCCATAAGGCCATTTCACCCCTGCATTCATCTCATGTCAGTCCAAAAGGATATCATTTCCCTTCTTCTATAGGTATATTCCACAAGACCATCAAACCCCTATATCAGTCTTATGTTAGTCCATAATGTCATTTTACCTCATCCTCTATCTTGGGTTAGGACATATGGTCATTTTACACTTTCCCGATCTCTTGTCTCATCATCATCATCGACCCCAGATCTCACTAGCACATGCTCCCCCTCTAGGGGCTAAACAATCCATGAAAATACAATTATTACTTTGATTATAGATAAAAAACTCAATATACCAAGAATTCACACAAAACTAGGCATACTATAAAAGACACAACCATATCCCATAATGTATTGGTCTCACTGGTGAAACATGCACACTCCACATGAAAATCGCATCAAGAATAAGACTCATGGGACACACATGCACTCTATATACAAATCAGAATAAGAATAGGTATCATGGCAGACACACACACATAAAGATATATATATATATATATATTCTAATCCTTCCAATCAGCTTTCTAGAAAGTCCCTATATATTAAGGAATCCCTGCCTTAGGTGTGTCGATGTAAATTTCAAAGATTCATCACCAAACCATGTTTATGCCCCAAATATCCCTATAAAAATCCTCATTCATCAGAAAAGGGACTCTAGAATCATGATTCCCAAATAGAATGTAACAAAATACTAAATGTGGATCAACATACCTAATGAGATCATCTTCCAATGGGTGATCGATATCAATTCAATAAAGGGATGAAAATTATCTATATCTAACATATATCCATAAAAAATAAACATTTTTCTATTATATCATAATATAATACATATATCTTGCTGATATATCTTATATTTTTTATTCAACTCAAGAGAAGAATATGACTAGGCCTATAATGTATGAAACATAATGTATGGGTACTAACAAATTGATCCAAGAATTAGAGACCATAGAAAGGATAATGAGAGATCGAATTCCATCAAAATAGGGAAATTAGGGTCACTATATATGAATTAGGGTAAAAAGGGATAAATATTAGTCAAAAAGGTGTGCTGGAATGAAGTTATGAAGGATCACTTATTGACCAAACAATATAGCAACTGCTTAATGGATAATGGATCTGTTAGATGACCAGTGGGTTCCATCCAGATAGAAAAAATCTCTAGTAAGATGAATGGGATAATTCATTATCCATTATCGAGATGGTATATTTGTAACATCTGATTAGGGGCATGCAGGTTAAACCTGGGATTTGTTCATCTCCACTAGCTAGCAGGTAGAACAACAGAAGTTATAATAATCTTGTTGGTTATCCCATCCCATTAGATTCCAATTCTTGGCATCTAAAAGCCTCTAACAATCCTCAAGACACAAAAAACAAAACCATGATATATCAAGATATGAACTTAACATACCTTGTAATTTCAATTATTTCACAACCTTGAGTGGATCTCGAGGTATGATAAATGACACTAATAGCTGGTGTTTGATTCTTTATGGCCAGTCGGATAGTTTTGAGAGTCTTACGATTAATGGTTATATGTGGGATGCTAGCATAACTCATCCTAAATGGGTGACACCCTCTTAAGGGTTGTTTGAGACTTGTTGAGTGTTAAGAGTGGGCTGAGTGCTTTAAGACTTTATGTAGTGTAACAGAGATTGCTTCCTTCATGTTACAAGTTGAGGGATCTCCTTAATGATATATGAGATAGGAACCATGTGTAGTTAATCGGGGTTTCTTAAAAACTTAGAATAAGGATTATAGGGCGTCTTAGAGGGGTATGTCTTGGGATGGTCCCCAGGAAGCGAGACCAAAAGTGTTGATAGGTTCTAACGAGGATGGACTGAGCCTTGCAGTTTGGGGTAGAGAAGCTTATGAGATGTGATGTTATCATAGTGTTATATGGATGATATGGTATTGATAGTTAGAGACCATGGTGGGTCTAGAGGATTCTATGTATTCCTAGAAATGTGAGGCAACATATACTTTGTGGCGAGGGGGTAGGTCTATGTGGCTATAGCCTGAGTGGTGATCCTATAAGATTATGGGATAGGTCATGTCCCTGTTTACTACTTTATGTGTGTACTTGACTGTGTGATTATGATAATAAGTGTAATCCCAGGGAGAATAGGTTCCTAAGTCCTATTACTACCATGAGTTATATGGTTCTTGTAGGGCTATCATTTGGGTGATGGAGTCCTAGGGTGTATGAAAGTCATTTTGACTGAGAGGGAGTTATATATTGACTCATGATGGCAGTGAATTCAGTTCATAAAAAAAATTTCCCCAATAATAATCAGCCCTATAAGTATTATTTATTATTTTATCAAATAATAATGGAAAATAAAAATATAGGTAAAAAAGAGTAGAGAAAATATAATATATAGTGGTTCAGGGGACAAATATCCCATAGTCCACTCTACCCATATTATCACTTCAATCTTGGTGAATTTCAATATGTAATTCCTTTTTTTTGAACCTCAAATGTTGATTTAAAGTCACTAAAACTTGATATAACATTTTTTCAAGATATGTTATAGGTATATACATTTATATAAGACATATACATTGCCCAAAAACACTCTAACCAATGATTTTTCACATTATAGAGGATATAATGTTATAGAAATGAGATTCAGATTCAGCTCACAATTATAATAAGACACTTGGAAAAATATGATGGGTTTTTCCAAAAAATGAATATGGATTCTAAGAATATATCTGAAAGACCTCTCAACAATATTTGAGGTTTTTCTTCAAGGAATAGTATTTGAAAGGTTTTATTCTTCATGAAAAAAAATGTTGTATTTATAGGAAAGTAAAGTATTGTTTTCATTATTTATGTTTTACTATATTACTTAAGTCTTATTTATTTCCTTGTTTTTTATTTCGAATTATAATTTACATATAAACTCTAACAGTAAAGTAAAAATAAACTAATACAAAAAATAGTATTTTTTATCTCTTGTGACCTTAATTTTAGAAGAAATATCATGTTTACAATAACCATGGTCTTATTAGAATTGATTTCCTAGAACCAAATTATTAAACTATAAATTTCATTAATATTCAAATAATTTAATTATATTTAAATATAAAATTAGACATTGTTCATGGTTATGTTTGAATTTAATGCAACAATATCATAGAGTATTAATCGTATTGAAAAGGTCATTGTAGTTCCCTTCTATGAAGAGAAGTTTGAAATGATATAGGGATATTATTAAAATATTTTCCATAGTTAGATAAAATTATATTATGGTACACATATCATGTTTAACTTTAGGAGTGGGTACTCATAAGAATATGAGACTTCATCTCATGATGTTTTCACTTGGAAATCTTAAACGCATAAGATTATAAGAACAAAATCGCATGTTGGAATTTCATATGTTTATATTTAATTGGATATTACTATATACAAGCATGTGTAATGATCCTTAGAAATTAATAATATTATAAATGTGGTTCATAAAATTTTTTTCATTGACGTATTTTCATAAACTATGACGAAATATTAGCACGGTGATGTTCTATACATTTGTCCCATTGTGAATGATATATTATTTATGAATAAGTCAAAGAATAATTTTTCCAATCCATGTTTATATAAGATGATATCTCAACCCCTTGATTAGAATGTAACTATCGATATAAATTCTATATCCATGGTTATATAGACCTGGCCATTTTAGATAATCAAAGAAAGATATATCAAGAATTATGGTTGATGACATAATTATGTGATTTTTAGATGATATATCTTTAAAAATGGATTATATTACATAGTTCATGTTTTTATGCGGCTTTATCACTGTGACACATATTCTTCATATGTGTATTCCTTGATTTGTTACTATACAGTAATCTTGGACATTAGGAAAGATTTACAAATTCCACTCAAGAAGAGACCTATTGGGTCACACATAAAGCATTTAATTTGAAAAAAATTAAATATTATTTATATTTAACAGTGTGAATAAATATTATGCTCTAGACTAAGAGTTTAAATTTATTCATGATTTATTTAATGATCAAAAAAATAAATATATATTTATTTACAAGATAATTTTTTAATTACATGAATATATAAAATTTATTTATCACATTTTATTCACACCATAATATACAATTAATTATTTTCTAGATTAATAATTTTTTTGGTTATGTGGGTATTAAATTAATATTCAATGGAAATAACATGAATAAAATATGTATTTATTTCTTGAATAAATAAATAATAAATAAAAATATTTATTTGGGTATTCAATAAATTTCTAGGAGGATGAACGAACAGAGACTAGGTCTAGTGATAAATATTAATTTACAGAACTGTAAAAAAAATATTTATCATTGTTTTAGTTAGTTCACATCATTTAATAAAATGATATATTTTTTTACATAGAATGAGTTTTCTCATGGTTTAAAATTTTATTTAAGGTCCCTTGTACAATTAATTAAATATTACACCCTAGATCTAGGTTTATAAAGAGAATATTTTCACTTTTTAGAGAGGTTTAATCAGTGTGCACAACCGATTCATATCGATATTTTCCTCCTCCTATTATCATCTCAAGAGTAAGAAGAACAATAGAGGCTACTTCAAGCCCAAATAAACATGAAGGGATCATTAGAGAATAATGAAATATGATCAATCAACTTTTATAGCACCCGGTGATACATCATTCCTATTCAAAGATCGGAGAATCACATGTGGTTCACTACTAAACGGTATATACTTTATGAATTTTCAATGAAAAGACTATATACCAATCAGGTTTGAATGATAAGCATCCTCAATGAAAAAAGATCTCAAGATCTAGGTAACCATTCTTCTTGTGCTTATATTTATTATAACATTAACATGAAAAATCCATTATTGGTTTTAGAATATTATTTTTCAGTATTCTTTGGAAAAAAATTCATCATGACTTTTACTTCATGTATATTGAATATGATCTATCAAATTTGACAAAACATGAATTGTTCATTGTCCAAATATGCTTCTCTACTATATCTAAAACTATTAAGCCTTCATTAGAACTACACTAATACTTAGAAAGAAATGTATTATTTAATTCATATTTCCTTATCTAACCACCATAATTTATGATAAAAATAAAACTAGGTGTGGTCTTTACTCGAATTCCTACAACTATAATTAATTCCTAGAAATTGAAAATAAATTCTCATTAAAATACATAATTTAAATAACTATGTGTTTAAAAGACTTTATCTTCTTCATAGGTCATTTTATTGCTCAATAATATTTATGAATTAGTAAAACACTTAAGTTGTAATAATAAAGAATATTTTTAATTTCAAATATGGCTTTGAATTCATGACCTAGTTTGTTGAGTTTCATATTTCATATCTTCATAAGATAATACTATTACTGTATGAAACATACACTAAAAGCATTATTTTAAGAGATAATTTCAATCCTTGTATGATTTTCATGATCTTCATATGATAATTTTATTCATTATATGATATTTTCATTTATTGAATATTAATAATTTGACTTTGTGATCTTTTAGTGAAAATTGCTGTTTCATATGATAATTTTATCTTTGTATGATAAATTAATTATCCAAAATCCAGGGATCATATTACTTTATTCTACCTCATGTGATTATTATCATATATAAGACTTTTTTAGGTTAATTTACATTTTCTAAAATCCAAAATCCCATATGAATATTCCTATCTATTCATAATATGATTTCCTTTTATAGAAAATATATATCTTGGTAGAATATGAAAAATAATATCTCATATGACAAATCATCATACCATATGAAAAATTTTCATCCTACATTATATTTTCCTTGGGAAATATTTTTGAAATTCAAAATAAAAACCAAAATACTCCAAAATAATATATTACTTTGAAAAAAATATAATCACATAAAAACACTTAATATTATGTAATTACTAAAAAAATGTGGATATTTTGATCATTAAAACATATAAAATATTGATATATAAAAAAACATCAGTATGTTCAACAATATCCCCCTTTTTTATCACAAAACCCCTGATAATTTAAACATAAAATTTAAATAAATTGGTTACAGATAATATAAAATCCTATAATATTTTATTCTTTTTAATAAATAATAAAACATAAATTTTTTTACTCTCTTCTACCCCTTTTGTGATATCAAAAATAGGAACTCAAGAGTGATATAAAAAACAACCAATATAACATAGTGAAGTATAAACTAGAAAAATATAGATGATTGGAATGAATATAATTTGTAGTTTGCATGAATATATATATCGATATACACATATATAGAGAGAGAGAGACAGAGAGATAATAGAATTAATGTTAAAAAAATAAATCACAAGGAACTGAAATTTATTAATGTAAATAATATAATTACATTGTCACACTATAAGATATCCAAAGAAAAAAAAATAGAAAATATATCAATCTTGATGTGAAGGGTGAGGTTTTGGAGAAGTAAGGCCAAGATTAACGTTACCGAGGTTAGGTATGGACATGAAAATCTTGATTCTATATTAATCAATACCAGTAGTATCATTGGATGGTTTCCTGGGAACAACTATAATATCTTCTTATATATTTAAAAATATTTGATCCTCAAACTTATAACTAATAGACAAATCAGATCTGAATCTAGTAAAAGGTATCAAAAGATCATATAAAATGGTTACTTCTAAATTTTTTCATTCACAAAAACATTTCTTGTTACAATGGTAGGAGGAGACAGAAATAGATTATGAAGCCTCTCACTGTTAACTACAAAACAAATAGGAGGGTTTTCTCCCAAAGGTCTCCATCCTCTATGCTCAAATATGTTATTACCACATAATTAAAACTATGTTACAAGAGTATACAGATAGAAATTTAATATGTTAAATAATCCTTTCTTCATCACATCCCAAAAGTATTATTGAAAATTAAAGAGGTTATCCATGAATACTCTATAGTTGGGATTCATGTTATTGTTCATCTCTTCCATAATGACCCGATATTTATCTATATATTATCTTTAAATAAATATTTTTTAATAGTTTATTTTATAAAAGAAACCAAATTAAAATTAAAAACCCTCATATATTTTGAATATCAAATATGATCAATAGAATCATAACTATTAAATTATCAGATATAAATAAAAGTAACCAAAATATGAAATATGAATATTTTAAAAATAAATAAAACTTTTAATTATGAATAAATATAATTATTATATCTAAAATAACTATGAAAATAATTTTATTATTGAAAAAATATTTTTCTAAAACCAGCCTCTAATTTAAGGAAACTATATATATTATGATTAAATAATAATAGAATATGTTGATAATATGAACAGTTTTCTGGTCTATGTTGGATTTCATCTAAATATTGAATTATCAAATTTTATTAATTTAATAAAAAATAGAACATTTTTTGGGATTTATCATGGTTATATTATCTAAAGAAGAATTTCTGGTATATTTTGGAAATAATTAATTTTTATGTGAATAATGAAAGCACTGATTTAATTGATACCATCATGTTTGTGAGTTTTTTAATTATATTAATACATTGAATGTTTTTTGAAAATTATTTTTATATAAGTACATAATATAGAGTTTAAAAATAATTTTAAAATTCTAATATGAATTTATAAAACCATGATTAACATTTTTAAAATTTATATCATTTTAATTAAATATTTTTTCATATATTTTGTTTAAGTAATTATTACATGATGAAATGAAATTTCTGATTTCATATATTGTTAAATATAGAAACATTAAATTTTAGTAATTATTTTAAATTTATTTCAAATAATGGAATTTATAATTATATCCAAATCAAAAATATATATACTAAATATAAACATTTTTAAAAAATTGAGGTTTTATGCGATACATATGATAACATTGAGATTAATTTCCCTAAACAAATAATGTTAATTTGATAAAATTATTCTTATATTACTAATCAAAATCATCATAATATTTAATATGGGAAATTTTATTTTTTAATCATAAATTTAGATTATTAGGATTAATTCTAATTACCCTGATAATTGTGAAAAAAATTATTTTTAAATTATTATTTTCTTAATATCAATAAATTTATATTTAATACATTTAATTTAAATAAATTAAATAATTAATTTAATATTATTCTTAAAAACATAAATAAATATAATAACACACATTAAATTGTTAATAAATCATAAAAAATATAAGAACCCATAATGGTTAAGAAGTAATTTTTGTACTAAAACAAATTTATACACATTACATATTTTAATTTAAAAGTTAATTTTATAATATTTATAATATTTATTGGACTGAATTGATGTTAAATTTATTTCCATCATGCCCAAATTTGGATATATGGGTTGTGTTATATTTTTAATAAAATATAAAATCACTTAGTTAAAAGCTAGTAACCTAGTTAAAAACTTAAAAAGTAACATGTACAATCTTAATGATAAAACCTTATAACATGGTTAAAAAAATATGATGAAACACTTGTTTGGGCCTTTATAAACGTAAACATATCATACAATCCATTATTTTGAAAGTTCAGATCCATGGATCAGGGGATATAATCATTTAATTATTAAAATATAAAGCCTAATTCCAAATGTTTCATTTTCCTCTCTTATAAAAGGTGATAAATTCCACCCTTTGAAACAATAACCACTTATTCTAATCCCACATTTAAACTCTTTTATTTTATGGTACCTATAAACCTATTCTAAAATAATCCTCTCTTCATTCATATTTATCATAATCTCGTCATTTTCCAGGGGGCATCCAATGAAAAATCAAGTCTCTAATGATGTTAGAGTGCCATCAACTATGCAAGGAAACAAGGTAAGGGATTTGGTCTCAATTTCCCTTTATTGATACATAGTTCATATTTATGAACCAATTATTCTTCAAGATGTTTTTTTATTTCTTATGTGATATAAAATATCATTAATTAGATTTTATTCATGGTATTTTAAATTTAATTATACACTCTCCCTTTTATGGGGGTTTTTATTGAATTTTTACCTAGGTAATGAGGGTTTTTATCACAAATTGAAATTCCTTAATACATGTTTTATCTATAAACCATGTTTCATTTTAAATGTTTTAAATAATTACTTAATTTAATTTTTTATCATGATACTCTAATATTTCATGATATTCAGTGATATTTTTAATGTTATACCTCTCATTGGGTTATGATGAAAAATTTACAGAGGCTGTAATGGATTTTCGTTAATGAAATATTTTCCTTGGGTAATAATCACTCTTAGATTAATATAATATTTAAATATCAGTATATTATAACCAATGATGATGTTATATTGTATTTCAACCTCATTTTCTTTAGAAATCATGACCCACATTAATGTATTTTTACTTGTTATTCTAATATATTTTTAAAATTAATTTTTGTTAAGAATATTTCTCATTTAGTTTAATGGATTTTTCTTCCATATCTATTTTTTTTACTCCCAAAAATTATCTACTTTCCCTAGTTGAAACTGAAATACTTTTTATCTCTATTGAACCTTTTTACTCCCCTTTATTCCTTTAAAAAAAATAGTTTCATCGTCATTTTATCGATGTGAGTTTTCAAACAAAGGCTCTTTAAATATTTTTAAAAAAATTCATGCATTCAAAATAAATTGGTTTTATAATAAAATATACATTTTATTTTGATAAAATTTATTTATATTTTAATGTTTTATTATTAAAAATTATTTTTAAGAGTAAATGTTTTTAAATTATTTCCACATGGCCTTTTTTGAAAACTTTGTGTCTTTCTCATGAAACCATTATTAAATAATATATTAAGAGTAAAAGTTTTTAATGTATTTTCAATTATAATTATTGATAATCATTATTTATTTTAAAGGATCATTCATTTTTGGACCCTTTAAAACAAGGTTTAAAAATTTACTCTACTTCTTTTCTGAAAAAAAAAATTTAAGTGTATTAATAAAATATCTTTTAAGATAATGTTTAAAAGGTTTTTTTAAAACTTTTTTATTTCACCTTTTCTTACCCTCCAAGGTTTATATTTCATGAAGTTATGTTTTTATAGAATTATATATGTTATTATGGTATTATTTAATTTTTTAAATTTGAGTTTTGGTATTCTATTATTTCTTATGTTTAGGTAATGTGTTGATTTGGAATTATTTAAGAGACCCATTCTTTTTTCATGTGTTCTTTATGATATGGTGAATGCTTGATTTTTAAGAGGCACACAAAATTATTGATTATGAGATGTTTTGTACCTATATCTCCTTCCAATGAATAGATTAAATTATTAGATCTCATTACATATAAATTATTTGTGAACAAGTTAGTGAGTAGTTAGGTTCACAAATGGTGAGTGTGATGGCATTAAGATCTACTCCCAAATTTCCATGCGAATAGTTTAGTAAGTCGCTAGGTTCACAGAGGGTGAATGTGATGAAATTAATCTCTACTCACAATTTTATGTGTGAATATATTAGTTATTATCTACCTTATCAAAGTTTTAGTATGGTAGAATTTATCACTACTCAAAATTTTATTTGTGAACAGGATGGAGGGTAGCTAGGTTCATAATGATAAGAAATCTTATGTTTATGATTGTACCACATTTTCAGGTTTTTATTCATGATATGTCATATATTTCGGATTAAAATGTATTTTTAATGTATTTCACCCTTTTATGTCATTCTCTCATGTTTTTTACATTTTAATATGTATTTTGAGCCAATTAATAACTTATACACATCCTTTATATTATATATATGATCTTATGTTACTGTAACAGGTTTTAAGATTATCATACATGATATTTTTATCTTCTATAATGATATTTATGTTTTCCATGTGTTCTCTTTATTTTTTATGATTTGATAATGTGTGATATGTGTTTTGTTTAATGAGTGTTTTATCTCAGCCCTTTCTTATATTTTCATTCCCAAGGTTTGGAAGATGATTATATCATGTGAGATATACAGTAAAGGGTATATAGAAACATGATTTTGGAGAAATGTTTTTAAGTGTAGAAAATTTACATGTTTATGTATCTAGTCTCTATGGAATAAACCTTTCATTATTTTGGTTATGTGACTATTTTAGATATGTATTGTTTAAATAATGAGATTAATGAACTTATAATGTCATATTTATCCTAGTATGTCGTAAATTTCATGACAACTATGGTCTTTACTATACATTAATTCATTTTTTATAACATAAGATTACATATAATAAAACCCCAAATATTGAGGATTATAGTGTATTTGGGAATTAGGTACATTAAAAAAGAACATAAAATATGTAATACATATCTATTATTGAAAAGATACATAAATTTATCATATTATTATATCGTAGTTAAAATTTTATTGGATAACCTGGGGATATAAATAAGAATGGTGTGGTCTATAAATCCTAGCTGGGGAATAAATATGGAATAACACGAATAAAGTAATACATGTTATAAAATATACATATCTATGAGAAATAAAATGGATGATAATCATAATAATGAACAATGGGGAAAGATATATCATGATAATATAAAGGCAACATGAGAAATGTGGAAACAACTTAAAACATGGCATCATAAACAAAGGTCAAGGATATTTTCAAATAAATCATGATGAAGTAATTACTGTGTTGGATTAGGATCACTTCATAATACCATTAATGGTGTCTCATGAAACTAAAACCTTACCAATTTTATTGGAGTTCTATATAATTCGGAGTGCACCAATCACATTCATTTCATCTACATACATATGTGTGCCACATATATCATAAAAATGGAATCATTTTTGATCGAATTTTATTAAAAGATCAAGGAGTGTGAAATATATACATGTAAGTCCCCAATAAATTAAGTATTATTTCATAAAGGTGAACATCCTTGATATAAAATAGGTATGGGTATTCCGAACACATATGTTTGGCCTTGAAAATCACGGTGAAATATTTTCAGCATAACGGGGGCGTATAAATGTTCGTGGGAGGGATGAGGGAGATTAAAATGGGTATTTCAACATATAAAATTCATGGGTATAATAATCAGGATATGGGAGAATATATCCCAAAAATTGGAAAAGGAGATAAAAGGCATAAGAAAATGAAGATGCTAGAATAACGAGAAGAATGAGAGGATCCCTTACATTGAGATAGTGGTTCCAAAGGATTTAGAGGAGATTCTTGAGAAATTGGGAGAATATTTGGAGGACTATAGATATGGTATGGGAGAGTAAAGATCTTATACATGATTTTTTAGTGAAGTGAAATGGGATCATGGGTGGATTTATATATGAAATTAGTGGGGGATTCTTTATTATTTATTAAACCTAGGTTTTAAAATTTATATAATAAAATAACCAAAACCACAAAACGTAACATGGATTTCTCACATGGTGTATAATACAAAGAGGTTTTTTTCATTATTTAATATGTCTAAGAACCTAAATTATTAAAATATTACCCTTGGTGATGTGGAAGTGAGTCATGCCCTTAAAGAAATGATTTTAAAACCATAAAATATATTATAGCTTTTGGAGGATTCATAAAGGATTAATAAAATTAATCAAATAAACATAATATTACATTATTTTAAATGCAAACCATATATTTATTCGTTGATACCATTTAAAGTATTTATTACGTCATTATTGGGTCATTATGATGTCATAATACACACCGTATATTTATACAGTATTTAGTTTTTGCCCAAAAATTCGACTGCCTCATAAAATTGTGAAACATTCACCATAGGATAAATTCAACGTGATGATACAAAAATTAATATTTATTTTTTCAACATAAACTTATAAATATATGAACTTTTACATTTGAAATAGAATCTACATTTATTGAGAAATGCTAGGTTTTTTACATTAAAAGTTTTTCAAACCCTTATAAAATTACATTTGATTTCATAAAAATTATATGAACATTTATATTTAATAAAACTTATTTAATAATAATATTTTATTAAAATAATATTTATTTTAAAAATTCATTAATTCATCAAAATTAACATATTAATTGAAATTGAATACTAATTAAAAAATACAATTTGTGTTTTATTGTATAATTATCAAAATCATTTATAAATAACAATAACAAGAAAGTATATCCATTATTATATTTAAAATAAAATATTAATATTAATATTATTAGGGTCTTGAAACATATCCCTTTATTACACCATAGAAATCCCTAAGGGTAAGGTGTACGCCGATGAGACTTTCATAGGGTGGTTCGGCATACATAGTCTGGGTTGAGATCTCGATAGGCTTGAACTTCTCCCGTAAATGGTTTCAATCAAGATTACGTTATTGGATATTATCTTGTTATGGGTCAAGGGAAAATATCAATGATGTTATATCCCTTTTATACTCTGATAAATAGGCTACATAGGGTATAATTCTACTGGTTGAGCCCATCACTTCCCTTTTCTATGTCAATTAGATTTTTTAAAACCCTATATTTATACTAATCATAATATTACTCTTCAAAACCAACATTATCAATGGTTATGATGCTTATAAGTATTTTAAATCTGATAGGATATAAAAAAACAATTAATGTTCATGTTTTTTCTATAACCTTATACATAATAAGAAACTTAATTCAAACATAAGGGGAAATTTATTTAAAAACCTTGAGGTGGTCACAATATAATTTAAAATTTTCACCCATGAAATTTTTGATTAATACACTAAAATACATAAGGGTAATTTTGTTTCATCACCTCCAATGGTTCCCACATTGCTTTATCAAACTTGTGGTTTCTCCATAGTATATTGACCAGGTGTGTTGTCTTATTTCATTGATATTTGTCTCTAAAATCTGATATCATCACTGGATTCTCCTCATATGAAAGATCATTCCCCAATAGTACCACCTCTAGATTGAGTACATGTGATGGTTCTATAATTTACTTCCTAAATATTAATATGTAGAACACATTGTGTACTTGAGATAGTTTAAGAGGTAGTTCTAGTTGATATGTCCCCACTCTGATACGATCAAGGATCTCAAAGGGGCTGATGTATCTTGGACTAAGATTTACCTTCCTCCCAAATATCATGACCTTACTCCAAGGTGATATATAGAGGAATACCTTATCTCAAATCTCAAACCCTATGACTCATCGACTATTGTTCGCATATCACTTCTTTCTACACTGAGCATCCTTGATTTTTTTCTGAAAGGTCATGACATTTTCTATCATTTCCTAAACCATTTCAGAACCTAACTGTTTGTGTTCCAAAACTTTATCCTAGAATGTAGGTGTTATAAAACTATTTCCGTAAAGGGATTCATAAAGAGTCAATTGGATACTTGAGTCAACTCTATTATTGTATGATAACTCATCTAGAGGAAGATTTTTATCCCATCCTTCTCTAAAGTCAATTGAGAATGCCCTCGACATGTCCTCGAGTGTCTAGAAAGTCCTCTGGTATTGGCCATTAGTTTGAGGGTGATATAAGTTGTGCTGAATTTCAACTCAGTACTAAGAGAATATTAGAGAATCTCCTTGAACATAGAGGTAAATCATTGGTATTGATCAGATACATTCAACAGTGGTGTTCTATGCAACCTCACAGCTTCTATAATGTATATCCTTAGAAGATGATCAAGTGAGAAGTCCTATCAAATTTAAATAAAGTTAGAAATATTTGTAGGATGGTCCACCACAACCCATAAATCATTATTTTATTTTAATTTATTTGGGATACCAATAACAAATTCCATTCATAGGTTTTCCAATTCCCATACAGGTGTGGGAAATGGTTGTATTATCCTCTTACATTTTTGACTTTCTTCCTTCACTTTCTAACATACAATACATCCTGATGTATATTTTATGATTGTCTTCTTCATATTTTCCCACCAATAGATCTCTCAAGTATCACGATATATCTTTATGGTTCCTAGATGTATGGATAAGGTCTAGATATTTGCATCATCTAATAGATCCTTTTTTATCTATGGATTATATAGAACACATAGTCCACACCTAAATCTATAAATTCCTTCTTCATTAAAATTAGAATCTGAGGATATTTATTTTCTTATAGAATCAAATTTCTTTCGAATTCCATCATCATCTCTTTGATCATCACTTATCCTTTCCAAAAATTATAATTGGGAAAATTTTTTTATAGGATTAATGATATCACCTTTTTTTATTCCTAGGTCCATCCTCTTAAATTATAATAAGATTAGATCCTTCTCAATTCCCATCAACGATAATATTATCAGATCCTTTATATTTAGAGGATCATCCACTTTATTTCCTTTCTCTAGATAGTAGTGAATTGAGTAGTCATAGTCCTCAATCACCTCTGGCTATCTCTAATAGAACATATTAATCTCCTTTTGTGTGAATATATAATTTATTCTCTTGTGATCTTTATATATTTCACAAATCTCCCCAAATAGATAATTCCTTCAGTTTTTCGACATGAATATCACTGTATCCAACTCTAGATCATGTGATTGGAATTTTTGTTCATAAACATTCAATTTCTCTGAATCATAGGCTATCAATTTTTCATTGTTTATCATCGCACAACATAATCATTTCTTCTGATAATTGTTTTATACAACAAAACATTCCCCACGTATGGGTAGTGTGAGTACACGGGTAGTGATAATCCTTTTTTAAACTCCTTGAATCTCTCTTAACATTTATCAGTTAACAAAAAACCAATTGAATCCCTTCTGAGTCATCTTGGATAGAGGGTTTGAAAATCATGAAAAATATCTTAAAAATCTATGATAAACCCAACTAACCCAAGGAAACTACAGATTTCAATTACATATATTGGAACTGACCATCCTTAAATTGCTTCTATCATGGAAATATCCCCATATATCGCATTACTTGTACTAATATTCCTCAATAATGAGACTTTATAAAAAAATAACTCTCATTCTACGTACTTTTATAAGGATTCTATTTTTTTATGGTCTTTATCACAATGTCTAAATGATCCTCATTCTCCTACTTTATTTTGGATTATATTCGAATATATTCAATAATGACTACCACAAATTTATCGTGGTAATCTATAAATACTTAATTTATATAGTCCGTGAATATTACTAGAGAATTAGTGCATCTGAATGGAATTACTATGAACTCATATTGCATGTACCTTGTTGAGAAAGAAGTCTTGGGGATATCCTCCTTCTTCACCCTTACTGGGTAATAACATGACCAGCTTGGAGAGGTATTGGTATCTATAAAACTGATCGAACAATTAAGAAATCCATACAAAAATATACTCTTTCTTTATCATGATATTATTTAGATCCTGATAATCAATGAAAAGGAACATTGACACATCCTTCTTCTTGAAGAAGAAGATTGGTGGACCCCTGGTGAAGCATTTTGGCATATGAACCATCTATCATGATTCTCCTGAATTTGTTTCTTTAGATCCTTCTGTTCTAAAACAACCTTTCTATATAAGTCCTTGGATAATGATGATTTCCTAGGAATAATCTAAATTGAAAATTCAGTCTATCGACTAGGAGGAATACTAGGCAATTCTTCACGAAACACTTCAGTGCATTCCCTCACAATGGGCCTCTCCTAAAAGATAACCTTTTCTTTAGCATCAATAATTTGAGCTAGATATGCTTGATCATAGTAAAATAATATCCATGTTTGATATTTTGGTGTGGAATAAGCTTCATCTATCTCCTTTAATTTTTACATAATCGGAGGACAATTCGCAATATAAAAATTGATTTTCTTCTAGTGGCATTTTATACTAGCTATATATACAGAAATGAAATACAAACCCATAATTGTCTCAAATTCCACTAAAGGAGTATCATAAGGTTTACTGGGAAGTTCATACCACAAATTTTGACTACGGAGGAGTTATATACTTGGGATAAAATAATTTCCCCATTTATATTTTTCACTAACATCTATACTTCTATGACTTGTGACGGTTCTACTAAACTAATGTTATATGAAGAAATTCATAGAAACCTAATAAAAAGGTATATCCTATATTCATTAATGAATAAATAGTATACCTTCCACTGCTTCTTTGTTGGGATCCACCTTAGAGGATGAAATGGGATAATCTCATCCTTGTTTCCTAGGAGGTTGTTGGTTGTCTCTGAAAACCCTTGGCTTAGTGCATTGGTTTGAAAAGTAACCATGTTCCTTGTAGTTGAAACAATGAAAAATTTAATGTGGTTTGATTAGATATTTCCATTACCCCATCACATTAGTGGGTTTCTTCTATCAGGAATCGCTAGCGGGATTTCCTTCTTGAACCTAAATCATTTCCTCATTCCCCTTAGGAAAGTTATGGGGTGCTCGTTTCCACACTTTTGACAAGTGGGATGCTGAAATATCTTACCAACATTATATTTCTCCATCAATCCACTAGAATTAAATTCCACTTGCTGCTTCTTGTCCCTATGATATCCTTGAGATTTTTCAAACTCCATTTTGAATTTGAGGGAACATTAAAAAATATCTTAATAGCTATCAAAGTCTCTGATCACCAGGTATTTTCATAGATTATGTTTTATCCCACCAAATAAGCATCCAAACTTGCATTCGAGGGTAATGAAAAATCCAAAGGCATATCATGGACATCTTGTGAATTTTTCCTTGAATAACCTAATAGATTCATCATATTTTTTATTAAGGTAATGGAAATACCTTCTAATTTTAATTCAGAGAGTAAGTAAAATATTTATAAAAAAAATCCAAAATTCCATCAACTACATCACTTTGATCTCTTCCTTATACTTTATATTATTGATCAATTTCCTCCACAAATAATCTTCTCCCTTCATATGGTAAATATCCATTATCACGTTCTCATGTTTGGGAAATTGAAATATAGAGAATATATTTTTAATAGAGTATATCCATTTTTCTGCGATTAAGGGATCAGATGATCTATTGAATATTGGATACCTTTTTATATAAAGGTCTCAAATGTAGCTTGTTCTATCTTTGGGAGATTTGGATACTACTCCTGATCAAGGTTTCTATTTAGAACCTCATTTATCAGAGATAGTATCATCATATATTATTTTATTCCTCCTCTAATTGGGTTGGAAATCTCATTTTGGATGTCATTTCATTTCCCTTCACATTTATTGTTTACTCTATTCCTCAAGTTTTCAGAAATTTTATAGAATAAAGGGAAAATTAGGTTTCAGTACTTTTAAACTATTAAACACATAAATGGGATTCCAATGACATTAAACTAATAACTTATAAATGAAACTTATTCCTTAACTTATGAATTTCTTGGATTCAATCTATGTTATCAATGATCTATTTCCTAACACAGTTACTTATGACAATTTTTTTTATTCCGTAAAAAATGTTCTTGTGAATTTTCCAAAGTATATCCCTTGGGATGTCAAACTAGGTGTACAAAAAACGATATAATTGAGAACAGGTTCCCAATCGAGTCTATTTCAATGTGGTGTTTTTAGGTTTTACCTCTATATACGTATGTTTGAGAGCCACATCCACTTGTAGTATCCATATAAGTATTAATTTTATTATAAATAACATACTCTATACTATAAAAAAATTTAGGTATGCATTATTTTGTTTAGTCACATCCCTAAGTCTTTCTTTAGAGTTTTCTAATCCTAATCCAAAAATTAACTAAACTTTTTTTTTATGTTAACTATGAAAACACTACTCTTTATCATTCATTAATTCATGCTTTATTATATAATATTACACATAATAAAACAAGGAATATATATATATATGTTTGGTGTATTTTGAAATTAGGTACATTACATAACATCTTAAAATGTGGAATACATCACCATTATTGAAAACATCCTTAAAATGCTCGTATTATTCCATCGTACCTAAAACAACATGGGATAACCTGGAAAAATACATAAGAAATGGGTGAGATATAAATTCCATTATGTGAAAAAACATATAATAACATGAACAATGTAATATAATTTATGTAGTATGCATATTAATGAGATATAAAAATGGATGAGAATCATAATCATGAACAATGAGTCAAGATATAGCCTGATAACATAAAGGCAACTTGGGAAATGTAGAAACAACTTAAAACATGGCATCATAAATATAGGTAAAGGTTAAATTCCAAGAAATCATGTTGTAAAAATTTGTATGATGGATTAGGTTCACTTCATAATCTCTTGTGTGATGTCTCATGAGACTAAAAAATTAAAAAATTCGTTGGATCTCTATATAATTTTGGGTGCACCCTTCACATTCATTTTATTCACATGAATAATTGTTCCACGAAGATCATACAAAACAGAATCCATTTCATAAAATATTATTCCATGATATATTATTTTTTAAATAATGCATTTAAATCCCCAATAAAATAGTTTATATTTCATAAAGGTGAACCCCATTGATATAAATGATAAAAGAAGGGATTAATGATATTGAAAGGGGTATATAATAATTTATAGATAATTGTTGCAATAAGGGGGTATAGAAGAACATATCCCAACTTTAGGAAATGAAGATTAAAAGAATAAGAAAATGAAGATTCTAGAATAACAAGGAGAATGAGATTATCCCTTACCATAAGAGAGTGGTTCTAAAAGCTTTATATGAGCGCTTTGCGAGCTTGGTGAACCTTGGGAGGAATATAGATTGGGAAGGGTAGATTAAGGACATGATAGACTGTTTTTTAAAAAATATAAATGTGATCTTGGGTGGGTTAATATAGGAAATGATTGGGAAATTCATTATTATTTCATAAACATACGTTTTGAACTATATATAAAAAATAAAGAAACCCATAAACCTTCCCATGGTTTTCACCATAGTTTGTTCCAAAGATAGATACACATGGTGATATGGAAGTGAGTTATGTCCATAAATAAATTATATTAAAATCATAAAATATATTATAGGTTTCAAAGGATTTATAAAACTAATCAAATAAACTTAATATTAACTTATTTTAAATGGAAAATATATAATTTTTCTTAAATAACCTTTATATTATTTATTAAACCATTATTGGGTCATTATGATTTCATAATAAAAACTGCGTATTTATACTATATTTAATTTTTTAATGAAAATTCTATTATCTTATAAAATTATGAAAAACTAACCATTGGAAAATGTCAATGAGAAGATTCCAATAATAATATTTATTTTATCAAAATAATTTTCTAAATATATGAAATTTTACATTTAAAATAGAATCGATGAGATTGAACTTCTTCTATAAATAGTTTCACTCATGCTTATGTTATTGGATCTCAGCTTCGGATTGGTCAAGAGAAAATCCTAGTGATTTTATATCCCTTTTAAGCTATAATAAATGGGTTTCATAAAGTAAAATCATACTATTTGATTTCATCACTTCCTTTTTCTGTGTCAATTGGATTTGATAAAGCCCAATATTTATGCAAATCATAAGATCATTGTCCAAAAAATACAGTATAGATGGTTATGATCATTAATTGTCTTTTTAATATAACAAGATATAATAAAACCAGTGAAGTGAATTTGGTTTGTATCACCATAATAAAAAATAATATATTTAATTAAAATATAATCGAAAATTTATTTATAAAATTTTAGGTCATTATAAATTAAGTTCCTTTATTAGTGAATACTAGTAGGCCAACTAAATTTTGAAGCATATTAATAACACTATCTAAAATGACTGGTGGAGAGACAAAATTAATGACATTGGAAGAAACTATCTCAATATATATTGGCCTTTTAGACTTCTCACCAAGTGGAACTTCTATATCAGACTACGTAGATTCAGAATAAGAAAAATTAAATTCTTAAACTTCCTTTATAATATATTGTAAGAAGTATTTAATTTCTTATAATTTTATATTAAGGAAAAATGTTCATTGAGAATTTAAGGTGAAATTATTCCCAATCAGATCATTTTTTTCAATATAATATTCCTTAATGGAGGAAAAAATATATTCAACAAAACCAACTAGGTCATCGATATTATTATAAATTCACTCTCATATTTTTTTGAGATTCATCTTTGAAAAGTTAGAGTTCAGATGTAATATATTTCCACATTTCTTGAATGGTTTTCAAAGATACCATATCACATCTTTTTTTATGAACACTCACATCTAACATCACAAAATATGAGGATAATTTTGTCAAATGATCAAAAGTAAAACTGGATTTCCTATCAATGGAAGATGAGGTAGTAGAATATGGAATACTCTTTATGAACTCAAATTGAGATACTGTAATATTCTTCATATAGTCCATGTATATTCTAAATGTATTTTTTTCCTCCATAACTAAATAAAATATATATGATAACACAATTTTATGATTTTTCATCATCTCTAATTGATATTATAACACCTCTATTAGATTATCAAAATTTTTCTTTGAAAGAGAATCCTATGTCAGATCTTCCACTTAGCACTTTATCGCATCAAATCTCATACTTCATTTAATTAAACTTTTTAAAAAATATATAAATAATTTTTTAAATTTATTCATCATCTTCATGAAATTTAGGTTCTACTACTATAGGATTTTAAATACTTCTATATAATACAATAGGAGAAGATTTGTCTTGCAGTCCTCTTCTCCTAGACTTCATAACTGATAAATTTTCATCAAAAACTTATTTTTATGAACCAACATTTTTAAAAATAACAATAATTTTTTCTTTTTCAACACTTATAACTTAATAATATTTATTAAATGGAAATTCCTCAAGATATTCTACTAAGTGATGTCTATCTTCCTTCAAATTATGATGGGGAATATTAGAAGAAATATCTACATGAGTGGATAGGTCCCTTGACTCACCAAATTCCATAGACACCAGAATTCAGATAGAATAACTAAGGGATAACTTAACTCAGATCCTTTATAACTTAACTTCATCAAAAAAAACATTCATCATCATTTTCTTGAGGTACAACATCCTCAATAGCATGTTCTAGAATCACATATTTAACATTAGAGGCTCCAATTACTTAACTAGACACAAATTCTTATGAATTTATTATATTATTAGTATTTTTTTCCTCAATTATATCTCAAGAAATAGTGGGATAATAAATTTAATTATAGTAAACATTTTTCCCCTTTTTTTCAATCTAGAGACTCATCATCCATTGAGTCATCAATTTTATCTTCAGTAGTAGCATCACCAACAATATTCTCCCCCTCAATATGAGATAGGATTTTATCCATCTATTTAGCCCTAATTGATATCAAATTCCTTATAGAGTGACTCTAAAAATAGTTAATATCCTTATGAATCCTATCTCCTAACATTTTTATCCCATGTCACCTAGTTTTTATAATTTCTTTCATCTCTATTTCAAACTTCATAAATATAAAAGTAATAACTCTTTCAAAATGATACAATATACAATACTTATAGAATGAATAGTATATATTTATAAATATATACCTTGTTAGGTTGAATTTTGTCTCAAATTGACACATATATAGAAGATGAAAATTTGGTTGTATCAATTTTTTAAATTCACCATTTCTCTAAACAATCCCAATTTTGATTCATTTAAATAGAATGTTTATTTTATCCTATTAATACTTGATTAGACTTTTCTCTATAATGTGACATCCAAAGATATTTTTTATTATTTTGGTAATTAAAAAATCATCTATAATAACAATTTATTAGTTAAACATGAAGTTTCCTTCATGTGGGAATTCAATAAACATCGATGATGATATCAAAAAGATCATCTCGTTGTCTTTTAACACAACCAATTATTCAGTATCCTTAAAGACGAACTCAAAATTCTCATAGAACTCTCTAAATTAGTTCTCATAGAATAACTCTGTTCTATTTTTTTCAAATAAAAACTCTCATCCATTTATGTTTAAATCATTAATTTTAAAAAAGGTTGTATGGTATATGGAGTGGAAATTAATATATTTTTTACACAAGACTTTTCACAACATTTTTGGCCACTTATAAATTTTTTAGATTATATATTTGTATTTTTTTATCTTTCCCATCATCCATGAGTGTAAAGCAAATTAAGGGTTAAATGGTTTGGTTAGGGTAAGAAGGTTTTGGATTTAATAGAGAAGTTCAGAGGTTTTTTATGGTTCAATGTTTCTAATCCAAGACTAAAGTTTTCCTATAGAATACACTATTTTTCTACAAGGTGAAATGATAAAATAATTAAAAAAATTGAAAACAATATGGGTATTTTGTTACTTTATTACTCTGTAAAAAATAGATACTTTAAACGTGAACTTATAAATAAAAAAATATCATAAAATATTAAAAGTTTCATAAATAAAAAACAAAATTAAAATTAAAATTAAATCATTAAGAATCAGATAAACCTAATTCACTTTTAATAAAATTAAACAGATAAGAAAGAAATGGTTTGGTAAATATATTTGCTAATTGATTTTATAATTGTTAAATTCAAGAGAAATATCAACTTTTGGCTATTATCTCTTAAGAAACATTGTATTAAATCAATATTCTTGGTCCTTCATTGGTTTATCAAATTTTTAGAAATTTTTATTGCACTAGTTTTATCATAATTTACTAGGATGTGATTAAAATTAAATATGAATTCCATTGAAGTGTGTCTTATTCATAACAATAAAACATAATGAGCACCAGCTATATCATAATCACCATAATTAGTTATAATGTAATGGAATATTAATTTTTTTCTTGATCAATTAAATATAAATTTTTCTAAAATTTGATAGGGTCCTCATATATATTCACTTTCTTTTTTAAATTCTCAAAAATTAGCATCAAAATGTTAAATTAAATCGAAATAGGAATTTTATATAAAAATAAAATATAATTAAATCATTCCATTTAAATACTATAAAATTATTTTTGAAACTATAAAATTATATTCTCTTTGGTTTGCAATAAATATTTTACATAATCAAGAGGAAAACATAATATGTAGTAAACTTAAAGTTAGAAAAAGTAATCTCCCAATTATTCCTCCATAGAGCTCAGTACCATCTAGTTTTCTGGATTTATCCAACTCATGATTAATATTGGATATCATATGATGGGAAAGGTCTTACTAATTTCAATTCCAAACCTTTTAATTAATCATATATATATTTATTTTTAGTTTGAAAAATTCCCGAAACCCTTTTGGTAAATTTAAAATCTATGGAAAAAAATTAACACACCCCTTAAAAAAATTTAAAATTATTTATAAATATGTTTTGAAAAATCATTTCACAATATTGGATTTATTGTAACAAAAAATAACATCATCAATATGTATTTAAACATGTAAAATATCTTTTGAAGAATTTTTATTTAATAATGTTAGGTATGTCAAACCATAGTAAAACCATTTGATGAAATAAATGAACTTAGTCTTTCATAATAAGATATAGGTTCTTTTTGAGACAATAAAAAGTTTTGGTATATTTGAAAATATTATTTTTAAAATGAGTTTCTTCCAAAACTAAAGGTTTTTCAACATAAACTTACTGCATTAAAAATCAACTTAGAAAAAATGATTTAAAAAATGACAAGTATATTTTGAAATCCATATATGGTATATATTATAATATAATTATAATTAATTATAATCTTTTGATAGTGGAAATATTTTCTTCACAATATATTCCTTATTCTGGATTATAACATTTGGAAACTAGTCCAGCCTTATTCCTTGTGATTACACCATTATCACCCTACTTATTTCTGAATACCCACTTAGTTACAATGATAAGATAATAAAAGGGTCTATCAATAAATTAACATAGCTTATTCCTCTTAAACAGGTTTAATTGTTCTTACATTGATCTGAGTTAACTCTCATTACCTAAGGCTTCTTATATAGTTTTTTGGTAGAGTTAGGATAAGAAGTCATCAAACTTAGTAGGGTTTTATGCATTTATTCTACTAATAACCCATTCATCTAGGTTTCCTATTACAGTTTTTGGGGGATGGAATTTAACGGACTTAGTCTTTCTAAGTAGTGCACTTTTAGGTTTATCTATTTCTTCCATTTCATTATTGGATTTTTCATGATCATATACCAATTCATCATCATTTTTATTTTAAATGAGAGGATTTAGTCTCAAGAAATCCATTCAATTACTCAAGTCTTCAAATTATATTTTTTATATAATAGACAACTTTCATCAAATTTTACATGAGTAGATTCTTAATATGCCCTTAAGTTTTTATTAAAAACTCTATAGGATTTGATGTAGTATGATAACTTAGGAAGATTCCTTCATCATCCTTTAGATAAACATACCAAGATTATCTTTGGTGTTCAATATATTCTCTCTACACCTGAAAACATTAAGGTATCCAACTTTTGGTTTTCTATAATTACATATCTCATAGGGTGTTTTATTTAATATGGGGATTTTTATAAATCTATTGATAACATAAAATATTTTATTAACATCTTCAGCCCAAAAGTGAGTGGGAATGTTATATTCACACAACATAGTCCTAGAAATTCTTTATATGGTCTTATTTCTCCTTTCAAAAATATCATTTTGTTAAAGTGTTTTTTAAAATGACCTGATTTATTCTCCTCAAATGATTACAATGTTGTATGATTTTATCTAAACAAAGAACTGAAAACCAAACAAAAATAGACCATCATAATGTAACCACATTATTGGCAGGTATAAATAGTTTTAATAGAATTATGATATATAAATAAATGAATATATATACATATAAGGAAAAAAACATAATAAAATTCCCCTTAAACATAAAACTCATTTACTATAGCTAAGAAAATAAAAAAACATATCCTATTAATATTAAAATTTATTCTATAAAATGGATATTTTTTTCAAGTTTTATATATTTATGATTCATGCTAATTTTAGAAGAATAGTTAATATACTAAAAAATTATTCACAATAAAAAATTGGTTTTCAATATATTTTATGACTGTATTTTAAAGATAAATTTTTTTATTTTAGTATGTGAATTAAAGAAAATAATAATTTTAGGATTTATAATGGCCATATTATCTTAATATTAATTTATGTAATTTTCCTAAAATAATATATTTTTATGTGAATAATGAAAACTATCGTTTTTAAAAATATTGTGGATTTTGTAACATAACATGGATATGAGGATAACCTCAAACCTAGGAATCAATTTTATTTACTGTATACATGTATTTTAAGTGACATTATGAATTTAAAAATATCTATATTGAATTAGAAACATATATTTTATATTTTAAAACATAAGTAAAATTTTCCCAAAATTTATTTCAGTATACTTATAGGTTAGTATTTTAAAACTATTTCTTATAAATTATATCAAATGGAATATATTTAAAATTTAGAATTAGTGGGTCCAAATTATCTAATAATTTCATCTTTATTTTTACACATAAATATTGAGTTTCCTTAGTAAAATATTTTTTACCCTAGTAAAATGATTATTTTTTAGATAATAATAACTTTCTAAATAGTGTGTATTTTTAAAATTTAATTAAATAATTTTAAATTAAAAATATAATAATATTATTAAACATATATAAAAAATAATTAAAACTAATTTAATGGGTAATCGGTTTTAAATAATACTAAGAACATTTAATTATTAAATTGATATTTGTCTAGAAAAAACAGTTTTTCAAAGCATTATATGTTTTGATTTAAATATTAATTTTATCCTATTTATAAATTTTATAAAGATAAATGGAACCGAAATTCATATTATCCATGTAAAAAAATTTCATAATTTTTTATTATTTTTTTAGTAATAAAATAATTGACTTGATTAGTATTTAATTAGTATTAATAAGTGTTTAAAAGGAAAATCTATAGTGCCTTGAATTTTCCTAAATCAACATGACCTTTATACCCTATATAAATAATTTTTTCGGTTTTAAAGTGTTATCTACATGTACCACCAACCTCCACTCACCTAAATAACATAAATTTATTTTATTTTCATTCTTATCCCTAGAATAGATAAGGTCTATATATGTCCATAAAGTATTTTTTTTTCATGTTTACAGGTCATTTTTTCTCTTATGTTTTAAAGTTTAATCCCTTGGTAAACTCGTCTTTCCCTAAATCATTATAGTTAATTTTAACTGTTTTCACTAATAATTATAGTCAAAACTTAATTTTTAATTATTATTAATTATAAATTAATATTATTAAAAATATAAAAACCATTTTTTCAAATTAACTTCACATAATTAGAAAATATTATTTTAATATTATTCTTTAGATGTGACGAGACGACGAGTTTTTAATTAGAGTATTTTATAAAAAAAGATGATTCTATATTAACTATATGAATAATTATTATTATTATAGTATAATAAATTAATATTTTTTTATATTTAATATTTATATTTAATTTAAAATATTATCCATTATGGTCTAATTTAATTAATTAAAAAATAGAAACATTATGCATTTACAAACTATTTTTTTAAAATCCAATTTTAAAACCCAAAAGAAAACATATAATAATAACCAATATAACGTAAATTAAGAAGAAATTATGAGGTTTAAATATAATTAAATAAAACTTAACTTAAATTTAAACTTATTCAAAATATATTGATACTTTTAAATTAATAAATTTTAAAAGAAATTACTTTTTACAAAAAAATCATTCATTTTCACTATTTACAAGAAAAAATCAATATTTTAAGAAAAATAGAAACATTTCACCCAATTTATGTTTTTTTATGATGATTTAAATAATGATATTAAAATTTTACAATTAAAATTATAAAATTTATAAATTAGTATTTTAAATAAAACCTTTTAAGAAACGAGTTTAATTAAAACTATTTAATTTTTTATTTAAAAAATATTTAAAATTTTATAACTAATATAACATTCCAATTTATATTAATATATATGAAAATGGTTTATTATATCATTAAATGTGTTGTTACATATTTCCTCTTTCTTACAAATTACTTTCTCACAATTTTATTCAATTATTAAACTAGTGGGAATATCATTCCTTTATCACATTTTCATATTCCCATGTTGCATCTTCAGCCATATCATTCTTCCATAAAACATTAACCTAGTGAATCCCATTATTCAAAAATATATAATCTCTATAGTAAATAATATGAACCAGTTTTTCCTCATAATAAATATTCTCTTCTTAACTTAACTACTTTAGGGATCAAAAACATTAGATGAATCTGACACATATTTAACATTGAAATGTGAAATACATTTTGTACCTGAGATAAAATTGGTGGTAAATCCACTCAATATAAAACTGATACAATGTTATTTTAGATTTTATATGGTAAAATTAAATGAGGACTTATATTTGACTTTTTACAAAAACTAGTAACACTTTTGCAGAGAGAAACTTTGAAAAATACATGATAACCGACCTAAAAAAAGATCTTTCATTTTGTTTTCTACATAAATTTTCTTTAGGATCTGAGGTGTCATCATATGTTTTTAAATACATTACACCTTCTCATCCATTTTCCCCACCAAATCTAGTCCCATCAACGTATTTTATACTACTTCATCCAAAAAATATATTTTCTGAGACAATTTTCCTTATAATTCTTAAAATGATGCCATCTGTACACTGGAATGAAAATGGTTATTATATGAAAACACATAAAAAGAATGATCATGGTCTAAAAATCGCTGGTAATCCCTTTGAAAATAAGGAATCATATATTCCAAGTTATGAATTTTTCACATAGACTCGTCATTATATTAAAGATGAAAATATTAACTAAAATTAAATTCATTACCCGATGGCTTCTGGAGTCCTTTCTAAAATTTAAATGAAAACCTTGGATCATGATATAATATAATGGAGAGAGTCACTCCATGAAACTTAAATATATCATTTAGATAAATTTAATAAATTTTATCTAAGGACATTGTATCTTGAATGGGAAGTAAATGTGAATATTTACCTAATATATCAAAAATAACCCAAATATCATTGTACCTCTTCAGGTCCTTGTCAATCCTATCATGAAATCCATTAATATATTTTCCCATTTACACTCTATAACTAAAAAGTGCTTAAATTTTCCCTTCGGTAGTTGTTATTCTACTTTAACCTTTTTAAAATTCAAATACTTCATGGTAAATTCACCAATATCCATTTTCATTCAATCTCCCAGTAATACTCCTTATGGTCTTCATACTACTTAGTGTTACCCAGATTAATGGAAGATATGGAACTGTGAGCTTCACTCAACAACTCTTACCTCAATAGGTAATCACAAGGAATGCATAATATTTTACGAATTCAGAAAATACCTTATTTATAAATATTAAAATCAGTAACCTTATTATTTTTAATGGATTCTACACATTCTTGCAAAGATTATTCATCCTTCTGCGCTTTGTTAATTATTTATGACAAAGTTGAATGCCCTAAAACCTGAAACAAAATAGAGGATGTCCCTGCATCCAAAAGTTATTGCAAAAAAAATTATAAAATCCTAATAAAATGACCACATTGCAAACATCAAATGGTTAATGTAGCATTATTTTTTGACTCAAGGCATTGGCCACATTGTTTAATTTTCCAGGATGATAAAAAATATTGAAATCATAATCCTGGATTAGTTCAATACATCTTATCTATCTCATGTTTAATTATTTCTGAGTGAATTTATACTTCAAAATTTTTTCATCAGTATACATTTAAAAATTTACTCCATAAAAATTATGCTTCTGAATTTTTGTAGAAAAAAATAGTTTCTAATTCCAAATCATGTGTAGGGTAACTTAACTCATGAGGTTTCAACTAACATGAAGCATAATAAATTACCCAATCATTATACACAATGAAATAACCAATTTCGTTCAATTAATTAATAATTTAAATTAAAAATTCACCATTATTCGATGGTAGGACAAAAACAAGAACTTTCACTAGACTTATATTTAGTTCTTAAAAACAATAATCACAAAAAAATTTCTGGATGAATGAAACTTCTTTTAATCTTAACTTATTTAGTATTCTAGACAACCAAAAAAAATTTAAAAAAACCACCGATAGTAACCCACTAACTTAAGAAAACTATAAATATAATTTATATTTTTTGGTCTTATGTATTATTCAACAACTTTCATTTTATCAGGGTCAACGGTTATTCCATCATTAGAAACAATAAGTCCATGGAAAGAAATTTATTGTAACTGAAGTTCACTTAATAAATGTTTTGGGTACTTCAATATATCTGATCATGATAATCTAATGTAAAATCCATACCGATAATGATATCAAACTATATTATGCCTTGTTCAACCAGATTTTCATAAAATACCATCCCATATATAACAATATGAAGATTACAATAAATTTTGGTTAGTTTAATACTTCCACCCAGAGTATCAGCAAAAGTTATATCTTACTTTCATTTGGTTATATTCTCAATTTACTTGAAAATTTCTCATAAATAAAAGAATTTTAAGATCCATAGTCAAATAGGGTATTGGAATAATTTTAATAAACTGGTAAATTACCAATCACCACTTCATTTTATGGCCCAATGTCAACTATATTAGTAGAAAATGACTTTCAACACCTTTTTATTTCCAATTACTATGATTTCCTTTCTATATAACTAAATTCAGACACTCATTAGCATAATTTCCCAAATCAGTAAAACTAAAATACCTCACTCTAGGATGTCAATTGATTTTCCTGTTCTTTGGTTATTCATGAATCTTATATTTATAGACAAGAGCAATATGAACAAACTTTCCATAAAGAAAACACTTGCCAAATCAGATAAAAAATTCTTAGAAATGTAATTTTTGAAATTTATTACATTGTAAGGGCTTACCATTGGGATTATTAGATGTTTTCTTCTCAGTTTCCTTCCAAATTTAACTTTTCTTACTACATTCATCTCAATGAATATACGTGATTAGAAAATCTATCTCAATTTTCAACGTATAATGAACCACTTTCTTATAATTTTAAAATTCAAATGTGAACAAATATCATTGTAAACAATGATTCATATTTGATTAAAACCTAATATTTTTTTTATTAGTGTCCTGAATAAAATATATCATATATTTGGATCATCATATGATGTTTTATTATATGATGCTACAACATATTCATTTTTTCCTTAGTTCTAGGAATTATTTTTCTATCCAGATTCGAACAACCTTTGGGAAATATTTCACAAGAAAGTTGTCCGTAAATTGTTCCTATTTAATGGAATTAAGGTAAACTTTCTCTCAGGTGTTATTAACCAAATACCACCATAGATCAATATCACTTTAAAATGATAAATGTAAAGAGTTTCCTTTTTGTGTTTTGAACATCCCATGACATCAAATATCTTCTCTAGGGAATTAATACAACCTTAGGTTATCATGGTGTCATATGATCCACTAAAATATCAGGGATATAGCTTCATGAAATGATAAAAAATAGGCAGGTTTCATCATGGTATGTTTGTTTCCTCTCTGGCATGGATACCAACGCCATTTATATCTTATGTCAACTAATCCATCACTATAACAAACTATAATTTAATGATTCTAACCATCTTGGTTTTATTATTTGGAATAATATTTTCCTCTCAATTCCTTCCCATTACAGCTTCCTTTTTTCCATTGTAGAATACCATTCTAAAACAGAAGTATTTTAAAAGAAGAAACATGGTAATATTTAAATCTTATATCTTTTAATCATAAACATAATGTAAAATCATTCAAGGTTATGATGTTTTCATTTTAGTAACCACTAATGTTATCTAAACGGACCTCTGATTCCAAATATAAGGACCCATCCTTAAAAATTACATAATCTTGATTTTTAGTCAAAAAAATATATTATTTTAGTTTTTGGATCTTTTTCGTTTTGGAGTTTTATATAATTAAGTCATAACTCATACATCACAAAACCATATAATACAACATGGATATTTATAATCAATGCACATTTTTTTCACCATATAAAATTATTTAAAACAAATCATTATTTTTTTTGTGAAAACCCTCCAAGAATTTAACTTTGACATCATCCTTTCTGTTACCCAGTCTATAAAAAACATTTAAAAATGTGGGATGATCACAAAATGAACAATAAGGTATTTAAAAAGAAAGGAAATCATTATTCTAGTGAAAATTTGAAAACCAATAAAATATTTAAATCTACATATATGTTATTTGATAAAAATAAATAAAACATGTTCACATGAAACACACATTTTTTCTCAATTAAATACTTTAAACCCCATAGAAAGAAACTAAAACCCATTCTCAGTAACTTGGAGCTTCAAATTTATAACCTATTTTAAACTAATGTTTGAAGTAACTGGAGAAACTTTAAATCCATAAGAGAAACCATTTGTTAACACCCTCGTTATAACCTATTAAGGTAGGGAAAATTACCCAATACATTGGTACATTATCTGGGAACAAATAAATTTAATAAATAATGGGATCACCCTCCACTATCTAGGCCACCCTATCATATAATCTATAACGATATCACATAGTGATATCTATATCACCCAATCATATAATGTATAATGGGATCACTCGATGTTATCTAGGAATACCCTTTTTAGATGTATAATGATCAAGTACCATATCTTGAATAAAAAAATTATGCTTTCAATTTTCTATCATAGAAATTTTAAAAAACTATTTTAAACTCATTAAAAAATAAGTTATGGATATCAAAATACCCTTTTCTTTTAAATAAAATTTTCCAATACCAAAAAACCCCATTTACTTTGAAAAAATAATTTTCAATACCAAAATACTGAAAAAAATGGGAAAGCATTTTTCATTGAAGGATAAAATAAATATTTCAATGTAATCTATAAATAAAATAATGGTCATAGTGGTGTAAAATTCATTGTCTCCATGTAATTTAAGAAAACGACATTCTTTTTTTTCAAAACGTTATTTATAAAACACGTAAAAAAATAATTTTTGGAAAGCTTTGAAAATATAGTAAAAATGAAACACATAAGTCATTTATATGTATATAAAAAATTTTCAAAAAAAATTCCAATACATAGACACATAATAGAAAAAGAGTTTGAAGGAAATCATTAAAATATGATTTATTTAGAAGAAAATTTTTATATACCTTTAGAAAATATTTAAATCCCAAGACTCGTGATGGAATAAAATTATAAAACAAATTAAATACCATGATAATTGATAGATTGATGATATAACATGTAAAATGGGATTTATATACACCTAATAAAATAATATCAATAGAAAACATCAAAAAATACATTAATGAATGGAAATTGAGATGAAGTACCTTACCTTGAGTTTAACTTGTCAGGTGTGTCTTTATATTCCTAAATAATAAACTAATGTTAATTATTTAATTTCATGATTACATTTATAAGGTTTATTATTACTTTTATTTAACTTATTAATGATTTATATATAATAATGTAACAAATCATGTTTAAATTGGATGTTTTGACCATATTTAGCTTATGTTTCAAAAAGGTCTTTGTTAGGTAGATTATGGATAAAGTAATAATTATTTAAATATCTAAATAATAATAATCATGAAATAATTATCCTTATTAACAGAAATTATAATTTTATGATAAATAACTAAATACCTTTATGAAAATTGAACTAATTTTACTATCATGGAGATGGTAGTTCATACATAATCATGAATAATATTTCCATTTTCCATGATCATTATAAAAAGAAGCTAAGTGATATTTTATCTTTACATAATGATATTTATATCATAAATACCATTATTATTAATTATATAAACTTATATATATATATATATATCATTATTTTTATATGGTGATAAAAAAGGAATCAGATCACTTTGAGAAGGCGGTAGTCCCCACATCCACAAACGGTGTTATCTCTTTCTCAGTGAGTGAAAATCAAATAAAATGATATATTTTATTTTCATAATTATATATATTTATTTAATTTATTTTATATATAATTTATATCACATATATATTCATTATATTTACCCTTATTACCTTCCATGTAACACATTAGTGAAAAATGAATCACATCACTTTGGGGGAGGTAGTCTGCTGTATATAGAAATTATGTTATTTTATCCCCTCTGAAATGGAATGACAAAATATATATTATATATAGACTAAAAATTTGTAATTTTTTTTAAATATTATATATATAATTTGTATCCATCATCATCCCCCAACATGAAAAGTAGTAAAATAATTACAAATGATATCAGTTTGTGAGGTGGTAGCCCACCCTACACACAAATGATGATTTCGTAACCCATTTGATAGAAGAGGGAAAGGATTTAGGATATTAAATTAACATAATAACATATATGTACATCTAAGATAGTTATGATATTATTTTTTCATGTTTTAATAATAATTTAAGGGGTGGGTGAAGAAAAAAAATAAAAACGTTCATTGGAGAATGTTACCTCTTCTTCAGGTAACTTCTTTTAGTTTTCACCAAAGGCCTTACTTGGTTAGATTTTATCAAAAAATAATTATTATAGGGTGAGATAAGGGAATTTTTAATTTATTTTTACCGATATTTTCCATAAAAATAGGTTGGAAAGTGTGAGGATGGGAGGAGAGTTACAATCCTCTTATATGTTAGGTGAGTGGAACACTTGTAATTTTTTGAAATAGTTAATTACACCCATTTTTTCTTCATGTAAAAAGGTCCCCATAATGGTAACTAATTAAAAATATAAGTTATAAGTTCTAAATATATAAATAAAATGGGTTTTGGACAGTTTTCTAAGTGATTTTACCCTAATTTTAAGGTTTAATCCCTTAGTAAACCTTTCTTTATCATAGTTACTCTGATTAATTTTAATTATTTTCACTAATAATTAAGGAAAAAAAATAAGTTGGAATTATTATAAATAATAAATAATTATTATTTAAATTATTTAAAAAAAATTTACGATTTTAATTCACAAAAATTTAAAACATAAATTTCATATTAATCTCAGAGATGTGGGGAGACATAGGGTTTTTAAGATGAGTGTTTTTTTAGAAAAAGATTATTCTATATTAACTCATTGACTAAAAATAATTTTTTTTAACACTAAATTAATATTTAACGATATACAATATATAAATTTCATTTAAAATATTCCCCATTATTTATTATTTTAATTTATTAAAAAGGAGAAACATTATCCATTTTAAAACAGTTTTTAGAAAAAAAACATGTTTTTAAACCAAAAAAAACATATAAAAAAACCAATATAAAGTTTATTGAAATTAATTAAGTTGATTAAATATAACTTAATAATAATTATTTTACTTAAAAATATTTAAAGCAAATTTATACTTTTAAATTACTTAATTTAAAAATAAATTACTATTTACAAAAATCAGTATTCTCACTATTCACTGAAAAATCAATATTTTTCAAACAAATTCTAGAATTTCACCCAAAGTATATTTTTATATGTTTATTTCAAAATTTATATTCATATTTTAAAATTAAATTTGTAAAATTTATAAATTAAACTTTTAAATAAAACCTTATAATAAAAAATCTTAGTTAAAAAAATTTCCTAATTTATTTGGAAATACTTAATATTATTGTAACTAATATATCTATCTAATTCATATTAATAAATATGAAAATTATCTATTATATCATTACTTGTTTTTTTATAGATAAGGTATGACTAATTCTAAAATTTGAACAAAATGAATTGAATTTTTAATAATAAAATTCTTCTCCATGATAACTTCTCAAGAACACAATTTTAGAACCTTTTTTATTTTGATAGAGCTTGGAAAAAATTATAAAAAACAATAAAATATTGATAATTTAGCTATAAGAAAAAAACCAAGAGAACCCTGAAAAATAATCAAGAAAAACATAAAAAACTTTGTCCACCAATAATTGTTATCCTAAAAGGTCCAAACAGATCCATATAAATAAGATCAAGTGTCCTAAATGAAGTAAATTCTTTAATTTTTTAAAATAAAACTATTTTTTATTTCAAATTTTGTATGTATTAAATTATTTTTTTTATGAAATTTTAGTTGCAGAAAATCATATATTCGGTTTTTCTTATAAAATTTATTTACTGGACAATACGAGCCTTATATGCCTAATCCAAGATTCAATAATTCCATTATTCAAAATATCACATTTTTTACACGAGAAATGAATTTCTAGTGTGTAAAAAATTTTAGTTCTTGTTTCACTAAATTTAAGAAACGTATTTTTAAAAATATAATATAAATTAATAGAAAAATAAATATAATATCTATCGTCATAGATTTGAGAAATACATATCAGGATGTGCGTTAATACTTCAACATAAAGTACTTTTTTGGTGAGGATTTAATGTGGATCTATAATAGATTCAAATCCCACAATTTTTTATATGGAACTATCACCAAATGTAAAATTTTCACTATAATTTCAGGTAGTGGTTGAAAATTTGAAAACTCTCCACTCATATGTCTTGAAAAAACCCTATCCATAAACCATTTTTCATTGTTTTTACGATATATTGTTTCCTCTGTAAAAAATCATGAAAAATATATTGTGGTACCCAAATGAACTTGGGTCCAACAGTGTTATCTATAAATATTTTTGGGATCCAAATATTCTTATAATTTACAAAATATCTAGAATTTTTATAATTATATTTATATAAATTTAAAGAACTAATTTCCATCTTTATTCCACATATCTAAAGATATCTTAAGAAACAATCATTTAAAAAATTATCAATTGTGGTATAGTGAAAAAAATTAATTTTGAACATGTTTCTATTTTTAAAACTAAAAAGAGATAATTTTTAAACAATTTTATTTTTTACCCTTTACTTCATCTCTCATATTTTTTTATGTTATTTTATCTTATCATTGACTTGATTTAGATAATTATTTTCCCTAGTAAAAACACTATAAATATCCTTTAAACATTTATCTATAACCATTAATCCTTTTATTTTGTTGTAGTGGACATTATAACTAGAAGCATACACATATAGTTTATGTTTTAGTTCTTAAATATATTTATTTTAAACCTTCTTTTGATAAACAACTACATAAAATGATTTATTGACATTTATAGTATCTTTCATTAAGGACTCATAGTGCTCTACTTACAAAGAACAATGCTCTTTAAAATTTCAATATTTGTAATTTTTACATAAAAATTAGGATTCTAATGAAGAATAATATATAGGATGTACATTATATGTTTATTCCATTAAGAACATATTTACCTTTTGATTCAATAATTCAGATATAGAATCTAAAACAGAGTCATCACTAGAGTCTTATGAGGAACTCCATGTATCATTTTTTAATTTCTTCTCCTTTTTATATTATTATTAGTTCTTATACATCTCTTTATAATTTTTATTTTCCTTAAGCTGAAGGAAATCAATCATGATATTCCCAATATTTTTTAACTCATATCTCCTAACATATTTGGTATTTCTAGAAAAATTCTTATAATTATTAAAGGATTTTTTTGAATCCTCTCCTCTTATTTTTGAACTTATTTAACTTCGTATTCAATGATTTTTTGGGGTGTGACTGCCAAACATTGGTCATGATGCTAGCATCAAAATTTTTCCATGCATTCCCTCTTTCCAAAATCAGAAAACATTCATCACTCTCAATGGTGATCTAGGCTCCTTGATCAAAATGGGATGATGGGATGTCAATTTCTCCTTACATGGATTTCTCTTTGGAACATGTCACATAGTTCACGTCTCCCTCAAAGAATTAAGTATGTTCGTGGAACTCATTCCTAGTGTCATCTCATTGTGGAAGCTGGTTAATTATCATTTTTCTTTCTATACATTCCAAAGGGTATTGATAGTATAGAAACCTTTGGTAAGGATAATATTCACATTGGGAATCACTAGAATGTCTAGAGACTAAGAACATTGGTCACCTGTATTCTTCTATATATGAGGGCATCTGATGGAGGCATATCGGGTGCGAGACATGAGGCATCCCATGTAGATCATGGGGTATCTAATTCCCATGGAATATGTTTCAAGGATTTCATCTTAGGAATCACATGTTTGTAATGATTTAGCTATATGGTACATGATTCAAGTTTAATGTCTTACAGATATAGAGATTTTGATTAGAGAGGTGCACTCCTATAAAGGGGACACCATGGTTAACTGTTGGGTGGGATTGAACCTCAATGAAGCATCCTAAGTAAATTTTTTAGAAGGTAAGGATAAAAACCCATATAGTGCAATGTTTCAGTTTAAGGTTGCGTGACAGGATAGGTCCATGCAGTTCAATGGCATGCAGTAAGGACACTTGAACCACAAAAGAAGCATCAGTGAGGGATGTAATGGGGCTTATGCAAGGATGTAAACCATAATAAGAGAATTTATCTTGGTTGGATTATGTGGGAATTATTCATATGATCTTCTCGAGTGGTTCTAGTATCAGCAATGAAGTGAATTGGGCTTATGCATGAAAGTGACCCAGGTGGGCCATGATCTTTCTAATATGTGGTAACCTAGTTATGATTGGTGGGTATGTGTATGGAGTGGATGAAATGTAGGGAATTGATAGATTGATGGTCTTGTACCACAATGAGGCTTCCTACATATCCCAATTAGTTGGGAATCAATTTCCATGTAGTTCAGGATAGGGAATGGGGGCTTACACCTTAGGAGTAGGCCCATGGGAATGGAAGATGTGGTTTGGGATATCACATGGGATATTCCCATGTAAGGGACATGATACGGTTGTGGATTTTTCATGGAAGCGACCATGGATCACATTATTGGGTCTTACGCAAGGAAGAGGACTGTGGAAAATATGTATGAGTATTATATATATATAGAGGGCCTTGATGGGGTTTGTATTGTGTGTATTTCATGATCACATTTAACCTCTAATAACACGTGAGTTATGATCTCTATGAGAAATAAGATGAAGAATTAGACCTTAAAATCGAAAAACTTACATCGTCTACTCGAGGATAGATTCCAAAGCCTAAAGGAATAGAGAGAGGGGAGAATTGAAGTACCAGTATCCTCACTTGTTTGGGTATCCCAAATATTTTTGGAGGGGAAAAGGTGTTTCCTAATATAAGAAATTCTAGGAGCTTACTCTAGGAGGGATTCCAAGGAGGATTCCACTCCCTATGAGGAGGATCTAACTCCTTGTGAGGATAATTTCATTTCGTTTGAGTGGGTATTATGCATGGAAGCTACCCAAGGAGGATCTGATTCTATGTGAGAATGATCTCATTCCATGCCACTCATACATAGAACATATTTTTTATTTTTCATAGGGTATGTTCACTTTTAATGTCATATGTTTAAGACATTTGTACTATTCAGTTTTATGTCCTGATCCTTGGACGTTGGGTACACACTCCATACCCATTGGTCTTACATAACTATCGTTCATGCAAACCTATGTGTGGAATGGATACAGAAACACTAGGATTCAGCAATGTTGAGAAGTGTCCAGTCATAGGGTCAACATTATCATCTTTTTTCTGAGAAGCAAAGGGGATTAGCATACCTTTAATAATAAGAAAAAGTTAAATGGGATTATCATTCTACACATGAAGTGGATTGGGCTATAGTAACGGGTAGCGCGTGTCACATAGGGATTTGGAGTGCATTTGGACCAATCCTAGATGAGTGTAGAAGCTTGGGTCACTCAGCCTTCACGAAGAGGTGTCAACTGAAGGGAGGCAATATGGAGAATCTCAAGAGAGGGGATTTATGAAGCATAGGTCCTTCCTGGGAGGTGCTTTATAAAGATAAGGTTCTTTACATATAATAGGGGCTTTCTGAAGTGGTATGTTTCGCGAATCATGGTTACCCTACCTAAGGATGATGTCTGGGATTCGGAAAGGAGTGCTTTATGAGGGATTAATTATTCACAAATCCTTAAGTACCATGGAGGGCCTTCTGTAATATAGAACGAAGTAGGCCTTCATGAAAGTAATCTTTATTGGAGTTGGAGGTATTAAAGAACAATGGAAATAGGGTTTCTTGAAGCTACGATACCTTTTATGATACATTTTCATTTGGTTATTGATGCTCAGGGTGCCTCACAAATCGGAAGTAATTTGAATGTCCAAAGGTCAGGTAGTTGTGCCTTTAAGTAAGAATAGACTAGGTAATTATAGGACAAAGGGTTCTGTGATGTTAAGAAGTCATTCACAGAGGGGGTGGGGTCTACTCGAATGGTCACGGATATGTCAGACTCATGGATCCCAACGTCAACCCCTTAGCATGGTCGTGGGGCACCATCAGACTTGTGGAGAATTCCTTCATGGGTTTATGTGTTCATGGAGTGGGAGGGCCTTTTCCAAAGGGATTCATGAAGCAGACACATGAGAGTGGTTTTTGGTCCGTTTGAGTCTGGAGTCGCTATCAAATGGTTGTGGCCTTCTAGAATAATTTTGTGTCACGTATATCGACAACAACCCCCCTAGGGGATCTGAAGGGAAAAGGAGGGTCAGATTATGAGGGAGAATCACTATAAATTGTAACAATATACTCTCCTTTTTGGTGGTCGTTCATGGTGATCCCTCGCGATGTTTACAGGTGAAGATCTCTGTTTTGAGGTCCATCTCAGAGCATGGACCACTGTGTGCCTATAAATATGGTTAGTGGGGGCCACAAAGGATCCTTGCTTTGTGTAAAGAAAAATCACTCGCACTATCATTTTATGAAGCTCGCTACATTTTTACCTTTTCTCCGTAAACACATTATTTGATAACAGAACTCATGTGCCTCCACTCCTCGAACGCTTCTCAATGAACTTTTCATCAAAAACTATACTTCATGAATCAAGTATAGTAACTTATATCTCCCTAAATGAGCTTCTTGAACAACCTTCAAGAACCATCATTGAAAAACACCCAATTCGTGAACTCAATAGATAAATAGTGGGTTTACCTGGAAGTTCTTGCAGATGCTTCTCTAAGAGAGGAAATGGTGGGAAACATCATGATTAGGGAATATGATCACAACACTTTAGATTATGAATCAATACTTGAGAAACTATCATATACTTATAAGTAGTGCCCTATGTTCAAGAGGATTCATCTATATGGATTATTATTGAGGGATGACATTTTTACCCCTCTAAAAATTAAGGAAAAACAATCGTACTAGTTTAGGGGAATATCGGGGTAGTACCACTGGAATAGGAGTGTTGCAAGAAATATATACAAGGATCATGCTCCCATTGTGGTTTAATTACTCTACAAAAAAATCAACACTATCGATGGGGAGAATCTGGAGGATGAGGCATATCCACCATATTATTTAACGATCATCAAAGACATATTACAGAACTTAGATAAAGGATGTACTGGTGGATAGGATCTACGCTAGGGTAAAAACTTCACTGATGAATGGGCATGTTCCTACTGGGTATGTGAATAATGTATTGAATTTGGGGAAGAACTAAGGCAGTTTTCATTCTACATAGCAGCATGGGATTCTCATTTCTATGTTTACCTTCCACTGAAAATCATTTCAGATCTGTTGAATTGGTGGTCACAAGGGACCAACACATTCCACGTCTACCATTGGGAGTTCGATATCAGCCTTTAGGAACATCATCAGATCACTATAATCCCAATTCTGGGGGTGATATATTATGAGTTTCCCCCTAAAGAGAATGTGTGGGAAGATGAAGAGCATATTTTAGATCTATCGAAGACACTACTAGATCTGTTATAGGGCACCGATAAAGAGAATTCAAGGATGAGGGACATCCACTTTGAAAAATGGTTTGATTGTTTTTTGAACTTCCCATTATAGGGACCTATTAAGGGAGAAGATCCATAAGGGGAGGATCTAGAAATAAAATTGCTAACAAGGTTTCATACATGCCCCATGGGACAGCAACAAGGAAAAGAAGGCTCTTACTGGTGGCTCTTGGAAGCAAGCTAATGAAAATTATAGGGATACAACATCAAGATAGCTCCTCAACCCAAATTGAGATTGGTACGATTCGTTGAGGTTCTTATACAAGGATGTATGATCTTGGTGAGTGATTCACACATGGGGAGTGGCCAAGTACTTTTATAATGGTGGCAATGCTAGTAATAGGGCAGCATGAAAATCTCAGAATCTCAGTGATGGTGAAGCTTTACAAAGTACTTCAACACATTAGCAAGGGGAATACATCGTTACGCATGTGTGGGTCCTTCCATTTATTATATATATAGGTGGTCATACACATGGGGGTCTATGAGTAACTAAACCCTATTTCTCCTCTGGTAAAAACTTTCGGTCGGTGATTCTAAACATCATGGGAAGTTTCCCCCTCAATTTGGGTATGATGAAGGTTATGAGCATGGTTAGCCTGGTGGGTTTCATCACTTTCAATCTATTTCCCCTATCGATTGTAGTGGTGAGAAATGATGGAATAGGGACTGAAGTGTGGTGATCATATCTCCTAGCATTATGAGGTGGGATCTTGTGGAAAGGATTTAGTATGAGGTGGTGTGTGATCAATACAACCTACACCCGTTTTCAAGGTTGTTCAGGGACGTGAAAAGGTTTACCCCAAATATGTACTTAGGGTGATTCCTGAGTGCCTCCATTTGGTGATGACATATATTTCGTTCATGTTCACCTAGGAAGATATGAATATAAGGAATGAGCTACCACCACCCACTATTGTGTATGGACTAACCTATAACTATTAAAAGAGCAGGGTGGTCACTTACCCAGGGGTAACACTGAGACAACAGACCACCCGGACTAATGAAGGGGTAATCCCTCCACTATAGGTCTGAGTAAGAGTGAAGGATATTGTTTATCATGGTGGAAGACTGGCGTGATGGGTAGAGCTAGTCTAATGGGTAGAGCTGGTACGGTGGGTAGGATAGTAGTAGTAGGACCAGTGGATCATTGGCCCAAACAAGTGAGAGGATAAGGAAGTAGAGTATAATAATTACACCCAATTATCATAGTAAAGAGGACCTAGGAGGAAGGGAACCATCTAGGGGGTTCTGAAAGATGTTCTCCTAGGCTCTAAGGAATCAGTTATGTCATGTGGGCATTCCTGACGATGTCATCTTTCCTGAGGTTTAGGAAAACTAGAATGTCTACAGGTAGTTCTAATATACCTATATGATGTGGGGAAACCTAAATAGGTATTTTATGCATCTCTTTGGTATTGGTAATGATAATGTTAGCTTCCTCATAACTTTCTAAGAGGGGTCCTAGTACGTGATAGAGCTGGAAGACCTAGTTCCCTCCCAGGGTACTGCGTGGCTGATGATAGACTGGGTGAGGGTGTTGATAGGTATTAATTATTCTACACATATTTCATCAGTTGAGTTAACTTTTCACACTCCCACGACTATGGAATCAATCAAATTTTGGGGGTAAGATTCCCATGAAAAGATCCACCCTGAGAGTGTTGATATTACAGCCCCTATGGGAGAACTAACTGAACTCTTCCAGTTAATCCCTAACTCACCCTATCATGATAAACCTTTAATGTATTATTATCTTTATCCTATAACTAAAACAATTACTATATAATAGAATCTCTAACATGGGAATGATGCTGATGGGATTAAATTTCACAGACAGGTGTGGGGGATCAAGCTCTAGAACCTACAATTGGGACAGAAGCGGTGAGTGGGTTGACCGAAGTAGAGGAGGTTGGGGTGAGAACTGCTGAATCTATGAAGATCCCAATAATCTACATGGGTTTCATTACAATAATTAGGATGGAATTATCTTATGAGATCGATCTATCACTGCTCATCCCATGTTATTCAATTGTCTTCATATAGTCATACTTGTGGTTTTTTGATCAGACGGACTGACATGATCCTTTCATGAACTGTGCTAGGGGTATTGCATGCTCGACTATCAGAAGAGGTTTTGGAATATAGGGAACTTATACTTATAGCTATGTTAGTTTATATGCAGTTGTTCTTATAAGATGATCAGTCCATAGTCCCACGTGAAAAGTTGACTATGGTTGTGAGTAATGCCGCTAGCAGGGAGGAACTTGGGTCTGGAAAGGATGATATTGTTGAGGTGGGATCAATAGAGGATAACCAACCCCATGACCTAGATCATATCCCATTTGATATGATGCCATAATAGGATCCCTTTTTTTACTCCTTCTTGATTTCTAAGAGAATGAGCCCATAGATCTGGACGATCTGGATACTATGATCCTGAAGTGTATGAATAAAATCTCATCATCTAGCATAAGGCATATAAATGCATCTAATTCTTCATCAAAAATAACTCATAGCCCAAATTGGTGGGTCGAATGGGGTATCTTTGACATTTTTTCACAATATACGTTTCATTGGGGAAGATTATCAAGTTCTTCATGTGCTGATTTTTTACTGCCTTTCTGAAATGATGCATGAAGGAAGACGAAATCTGGATGTCGTATGGCACTTAGAAAAGTATAAAATATTTCTAAAGCTCCAAGAATTCAATCAGGATATTCAATGCTTGGGAGATCAAATGGCTGATCATTCCTATTTAATCACCACTAAATTATAATGTTTCATACAATTGAGTTCCTGGTCAGTGGAGGCCTAGGAGAAGATAAGGTCGGTGGTGCGTCAAGTAAATGATCTACGATCCGAGCGGACCAATCACAGATTAGGGTTGATGATCTTCACCCTATGGATGAGGAGGAGGAAAGGGAGCTCAGAATGAGGTATCACACCCTGATATCCATGTGCCAATGGATGGCAGAGCTATATTTCTCAATTACCAGAGCAAAGCTATAGGGTCACTTTTACCAAGACCTGGAAAAGGCTCTAATATGAGAATGTCCCCTACTACTACCACAACATGTTTATTTACTTTGAATATTTTTATTCATCTATAGAAACATTTATTTTGTTTGATTAAATTATCACACATCAATATTACTTGTGAGAAAACCAAAGATCAATCACTAATCTCCCATGGGCCATTCTCGGTGTGAGAAACAAGGGAATACCACATAATTGCTCACTTTGTATGATAGTGTAAGATAAAAATAGATCACTTGGGGTTTTTTAATACTAACTGACTATCAATAGATTTTGGGATAAGAGAGTATGTGTATGAATTATGGGACTATTATAACAACCAACTTGATCCTCCCAACATGCTCTAGCGCATGAATGGGATAACGTTGGGGGAATATAATTTTATCCGAACAAGGGGGATTAGTAGTGTGAATCATAGTTCCAAAAATTCAGAACACAAGGAGGGTCGAATGGAGATATAGAATAACTACTAACCCTATTTGAAACAAATAATTTGTATTGTTATCCTATAATAGGGACAAAAAAATGAGGTTCAATAGCTGAACATGTTTAAAATAGGGAAAATGTCTTAGAATTTCATCTCAAGCCTTACAGTACATTGGCCAAGGATGATAGGGGATCCAAATTATAATGATACGCCACTTTTAGGGGTTACATTCATACATATAAGAGTATGAGGACCTAAATAAGGGGCATACTAAGCATCGTAATGGGGCCATGGAATGTTCAAATAGATTCAAACACTCTTGTAATTACCCCAACATTTCTTAGAGAACATACGTGTAAGCACATTAGTCAAAACAAATATCAAAATTATCTTCCTTGGGAGAATCTTCTTGAATGCGGAGTGATGTATGATAATGTGAACGATGCAACAGATGGCCAGCATTGGGGATGAGGACCTCTAAGTCAAGGTATTGGCACATTTTTTAGTTTCATGTAATTAAAATGAGAATTATAGACATGTATTTTTACATCACACAGTGAGAATGATTCTGGGTATAATTTAACATCATGTGATCTATATGCATCCTACAGTTTAACGTCATGTGAATGGGATGTTCCAAATGGTTTAGCGTCATGCTTCTAAGAACTTGAAAAACAGTTTAAAGTCTTGTTGCATGGACTATGAAAATGTATATTCCCAATATATTTGTGTGGCATAGAGGAAATAAACCCAACATGAATGATCCAAAAGAGGCTTTCATACCTAAAAATTATTTGGAAACATACATATTTTGATGTAAATAAGGATAGGGGCTATGATGCACCACACATTTATAAGGGAATCATTTTAAATTTAAATTCATACCTATACATATACTTCTAGTTTAATTTCATAGAGGTTTGGTCCATAAGGGATCTTGTGTGGTCTGACCACATTAATAAAAACCCTACTACAACTTCTAAGCCCATGTGATTTGTGATTAGAGTGGGAAACAAGGAATGGTACATGGGGGCTACTTAACATGTGGGATAATACACTAGGGTTAATATCAAGGGTATTGGAATTCCTCTAAGATATAGTGAATTAGAAAGCAATTAAGCTGAGGATTCCTAGATCCGGATCATGGATGATTGACAGGTTGGTATTAACTATTGAACACATTTGAAACACAAGGGCCATGACCGTTTAATCAATAATGGGGAGAGAAAATGAATGATCAACTGTTGACCATGTTCTAAAACACATGATCTATAGTTTTTCACTCAAAATCCATTAGTACATTGGAATTGGATGGGAGGTGATCCAAAAAATGGCCTGAGACTATCACCGCTAGGGCCCTATTTGGATTTGAATGATGATGGGAATCCAGACTAAGAAAAACTCAATGTATAGAATGTAAGTGTATCAAAAAGTTGGATCCAAGACTTTTTAGTGAATAAAGTTTAATTCCATGTCTCTTGGACTATGGAAGATAGTTTCAAGTCGTTTTTCTTAGAATATGGAGGGAAATGTTTGTTCCTATGGTATATATATAACACATAAGAAGAAAATACCTACATGAATGAATAAAAAAAGGCTCATGTTCCACCTGAAAATCTTAAGATAATTTCTATATAGTTCAATGCCATAATGTATGGATAATAATAGAGGAATGTGGTCCAATGGATTGGTGGATTTTCGGCATGGCTTAAAGACTAGATGTCCAGGTGTCTCAACATTTTCCATAAGGATGGGAATAAATTGACACATAGTTTATGAACAGAGTGCGGTTAGAGACCAAAATTTGTATGGATGCTCCCCTATGATAAGGAAAATGAGTCATCACACAATTATATTGAGTAATACTATGCTCAACAATGGGGTATCATTTGTTAATAATTCCATACTTATCATATGAGGCCTTCAGTTTTATATGGGGTAAGATCACTATTTAATTTCATGTGTTAAGGACATTAGTATATGTCATTTAAAGTAATATAAATCAGACTAAAGGGGTTGAAAATAGTTTATGTTCATAATACTTGGACCTAGTGCAAACATTTTAAGGTTGTGTTTTTCATACCATAAAGGGAAGGGATTGCATTAAGAAGATATGTGTAGTGTTTTGTTATGAAAAACCCTATGTGAATCATCCAAGGAGACCCATCACCTCACATACATATTCTAGAGAGTAATTTCATATAGTTTATGGTTGTGATTAATGGACCATAACTGAGGCCAAGAGGCCAATGAATGAAGAATTCACTTCTAGGCCCAAAGAAAAAAACAATTTCAACACTAAGTTTACCATAAGTATTAGAATCAAGAAACACGTAGTTATAGAAATGGTTTCAACTGGTTTAAAGTCATATAGTTTGAACGACTAATAGAAGGGTTTTTCAAATATATTCAAATGATGCGAGAGTAAGAACCCAACATGAATAACCCAGGGGGCCATCTTCCACATGAAACAACCCTGAAGCCAGTTTTCAACAGTTTAAAGTCATACGATATGGACCCTGAACAAAAGGGGTGTTCAAAGATGTTCATATAGTGTGATATTTAAAACCCAACATGAATGAGACAAAGAGACCCTATACCATGAAAAATGACATAGACGTTAGTTTCCCACAATTTAAATTCATATGGTCTAGACCATAGGGGAAATCAGTTTAAAGTCATGATGTATGCACTGGGAAAGTTCCAACTTCTAGGGTATATATGTGGAAACGGAGAGGGATAACCTAATGTGAATGGGGAAAAAGAGGCTTGTGTACTACTTATATACCCTTAAATATACTATGTATATTTCAAGGTCCCGTACCTAGACCATAATCAAGGACAAGGTAAAAAGGGTTTGATAAATTTACAGCTGGGCTAGAAGAAAAAATGTATGGGTGTCACTACATATTCCATAAGGATGGGAATCATGCCTCATGCGTTGAGGATGTTGTATCTTAGTTTAAGGTCATAGAGATCATACCATAAAGAGGGATGAATGTCTCTAACAATATGTATAGTGTCATTATTTGAAAAACCTAATGTGAATGAGCCAAGAAGGCACAACACCACATAACACATCCCTAAAAAAACTCACATACAGTTTATAGTCGTCATGTTATGACTATAGGCTCCCATTTTATGGTTGTGGAGTTCCATCCTTGTGCTCCTCAAATAAATATATGTAGCCTGGTGGATTGAAAATCCAAACATAAATTATCCAAGAATTCCCCACACCACACTTAAATATTATTTAGGAAACGTGAGAGGATGGACCTATGGGCACCTATACGGAGTGGAAAAAATAATTACACTATGAACAAAAGAGAGAGTCTTTCTTTCCATAAATGGGACCTATGTGTGAATAACAACATATATGATGAATTTGTAGATGGTAAAAAACACAATGTGTATGGGTGTTGGTTTTTATTTTATAAGGATATTAATCAAGACACATGTAGTTATTGAAATAGATATCCATATGTAGGTCATACCCATACACAGGGAGTTGTTTTTGTTGTTGTTTTTTTATTGTTTGTTTTTAGTGGCTGGCTTGGGATAGAAAATCCAGGCATCACTATATATCCTATGTTAATAGAAATAAATCCTTACATAGTTATTGAATAAGGAATGGTAAATTATTGGTTCCAAGGATGAAATCCTCTCAGGGGAGAACATCACAGTGTTGTGCATTTTTTCATCGTGCATCCAAGATGATAATGGTTATGTAGTGTAATGTTGTGCAACTTAGATGTCGGTTTTTATGAAGTTTAAAGTCATAAAACTAGGATTTGGATATTATTCCATTTATCATCATATTTCTAGGATTATGTCACTGAATTTTAAGTTCATCTGATGGTACCAGTCCATGCAGTTTAACATCACGTGGTAAAAACAATTGTTTCTATGTAGTTTATCATTGTGTGTCTATGATGATAGTTGTAATGTGATTTATCAACATGAAACGTGGATGATTGTGGGTAGGTGTTATGAGAGAAGTGTTTATTAATTGATAGCTACCACATGAGGTGAATAATGAACAATGAGGCTTGCGTTGTTCCATACTCTCCCAAGGAAGACCTATACATAGTTTAAAGTCATGATGTTGAGACTCTAAATTCTAGTTTAAGGTCATATAACATCAACCAACCACCCAGTTTAACATCATGTTCCTAAGATGTAAAAATCCTTATGTGAAGTAATACATGAGGAACTTGGAATTTTTTGGAGGAGTTATTCACTCCTCATCTATGGTGACCAAAGAGTATGCACTATTTGGACTGATCTTTTGGATGATGTATGGTCCCTCCCACTTGGGATCCAACTTCAGTAGCTTTCTACCATGTATATTCGATATTTGGTTATCCAATATTGTATCACCTTTGAGGAAATAGAATAGGTGAATATTGTTTTTTAATTCCCTTTATATCTTGATTCCTCTCTAGATTGATCAATGCTTGAATCATATTCTCATCGAGGTCTTCCAGCTCTGCTAGATGGACTATTTCTATTTTTTCTTCCATCTTCTGATCATAAAACATCATTCGTAGAAATGGTAACTGGATCTCAATGGGTAGGACTACCTCTATTCTATACACCAGGGAATATTGAATCACTTGGGTGGAATTATGATCCAACTTCAAAAAATCCCAGAGGGTGCTAGGTATCTTGTTTAGCTAATTCTTCTTATTTTGGACCACTATCTTCTGAAAAATGCTTGATAGTGTCTTGTTTAATTCATTGATCTATCTATTTTACCACACATGGTAGAGGGAAGTATGGTTGGACTAGATATTTTATGTTTCAAAAAACATTTTAGCGCATCCACATTGAAGTTAGTTCCATTTTAGGAGAGAATGGCTCGAGGAACTCTGAATCTATGTATGATGTGTGAGTTCAAAAATTCAAACACTGAACTGGCCTAGACTTTATTGAGAGGAATCGCTTCTAAAAACAGGGAGAATAAATCTATTATATTCAGAGTGAACCTTCATTATAGATTTTTTGGTGGTGGATATAGTCCCACAAAATCAACTCCCCGTACTACAAAGGTACAAGATTACATGGTGGTATGAAGGTGCTCTGGTGGTCGATGCACGAATTTAGCATGGATTTAACATGAATGGAACCTCATCGTAAAATTTATATAGTAATGAACCATAGTGGAGTGTAAATTTCTCAAACATTGAAATTGGTGAAAGATATTCAACCCTACCTGATGGGCACTGCAAGACCTGGAATTAACTACCAACATAACATAGGGAATCTCATCTCCTTGGATGAAATGGAGGATAATTCCATAAAAATCATGTTTTTCGAGAGTATTCTCAAGGCTGGTCCAGCTATAAAGGGTTAACAGTAATGCATTTCGATGGATTCACCCACGTTCAGCTCAATATGTAGGATAATTTTGTGCTAGAGATACTCAATGAAATTAATTTTCACATAGATATTTCTACTACTATGGTGGATCTATAGGTCCTAATGTGGATACACTGGTAGTCATAAGGTTTACCTGTTGGATTTCATCATCATCTTATGTTTGGGGAGCGATGAATCACTGTTGTGACACAAGAATGAAAAGGACACCCTAGTAAGGATCTTCTAAAGAGGCAGAAATATTTGTTAAGGAATTGGATTGACCATTTTATGACTGATGAACATGAGTCGCCCATGGTGGAGAAGGGAACTAGGCTATCTACTGATGAGTACACGTCAGCAGGGGAATGATTTCTAGCTTCTTGACGATGTAGTTATTGTTTATCTACATGATGACTAACTCAAATTCCCTCTTCATGTGTAACTACAGAACATCAATCTTGAGAGGTAGATTGAGAATATTAATGATATCCCTCTACTCTTCCTCACTTTTGGTGTAGCCTTTTGATATAAGTAATCAGTATGGAAGGACAACATGTGTCGAGGTAATGAATACGATCACCATACCTACTCTATTGAGCCGGGGATCATTGAGCCTTCTACTGGTTGAGATTTTAGAGGAACCATTTAAATTCATCTGCCTACATGGCATAGCCTAGTACACTAAGAGGATAGCCTCATCCAGAAATTCAAGATCCCTAGACTATTCGGTGGGGGTCAGATAGAAGGATAAGAATTCTTCCAAGTCTTGACCCTTGACAGATTTATACATAATGAAACTAATGTTGAACTACTGAATAATCATCATTTTTCATGACTGTTGTCCCGTCAACATGCAGTGGTTCAGAATATACTTTAATGGGTCTATGCGGGATACAAATTGTGTCTCATTATATTGTAGGTAGTGCTTCAAATTCTACACAGTGAAAACCAGCACAAGTCAGTTCTTGATGGGGGGAATCTAGTATCCATGTATAAGAGCATGGCACTGAGATAGTATAAAATTTTATCCATCCATTAATTGTTATTATATATGAGTAGCGCACTAAGGGATAATTCTAGGGAAATAACATTGAGGACCAAATCATTCCTTGAGATAGGTGGCATCATAACTAGAGGTCGTAGTATATACTGTTTGATTTACTCAAATGTGGTCTACCTCTCTTTATCCAACCAGTAGATGGTGCCTTTATTCATGATACTTTAAAATGGATTACACTTGCCGAATAGATTTGAGATAATCATCTTGTGTTTTTTAAGTGGCCTTGGAGGCCTTTGAGCTCCTAGAGGTTTCTCGGATATGATCGATGGACTTGATATTATCTGGGTAAATTTTAGTGAATCTATATTGAAGGATGAATTTGAGATGCTTTTCAGAGGTAACCCCAAATGAACACTTCAAGGGGTTCATCTTCAGATGTTGGGAACAGAGAAAGGAGAACTCTTTTTCAAGGCCCTTGAGATGGTCAAAATGCTGGCAGGATTTAACCACAAATTCATACATGTACCATTTTACCAGAGTCCCATGGATCATCTTGAAAATGTTGTGTATGAATTGATGATAAGTGGATCCTATGTTTTCCAAAATTAAGGGCCCTACCTGATAGAAAGAGTTCCCTTACAGCACTTTAATGTTAGTAGAATACTTATCCTTGGCGGACATCTAGATCTAATTATACTAAGAGTACCCATCCATGAAGGAAAAATATCATAACCCAATTGTAGCAATAATCAATATCCCTATCACCAAAATGGGAAAATCATACTTTGGATAGTGGAAATTGAGATCTCTAAAGACAATGCAGACTCTGATTTATTTTCCTTTTTTCTGATAGGAACTATGTAATCTTTCCATTTTTGGTACTAAACTCCCTTTATGAATTTTCTTTGATGAGCTTATCAACTTAGGCCTTGTCCATGGAACATTGAGAAGGGTACCTCTTCCTTGGAGTATATTTTAACGCATGATTATTCACTGGGAGACTAAGATAGTGGATAAAGACCCAAGGTTCTAGTCCTGACATCTCATCATAACTCCAGGAAAATGCATCATGGTATTCCTTTATGAAATCCACATACTATTATTGTTACTTCATAGGCACAGTTTCACTAACCAGCATTGACATATAATCTACTTTGATGTCAAGTTTCCCATATACCATCTCATCTATGGTGGTATATATTCCATCTTCAAATATGGTAGGAGGATCCTCTCGATCCTCTTCATCATCTGAGGTAGGGGAATTAGTGGGAAGAGATGAATCATTTTGGATGACTGATTTTGGGGGAACACTAGGGCCTTCTTGCGTTGATATGGAATCCTCAACAAGGGACTTTTACTCTACTAAAACTAAGGAAATAGGAACTGTTTATCCAATTCCATCAAGACTTTGACCACGCTCCATTCTTGATGTCAAATAAATGATGGTCGGTCGGTTTATGGAAACTCAACCCAACTCCAAAGAATGGGTGGAGGAGTTTTGGAATGGTATCCATTATGTGAATATAAAGATAATTTATAGGGGTATGGGTTTGTGTAATTACTCGGTCCTATCCTGTATAGGATTATGAGGTAATCTTATGATGTACCTTGTACGTAGATACATGGTGTTCCTCTTAGAAATGACGAAGAAAATTCCAAATTATGGTTTTGCAACTCCCATTTAGTGAATTGGTAGGATAAAATCATCATACACATTTATTTATGAATCAACAATAGTTTTTTCCTCAGTATTATTGGTCTAAATTTGTTTGTTCTTTATCTTATAACAGATGACATCTACATAGTGGGCTTCACAGGAGTCCAAGGGAGATGCATCACCTTGAAGCATGCCTACTCGACCATTGAGGGTGTACTTGAGGCATTAGTGATATGAGGATGGAACGGAGACATCCATATAGATATTGGTTCTACCTATCGACGCATTGTAGGTGGTATCCTGTGAGACAACCATTAACTCAATTCTTACTACCAAACTACTGAATTCAGTCTTCAACCAAATTCTACCACATGTTTGTTGCTCTATCTTATCATAGACCTAGATATTTAGGTAAGAGGGACTCATATCTTCTTCAATTAGTCCAAAATAGTACAATGTCTAGGTTTAGCTTATATTGATCCTAGAACCTATGTCGACCACACAATGGTATAATTCTATGCCATTGAGCTAGCATGTTATGTACTGTGGGAAAAAGTGCACCTACATGAGGGAGATCTCATATTCTCATGAGAATGATATGAAAGCTTGTAATTCTACTTGATCAACTTCCTTAGCATAGAAATTCTATGTATCTGCAACCTCTATTTCGAATTAGAGTATATTTATAAAGGATTTTTTAAGGTCTTATCATATCTATTCTAACAGACTAAAGGCTTTGAGGATTGAGAATTTCACAGGTATAATGGTGAAGCACTTTAACACATCCTACATCTATTATAGGCATGTGTTTCTGTCTAATAGGGGTTGTGATTTGGAGAAAATCATAGAGAGAACTTATGGATGAACCCCTGGATTCTAGTTGGCAAAGAAAATGTCCTACTTCTTATTAGATAAATCATGAAAAACCAATACCAGTCGACTGTCAGATGACTGAGATCTAGATTTAGCTTGGCACAAGCGATCATGATGTAGTTGAGGCTATTCTTCCCAGTCAATGAGCATAGTAAAATTTGGAAACATGTTTTATGGAGCAGAGTAGAAGGATTACTCCTACTAAAAAAATTTCAGTACCAATTTTCTACTCCTGTTAGCGTACGCATCCTTACATGAAGAATTTTCTTGAGCATTCTAGCAGTTTTAACATCCTTAGATTCGTTTTCAACAATATTGACCAAAGGTTCTTGGAGAATATGCAGTGTAATCCTCATCATCGAGGACCACAAAGGGGTTCCACAGGTCGATGGTATTCACAGATTCATACTTATACCCCTCATCAGAGGGATCTACCGATACTAGGCTAACTCTGGGGATGATTCCCAACTCTAAAGGAATGAAATCAATGAGTGTGTGTGAGGGATTAGACAAAAGAAAGGGACTCTGATTTCCCTTGTGTCACCGACTCTAACTCTATTGAGACATAGAGGGTTTTGATGTGGATGAAGAAGCCTAAACTAGGGGAGGAATGGAAAATTAAAGAGATTAAAGCTAATCTAGGTTGTTATGGTTGATGGAATGGGCATAATAAACTCCTCTGTGAACCAACTATCCATCAAACATATGATATTCATGGTTTTTAACTTGATTCCACTAACTAAAACCTTCAATTTTTTTGCCAAGAACAACAGAGAAATGTGTCGCCCATGTCGGGGCATCGGCCAACTTTACCATGTCATTATCCAATTGGTCTTAGAGCCTATACTTTAACACATATCATTGTTTGTTGGTATGTTTAATGATCTTGTGTTAAGGGAAATAGTTGGTAAAATCAGTAAACTCAGACTCCTAGGGTTTCTTACACTCTGGAAGCTTCAGAATCCCTTGTTCAAAAGCAATGTAGAAATTAATGGGGACCTCGTCCCCCTTAAAGGAATATTCTTGGGTTCTCTTGTCTGGGAAGGGAAATATAGGATCCGTGACATGAAGAGGGTTTGGATCCTGAAGAATGGTTGGATCCTGATTTGAAGATGGAGCCTGATTCTCTCACCTAGGCAGTTGGGGTTAGTGATGTGATGTCTTCTGATACTATGTTGTGTGATGATGTGCATGTTGATGCTACTGCATTTGGTAAGGCTATACTTTATAAGGCTCGACATACAATTACTCTAGAGTTATAGAGGCCTTTACTTATATAAGGGCAGCCATCTCTACACTGGAGGATATTCCTGGAGAAGATGGAAGAGGCAACGGATGTGCTTCTTAGCTTGTTGTAGAGATTCCTATATGCATTGGGACTTGTCATAATAATAAATGAATCCACCAGGGATGTTCTGCGTAATCACTTCTAAAAATAAAGTTTATATCCGCAGTTTAAAATCGTGGCTATATGCCCAAAAACTATGGCTATAGGTTATAGTAACGGTTTATTCAACTGTGGCTAGTATTGGCATGGATACAGGGCTATAACCACGGTTCAAATCATGTAATTAGGGATATATTTATGGTTCAATATATGGAAACAACCCTATATCCATGATTTGAAATCCGTGAAATAGGATAAAACTACTCATGGTCTATATCCACAGTTATGAACCATGGCTATAGGCCTTCACATTCCTAAAAAAATTGCACAGTTCAACGGGGGCTGGCACCTGCAAATCCCCCACCTCCCCACCACTCCCAGCAAATCCCCCCCCCCAACCCTCCCCCTTGCATCCCACCTGCACCCTCCCCCTACGTCGTAACCCCATCCCCCCCCCCCCATGCATCGCCCCTACAAAGCCCCCCCCCCCACCCTGCTGCCCCCTCTACCTATAAATCCCCCCTACACCCCCCTAGACATCCCCTGACCCTCTTGGACACCCCTTTGACAGCACCCCCCCCCCCCCCCCCCGTAAATCCCCCCAAATACCCCCTCCCTCCTACACACCCCCCGAACAGACCCCAACCCCCCTGGATAGACCCTAACACCCCCACACACACACACACACAAACAAATCCCCCCCAGTTCCTTTGGACAGACACCCCCTCCCATAGAAAGACCCCCCCTTACAGACCCCCTCCCTCGTGGACCCACCCTAAATAGAACCCCACCCTCCTGGACAGCACCCCCAGGACAACCCCCCCCCCCCCTCATGGACAACCCCCTCACTCCTGGACACCCCCTAGACAGACCCCCTCCCTCATAGACACCCCTTGGAAGGACCCCACCCCCTGGATAGCAACACCCCCCCCCCAGACAGACACCACCCCCTCTAGGACACCCCCTAGATAGACCCCCCTAAAAAATAAATCTCAAGAATCCATATAAATAATCCAAATAATCTATCAATATACCCATTGATTATTTTGTTACATCACTAGCTTATTTGGAAACAAAAAATGAAATAATAACAAGATAAATGAAGTTCTAAAGGAAAATATTATATTCCATATAAAGATATAAAATAAACGCCTTGCCCGGGATTATCAGAAGGTAACAATACTAGAACTCATGAAATGTCATGTGGGAGGTTCAAGTTGACTAGTCAAAACTAAAAGAGTTTCTTGAAAATTTCACTAACCCAAGATGAAATATTGAGAATAATAAATAATGCAGTATGTGATGTATGTGATTTAATGAAACAAGATAAAAACTAGACCCTATTAGACAAGACCCCCCCCCCCCACTCCCTCCTGGACACCCCCCCCCCCCACCTGGATAGCCCCCCATATCTCCTAGACACCCACTGGATAGACAACCCCCTCCCCCCTTCTTGGAAAGTCCCACTCCCCTTTACTGGATAGTCCCCCCCCCCCCCACCCTGGATAGGCCACCCCACCTGGATAGACCCCACCCCCTCCTGGACATGCCCCCATCCCTCTTAGACACCCCCCAGGATAGACCCCCCCCCCCAGATAGTCCCCCTCTCTAGATAGACCCCCCTTAAGGGAGACCCCCCTCATTCCTAGATAGCCCCCCCCCCCCCCATCCTTGGATAGACCCCCCCGGATAATCCCCCATCCCTTCTGGGCACCCCCTAAACAACACCTCCTCCCCCTAGACACCCCCCTGCCCACTGGACACCCCCTCCTTCCTAGACAGCCTCCTAGACCCCCCCCCCCTCTTGGACCCCCCAGGATATCCCCCCTCCCCCCATCACATACTAACTTCCCCCTATAACCCATCATACTATCCCATAATCCTTAATTAATGGTATAAAAACGTCATCTTATCCCTATAATTTAATATCTTCTATAAGGTTGAGTTTCTAAAAAATGTCTATATTAGTGAGAAGACAACAGCCTCTCTTACTATCCCTTAATCCTTAATTATTTGAATAAAAACTACATCATATCCCTATAAGTTAATAACTTCTCTAAGGATGAGTTTCTAAAAAATTCCTTTGTCAGTGAGAAGACAACATCTTCTCATACGATCCCAACAACCCCTCATACCAACCCTACAATGCCTCATACCATCCCTTAGTCCTAAAGTAATTGTATAAAAACTCAATCATATCCCTATAAGTGAGTATCTTCTCTAAGGTAGAGTTTCTAAAAAATTCCTATGTTGGTGAGAAGATAGTAGAAACTTTATTCCACTGGTGATTTTCCTATGAACCCCCTTTCAATATATAATTCTTTTTGAATGATTTAAAATTTGATATTCTCAAGAATGGATACCTTAGCTAAAATCTTACCCTTAATGGAGATGTGATGATAAATCAACCTGCTAGGGATTATCCAATGAACATATACAACTATTGGTCCTCATTTAGGATCAATAGAATGAACAAGCTGTGACACAGTGTGATAGGATATCAAAGATACAATGAAGTTGGATGGGGGTTTTTGTTCATGGGTTTCATAGTTCATTGGATAAGTAGGATAGGATCGATTCTTGAGTAGATTGAGTTGACAAAATCTACCCAACGATGTTGACTCGGGTGAAGGAAACCATATATATGAGTTTTTTATCCATATTCATGGAAGAATCGATAGCAGTGGTTGTGCAGGTGAGATACATGAATATTTTAGTAGTTTATTAAAAATTATAATATACATGACATGTACTGCATAGAATAAACTCAGTATGGTCCCCTAGTTATGGCTGAAAAATTTATGAAAATATTTAATAACTCATGTTGTGTAACCCTATTCATGATTTGTTACTTAAAGCTAGATACACAAAATATACCCGTAAGATGCACATGCATAGGAATAGAGAGTTATACGAGCATGGGCAGGAACACTGGCATGGACATGATCAGTGTACCAAAAAATCATGGTACATGGTAAAAACCATAGTATATAGTCATGATACATCATATATGATAAGGGGTTAGATTACATATTCATAATATGGGTATCCATGGGAGGTTTTCTACACCCTATACATGTCATGTACATTTTTCTAGAACTTCCATTATGTGTATTGCCAACTTTTTACATGAATTTGTGCTAAAAACTATCATATACTAAGTTTTTTTCCACATAGTACACAATGGTGGACCACATTTTGGATTTATAGATATGACATGATGTGTTACAAGTGTGAATCATCCTTCAGTGGCCCTTATTGTCCATCAGAGAGATGATAGGTTTTGTTCTACCTTATTGCACTAGGGAATGGGTCCCCTCCACTATTTTTATAGGATGATTTTGTATTATACCATAAAATTTTACGGTAAATATCCTTTATCTATGGATTGGTAATCCACTATCATTGAGCTCTATTTTGGATTGGGTCCTCTGTGGGAGTTTTTTCTCAATCCATTGTGGAGAAAAATATTAAGGAGCAGACACCACCACTAAATACCATACCTATTCTAACAAACTCATTTAATTCTCATACTTGGTCATTATATAGAATATTTAACATGCCCATTTTCATCTCAAAAGTACTACCAACGTCACACTCTTAATATAATCAATTCAGTACTACTTCTATAGTGGTTACAACTTGAAGGTATATTCCCAAAACAAGCTCATTCACATATGAATGTTGGTGATCCCATCAATAAACCAACCCTTCATCCCACCCTTATGATAATTACTAACCCAATTCCACTGCTTCACTAAATGATTTACATCACTAGTCACGCCTTAATGTTCATTGTATCTTTATCAATTGAGATATCATCTATTAGGAATCTCATTATTTCATGATGATGTTATTTGTTCTATAAGGAGATTCAATTTCGGGAAATTAGAGTATAGATGATGAGGAAACACAATAGTTAATTCTATTTCTCCCTCAATTTTAATCAATTTGAACCCTATCAATTTATCACTAAAACATTGAACCTTCAAATGAGTGGGGAAATCAAATAGAACTGATGAAGTTGCTTCAAACAGTTCAAATAAAACTAATTACTTAGGTACTAAGAGGTGAATTATTCCTAGTAAGGTAGTTGATTTTATCTAGTTCAATTTCATAGTGATGTTACTATTTAAAGTGTCAAATTTTCAAGTGTTTTTGTTTTTTTTTTGATGAAAATAAAACAAATATTTTCTTTAAATTTAAGCTTTTTATCAGAATACTCATTTCATGTTTTCTCAAAATGAGCATATTGTCAACTCTAATGTGAAAGAAATTTCATATTGAGTTGGATGAAATTTCATACTAGCCAAATGAAGAGAGATTAATGTTAATCCCTGATAATGAAAACAAGTTTTTAAAAAAATCAATAAATTATCGAATTCAAATTAATGGTTTGGGCAAAGGGAACCTTCCTTAACTTCAAGAAGCACTGCTTTTGACAATGATAACTCGGATCTTCCTTTTTTTCTTGCATGAATATGCACCTTCACATATATATAAGGACACCAAGCCCCTATGTACATATTTTCATGGCCAAAAAATTCATAATTGGATCCTTAGATATTTGTTTATACTTTCATATAATCATTTTTACTTACACGTGTAGGCATTTTTCATATCTATAAATAAACACACCAAGCCCCAATATATATATTCATAAGGACATGATTGAATATATATATAAAGGGGTATATTATATATGTATATGCCTACCAATGAATACACATTAAAGTCACCTTCATCAAAAGCTTCTCGAATCCACCTCAATGAGATCCAAAACACACTGCAAAAATATAACAAACCCAAAAATCATAAAATACCTAATTAAAATTATTCCAAATTATAAAAATGGAAGAAAATTTACCTAAATCTGATTTTGAACTCATTGCATTCAATGGTGATGGATAGAACCGACCTCATTATAAGAAACCATTTGTATGTAAATAATGGGAAATGAAGTGAGATATAACAACTTCTTATATGTATTTGGTCAGTGTGTCCACAGTACACGATAAATGATACATGAATCCATAACCAACAATGAACAAAGAATATTCATATTAATATGTACATCACAATACTAAATAACATGGTCCTTAATAAAGTATTTTGTTTCAAATAAAACCCAATGTCATTCAACACATGAACCACAGATTTGTATTATGAATCACCATATAACATATCATGCGGTTTCAATTCATGCAATAGGGATGTAGAAAATTCAATTTAATATCTTACATCAATTAAATTAAACATGAAATTTACATTTTACACAATTATTACATAAATATATATAATACATGTACATCACATTTTGGTTTTTTGTAATGGTAAACAAGCATTAAGAAAAACATAACATAGTTTATAAAACATCATTCTTTTCTAGAAACATTAAAGATAGGTGAAACCACTTATATGTTATTTGAGATGACAATTTTCTTGAATTTTTAATACCTATCAAAACAAGTCTCTAAATATTTCATGGGTAATAACTAGGGAGTATTAATAAAATTATAGGTAATAGGCTGTATTTTTGGTAGACAGTACATCGATAGTTTTTCACAAACCATCTTTAAGTAACATGTAACGTTAAATAACTCATCAACATCGGGGTGAAATTTAAAGAAGATAATTTTTCACCAATTTCTAACTTTTAATCTATAAGGTGAGGTGAAATAATAAAAAAGGTATTAAGGAAATCTAGTCAACAAATAATACATGGAATATAGACTAGAATTATTATACAAAAGTTGAAAAAGATTATGAAGAGGAATCTATCATTTAAGGATACATGTGCCTTCGTTTCTCAGGAAATCAAAGAGGTCCCATAAAATAAGCCTATTGAGGAGGCCATTCGCGACATACAAAAAGGTCACACTAAAGAAAACGAGACTATATCAAGGTAATTCATGACCTGTGTAATGGTCGTCTAAGAAATATGATGGCTACGTAAGGGTCATCTATGATTTGTAGTAACTACATAAAATTAACTTTGGGATTACACTAGACGTGTCAAGTTAATTGTGATCCATGGTGAAGAGATGGAAACTATTTCATAGGGTGCTGTGAAATGAAAATGAAGCCACGCCATATTTAATTACTATGGGATGTTTTGTTGATTGTGGTAAGATTATGATTTGTCTATGAGAAACTATGAGTACAAAAAATATTTGGAGATGCTCGTGGTGTCTCAAATGAGAGAAGAAGGGGTAAAGATTAAAACGGAAAACATCAATGCAATAATGTCTACAAATATATATAATCATTAGATACCAATTTGAGTTTTCGAAGATAGTACACCTATATTGGAGGGGTTTTATTACAAAACCATGACTTGATTATAAAAAATACAATTATCTTAACTAAAACTTATACAAGAATTAAAATTTAATATAAAAAAGAAGAATTAAGGAGGCAGTTAAATGCAATTTAAAACATTCTTGAATTAAAGAGGCTGGGAGATGGAACCTATCTCAATGGAACGAAGTCACAGTCGGCACTTGACACTTTTATCAGTGACAAATCTAAGCTACTCCATCCATCCTCGGACATATGCACCTTTGCATATACAAAAGAATGAACTAACCCCTATGTACGTGTCTTCGTGGCCTTGAACACACACAAGAGGATCCTTATATATATATGCTCACATGCATAAGCCTGTTATCACCCACACATGTATGCATTTTCCATATATATACATAAGCACATAGAGCCCCATATATGTAATCTTTCTTCCAAGAGAGGATATGCATATAATAAGAGAACTTATTTTATATATTCTTACCCAGACATGAATGGTTATTCGCCTTTGAAAAGTGGCTTGAATACACCTCAATGAGATCCAAAACACACTACAAAATATTAGAAACTCAAAATTTACAAAATCCCTATTTAAAATTAGGACAAAGAATAAATAGAAAGAAACCTTACCCAAATCCGATGTCGAACTCACTACCTTTGATGGCGGTGGATAGAACCAGCCTCATCATAAGAAACCACATGTAAGGAAATAATGGGAAAATAAGTGAGATCTAAAGATATTTTAAATATATTGGATTAGTGTTTCAATTGTACATGATAAATGATACATGACTATAATACCAACATGATCAAAATAGTAATATTAATGATTACACAAACATAATATAATCCAAATGATCAAGATAATTAGTAATATAAAGGAAAGATACCTCAAACAATAATCCATAAATCGATCTCAATCTTGTACCAACCACAAAGGATCCTTCTATCTCTTGTATCATCCACGAATACATATGAATAAAAAAACCATTTTAAAATCAGAACTACATTCGGTATAATTGATGCAAAACTTCCCAAGTAATATACTACACTCAGGAAACATGCCATGTGTGGGGTCCACTCTGGACACCCACCTAGAACTAAGCAACACAAAAAAAACAAAATTTATCAACCCCAAACAACTTAAAATTTCATCAAAATTCATGAAAACCCATTAATAGGTCCACTGAGTTGTACACCTAAACTCAAATTATATGTAATGATGAGATTTCAAGATTTCTTAGTCTCCTATATATGTTGTACATGAAATCCCCATCATATAGAAGTGATACCATGGTTTTAAACAATAATCCAGCCAAGATATAATTAAACTCATGGCTATAAACTAATTTATAGTCACAAATATATCTTTGGTTTGGTTCGTTTTAGTGGTATATGGAGAGTTGAGGTGTCTTTATTCGATTAAAGAAATTAGTTGTCTTTCATTGTGGAAATGACACCTATGGGATCATGGGTGATTAGGTATTTTTTTAGTATACACCTAACGTATCATTAAAAATGTTGGGAGTATGTATTTTAGTTTAAAGGTTGGAAAGTGGAAATAATATATGGCTCACCCCACCACCACTTGAACACCCCCCCCCCCCCGACCCACTACCCCCTACACCCCCCACCTACACCCATAGCCCCCTGCACCCCCCCCCCCCCATCCTTCAGCCCCACTGCCCACGACACCCCCACCTGCACCCCCCCCCCCCACCCAACAACACCCCCACTCCCCCCACCACCTGCACCCTCACTATCCCCAGCACCCCCCCCCCCCCCCCGCACACACACACCTGCAACCCCACTGCCCACTACACGCCCCCACCCACCCACCAACACCCCCACTCCCCCCCATATACACCACCACTCCCCCCCCCCCCCACCTGCACCCCACTCCTCCCCCTCCCACCTGCAACCCCACTGCCCTCTTCACCCTCCACATGCACCCCCTTCCTCCAACACACACCCGACCCTGCCCTCAGCACCTCCCTCCACATCCCATACACCAAGAACACCCCATTCATCTAACCCCAACACACCCCCTGTCCCTTGACCCCCCCCCCCCCCCCCACCACCTGCAAACACACTTCCCATCCACCCCCCCCCCCCACACACACACACACAAATGCAACCCCACTACTCCTTCACCCCCACCTGCAACCTCACTGCCCACCACACCCCCCCCCACCTTCACCCCCACTTTCCCCCCCACCAATCCCCCCCCCCCACACACACACACACATGCACCCCACTACACCCAGAACCCCCACCCCACCCCCACCTACACCCCCACTACCCCCTACACCCCCACCTTCAACCCTACCCCCATCACAATCCCTCCCCTACCCACTCTACCCCCACCCCCCGCACACCCCATGCACACTTCCCTATACCCCTCCCCCAACCCCCAACACACCCCCTTCCCCCTGCCCCTCCCTAGCACACCCCTATGAACACCCTGAACATACCACATCCCCCTGCACACCCCCTGCCCCTTGGAGAAAGTAATTCTTGTTATATTTTGATAAATTTGTTGGAATTCCTTATCATGTTTTATTGGATGGTTATTTATTTGAAAGTCAATATGGATGTTTTTATGAGTTCGATCAATGAAATATTAAAATTGACGATCATTCTAAAAAGGAATTGAAAAATTATTTAGAATAATATATATTTGAAATTTTAGATCACTACATGCTTCCCAAAGACATATAAATAAAGTTCAAAGAATTTTATGGTCAAAAAATCTATCTTGAAGAAGGGAAGATGAGTTTTTTATAATTATGATATTTCTATTAATGAATAATTTAATTTATTAAAAATTCATATGAAGAAGATCAAGAAGAGGGACACCAAGAAATTGGATACTCCAATCTAGTTAAAAAATTCATTGTGCATATTTTTTTCTAACCATATGTAAGGTCCTTCATGAAAAACTAAAAATACAGATTCTATATCACCTCAATATGTTAAATATGAAAAAACCAAATCATGTGGGAAATCTAGAAATTTTTGGTACAACCCACTAGAGAAAATTAAAGTCATGGTAAATGAATTGAAAGTTTTGAAAGTTGAAGAATAAATGAATTGTGATCTCATGGAATAATTTGGGTAAACCATCTAAAATATGGGAATTAAAATTTAGGGAAAAGTGATATTATTGAGTCACTTGTTCAAGAATTAAAGCATGTGAATGTGTTGAAAACATGAGATATTCATGATCGTCTCTAAGGAATGGTATGAAGAAAAAATTAAGATTACATAAAGTGAAAGGAATTATCAAATTCATAATTTAGAAGGAACTATAGGAGAAGGAGATATGGATTAAGAATCTAGAGGATGATATTCATATCATAATAAGGATTCCAAAAAACTGATGAAACTCATTTGAAAACTATAACTAGTATTATGAAGAACATTAAGAGGGTTTCTATAAAAATTTAGTATATATCTAGTATAAATCATGTAAGAGGAAATCAAAAAAATTATGGTGATGTTGTGATGACACTACATGAGTGTGTATTAGGAAGATATAGAGTTCAAAAGAAAGAAAATTCCTACTACAACCATAAAACAGTATCATGTTGATCATTGATCAACATCTGGTATTTTGTAAATAAATATCCATCATCAATGTCTAGATATACCATGTCAATAATGTGAATCAGGTATTTCACATACCTCCTTAGTTGTAAACCATGGAAGATATCATGAACATGGTCGATCTTTGGTAGAAATTTAACATGGACAGAATACTCACATTCCTCCCATAGGATCCTGAATGTACTGATGACCATTGAGAATAGCTTGCTACCCTATTAAAGCCTCCATAATACTCATCATAGAGATAAATTCATGAAAAAATAGTCCCCATAGTCAAACTCCAATGTTTGGTGATGTCAATCTATGTTAGATGTCTATCTCCTCTGGGATATCCCTATATCCTCAACATTCACTTATTCTTTCATTTCCATGCCTTTCACAATTTTTATTCTATTAAGTCATGTCTCACCAATCAAAGTCCAAAAATATTTTGACATGATGGGTCTCTCATATATATCTTATAAAGGTTCCATACTATTTTTAGAGTGATGGATTTTATTATAATAAAACATTACTAATGGAAATTGACCAATTCATCCATAAAAAGTCATAAACAAAGGATCTCAACATATCCTATAACCCCAATATAGTGCACTCACTCTACTAATTGATTTGGCATTTAATTTCTCTTCTCGTCATTGAATGGGTCCAAAAATCATCCTACAATACTCTCAAAAAATGTGATAGTAACTGAGAATTATAGTCTTAGACGGTCATTTAGGGTACTACTTGAAGTATAATGATAACCCCTATATAAAACTACCCAAAGATATCAACTGAAAATTTATACCCAATTTAAGGATATTATGCCAACTTATTAACTTGGTCAATGATAACTAATATAGCTTCAGATCCTATCACTATATATGGATTCTTCATCATAACATCAAGAAATATTTAATCCCACTATCAATCTATGATCTCAAGAGGCTATATCAAGCCTGCTGGCACATGATGATCAACATTAACTTGACACTGTTTGATACATCAATATCTAAACTCGATGACAACACACTTTATGGAATCCCCCAAAAAATTGTTCAAATATTACATTCCCCTGATAGAAAACTCATAGACCCAAAGCATTAACATTGAGATATTACCATAAACTAGTTCTCATGTAGGATATAAAGGAACATATTTAGATAAATCTTTCGAGTGAAAATCAGAGAGGCCGACAATCTGAAATAAAAGAAACCCTTTGGCAGAAATCGGATGGAGGCGGGGTGGCCACATAGGAGGAGAAGAATCTCTGGGAGGAGGGGGACCGCATCATAGGAGGACTATAGAATGTGGTGTAGCCGTGTCAAAGCAGTGTTTCGAGGTGGAAAGCCACGACAGATGAGGAGGGTAGCGGTGAGGTGTGGTTCGTCAGAGCTATGTAGACAGAGAGGTAGGGAGGTTGTGTAGGCGGGGAGGTGTCTAGGGTGCATAGGAGCCACATCAGTGTGGATGTGGGGAGGCCGCGTCAGAATAGGGGAATAGAGGGAGGAGGAATCGCGGAGGAGAGATCACAGGGGAATGATGAAATGAGAGATGTGAGGCATCACGAGGGAGGGAGGGGGTTGGGAAATGTAAGGGTATGAATGAGGGGAGTACTATGTGAGGTATGGAGGAACCTAGAATGTAGAATTCGATCCATGATTAGAGAATATGTTCCATGAATTAAGGAACCGTGATGAGGGATGGAGGAACTAAAATAGGCGAGGACGAATGAGAGAGGATAGTGGCATGGGTGAGAGAGGAAAGCCACGATGGAAGAGAGGAGGGAGTTCCACAAATGTCTCTTCATCCTCGATATCCATCTCTCCCTAATCAATGGCATGGGATTCATCATGTAAATATTTGTGGATTTGTGAGATGTGGAAGACATTGTGGATCATTTCCAACTGTGGTGGCAATGCCAACTGGTATTCCACCTCATCAACTCACCCTAACACCTCAAAGGTCCCAAAAATCTTGAGGGAAATATTACTCCCTCTTCTAAACATCTAAAACCTACATCGAGAGGATACCTTCATGAACATATATTCCCGAAACTCAAACTCTAAGGAACTCCTTATGCAATCAGCATACAACTTATTCTGGTCACATCCTTCTTTCATCCTCTCACGAACAAGCTGATATTTCTCTATCATTCTCTACACCAAATACGGACAAAGAACCATCGTCTCCCCAACCTCCATCTACCACAATGGGGAACAATATGGTTTTCCATACAATACCTCAAGTGGAACCATTTTTATGGATGTGTGATAACAATTATTATAATTGAACTTCTCCATAGGCAAGTGGAATACCCAAGATCTTCCAAAGTACAAGACGCAATCCCACAAAACATCCCCCAATGTCTGGTTAGTTTTCTTTGTCTGCTCATCTATCTGAGGGTGGAAAGTAGTGCTAAGGCATAATTAGGTGAAAACGCATGTTGTAATCCCTTCCAGACTCATGAGGTAAAATAGTCATCTCGAAACGATAAAATAGACTTCAGAACTCCATGAAACAATAGCACTTCATCCATGTACCTCTTAGCCATGGTATCCACTATTACTGATTCTTTAATCTCTAAGAAGTGGTCTGATTTCATCAATAGATCCACTATCAACTAGATAACATCACATCCTCCCTGATATCTGGTCAACCATTTGAAAAATCCATTGAGATGCCATCCCACTTCCACTCGAGAACATTCAAGCACTACAAAAGACCGCTAGGAACATGGTACTCTACCTTAACCTACTGTAAATCTAAGGAACTTTCCACAAACTCCACCATTAATCATCTCATTAAGGTCCATTAAAACTATATCCACACCCCATGGTACATCAGGAAAAATCCTAGGTGTACAGATAAAGGTGAGTTATGAAACTCACGAAGGACCCCATTATGCATTACTACCAGAATAAACAACTTCCCATGAAACAACATCCTATTATGACCATCCACTAACCATCCCTCTAGAACATCACTATGGACAACATGATCATACTACACCTACACCTCTGAGTAGACCCACTGAGACTCCTCCACTATCTTCATCAAAGAAGATTACATTGTCTTCTGAAATAAATATCCTCTACCACCTTCCACACTTACATCTATGTGAAAGGATTATAGCTATTACATTTATTTCCAAGAATTTACAAATTCCTGAAGAAACCTTATTCACCTTCATTATTTCAGGTTTTGATCTTTTTGGGAAAATATATACCTCAAATTCTTGTGATCTGTAAAGAAAAAAATGCTCCCCAATGAAGTAATTTTAGAAAAAAACATCGCAAACATTACTACTGCTAGATCTAAATCATGGGTGGCATAGTTACATTCATGGGGACGTAACTTTATATACCTATAATATATCACTGCTTGTTTCTGCATCAAGATGCATCCCAAAACCAGACAAGAAGAATAACAAAACACCTCAAATGTCACACTGTCATCAGGTAATCGGAGCACTGGAGCACTATCCAACTTCCCCTTTAGATATTAAAATGCTACCTGACACTAATCACGCCACAAATATTTTTTATCCTTCCTAGTAAAAGCTATAAACATAGATTAAATCAAGATAAATAATGTACAAACCACAAATAATAGCTTGTGAGGCCTAGAAAACTTCAAACCTCTATCACATTCTTGGCTTCTACCCATGAAATAACTGCCTCAACCTTCAATGGGTCTACTTCCACACCCTACAGAGACACAACATTCCCAATAAAATGTACCTACTATGTCTAGAACATAAACCTGGACAACTTTCCATAAAGCCGATGGTGTTGAAGAACCTGCAAGACGGTTTTGAGATGCCTGGTATGCTCCTCTTCTAACTTCAAATAGATCAGGATATCATCGATGAATAAAATGGTGAACCAATCTAGGAACTCAAAAAACATGGATTTCATCATCCCTATGAATAGAGATGTTCTGTGTATAATACTGAATGACATGACTATAGACTCGAAGTGCATATACCTACATCTGAGGGCAGTATTTGGGACATCGACCTCCTTCAACCTTAAATGGTGATATCCAAACCATAGATCGATTTTAGAAAACCAAATCACCCCTCTTAGATGGTTGAAAAGTTAATATATTCTTGGAAGAGGGTAATGGTTCTTGATCGTCACCGGATTCAACCTTTGGTAGTCTATGCACAGCCTCAGACCACCATCTTCCTTCTTTGAGAAAAACACTAAACCACCCCACTAGGATACATTGGTATGGATAAAACCCTTTTTATCAGATCATCTATCTGAATCCTCAACTCTTGTAACTCATAATATGTAATCTGATAAGGATGCACTGAAATAGATGAAACGTCGGTCTATAAGTCAATCCCAAACTCAACATCGCATCGAGGGGGTAGTTTCACAACCTCCTTGATAAAAAAATACAGGAACTCCCCATAAACTCAAGGAACCTCTACTATTTTCAAGTATACGGATTCTACTCATAATTCAGCCAACAAAATGATAAGGGGAACCACATGCCAAATTCCCACCTAAAATCCCCGCTCACCAACAAAACCCACATGCTGACCATCCACATCAGAAAACAAAACTATCTTCCAGAAGAAGTCGATAATGGAACCTATGGAACAAAACCATTCCATTTATAGGATTACATAATATGGATTCATATATAGAAATAATAGATCCCCATGTGATTGATGTGGTCCCATCTTTAGTTTGCATCCCCAGCACACATCAAACAAGCTTGACTAGCCTTTGACTGGTGTACTCAACAACATGGGAATGGGAATCCTCTCTACGTCTATTCCTAGATCATGGGATTGAGAGGGTGAAACAAAGGATTATGAAGCTCATGAATTAATAAAATAACAAGCAATGATTCTAAACAAAATGATCATACCTTTGAAGATCTTTGGCCCTACTAGGACTGCTGCCTCCACTCTGTGCACCTGGCCATACTCAGATCCCATGTATCTATTCTAACGACCACCTCCATGACCATGCCTGAGTCAAGGTCCTTGAACATTAGAAATATCTTGAGTTCATCCTCAACCTACTCTATATCCACTTAGTGGAAAAAAATATTGTTTTCCCTACTGCTGAAACTATCTCACTTGCAACTGGTACTAAGGATGATGTTGAACCTATCCACTTCCACTACACTAAGCATAAACAACAACTGGAAACTGGTTCTAATGATGATTGCAAACTCCATTAAACAAATACTTTAGTCCCAAGTTCATAAGAAAGTCTCAAGGACTATATGGTTTAAAAGGAATCTATAGAGGTCAAATCCCTACCAGTCAAAACCTTGAAGGTACCGGTGCCTGAGACCTACCACTGGAAACCCAACCTCTCAAAAACCCTGCTGGATCCCCTATTGAAACAAACATCCTTGCGAGTGCACCTTCTCGGTCACCTCTGACTTCTTTTAAACCAACAGTTAGATCGGTAACATAAAAGTAGTAACTACATACTTGATAGAAGGATAGAGTGCCTTATCAAGATTCCTCTAACGAGACTCCTCATATGGAAATAGATCTAGGGCAAAACAAAGGAGATCCTTAAACATGATCCCAATATCTCATACTAACATACTCCCATACTAAAGGGAGAGTTTCTTATGCCCCTTATCAGCATTCATGGTCAAGGAAAGGAACTCTGAATAGAATTCATTCTCGAAGTCAACCCACAAAATGTATGATTTATTTCTCTCCTCCAGATACAGTATCCACCACTGACGTGAGACCCCTCACATCAAAGTGAATATTAAAGAAACCCAGTACTTCGTCAGGGCCCATATCAAACTAAAGGTGATCTCAAGCTCCTCGATCCAACTTTCTATCTCCATGTCTGAAACACCTCCCTTGTACTTTCCCAAATTCTATCACTAGAAATCACACCATTTCCTCTACCATAAGTCATCCTTCTCAACTGTATCAACCCTCCTTCGATCAATCGGATCATCCTTCCAAGCCACCACTACTTGAACCACACGCAGACAATGACCAAGATCCATAGCTAAAAGGCAAACAAATATTTCTTAATCCTGGGTAGTATAGACTTTCATATTAATTTTATCTTTTTTAATTCATTTTATTCATTTTATTCATTTTAACCTCCCTAAAGCCTCCCAAATAAAACAGTAACTAAGGTCATTATGATGAATGTGCCCTTCCAAGGTCACTACTCTACAAATAGTGTCTTCTTGTATAGTTTTTCTATAGTCTCATATTACTTGAATTGGATCATAGGGGGGGGGCTAAAATCCAGTTTTCTAGCCAGTCTTCCCTAGAATATGGCATGCACCAAGATCACCAAACATTGTTTCCATACCAACCCGTGTAATCCTCACGGTACCTAACTCCAAACTCAATCCTATGTCGCAAACATCACCTCTGATACTATTCTTTCATGAACCACTCCCTCCAAAGATACCCCTCCTTGGTAGGAAATAAATAAAATGAGATAATTTCCCCTGAGTCCCACCTACAGTAGACCCTGGTTTGGATATTAGCACCAAGGGTGTAAATATCAAACAATATGGAAGGCATTTCCCTTTTTTTAAACAATATCTCTAGATATGATGGTTCATACAAAAAATAACTCTAATACATAATATAAAATAAAACTGAAATCCATCCCACATGAATGTGTAAAATATAACTAATACAAAACAAAAGTCTCCAAAATAAAGTACCTAAAAGAAAGTTAAAGAAGCGACTCAGCACTATCCCAAAGCCCAATCTAGTAATGCCCAGCCCGATCCATGTAATCCTCATGGAAACCTAAAAGATATTTTTTATACATAGGGTCATTATACAAGTATAATTAGTTGAAAATCCAAAGTCTCTCGTGAACATGTGAATGGTGCATAATACACGTGAGAAAACACTAGAACCAAATAGCACCTAACATGTATACTAACCATCCCAACCTTACCAAGGCACACTCACCAAATAATAAAAGTCAAGTAATGAAATATAATTTACATCGATGATTGGACACCCTTCACAAATTCCCACTGATTAGCCACTCATGCCAAATGGAAAACATCCTCACACTCCCACCTCTTTTGAAAGTATCACATCACAGCCCACCTACACACACCTAGACCACATAAAACATCACATCCTGTCCATAAACACCTAGGCCACATAAAAAATCAAATCTCACCCACAAACACCTAGGTTACGCACCACATCACATCCCATCTCGAAGACACCTAGTAAATCACAACACATATCACCCCGAAGACACCTAGGAAATCAAAACTCAACCCCACACACCTATGCCTCACAAACCACAACCTACCCATAGAATCATGTGTTATCACTACTTGAAAGAGGAAGCATGAAAGAGAAGGTGTCCATCCATCTATCCTCTCACCAGTATGTTTGGGAAATACACCCTCTCCCATGAAGATGGATTTTTTCGGAAAGTAGTGCTCAACTAGTGTGGGTGCGTATATAAATCACGAGAAAAATAAAGTTATATACATATATTATACCAAAAACCCCTACCCAACCTATGGGATCTCAAACAAAATACTAGATCACAAAACTGCCAACTTCACTGCTACCTCTAAATGCACAACACCACACAACAAGCCAGAGACTATTTTTTAATTTCCAACCAATTTTATTTAACCTCATTATCCATTTTATTGTTTAGCATTAACCATACAATCTATCATTTATTCACCCATTAACCATTTCCATTTTTGTTATCCAAACCAACATAATCCATTACACATTTTATTAAATAATTAATTATTCATTGCATCACTACATGGGAAATTGTTAAACACAACACACCACTGACAATACAAAATAGTCATTTTAGATAGAGAAGATCATGATAAATTATGTTGGATCAACATTAAATACATTTATTTACTCTTTCTCTTCATTTAATTTACATTCATCATATATCATAAATAAATGGAACCAACCCCCAACTCAAAACCCCATCTGGTAACACATTACAGCAAAACCAACGCACATCCCAACTACACAACACCTCTCATCCATTCTACAATCAATAAATCTCTCAAAATGAGATTCAATTACATATCTAATTTGATGTATCATCTCCAAGTTCATCCATAACACTACTTAGGCCAACCCATAGAACACAACCATTCTCATAGACATACAACAAAACAATCTAGAGAAAACCCACACATGACAACATAACCACATCACATTTCATTTTTTTCATGCACGTAAACACAACTATTCTACAAATATCTCCACAAACCACATTGTAATACATTTCTAGATTTTCCAATAGGGGCACTTATTTAGTTCCACTTAATTATTTAAGGGCATTATCACACAAACCAAGTCCCTAAAAATCCATTCAATTGCAAGATATATACGATGAAACAATTTTATTATATAAATGTCCACCATGAACCAAGAAACACCAGAAGAATTTAGTGGGAAAACAAGGTCCAGCAGTTTATAAGATTTTTAGTGGGGTATCAAGACCATATAATTCACTATCACAATCGTAATATTAAAATTCAAAAGGTATGAAAAACATATCTCCCTAACCATTTCAATTTCATTCAACTAATTATTATCTTTGATTATCCTAGAATAACCATAATCCATAGGTGAAAAAATTATATCCCTCCCACATGATGCACAATTGAAGATAAATAAAGGAAATCATACCTCTAATAAGATTTTCAACTTTTCTGTGCACCACAGGGCGAAGAAGAATGCCCGCAATCGATAACTACACTGCTAGAAATTCGGATCAACCTATTCTACACCAGAAGTTTATCAAAACACTAAAAAACATCCAACTCAAGAAAAAATGGTTCACGGTTGTGAATCTCCGGGTAGAACAATAGAAAAAGGATGAGGAAGGGAAGAAAACTCCCCACAGATTGATCACGGATTGCCAACAAACAACCACTGGGATTGATATATCAAAGAGGGAAGAGTGGGGCTTAAAGGACTACTCAAGGAATATAGGGTTCATCTGGAATGAGAGGAAGGGGAAAAATGTTTGGATGAATGAATGTTCAGCTGAAAATTATTTTAAACCAAAACTGGTTTGGGGTACTACCTGACGTGTAATCCCCTTTCACGTCATGTAATACTTGAGGTTCGGTTTTCACTGAAAAATAATTTGTCTCTTCATTTTATTTTATTTTTTCCAACCCTAAAATATTACATGTTGTGAAACTCTTATTCACATAGTTAGAAATATTTATTCACCATTAAACTTCCTAGACAAACCATGAAGCCAAATTTCATGCCTTTTAATCTAGTTAGACGACATGTAATCCCCCTTTTTCTATCCTATAGCAGCTGAACTCCCCCAAACTCCTTCTGATCCTCCTATGAACACTCCGACAACAAAATAACTCACAAAGTAATAGATTAGTAAGGCACATACCATTATATAGATGACCTGAAATCCCAGATGATCAATCAAGTGTTATGTAATGTCATCAGTCTTTACCCCCTACCTTATAGAAACATCACACTGTGTTTCTTGGCCATGTAATGGCAGGTCACCCCACCATCCCATATCAAAAGTCTGTGTGGGTAGAGTCCAGTTGAAAAGAGTTGGTACACTCACCACACTTTTGAGTAGTCCACTCAATGAAACCTATATGTCTTTTCATGAAATGTATACTCATCATGTCATTTCCTCTTCTTTTTCAAACAAACATTTATACCAACAGTCGGTATTCTAGGTCACATGGTGTCATGTTTCCCATCATTGTGTCGTGGCATGGAATCCCACCTATCCACATCATAAATCCTAATGGATATAAGGAAAATTGAAAATCCTAAACGTGTCCATCACTCTTTTGAGCCTCCCACCAAGTGACACCTTTGAATTTTTATGTCATGTCTCCTTCCTAATTGTGTCATGCAATTCACTTGGCCTAGAGGCCCTATAACTTGAGGGCCCAAATATGCGTCCTAAAAGACAATTATCAGATGAATAGTGTTGTTGTTATAGTACATTTCTAGAATACCTGCTATTGTGCGTGTATTTATCTTGTTCTGTAATACTTATACAATCCCACAATAATTCACCACTATCTATATTTCAATGTGACTTGCATGCAAGATTATAGAGTTATATTACAACTCAAGTAAGTCCCAAACTGTATATCAGTTAGTAATAATATAAAAACTAAATAATTTATAAATTAGAAATTAATATTAAATCATTTTTTATTTAAAAATTATTGATTAATAATTGGTAATTATTAATATGTGAATACATTTACATATAAAAACACACACACACACGTATATATGTGTGTGAGTGTGTGCGCACGCGCACGTGAATGTGTGTGTTTATATATATATGTATGTATGTATGTATGTATGTATGTATGTATGTATGTATGTATGTATGTATGTATGTATGTATTTATATATACATACAGACATACATACATACATATATGTGTGTGTGTGTTGATAGATATTTATATAAATTTATATACATATATACACAACCATATACATACATGTGTTTGTATTTAAGTAAGTTTACATGCGCTAGTGTCTATATATATGTTTTTTTATATGGTATTACATATATATATTTATATTTATTGGAAATTTGGGGGTTTGATGATTCGAGCACCACCTCCCATGGTAAAGTATTTTTTTCATGATGTTTTTTCTTCTAAAGATCACAAATTCAAAGTATGGAGCCTTGGTTCCATCAATTTCAATCCTGGAATACAGAATATTTAGTGATGGGATGTTGTATTTAACCCATTAAATTTCAAGAACTTGATTACAAATGTTTGGATTCATATTCTAGGTATGATTTGATTCCTCCTCCTACCACAAATTCAATAGGATGTTGTCTCTGTAGTTGGTGCTCCAATTAAGATAGAAAGGACACAAAAAGAACCTGATATGGTCAATTTGATTGGTTTTAGTTGAGGTTTTACTCAGTTCTATGTTAACCAATTACATTATTTTTTCTGTGCATGATCAACATTTTTATCTTTATATTGATTATGATAGTATTTCTTACTTATACTATAATTTTTTTTACATTGGCCATAAAATGGATAATAGATGAAGAAGACTAGTATTCTTTAATTTTGGTCTCTCCGAACATACTGGTGACAATTGTTGAAGTAGTTTAAAGCATCATGTTGTGGCCTTAACTAATGAATAGGTGAATCAAGTTGATTCACAGAAAATGGTTTGTTTTTATGGGGCTTTGGTCTCACAACAAGTGCCTCACATTCAAGTGGAGTTCATGCCAGAGAAAGTTGTTTCAAATAATCAAAATAAGGATGATGGAACTAAATTAAATGATGCTTTTTGAATTGAACAAGAAATGTCCAATTTTGAAGAGGAAGATATCAATGATAAGTTTTAAAGATAAATTTCAACTCACTATAAAGTTTATAAACAATTGTTCCTTGAGTGGCATCATCCTTCCAACTGTAAAGGGAAAAAAAGATGGAAATCCAATCCTCTCATGAATTCTGTAAGTGGTTCATTTTATCTTCTAAAAATTAGATCATTTGTAAAGACGATTCCTCTGTGTTGGTTGTGAAGGTAAAAGAGACTAAAATTTAATACATGATGTTGCTTTAATAGAAGTGCATCGGGAAGGTACAGGAGAAGGTTGCCTTGTGCTTAACAAAAAATGCTCAACTAATCAACTCGAGGTGTTAATGTCAAATTTGGATGACGTCTAACAGAAGGTCATGAAGAATTATCTTAGTCTTCTATATATTTTAAATATATCAAATAGTAGGGAGTTATTCCTTGTTGAGTTCAGAAATGCTCAAAGTAGTTCTGATCTGAATATATTATTTGAGGGTTCAGGTCCGACGGGTGAACAAGATCCTCATCCTCTTGAGGATCCCATCCCACTGGATGATGCCATTGACCCTTAATTTGATGATGAAAAGATGTGGATAATCCCAAAACTTGGAAGAGGGTCTGACACCGAATAGGTAAGTGTGGTGGCCAATTTTAGTCCACAACATTATTTGTATTCTCTTTTCATGGCAGCTTTTTCTTGCTTTCTTTGAGGAAGTGTTCTGTCACTATTTTCAGCATATCACACCCTCATGTACTTTATGTTTTTATTTTTAATAAATTTCAGGGTGATGGTTCTAACCCATGGTTCACATCATTTTGGTATAATTATATTGAATTATATATATGTATGTATATTTATATGTGTGTGTGTGTGTATATGTTTCTTTATATATATATATATATATAAATATTTATTTATTTATTTATATGTGTGTTTATTTATATACAAACATATATGTGTATGTATAAATATTTGTGTGTGTGTGTGTTGATATGTATGTATTTATTTATATTTATATTTATATGTATATATATTTATATATGTGTGTGTGTATTTAGGTATATTTATATATTTATATTATGTATAATTATATTTATGTGTTTATATGTATATCTATATGCGTGTATGTATATATATTTATTTATATTTATATTTATGTGCATTTATATATTTATATTTTTTTATTTATTTATATTTATGTATATATATATATATGTATTTTTATATATTTATATTAAAGAATATATATTTATGTATATTTATATGTACACATATATTTATGTATATGTATACATATATATATATATGTGTATAAGTATTTATATTTGTCTGTGTATGAGTGTGTATCTATATTTTTGTATATTTATATGTGTTTATTTGGGATGGAAATGAGTACCCAAAATTGGTTACCTACTCTTGCCCAACCCGATTATATCAGGTCCAATGGGTAGGGTTCCGGTACGATGATAGGATACCCGAACCCGTTTGTTACTATTTTTTTATTTTATTTTTATTTTTTAATTTCACAATGGTGATGGATTTATCTTTTTATTTAATTTTTTTAGTATTAGTGCTACTGGAATACCTTTCTATTTTTTATTATTTATTTTATTAAAAAAATATTTTTAGACAATAATACACATGGTGGTTGTAGTCTTATAACCATAGCATGGTGGAGGGGATTCGTTGGGTGACCAGGATGGACAAGACCCATTCAAGCATACCCATTTGGTAGAAGGTTTTTTTGGATAGGCTTATAAATCATTCATACGCCCTCATGCCAATGAGCATGTACCCTAGTGGTATAGGCTTCTGCTTGGCATCCAAAAGACCCAGGATCAAATCCGGGCAGGGACGAATTTTCGGGGGTACTGTAGAATTACTGTAGCAGTGGAAGAACTGTTGCAGCATAAGAACTGTAGCGGCAGAGGGACTATATCAGGGACTGTAGCGGTGGTTGTACTATAGCGGCCAAGGTACTGTAGCCGTACTGTTCACTGAGGGTTCCTTTGGGCAAAAAAATTGGCTTACAAGCCTTGTATTCAGGCCACTTGGCCTTGGGCCTTCGGGCTATGTAATGGGTTGCCCTCTACCCAGTCTAAATAGGTCTTTTCTTTAAATAATAAATTGAGTATTTGGCCCCAAACTTTTAAAAAAAATTCATATGCCCTTATGTACCTAGATGGTTGCCCCCCAATCTCAAATCCATAGGGTTATACAGTTGACACAAGATTTTTTATATAAACAGGATTATATAAGAGTACGATGGGTCATGGAAAATAAGAAATTAATTAATTAATTAATTAATAATTTAATAATCTTCCCACTGCATTACTAAAACCAACCACCTGAGGTCGAAAAAGATGATGTCATGCCTAAGGTAAAACTCATATTCCAGATTCAAAGATGGTCTCAAATTTTCCATCTAACCTTTTGTTCATAATTTATTCCATAATTTTAGGAAAACTATTTAAACGTGAAATAATATATTTAATATTTTTATTATATAAACGCCAAGGATGAATGGGGCTCAGAATATCATGTCATCTCTAAACCTTCCTCAAAAAATATTACTTAATATATTCTAAAAATTTTCAAGGAAAAAACAAGGACGTTACATTTTACCCACCTTAAGGATTTTCATACCGAAAAGAAAAAAACATACTCGAGAAGACATCACGCACATACCTCCTTAGCTACGACATGTGGAAGACATCATGTACTCAATCTAATTGCAACAGTAAGGCTAAGTGGTATGTCATCTCACCAATCCTATGCAGTATCTGGAAAGGGCTAATTACACATGGAGATAACTTGTCACCCCAACCAAATATTAGTAATTCACGTCAAGGTGAGACCTTCAGGAATAGATAGTCTCCCTTATCAAACTCTAAAGGCCTCTTTCATCGATCCTCATAAAAAGTTTGATGACTATGGGTAGTCTACATCCTCTCCAGGATGATCTACACTTTCTTTGTTGTTTCTCGCACCATCTTTGGGCTCATGAGTGACGACTCCCATGGGTTAGATAAGCACAATGGTGACCTACAGGGTCTCCCGTACAAGGCATTGAATGGTTTTATGCCTATGGATGAATAATATAAATTATTATATGAAAACTCCACAAAGGGTAGATGATTCTCCCACCTATAACTAAAATATATCATCCAAACTTACAACATGTCCACCAAAACTTTAATGATATGCTCAATTTGTGCATTAGTCTAAGGGTGAATGCTATGATAAAATGAAAATGAGTCCAAAAATATTCTTATAATCCTCTCTATGATTACAATGTGAAGTGAGCATCGTGGTTTGAAACAATATTTTGAGGATCTCTATGAATCCAGATTATCTCCTACACGTAAATGTATCTCAAACTCTCTACTAAACTCTGCTCTTAGATAGCTAGAAAATTGCATGACTTGATGAATCAGTCTACAATCACCCAGATTAGATCATGTCTTCTAGAAGATCACTGGAACCCCATCACAAAGTCTATATAGATGTCATCAAACTTCCACACCGTCACCTCAAGGGATTGAGCTAAACCTAGGGAGACCATGTGATCCACCTTCACTAGCGGACAAGTGAGTCATCAAGAGACAAAATCTTCTACACACTTCATTATAATTGGCCCCTTGTACTAAATCCATAGGATCTAATACATCATTACCACATCAGGATGTACCACTAAGGGGGTGTATGACACTCCAAGGGGGATGTATGAAACTCCATCAAAATTTCCTCACAGTGTCACCGATATATTTATATATGTGTGTGTGTGTGTGTGTTTATGTATATTTATATGTGTATAAATATATTTATGTTTTTTATATATTTATATTTATGTATAATTATGTATATATTTATATATTTATATTTAATTATATACATTTTTGTATATATGTATATATATATATGTATATGTATATGTATATATATATTTATATTTATGTATATGTATATATATATATATATATTCTGTGTATATTTATAATTATTTATATTTTAATATAATTATATCTATACATTTATATATATATGATTATATTGAATTAAATATATACTTGTATTTATATATATTTAGTTAAAATTTATATATATATATATATAATTTATATATCTTCATAAATATTAATGTATATTTATATGTGTTTGTATATATATATATATATATTTATTTATTTATTTATTTATATTTATATGTGTTTATTAGGGATGAAAAAGGGTACCTAAAAATTGGATACCCACCCTTCCCTAACCCTATTAGATAGGGTTCGAAGGTTACGGTTCAAGTACTTGTGATAGGATACCGAAACCAGTTTATTATTGTTTTTTTATTATTTGTCTTATTTTTTTTAATGTCATTTTGGCAATGGCGTTATCTGTTTTTTTTTATTATTAGTGCTACTGGACTACCATTCTCTTTTTATTATAAAATAATATTTTTACATAAGAATACAGGTGTTGGCTGGCGTCCTGGAACCAGATCGTGGTGGAGGGGGAGTCGTATGGTGATGGGGATGGACAAACCCTTTCAAGTAGACCCATTTGGAAAAAGGTTAGTGCACACATACCTATAAACCCTTCATGTGCCCTCCTTCACCTAAATGGTTCTCCCCCGTCTCACTGCACAGTTATGCCTCCTTGCCGCTAGGTTCAACCACATTCCACCAGCCACAAATATTACTATTATAAAAAGATGATTTTGAATTAAAAATAATAATTTTGAAAAAAAAACTTAATACAACCTAGTCAATAAAGTATTAAAAAACCAAAATAAAAAAGTAAAATAATTTAGGTATTTAAACATGTAATATTACAATAATCAGGTCAGGGTTAGGGTATGATTTTAACAGGTATAAGCTGGTTCATGTAGAATACGACTAGTGTAATATTTATTCAGTTTCAAGGATGGGTTGGCTTAAATGGGTGGGTACACGACCAATTCTCATCCATAGTGTTTATATATGTCATCAAAACTTGACCCATCAGGACCCACCTGGACGACGATAAGTTGACTATGGCACCCAAAGCTCATCTCCAATAAGTTAGGGGTTGACGACAATAATGAAGTACGCATAATACATATATGAGTGGCTTTATCCTAAAGTACTTATAAACATACACTATAAAAAAATGTTTCAAGGCAATTTTTTTGGCATTTAGCGGCAATTTAAACCATCGCTAAATGATGCACATTACTTTATTATAGTGTTGTGTATTTGGGTGTTGGGAATCATTTCAGGGTGACTTTTTATTTAGCGGTGTTTTGTGTAACAACGGTTTAAACCATGCATGCATATGTCATTCATGTCATGCAATAATCTAGCATATTCATATGCATTAGGGGAGATTTGAACACCTTACCTCTTGGCTATTCAGAAATGACTTTACCACTCCATCATGCTCTTCATGTGATGAGAAAACAATATGTGACATACTTATATATATATATATATATATATATACATATAAAAAACAAATAATTATATTAATGAATAATATACAATGAATATATAATAATTGGTAAAAGAAATATAACAAATTAATAAATTATATGTAATAGATAAAAAATAAATAAAAAATAAATACGTAATAAATAAATATTAATTAAATATTAAATAAATGAGAAATAAATAGATGATAAATAATTAATAAATATGAAATATATAAAAATTAGAATTAATTAAATAATAATAAATTGAATAGTAAATAAAATAACTAATAAATAACTAATAAATAAATAACAAATAGATAAAAAATAAATAATAAATAATAAATTAATAATAAATGAATAATAAATAATTAAAATTAATAAATAATAAATAGATAAAAAAATAAAAAATAAATATGTAATAAATAAATATTAGTTAATTATTAAAAAATAATCAAAAATCAAACATCAATAACAAATAATAAATAAATAATAAATAATAAATAATAATAAATTATTGTAAATAATAATACATGATAGTAAATAACAAATAACTAATAATTAAATAATAAATAAATAAAAATTAATTAATAATTAATAATAAATAAAAATAAATAACAATTAACAATCAATAATAAAAAATAAAAATAGATAAATTATAAATAAATAATATCAAACTAAATGATAATAAATTATAATAAATAATCAATAATCAATAATAAATAAATAATAAATAACAAAAAAAGTTATAAATAAATAATAAATAATAAATAATAAATAATGAGTAATTAGTAATAAATAAATAAATACATAATAAATAGAAAATAGAAATACATAATTCATAAATAATAAATAAATAAATTATAAATGTGTAATAATAAATTAATATTAAGTAAATATTCAATTATAAATAAATAAACAATAAATGATAATATGTAATATATAATCAATAATAATTAACAAATAATTAATAAATAAATAAATAAATAATGAGTAATAAATAAATAAAATAAAATAAATATTAAATAAATAAAAATATAATAGTCTATAAATAATCAATAATCAATAATCCATAATTAATAATCAATAATCAATAATCAATAAATAATAAAAATATAAAATTATTAAGTATTAATAAATAATAAATGATAATAAATAATAAATAAGTTATAAAAATATTATAATAAATAAATGATAAATAAATAATAAATAATTCAAAATTCAAAATTCAAAATAAATAATTAATAAGAAATTAAAATTAAATTAATAAATTATAAATAAATAATGAATATAAAATAAATGAAAAATAAAAATAAAATAAATTATATATAATTAATTAATTATTAATTAATTAATAATAAATATATAAACAATTAAAAAAATTCAATAATAAAAAAATTTATAATGAAAAATAAATCAATATAAAATAAATAAGTAATAAATCAATTATAGATAAAATTAATAAATAATAAAAAATTGGCAAATAATAATAGATAAATAATAAATAATAAATAGATAAATAGTTTATAAAAAAGTAATACATTAATAATAGATCAATAATATAAATAAATAAAAAAAATAACAAATAAGTAATAAAAAATATGCAGTAATACATAATTAATTGAAAATAAATATTTAATAATCATTTAAAAATACATAAATAATAAATAATAAATTAATATATAATAAATAATAAATAAGTAAAAAACCAATAACTAATAATTGAATTAATGAAAAAAAATAAAAAAATAAATAATAAATAATAAATAATATACATAAAGACACACAAACACACACACACACACACAAGTAAATATAAAAAAATATATATATAAATATGTGTAAATATTTACATTTTTATATAAATATTGATAAATATTCATAAAAACATATAAATATCCATACATAAATACAATTATGTATAATTTTATATAAATAATGATAAATGTATATAAATTATAAATAAATATAAATAAATGTATAAAAGTACATCAATACATATGTAAATATATTTAATAGATAATAAATCACCAAAAGAGGAAAAACCACAATAACTACAACACTATTAAACCAATAGGAATGTAAATCAGTGGAATGAAATCATAGATGACATAAAAACAAATGAATACACTCTTAAATGAAGATAAAATCTAATCAAATTTTCAAAAAAACAAGATATCCAAACAAAAAAACTCAATTTTGGGGTCTTCAGTGCCTCTTTCAACGTCAAAAAACCAATGAATACCCCCTGGTCAACAGAGCGTAGAGGTCATCCAAAACATTGATTTGATATGTGTTAGATCCTAAATAGACACCCGAATCAAAAGTAATGACCGTCTAAAGTTGATGTTTTATTTTTAACTTTTTCAAAACTATAATAAATTTATTATATTAGTCATTACATAATTATTATATAATGTGATTGTAATTCATTTCAAAAACATCGATTTAACTGGTTGGAATCCAAAACGTACACCTAAATCAAAAGTTCTAGTCATTTGATAGAAAATTTTGATTTTCAACTTATACAAGAGTTAATTTATGTTTTTGATAACTATTAACTAATAATTAAATATAATTAATATTTGACACATTATAATTAATTAAAATTCTAAATAATAAAATATAAATGAATAAAAATAATAAATCATAATTTTCTATTATAAATCATAATTTAATATTTAATATTTAATATTTTTTACATTAATTTATCGACGATTTTTATAAACTACCAGTAAAAGTAAATTTTAAAATTTTAAAAAGAATTAAAAAATGTAAAATATGAGTGGTTTTAAGAACCGCCAGTAAAAAAAGCCGATTTGTTTTCTACAATATTGTCCAGTGGTTTGCAAAACCATCATGAACCCCTTTTTCATGAATTTACTTACACATCACCAAACACCCATATAAATATGAGAGGTAAAACACCATTGACACCATAATGAATGCATAACATTTATCCCATGATAGAGTTTAAGAAAGGTACTGGAAAACATAAACGTCAAATACCAACCATCAAAACTGATGAATGAGTCCATCCTGCTAAGTAGGAGGGGACTATTTTCAATCACAACATCAGGTAAACACCAAGGAATCTCTAGCTAATTATGCTTTGTATCCTCTCGGTCTTCTTAGGACTCCATAAAAATGGATTTTCTCTTTATAAGACACGACATGTGAGGAAATATCCCACACATAGATGAGTATAACATCACTCAATATAAAACCCCAAAAACACCAAACATACAACATCAAGAGAGTAATCAGGTCATCATCACATATGCATTGTCAATTAGAAATTGAGACAAAATGATAAGAAAAAAAATATTATATATACTCATAACAGACTCCAATTCTCAAGAGGTTTAAACCATTCTACCAGCCACAATATTCTTCTTAAGACTTTAGGGTAACGCTCCTCTGGGAGAACACACTCTATGAGCCATGTTGTCACTGATGGTGTACATCTGAGAGGTCATGGTCACTAAACCCACAAAATCAGTATTGAATAAAATGAAAAAGATATCAATACATAAATAGGTGATCACACACAGGGCTCATGGGGGTCACGGCAAACCCCATCTGGAATAACCCACTAAATAGAGGATTAATAAACCAATGTAGGTTTGTCACGCCGATTCCTTAAACACCACCTAGGAAAGATGATATGATAGAGGATCCCACCTTTGTCCTCATAGAGGTATTCATGAAAACTATATCTAAGGCTAACCTGTATAGAGAATCAAAATCCTATATAGAGTATGTAATGTCACATTTTACCCTCATAGAGATAGATCAAGGAAATAAACCCAACTGATACAAGTTCAAATTGAAATAACAAAGGGGATCAACTTTTTATGAACAAAGCAAATGATGTTTATGAGGAATGCATGGTGGGTCTTGTCTGTGAGGGGTCGCCCCCTATCTCACCCTCTCACACAGCATATCTTTCGAAAAATACATGGTGTTTCATTATATAGTACATGACATGTAAAGGTTGTACAACACTAGGTGTACGCCAGCTGACTAAGTTCATGTACCCTGACACGTACCCATGTACTTCTGACTGTTCTTGTGTACACAGTTTGTGCCCGTGTACTTGGTCATGTCTGAGTATCAGGTCATTCTCATTTACTATGGTCGTTCCGACATTCCGAGTCATAAATGTTCATGTATACCCCTAAGGAACACATCGATCCACCAACACTGGGTCACATGGTGTGTGACACAAGTTATGTGGCGTGTGATATTTATCTCTATGCGTATACCCTAGAAATGTAGGATGGGACCACACGACGTGTGTTATTCAGGTTACACATCATGTCGTAGATATTTTTTTAAAAATCCCATAATGGATCACACAACATTCTCATGTTACTTCCACCATTGATTCCACCCTTATAGTCACTAAGGAACTCAGATATGAGGTTCACCAACCTCAATACATCACTGGTGACCAGAATTAATCCATTAATCCACTTGAACCACACCTCCTATCACACCACCATGCCAAGTATCCAAAGCACACTATCAAACATCTCCAATTCTTCACCTGATCATCCTCTATTTTTATAAATTGTGATGGTTTCACCGATCTAGATCATGAACCCTACGGTAATGATCCATTGAGATAAATAAAGACTATGCAATGATTGTTCACCTAGTATTTGTCAAACTATCAACCAAACAAAACACCAATGATGATCACAAGTAGAATGAGGAGAGAAAACCAAAAAATAGGAATGTCTAGAAAAAACCTCAACCATTTTTTGGGTTGAGGTCGATTCATTATTGAAGGGATGATGAAAAAACGGTAAGTAATTAAATAAATTTTATATTTCTATTTCTAAGAAGATAAAACATCAACTAAAAATCATCAATTCAACCTAAAATAAAACAATTAGAAGAATTAATTTTCCTTCAATTTTTGATAATCGATAATGGGATAAAATCCAAAAAAACAACATCCTAACATAGTTTAGTATCAATCATTGACGGAGAAGGAATCTTCATTTTCATCATTGGTTAGATCCTCTGACATCATTGTTGTTGGCAATCCCTCCCGTACTCTGATCATTGATCCATGATCCTGACATCCTTCAATGTTCTGTCATGATCTCCTCTCAAATACCTATGGTTATGCACATAGACCAAGAGTTTTTTCATAAATAAGATTATATGATATGAGGCTAGGTCATTGAAAATAAACAAATAATAAATTTATTTATTTATTTGTCATTTAATATTACACCCACGATAATACAAAAAACAACCACCTAAAGTCGACGAAGATGATGTCACAACTAGGGTAAACCCATATTCCATATTCAATAGTGGTATTATATTTTCTATCTGAGCCTCCATTCAGGATTTATTCTATCATTTTAGGAAAACCATACATCTATTATATAATATATTTAATATTTTTATTATATCGACACCGAGGATCAAAAGGCCTCATAATCTCATGCCATCTCAATGCCAGAATCTAAAAATATTATTTAATATATTCTAAATTTTTACAAGAAAAAATGGGGAAAATACATTTTTCCCACCTTAGGGATATTCATACTAAAAAGTAAAAAACCTACTAAAAAATTTGAGGGTATTGGGCTAACATATGGTTCTCCCACTCCTAGGTTCTCTCCAGAAGATTCTCATGATATCACTGGACATATGGAATGTGAATTTATCATCCTTATAGTATCCTCCCCTATCAATATTTGATCTATATTGGGTACTATACAAAGGTAGTTTCATCCTCTATGTCCATATTTCATTGGTCAATAACATGAGCAGATCATTCACATGCCTCCTCAACTACAACATGTGAATAACATAATGTAACCAATATAATTATGGTGGTAAGTTTGAGTGGTATTACGCCTCACCAACCCTATTTTATATCTGTAAAGGGACAATGAAACACGAAGATAACATTATATCCTAACCAAATATCTTTAATCCACATCAAGGTGAGACCTTCATGAACACATGGTCTAAGTTATCGAACTCTAAAGGACTTTTTCATCGATCTACATAATACCTATAAAGTATTTGGGTAGTCCTCATTTTATTCATGATGATCTAAACCTTCTCTATTATTTATCACACCATGTCTAGGCCCATGAGTTCTAACTCTCTAGGTTCAGACTAGTATAGTGGTGACTTGTAGGGTCTCACGTACAATGCCTCGAATGGTGTCATAACGATGGTGGAATGATTATAGGTTTTGTACAAAAAATTCACAAGGGTATATTATTATCCCAAATATATCAAAAATATGACATTCAATATTACAACATGTCCCCCAGAACATGAATTGTATAATCATTATGTCCATCATCCAATGGGAGAAATTCTGTTCTCAAATGAAATTAAGTCCCAAATGATTCTTGTAATCCTCTCCATAATCGAAATGTAAAGTGAGAATCATGGTCTGGAACAATCATTATGGGAAATATATGAATCTATATTATCTCTTACATGTAAACGAATTCCAAACACTCCACTGAATTCAGATCTCAGATAGCTAGGAAGTGGCCTTACTTGGTGAGTCTCTCTACGATCACCCAAATTGAATCGTGTCTTATAGAAGATCGTGGTAACCCCATAATGAATTCGATATAGATATCACCCCACTTCCACTCTATAACATTAAGGGGTTGAGATAATCTCTTGAAAACCTAGTGCTCCACCATCACCTGCAGAAAAATGAGGTATCAAGAAACAAACTCTTCTACACAATTCTTCTTTCTTGGCCACCAGAACCAATGTCAAAGGTTATGATACAAATTTTCTACATTTTTATGTACCTACAAGGGGGGTGTATAAAACTAAATCAAAAAATCCTCATGAAATTTCACTACTACCATCATACATCTCCAAAAATGTATTATGTGCTTACCACCTTCATAAAATCCATCAGGAGCATTTCCCCGGGATATCTAAATATACAAGGTCTCACTATAGATATCTTCAAGATGAGCTTCACTAACATGTTGTAGGTGTGTTGAGGTAATAGGAACCTATTGTCATTTTTTTCATTATCCTCATCAACAAGGGACAACTAAAACAAGTCTAACTTCTCTAATGCCTCATTCAACAATTGGAAACAAGATCTCCTACTGAGAGCATCTACCACCGCATTCCCCTTCCCATGAGTATTGTCAATATTAAATTCATAATCATAAATAAACTATATATATACCCTCTATATCAAGTTAATACACTTTTAAGATAATATATACTTGATAATCTTATGGTTAGAATAGACAATAAACTACTCATCCATAAGGTATTGTCTCTAAGTATTCAGGGTTAAGACCAATGTTTCCCTCTCTAGATCATGGGTCACATAAATCTACTCACGAGGTCTCAACTATTGATATGTATAAGCTATAAAAAAACTACCTATAAATAATGACACATCCAATACCAGTACCAGAGGTATTGTGGAACACTACAAACTCAATACCCTCCTCTAAAAATCTCAACATGGGAGCACTTGTTGACCTTTTTTTCAACTCTTGAAAAGACTAATGAAAACTTTTTGCACACATAAAAGGCTTCCTGTTATGATTTAAATCATTTAAGTATATCAATATCCTGGATAAATCAAGAATGAATATCCTATATTAGTATTCAAATACAAGAAAGCTCCACACCTCTATCACACTCTTAGGTGGCTCCCAAGCGAATACTTCCTCAACCTACGTTGGGACCACTACTACTCCCAATTCTAAGATGGAATGTCATAGGAAGTGGACCTCTCAAATCCATTTCCAACATATAGAGAGATTCCTATAAATTTAGAACTCTTTAAGTTTGTCTAGAACCATCCAAAAGTATCTTTCACCCTCTTCCATAAACGCTGAGTACACTCTAATGTCATCAATGAATACCACTGCAAACATGACTTAGAAAGAATGAAATGTCTGATTTATAAGTCCCATGAATGATTTTTGAGTGTTAATCACACAAAAAGGAATAAAAATTACTCATAATGTTCGTAGAAACATAAAAATATCATTTTTGTTATATCTATGTATCATACTCAGAGATCATGGTAACCTAATCCAAGGTCAATATTCAAGAACCATCTCTCGCCTACCAACTAGTCTAAGAGGTCATCAATCCTCATTAGTGGAAAATTATTCTTCACAGTAACTTGGTTTAGTAAATGATAATCCACATGAAACCTCAAGCTATCATTTTCCTTTTAATCTAGAAACATTGGGGACACCTAAAGAGAAATATGGGGTCTAAAAAATACCCTTCCTTTTTAAATCTTTGAACTACACCATTAGCTCAAGAATCTCTATGAGATCCATCCTATATGTTTAAGTAGATATGAGGGTAGTCCAAAAGTGAAATTCTATATATAATTATACCTCTTAGTTGGGAGGTAAGCCTGAAATTTCCTCAAAAAATACATCCTCATACTCCGCTACTAGTGTAGGAAACTGAAAGCTCAAACCATCCACTACTCTAAGGGTAACACTAGATAATTATTTATTAAAGGATTATATCTCCATATTCCCAACCCCATCCAAATATTCTTGAAATTCCTTCTCTCTTAGGAAATAAAACATTTTCCTATCAATGAATACACACTACATTCTCTATCTAAGATATTCAATCTAGGTATGAACTAAAAAAAGATAGTCTATATTGGGGATGACGTTTCAAGGTCTCATCGTGATTAAAAAAATGTCCCATGATAATCTCTCTCAAAAAAGAGTTGGTTCACACTATCGACAGAAGTGTGTAATTTATGAATATTTTCCAGTAGGAGTATCTAAAAATAAAGGTCGAGTCAAAAACTAAAATGGGAGATCTAGGTATCAAAAAATAAGTGTATCAAGTAAGGAGAATCTCGCACTCATGTCTAGCAATATTATAGGTAATGTAGAAAAGGTAAAAGTTGTACCTTGAATCACTCTTCCAGCCTTTGGTACGTAAGCCTCTGGGACCAATAGCATCCCACATCCATGAACACTATCTTCATAATCCTGGAATAGACCTCTTAGGGGTGGAGGTGGTGGAAATATTCCAATGTTCTAGTCACTTCCTACTTCTCTCAAAGATCCTCTTTCATGTCCTTTAACCTACTAACATCCTTACTCCACATGTTTCCTCTAACTTGGAATCCCATAAACATTCTAATTGTCTACATCACAAGAGGTAAGACAATACCATGTGATATATCCACGTGAATCAAAGGCACAACAATGCCTCTTCCTCAGTAGATTGAGCTATCTTTGAGGTATTCATGAATGTTTAATCCTCATGTTCCATCAACTACATTGCATTCCTGTTGTCATCGGATCCTGAACACCCCATACCCCAAGTGATCACTAACACAGAAGCTAAAAACACATGATTGAACCATGTGTGTCATCATCAAACACAAAAATATCCATTAATGGCTCAGCATGACATGATTCATCCAAATAAACCACCAGAGGCGTGTCTATATACTAATAAATGGTAGGAAGCCCCACATGTTTTCCACAAAAATCGATTTCCTCCTCATGACCAAGCCCCATCATAGAGGCATCATTACCCATAGGATTAAACTCTCAAATATCTTATAGAAACCTCACTAAATTTCTTCATGGAAACATCTTATAATAATATAAGATATACCACAGTCAAGGATTATATTTGGGGTGATAAATCAAGAAATACTTTGAAAAAAACAATCAATTACTACATGTTTCTTGTTCCAATGTTTTCCTTGCAACTAGTGACTATATATATTGAGTAAACAAGAAGGTTATCAATGTTCTACTGAGTGGATATATTGGATTCTACATAAAAAATGTATTCCATGGCTTTAGATCCAAACTCAAAACACAGTAACAGTGTTCTATTATTTCCCAAACCAAACCTCGGATCAAGATAATCTCTAAAATATGGTCCAAGAATGAAACTCTTATAATACCTCTCTAAACTGACCATACCCACCAGGGATCATCTGTAGAGTGATAAGCTGAGTTTGACAACCCATGACTACATATAATAGGAAGGGGATGGAGAAAATCACTGAGTAGGCACACCATGCACATGGGAGGCCATATCCTAAAGTACCTATACACATGAAAATATCTCCAAACACCCTAACAATTCTGAAAGGTAAAAAACCATTAACACCATAATACATGAATAACATATATACCACATAAAAGTACAACAAAAGTATTAGAAACCATAATATCCAAATATAATCCCACCAAAGACTAATAAAATAGTATAACCTACTATGTATGGGGGGAATGATTTTAATCACAACACTTCGTACAAACCGCATTCATTCTAGATCACTATGTTATTCCTTCTCTTGGTCCTCCAAGTACTTTGTAAAAAGGCATATCGTCTCCCTAAGACATGACAAGAGCGGTAAGATCACATGCATGGGTGAGAATAACAATACCCATCAAGACACCTTGAAATCACCAAACATACAACATCAAGAGAGTAATCAGATCTTCATCACATATTCATGTGAAATAGAATATGAGACATAAAAATAAGAACAAAATCTGAGATATACTCACAACAGTCCCCAAGTATTTGGAGGTCACAACCATACTATCAGCCACATGATTCTTCTCGTGACTTCAGGGTAACACTCATTCAGTAGAACTCTCTCTACAATACATGATATCACTGATAGAATAAATCTGATAGGTCATGATAATTGATCCTCCCCAAAATAATTACTCTCAAAAACTCTAGATATATCTATAAAAAGATATATGATCACGCCTAGGGTTCATGGGTGACACCACAAACTGTATTTGGAATATCCTTCTAAGAAGAGGATCATATTCTCGTATAGGTTACTCCTGAAGATCCCTCAAAACCTGCGTAGTGAAGATGATACAATAGAGGATCCCACCTTGGGCCTCAATAATGGATTCATAAAAATCTATCGAAAGATAACTGATAGATACTATCAAAACCCTATAGTAATGATATAATTCATCATTATACCCTCACGGTGATGGATCAAGGGAACACACCAAACATATAAGGCCCCAGCATTAAACCTTACTTAATCTTGAGTTATTACAAGATTACACATTGAGGATCTTTTCGGGTTTAGAGTTTTAGAAAATTAGATCATAAAACTTGCATTACATTCCACATACAAACAATGTGGTTACATAAAGATAGTATTCATCTTTCCCATAAATGGACACATATTTAAAATAAAACATGGATTCTTTCTTGACACTTCTTTGACACTATCATCATATCATGTACCTTTCCCTTGACCTGTGAAAAACATTAAAAAAACTTGGGATGAGCATAAAAAGCTCAGTAAGGGATATAAAAATATATGGAATGGAAACATGGGTGCATATATACATAAGAATGAAATCATAATTTACCCATAAAACATAAGCATTTTAACATACCTCATCAAATCATGAATAAATAATAGAAATCATAAGACATAAAGTTAACTTGAGGCATTCATAACATTATTACATAGGGAGTAACCTTCTTGGTTACGTTTGGAATACCAATCACAGTATATTCCCTAAATCTCTTCAGAGAAACCTTAACGTTTCACTCCTTCGCGTTACCCAATGCATTGGAGAGCTATATCGGGCTCACCCGCCCTTAGTTTATCACGAAACCACCCGTCTTCATAATAATGCCCAAGAACCTCAACATAATCGTATCACATACAACGTGCATAAAGGAAACATAACATTCCCACCTTTAAATCACAAGATATCAATACAACACATTGATATAAAAACATTATGAAAACCATTTTCAATACCAAAATAAAAGAAAAGTAAATCATGGTATTTATTTTTCTTTTAAAAAGAAGGTATGTCTTGTAGAGGAAGCTGAAACTCAAATAATGGTCACGGCGGCGGAGAAGTTTTTGTCACCGCATACGTACGACAAAAACATTCCCTTTTTTCATTTAGTAAACTCTTCGTATAAAAAAGATTCCATTTGAATAAATGTAAAAGTCAAAGGGTTTTATACACCATATAAAAGAAGGTTGTGTATAAAACAAAATATGCCTCAATGAAAGGAGATTGAGACGAAGTCCCATACCTCGGGTTCGACTTGACTCGGTCGTTCTTCAATCTCCTGAATAATAAACTTGAGTTAATTTCTACTTGTCTAAGAACCTTTTTCAAGTTCATTATTCCTTTTATATCACTTATTTCCATGTCATGAACACTATGTAATTATTTAAGTTAATAATGGTCGTTTTAACGATCATTGGTACTTGAGTAAAAAATAAGCCCTTTATAATTACAAGTTGTTCATGTATCCATTATATCCAGAATGGTATTCATGATGTAGATATAATATATGTCATATATATCCAGTACATTCATGCATTTATAATATTACATAACCATTTATAGGTAAGAAATGAAATGCTCCGTTCATGGAGACAGTAAGCCGTACATACGCATGAACGCTACTTTCATTTCTATTTCGTATTTTATAGAATGGAATCACAATTATATAAAGTTATATTATAATTCCAGTGTAATATCATATAGAATATCATAACTCCATATTTTATACATCCCACATATGGTATTTAACGAATCAAATCACTTTGAGGGGGCGGTAGTCCGCACTTCCTTAAATGAAGATATCGCGTTTACCCATAATGGGAACCATAAAGGTGTGCCCAAAATGAAAAATACAGAAGCTTAAGGAAAACATAAACATATTATATATCATATATAAATATATTTTCATCTTAATGTCCACCTTTGAAGGTGTTAAAATAATTTTGAACAATCATCGTTTTGGGAGACAGAAATTCGCCATCCACGGAAACAGTATGTTCTTTAACCATTAGATGTAGGTGTGTGTAAGTGTAGCTTTAATAATTCTTATAACAACATCCTAGTATATTGAAGATACTGGAGTTGTTACAAATTAAATTAATAAAAATAGTTTAGGGGGTTGGAGAAGCAAAATAAATAAAAAGGACTCAAGTGAAGACATTACCTTAAAATCGGGTAACTCCCTTTGGTTTGAGATCAAAGGCTTCCTTGGAAAGACTTATACCCAAAGTGAGGCTTCAAGGAGTAAGAGAGGGAAGTGGAGAGACAAAATGGGCCAGGTTTGGCCGATCCAAAGGCTTTGGAAGTGTGGGTAAGGAGGTATAGGTGGGGGCCTTTTATAAGAGGAGAGGAGGGGCACTCTTGGAAAGTAAAGAAATGTTACTTTATTTTCAAATGGGTTTTGGATTTTAAAGGTCTCACATTGATATAATTCGAGGATAAGGTAATAAGGGTTCTAAATATACCCACCCAATAGGTTTTGGATATGTGTAGGTCTTATATTTTACATTATCTTCCCATTTTATTTAAATCGTCAAATAATGAGGTCATCGTTGCATCATTATGATGTCATAAATAATTTAATTTATTTAATGTCTAAAAATTATAAAAAAACTACTACGATGTAGAAACTATTTTTAGCTTTCCAATGACTATTTATAGTCCAAAAGATCATTTGTGTAGACAATGTTAATAATATTTTACTTAGGTGATACATTCTTTGTTACATTTAACATTCTTTAAAAAATAAAAAGATAAAAAGTCACTTTCTCACAAAAGTGATTTCATGGGGCCCCCAAGTTTGGAACAAGCCATCCCATGGTCGTCCATGAGACAACCAGTAGCCTCAGGACACATTTTGGTGTCATTTTGTTATTATTATGATATTATTTTATTATCCTTAACTACCTGATTACTCATTAATCAAGATAATTAAAGATAATTACCGTCGTTACTATTCATAATGTCACAAAACAAAAGATTCTTAATTACATAATTTGGACCTTCTGATTCAAAATATGTAATCCATTTTACCAAATTGCAAACACATAAATTATAATAATGGATTTAAAATTAATTCCCGTTGTCAAAACAAATAGAGGGTTTTTTTGAAACAATATCTATGAAAAGTTTTGCATTAGTTTATGACCAATTTCAAAGTGAAATTAATCCTAATGACCACCATTGGATTAAATGGTAAAAATATATTCATATTAAACTTTAAGACCAATTAAAAATATAATCTAACCATATAATTAAATTAAATGAAAAAGAAGCTTTGATGTAAAATGCAGTATTTTTCACTATTCATTAAAAATGAACATTGTCAGAAAAATACCAAAAATTTATCCAATGTAAATTTCAATGTCTCAATCATAATGAATATGTTTATTTTGACAAATATAGATTATAAAATTTTCAAAAGTTTGATTTAAAAAGGGTTTTCCATCAATAGGCAATAAAACAATCTTTTAAGAATATTAGTGTATTTCATGCTTAAGATTGGATTTATTTTCATTTTAAGCCTCTAAAACACTATCTAATTCATTAATAGAAATAGATAAAAATATTTATTATTCATTACTTAATTGGGATGTTACATCCTTCCCCCTTTTGAAAATTGTGTCCCCGCAATTTATTTACTTATCAAATAAATAGGGGTACTTATCCCTCATTGCATTTTCAGATTCCCATGTTGCCTCTTCCATCATGTGGTTTTTCCACAAAACCTTTACCTAATTAATCACCTTATTCTGTAACAATTGCTCCCTGTGGTCAAGAATCTGGACCGGTTGTTCCTCATAAGATAGGTTCTCTTCCAGCTGAACTACCTCTAGACTCAAAACATGAGATGGATTTGGCATGTACTTTCTCAGCATCGAAACATGAAAAACATTGTGTGCCTGAGATAAACTCGGAGGTAAAGCCACCTGGTATGCAAATGATCCAACTCTCTCTAGAATTTCATATGGTCCAGTGAACCTTGGACTCAGCTTAGCTTTCTTACCAAATCGCATCACACTTTTCCATGGTGAGACTTTGAGAAAAACATGACCACCTACCTCAAAAGTTAGATCCTTCCTCCTGTTCTCTGCATAACTCTTCTACCTACTCTAAGCTGTTCTCATGTGTTTCTGTATCAGCTGAACTTTTTCTGCCAACTCTTCTTCCAATTCTGGTCCCATCAACTTCCTTTCACCCACTTCATCCCAGAAAGCTAGAGTTCGACACCGCTTCCCATATAATACCTGAAATGGTTCCATCTGTATACTAGAATGAAAACTGTAATTATATGAAAATTCAACCAAAGAAAGATGTTGGTCCCAACTTCCCTAATAATCCATCGAACAAGCTCGTAGAATATCCTCCAAGGTCTGAATTGTTCATTCCGACTGCCCATCTGATTGAGGATGAAATGTTGTACTAAAATTTAATTCAGTACCCAATGACTTCTGAAGGCCTTTCCAAAAGTTAGAAGTGAACCTGGGATCACGATCAGATACAATGGAGAGAGGAACTCCATGTAACCTGACTATCTCTTTAAGATACAAACGGGAAAGTTGATCTAGGGAAAACGTATCTCGTATAGCAAGGAAATGAGCAGATTTGGTCATGCGATCAACAATAACCCAGATTGCATTATTACCTCGAGATGTCTTCTGTAATCCCACAACAAAGTCCATGGATATATTCTCCCATTTCCACTCTGACAATGGTAAAGGCTGAAGCATCCCTTTGGGAAACTACTGCTCTGCTTTAACCTGCTGACAAGTCAAACACTTCACAGTAAAATCATAAATATCTCTTTTCATTCCATCCCACCAGTAATACTCCCGAAGATCTTTATACATCTTAGTACTGCCTGGATGAACTGAAAACGGAGAACTATGAGCTTCACATAACAACTCTCTCTTCAACTGTGAATCAAAAGGCACCCACAATCTCTTCCCAAATCTCAAAACGCAATCATTATCAATGTTGAATTCAGGCAACGTACCTTTCTGAACCAGCTCTACCTTTTTCTGCAACTCACTATCTTGCTTCTGTGCTTTCTTGATTCTATCTGATAGAGATGATCTCACTGATACCTGAAACAAAAGAAAATAACTTCCTACACCAACAACTTCTATGCCAAATTTCATCAAATCCTTAACCAAAGGATCACGTTCCAAACGCAAAATTGCTAATGAAGCATTACTTTTTCAACTCAAAGCATCAGCCACTTTATTTTCCTTTCCTGGATGGTAATGAATTGTACAATCATAATCCTTGATTAATTCTAGCCATCTCCTCTGTCTCATGTTTAATTCTTTATGAGTGAATATATACTTTAAACTTTTTTTATCGGTATATATTTCACACTTTACTCCATACAAATGATGCCTCCAAATTTTTAAAGCAAAAACAACAGCAGCTAATTACAAATCATGTGTAGGGTAATTTACCTCATGAGCTTTCAACTGACGTGAAGGATAAGCAATTACCAGATCATTCTGCATTAGGACACAACCAAGTCCTTTCAATGAATCATCACTGTATATAACAAACTCACCATTCCTGGAAGGTAGTTCCAAAACTGGAGAATTCACCAATATTCTTTTCAATTCTTGAAAACAATCATCACATTCTTTTGTCCAGATAAACTTAACACCCTTCCGAGTCAGCTTAGTCATTGGACTAGATATCCATGAAAAATTTCTAACAAACCTTCGGTAATATCCTGCCAAACCAAGGAAACTACGAATCTCTATTACATTTGTGGGTCTTAGCCATTCTTCAACAACCTTTGTTTTTGCAGGATCAACGGTTATCCCATCTTTAGAAACAATGTGACCAAGGAAAGAAATTTGTTGCAACGAAAACTCACACTTGCTGAATTTTCCATTTAGTTTATTTTATTTTAAGGTTTGCAAGATAACCCTTAAATGTCTTTCATGCTTCTCTTTACTTTTAGAAAACACCAAAATATCATCAATGAAAACCACCACAAACTTATCCAAGAACTCATGGAAAATTCTATTCATTAAGTCCATGAATACAGCAGGTGCATTGGTTATCCCAAAAGGCATTACTACAAATTCATAATGGCCATATATTGTACGGAACGTGGTCTTCGGAACATCTGCTTCCTTTACCTTCAGCTGATGGTACCCTGATCTCAAGTCAATCTTTGAAAAATACTGAGCTCCCTGGAGCTGATCAAACAAATCATCGATATGAGGCAAAGGATATTTGTTCTTAACAGTGATATTATTCAAGGCTCTATAGTCAATGCAAAGTCTCATTGAACCATCTTTATTTTTAACAAATAAAACAGGATCACCCCATGGTGATGTGCTAGGTCGAATGAAACCTTTCTCTAATAAATCTTGTAATTGATCCTTCAACTCTAAAACTTCAATTTGAGCCATTCGATAAGTGGGTTTTGAAATTGGCTTATCATCAGGAAATAAGTCAACAGTAAACTCAACTTCCCGATCTGGTATTATTCCAGGCAACTCATCAGGAAAAACATCTGGATACTCATTTACCACTGGCACATCATTAATCTGAACAGTTCCTTTATTTTCAACGATGTGTTCAAGGTAACATTCATTTCCATCTTTTACAAGTTTCTTGGCCTCTTGATAAGTTATCAAAAGTAAGGGTTCATTCTTGTACACAAACTGAAATTCTTTCTGAAAAAAAAACTTCTTTAGCTCTACATTTAATCTTAGCATGGTAAATAGAGAGCCAATCCATACCCAGGATAACATCAAACTCTACTAGAGGTAGAACAATAAGGTTTACAAGTAGGTTCTTTCCACAGATAAGGATAGGAAGATTCTTATAAATTATTTTTGCCTTAACATTTCCCCCAGGTGTTTTTACCACAAGTTCAGGAGTCATTTCTTGAGATGGTATTCCCATTTTACTAGAAAAGGTTTCAGAGATGAAATAATGTGTAGACCCTGAATCAAACAACACACTAGCATAATCTGAAAAAACAAACAAAGTACCTGATACAACTTCATTTGATGGACCGGCATCTGTTGAAGTAGTTGCAAAGGATTTCACCACCCCTTTCTTCTTGTAGTCTAACTGATTCCCATCACTCAAGCTCTTTTTCGGACACTCGTTTGCATAGTGATCCATCTCATTGCACTTAAAACATTTCACCAACTGTAAATCAAATTTGGTCTTACCTTCACCTTGATCTTTTTCAGTGCAATCACGAGCCTTATGTGCCATCTTACCACATCGGTAGCACTTTCCAGAATTCAGAAGACATTCCCCAGCATGCCTTTTGCCACATTTATCACTAACTGGAAACTTAGTTTTCTTACCATCAGACTTTTTTGAATAATTCTTACCTTTCTCCTGCCACCTCGGTCTCTTCTTCTGTTGGTTGTTATAGAACACTTGATCATCGGCAAAATCCATTTCCACCTTCTCAGCACATCGAACAAGCTTTTCATAACTTTTAAACTCACGAGAATCTAATGCCCTTCAATATTTTGGCTTTAATCCTGAGTAAAAATGATTGATTTTACTATCAAGGTCTCGGATAAAATTTGGAGAATACCATGCCAATAGAGTAAACCTTTCTTCATAGGTAGCCACTGAGTCTTCCTCTTGCCTCAATTCAAAGAATTGTTTTTCCATCCTAAGTCAAACAGCCTTAGGAAAATACTTTTAAAGAAACATACCTTTGAATTCATCCCAGTCGAGAGCATCAATCTCATCAGCGTCCCTGATATTTTTAACCATCGACCACCACTGATCTGCTTCACCATCCAAACGGTAAATAGCAAGACTAACATTTTGATTGTCTGAACACCCCATGACATCGAAAATCTTCTCCAGTTATTTAATCCACCCTTTAGCTAGCACATGGTCAGATGATCCTCTGAATGATGGGGGATGTTGCCTCATGAAATGTTCCACCACTGACATGTTCCTCTGTGGTTGATCTGACTGATCTCGTGTATGGATACCACCGCCATTTATCGCTTGAGTCAACTACACCATTACTGCAACAAACTGTTCAGTTCCAATTCCTACCATCTCAGGATGCTGATTTGGAAGGTTATTTCCTTCTACATGCCTTCCTAGCACTGCTTCCCTGTTTCCTCTGCAGAAAACCATTCTGAACAAACATGTCTTAGATGAAGCAACATGGTAATATTCAAATGCTATATCATTTCAAAAAAAAATTTGGATAATCATTTAATAGAATTCTAACTCCTAAAGTTATCTAAACTGACCTATAATACCAACTATAAGGCCCCAGCCTTAAACCTTACTTAATCTTGAGTTATTACAAGATTACACATTGAGGATCTTTTCGGGTTTAGAGTTTTAGATAATTAGATCATAAAACTTGCATTACATTCCACATATAAATAATGTGGTTAAATAAAGATAGTATTCTTCTTTCCCATCAATGGAAACATATTTAAAATAAAACATGGATTCTTTATTGAAACTTCCTTAACACTATCATCATATCATGTACCTTTACCTTGATCTGTGAAAAACATTTCAAAAAAACTTGGGATGAGCATAAAAAGCTCAGTAAGGGATATAAAAATATATGGAAAGGAAACATGGGTACATATATACATAAGAATGAAATCATACTTTACCCATAAAACATAAGCACTTTAACATACCTCATCAAATCATGAATAAATCATAGAAATCATAAGACATAAAGGTAACATGAGGCATTCATAACATTATTACATAGGGAGTAACTATCTTGGTTACATTTTGAATACCCATCACAGTATATTCCCTAAATCTCTTCAGAGAAACCTTAACGTTTCACTCCTTCGCCTTACCCAATGCATTGGAGAGCTATATCGGGCTCACCCACCCTTAGTTTATCACGGAACCACCCGTCTTTATAATAATACCCAAGAACCTCAACATAATCGTATCACATAAAACGTGCATAAAGGAAACATAACATTCCCACCTTTCAATCACAAGATATCAATACAACACATTGATATAAAAACATTATGAAAACCATTTTAAATACCAAAATAAAATAAAAGTAAAACATGGTATTTATTTTTCTTTTAAAAAGAATGTATCGCTTGTAAAGGAAGCCGAAACTCAAATAATGGTCACGGCGGCGGAGAAGTCGTTGCCACCGCATACGTACGACAAAAACATTCCCTTTTTTCATTTAGTAAATGCTTCGTATAAAAAAGATTCCTTCTGAATAAACGTAAAAGTCAAAGGGGTTTATACACCATATAAAAGAAGGTTGTGTATAAAACAAAATATGCCTCAATGAAAGGAGATTGAGACGAAGTCCCATACCTCAGGTCCGACTTGACTCGATCGTCCTTTAATATCCTGAATAATAAACTTGAGTTAATTTATACTTGTTTAAGAACCTTTTTCAAGTTCATTATTCCTTTTATATCACTTATTTCCATATCATGAACACTATGTAATTATTTAAGTTAATAACGGTCGTTTTAACGATCATTGGTACTTGAGTCAAAAATAATCCCTTTATAATTACATGTTTTTCATGTATCCATTATATCTAGAATGGTATTAATGATTTAGATATCATATATGTCATATATATCCAGTAAATTCATGCATTTATAATATTACATAATCATTTTGAGGTAAGAAATGAAATGCACCGTTCATGGAGACGGTAAGCCGTACGTATGCATGAACGCTACTTTCATTTCTATTTCGTATTTTATAGAATGGAATCATAATGATATAAAGGTATATTATAATTCCAGTGTAATATCATATATAATATCATAACTCCATCCTTTATACATCCCACATATGGTATTTAACGAATCAAATCACTTTGAGGGGGCGGTAGTCCACACTTCCTTAAATGAAGATATCGCATTTACCCATAATGGGAACCATAAAGGTATTCCCAAAATGAAAAATACAGAATCTTAAAGAAAACATAAACATATTATATATCATAAATAAATATAGTGTCATCTTAATGTCCACCTTTGAAGGTGTTAAAAGAATGTTGAACAATCATCGTTTCGGGAGGCAGAAATTCACCATCCACGGAAACAGTATGTTCTTTAACCATTAGATGCAGGTGTGTGTAAGTGTAGCTCGAATCCTTCTTATAACAACATCCTAGTATATTGAAGATACTGTAGTTGTTACAAAAGAAATGAATAAAAAGAGTTTAGGGGGTTGGAGAAGCAAAATAAAACAAAAGGACTCAAGTGAAGACATTACCTTAAAATCGGGTAACTCCCTTTGGTTTGAGCTCAAAGGCTTCCTTGGAAAGACTTATACCCAAAGTGAGGCTTCAAGGAGTAATAGAGGGAAGTGGAGAGACTAAATGGGTAGGTTTTGGCCGAGACATAGGCTTTGGATGTGTGGGTAAGGAGGTAGAGGTGGGGGCCTTTTATAAGAGGAGAGGAGGGGCACTCTTGGAAGGTAAAGAAATGTTACTTTATTTTCAATTGGGTTTCGGATTTTAAAGGTCCCACATTGATATAATTCGAGGATAAAGTGATAAGGGTTCTAAATATACCCACCAAATAAGTTTTGTACATGTGTAGGTCTTATATTTTACATTATCATTCCATTTTATTTAAATCGTCAAATAATGAGGTCATCGCTGCATCATTATGATGTCATAAATAATTTAATTTATTTAATGTTTAAAAATTATTGAAAAAAATACTATGATGTAGAAAATATTTTTATATTTCCAATGACTATTTATAGTCCAAAATATCATTTATGTAGACAAAATTAATAATATTTTACTTAGGTGATACATTCTTTCTTACATTAACATTCTCTAAAAAATAAAAAGATAAAAAGTCACTTTCTCACAAAAGTGATTTCATGGGGCCCCCAAGTTTGGCACAAGGAATCCCATGGTCGGACATGAGACAACCAGTAGCCTTAGGACACATTTTGGTGTCATTTTTGTATTATTATGATATTATTTTATTATCCTTAGCTACCCGATTACTCATTAATCAAGATAATTAAAGATAATTACCGTCGTTACTATTCATAATGTCCAAAAACAAGAGTCTTAATTACATAATTTGGACCTTATGATTCCAAATATGTAATAAATTTTACCAAATTCCAAACACATAAATTTCAATAATTGATTTAAAAATAATTCCCGTTGTCAAAACAATTAGCGGGTTTTTTTGAAACAATATCTATGAAAAGTTTGGCATTAGTTTATGACCAATTTCAAAGTGAAATTAATCCTAATGACCACCATTGGATTAAATGGTAAAAATATATTAAGATTACACTTTAAGACCAATTAAAAATATAATATAACCATATAATTAAATTAAATGAAAAAGCAGTTTTGATGTAAAATGCAGTATTTTTCACTATTCATTAAAAAATGAACATTGTCAGAAAAATACAAAAAAATTATCCAATGTAAATTTCAATGTCCCAATCATAATTAATATTTTTATTTTGACAAATATAGATTATAAAATTGTTCAAAATTTTGTTTTAAAAGGGGTTTTCCACCAAAAGGCAGTAAAACAATCTTTTAAGAATATTAGTGTATTCCATGCTTAAGATTGGATTTATTTTCATTTTAAGCCTCTAAAACACTATCTAATTCATTAATAGACATAGATAAAAATATCTATTATTCATTAATTACTTGGTATGTTACAAAACTGATTCTTTTAAAAATTAAAGAGATGGACGACCTCAAATTTCCATAGAAAAAGTACATGGAGTGTACTAAGAGTATACAACATGTCTTTTCTGCTCTGGGGTTTCCCGTGTCCTACCCTCTCACATGATGTGTATTTCACAAAATAAATCATGTGTATTTTTATACTAAATAGTGTGTAGACTTAGGATTGAACATAGTATGTGCCACCTACCTAATTCTGTGTACCATGGCATGTACCCATATACTTCAGTTCTTACCCATGTAAACTGGATGTCCCCATGTACCTATCTATATGTGAGTACTAGGTCATATGCGTGTACTCTTTCTCATATTCCAGGATGTGTACATGATTGTGTTCCCCTAGGGTAAAATTCGATCTTCCAACACTGGGTCACATGATGTGTGACATGTGTCACACATCATGTCATATTTTTATTTGTGTGTAAATCCTAGCATCGTCGTTGTAGACCACACATTGTGTATTATTTTCACTACACATAATGTAGTTGATATTTTCTTAGATATCATAGAATGGATCACTCATGTAACTTGAATCACTTCTTCCCCTGATTCCACCCTAATATTCACCAAGGAACTTAAATATAATTCCAAATGACCTCAATCTGTTATTGGTGATCAGAATCTAGCCATCAATCTACTTTAAACACACCTCCTATCGCATAGCCATGCTGAGACACCAAAGACTGCTGCTAAGGATCTCCAATTCCATACCCAGTCATTCTCCCTTATTGAATACCATGATTGTTCCCTCGATCTCGATCCTGAACCATGTGGTGATTATCTATTATGACAAAAAAGTATTTTCAATGACCATTCACCAGGTTTTTTTTGAACCAACGAACAAACAAAACACTAATGATCACTGTATGTAAAATGAGGAGAGAAACCCACAAAATAGATATGTGAGGAATAAACCTCATCTATTGTTCAAGTTTCCCTTGATTTATTGTCACAGGGATGCCAAACAAATAGGTCAAAATAAACGCATTGTTAAATTCTTACTTCAAGGACGATAACCCATCAATCACAAATGATCTACCGGCCTACAAATCAAACTGTTTTAAAAATTAATTTGAGTTCGATGCGGGTTAATCAAAAATGAGATAAAACCCACAAAACAACATCTAACTACAAGTTAGTGTTGATTATTGAAAAATAAAGGATTTTTGTTATCATCCTTGAAGAGATCCTAGAACTACATTATAGTTGTCTATACTTGTGTTACTCTGATCATTGATCCATGATCTTGATTCCCCCCAATGATCCTACATGATCTCATCTCAAATATCAGGGTTATATTTATAACCCTAAGGTTTTGTCATATATAAGATTATATAAGAGGAGGCTAGTTCATGGAAAATAAAAAATACTAAATTAATTAATCATTTGATACTCATCCCATAAATATACAAAAACTAACCACCCGATGTCGATAAAGATGATGTCGTACTTAGGTGAAACCCGTATTCTAGATTCAAAGGAAGTCTCAGATTTCCCATCTAAGTCACCATTCAGGATTTATTCCATCATTTTAGGAAAACCATGTGCACATGATATAATATATTTAATAGTTTTATTTTATCAACATTGAGGCTCACCGAGCCTTAGAATCTCACGTCGTCTCAGCGTCTGGCTTCTAAAATATTCATTAATATATTCCAAATACTTACAAGAAAAACATGGACGTTACATATATTTATATATATTATGTGGGTATATATATATATATATGCATATTTATATGTGTTTTTATATATATTATGTGTGCATATATATTATACTTATATATATTATATCGATATATAAATATATTATGTGCATATATATATATATATTTAGATATATATATATATATGTTATGTGTACATAAAAATATATTATGTCAGTATATATATGGAAATATATTTATATGTTCATATATATGTATATATGATTTAATATAATACTACTTAATTATATATATATATATAATTTTATACACATTTTTTTGTATTTTTATATATTATATATTTTTTATATATTTTTATATATTTTTATGTATTATGTCACGACCCGTCCTCGGGGCCCGTGCCATAACTACCCCAAGCCCGCCTTCCATAAGCCAGGGGCTGGCGACTAGAACCAAGGCGTAAATCCCAGTAAAAAGGGAAGGCATTGCCTTTGTAAAGTAAACAAACACCACAGAGCAAGAAAAAGTAGAAGTAAACACTAAGAAAGAACTGAGTACAACAGTAAGTGCGGAAAAGTAAGTGGGCCAGAATACAAACCCAAACTAAAAGTAAAGTACAACTGGAAGGGATAACAGAAACTAAAAAGTAAAGCCGCAACACCGAGCTGTCCACTGGAAATACCACCTGAAGGGTGGGTATAGATAGCCTCCACTGCTCCTCGGGTCCAGCCGACCGCTCTGAGTACGTCCCGCCTAGTGGTCCACCTCCAGGAACCGTCCTACTCCGCAAGCTTCAACCATGATCAGCGCTGCCCGTCGTCTGTAACCAACACAACGTAGTGTGGGCAGAGCCCATGTAGTGGTGAGTATAAGCTACTTAGTAGGGACACCGAGACCCACGAAGGTCTCCCAGAATCCACAAAGGATAATCCACAAAGGAAAGATACAATCATGAAGTAACATCCGACACTGCTTAGGTATATGCCCATACATATACCTAAGTCATCAATTCTTGTACACTCCAAATTTCGAGCCCAAGTAAAACTCAGTCCACGCAGGAAAGAAAAAATTAAATCCACACAAGATAGCACAACACAATCCACAAAGGAAAGCAAGACAGGATTCAGCTCACACAAGAATACTTCTTTATATGATGATAAAGATGACCAGATATTTCCACTAATTCATCTAAGTCGTCGGACCCACAAAGGATCGATAGGTACTAACCCCTGCAATGACCCAAAAAGGATCTGACCCACAAAGGATTTATAGGAAACTAACCCCCGCAATGACCCACAAAGGATCTGACCCACACAGGATCGATAGGTAACTAACCCCGGCAAAGACCAACACAGGATCAGACCCACACAGGATCTGTAGGTGCTGGCCCACACAAGACCACTGAGCGTTGACCCACACAGGATCGAACCCACACAGGATCTGTAGCACTTACCCATGTAGGATTGCTGAGTGTTGTAGTCGTCGTTGTCGAATCCACTGAGGATCTCTGCACAGTCGTCGTCGTCGCAGTCGCAAACGCAGCTAGCTCTAGGGTTCCCGCACACAGCAAGTTCGTTCGGGAGGGTCCGCTCCACGAGCCGAGAGACTGATACATCAACTGACACCTAGTCCAGAGTTGATGTATCCAAAATATTTGTATCGTCAACAGGAACTCAACGTCGTAGAGGGCGCGTCAATCGGACGCCCGGTCTGAGAGTTATTGGCTTTTTCATTCCAAGAGACCGGTTGGTTTTTAAGGAAAAACCAACCCGACCGTACCCCACCTCTTTCCAAACCTCGGGCAGAGTAAGCCAAAAGATCCGTCTCAATTAGACTAATTCAACAAAGTCGATGGCACGTCAATCGGACGTCTCAGGCTCAAGATATAAGTGTTTCCGCTCCGAGGGCCCGGTTGGTTTCGTGTACGAACTAACCCGGCCAAACCAAAAGTACTCCTAAACCTTGAGTGAGATATACCGAAACGACCGTCTCAATCCAAGGATCACATCGCCACTGACGGCGCGTCAATCGGAGGCCCGTAGCTCAAGATACAGGCAAAACACCAAAAAGGTCCAAAAATGGGGGGGGGGTCTGGGCCCGGGCCGACCCGGCCCAACCCCCCCGGGTCGGCCCGAACCGGTTCGACCCTACCCGGGTCCGGGTCTGACCCGGCCCGGCCTGGGCGTGACCCGGCCCGGCCGGCGGGGGCGCAGCCCGGCCGCCAGGGGACGGCTCGGCCGGTTACGGCCGAGCGTCACGGGGGGCGTGCTACCCCCGCATGAGAGTACCGCTGACCCGCGTGGGGCCGCCCTTGCCAGCGGATGCGGCAGCCAGCCGCGTCCCATCTCCCACCGGACCCGTGCGGTCGCGGGTCTGCCTGCCGCCACGGCGGTTCTCCTCGGCGGCGCGCCGGGCGCCGCCGCCTTTTGCCACCGGCGCCGTCGTGCCGGCGTGGCACGCTGGTGGTCTGCTCCGCGGACCACCGGATGAGTTCCGGTGGTCAGAAATCCATGTTGTCTACGCCAAAAGTCCTCCCGAGGTCCGTCCTTCACTGCGAGGACCCCGCATCGCCCGTGCGGCCTGCTTGGTCGACGTCTGCCGTTTCGCACACCAAGAACAAAAGGGGCGGTGGGTTCGGACTTGTTCGTTAGTCTGCACCCACCGCGTTAGCGATTTAAAAGTCTCACAAAAATTTTAATAATGAAACGCCGCAGGTATAAATCACAAAGATTCAATAAAACAAACCCCTACCTCGTAGTTGTCGTCAGACGTGAGTCCTTCGTGGGATTGACCATCGCGGAAGAAGAGGATCATCGTGTCGCGGAAGGGGCGTTGCGTCCTCGCGATACACGGTGTCGCATCGACGATCTATGAGGGTTAAAGAAAACACACGGATTTAATTTCATGAATTAAATCCGTGTTGAGGTTAAAATCCACAAAGGAAAATTAAAAGGTCCGTAATCTCCTACCTCAAGCAGTCGATCGAAGATTTGTCACGGGGAAGGAACATCGCAGAAGAACGTCGGGGGAGGAGAATCATCGGCGTCGCGGTACACGGCGTCGCGTTGTCGATCTTCGAGGGTTCGGCGTTCTTTGTCGCCTTTCATCGAAGGCCGGCATTCTTCGCGTTTTTCGCGTTCTTCGCGTTCTTCACGAAGGAGGATGAAGATACAGTTTCTCCAAATCCTCTCAACAAGCAACCCGTAAACAAAAAGGGTGTTGGTCTTATTTTATTATTATGCCAAAAGTTTGAAAAACAGGTTAAGAAATGAACCGTTAATTTGGTGAATTAATGGTAACGACTTAACTGTCCATTTAATAGGGGAGTTAAGATTTTTAGAAAACGCACCAGTTGACTTTCATTAAAGAGGAGTTTTCGCGGGTGCGTTACTTAGAGGAAAAGAAACGGTGGGGCTCGTGCGGGCCCCACCTCACAAATATCCTACCAAGAGGGTAGGATATTTTGGGTTCTACCCTATCCGCTTCAACTCAGCTTAAGTAGCTTTAAGTGGTTTTAAGTGGCTTTAAATGAAATAAAATAAAGTTGTCGCACCACTTTATTTTTATTTTTTCACTTAACCCCAAAAATTAAAAACCACACCCGAGAAAACGCAACTCCGGAAGAGGCGTTTCTAAGCAAATATCGGTGTTGCGATTCCATCGGTGCCCTCGGAATTTGATTCCGAGCACCGGTTCAAAAGTCAGAAAAACTCGCTCGTTCGTTCACTGAATGTACCCGATCCAAACTTCGAAAAATGATTCCGGGCACACCGGGCCTCAGAATCACGTGTCGTCAAAAACTGTGTTCTTGTAAAATTCCAAAGAAAATTAAGAGAAAACATTTCCTTGAATTTTACGGGTCTTTACAAATTATGTGGGTATATATATGCATTTCTGTATATTTATATGTGTTTATATATATTTATATATATTATGTGAGTATATATAAAAATGTATTTATGTATATATGAGTATTTATATGTGTATATATATATATATGTTTATATAGAATTATATTTAATTTAATATATATTTATATGTATTTATATATATTATGTTTGTATATATATAGGTTTTTATATACATTTATATGTGTTATTATATTTATTTACACGTACTTATGTTTATATATAATTATATTTAATTATATATATAAATCTATGTATGTATTTATTTATATATATTTGTGTAAATTTAATTATATTTATAAATATTTATATTTATTTATGTATATTTATATATATTGTATTGGTATATATATATATTTATATGTGCATATATATATTTGTATATAATTATATTTAATTATATATGCGTGTATTTGTATACATTTATGAAAATTTATTTATATTAATATATATTTAATAGATATTTATATATATTAGCATATATTTATAAATTTATATATAACTGCATTTATAAAAAATTTTATTTAAATATATTATTATATATATGTATATATAAATTATGAATATATATATATATACATGATAAAACAAATATTATCATCACTTTTTCCTTAAATTTAAATTATTTAATCCCTATGATTTTTTTATATTAACAGAAATTGAATCATTTTTGGGTTTTAAGGATGTTTTGAGCTTAATTATAAAATGGATCAATTGTGGGTATAAAATATTTTTTATCATTTTGATATTTCATCCATAAGTTTTTCGAAAGAGAACCAAATTGATTTTTTTGTAGAGTGTTATTTTTATTGCGTTTTAATTCCTTCAACTAGACTTAGTGTTGATTAAAAACTTATAAGAAATGGATAAATCAATCAAGATTGAAATATTTTGGGGGGGATAATATTTACCAACTCTCAAAAAATGATATATAACTCGAGGTACACAACTCTAAATCCACTAATTACAGTTGCAATGAAATAAGATCTGGAATATCACATTTCCATGAAATTTCAGGTAAAAATTCATTCAATAAGCTATCTGATGCACATGTAAATGTAAATAATGTTGGATAATATTTTCTCCATAAAAATTTATCTTCATTAATTCAAACATAACATTCTATAAATGTCTCTAAAAAACCTAAAATTTTGAGGGAAGATATGAAATATAAATCTAACCAACTTTGAAGAAGAATATAATACAAGGATTAGGTATTTATTTGAAAAAGGAAAAAACTTCCTAAGGATAGAAACTAGAGGGAAATTTTTTGAAACCTCTTAATTATAAATCTGTGATTCCACTTCTTTCAAGGGGTTGGTTAGAGAAATAATATGGGTTTTAAAAGGGATAATTATAGAGAAGAGATGAGATAAAATGGGGTAATATTTTTATGACATTCTAAACATCAAGTCATACTAGTTGTAGATACCCAAGGATATTCTTCTTATGCGTTTTTCTATACTTCTTTTTAAACTCATTGAATTATTTTGAAATATATTATCATGAATTAAAATGTCAATTTTCATTCATCAAATAATTTTATTTTCATTTTTTATGGATTGTTTTTCAACTTGGGAAGTAAAGTAATTTTTATTATAGCGTAAATTTATTGAGTGAGGTTTGACTATTGAGTACAACAAGTTTAATTAGTTTTGTTTTCCCAAAGGAATTTGGATAATTGAATCACATCTAGAAGGGGATAAACACCCATGTTTGAGGTCTCAATATGGTTTCTAGGAAATTCCGGTTTATAATTTTAGGTATTCAAGTATACATTGAGTAACCCAATTGAAAAACATTTTTAAAAAATGAAAAAGGGAATTTTCAATAGTAAAACTTGTACACTGTTGCTATCTCAATTGTGTTTTCTCATCTCTTTTCAGTCTATCATGTCTCTAACTTCTAAATTATTTATTATTTTATTTAATTTTTTTAAAATTCATTAAAAATCCCTTAATTTAATAAATATTAAAAATTAAAATAAATCAAATTTATGGATTGATTATATCTTGGAATATCTTTTTGGGATAGCCCTGTGGTTACCGCTATATTGAAATTTTAAAGGGGATAATTATTGATACAGTATTTTTTAAAATATTCATTCCATAGATTGTCACCAATTTTTGGGAGGTTGATTATTGTTTTTTTGATTTTTTTTCATAATTTTGATTTCAATGAATAATTTATAATTAAAAATAGATTTTTATAGTGATTACTCATATCCTTGGATTGTTCAGGAAAAATTACATTACTCTAATAGTGATAAGTCTTTGGAATAGTTAATTAAAGAGAGTGAAATATCACATTATGATGTTAGTAAACAAATGTAACAACTTTATACATTCTTTATATAATCAAAAAAGGAAACCCAAGAAAAAGAAAATCTTATCCAAACCACATTTGATAGTTAAGAACCATATGATATTGTGTTAAAAATGATTCAGATTTCTTTCTTTGAACTTAAAATAATAAATTATCATTAATTTATTAATTTTTTTAATTTGGGAAATGAAGATTCTTTATAAAAATTTTGTGGTGGGGTTTTTGAGAAGGAAATTTCATGTGAAATCCATTACCACAAAGATGAAAAATCAGAGCCTTTATGGAAAATAGTAGAGAAAAACGAAGAAATAATTACTCTATTCTACTTTAAAGAAAACATAAACTATTTTAATATGCTTCTATATTGCAATGAAACCTTTATAATGACCTCCCCATTATAAATAGAGTTGGAATCCAAGAATTTACATGAAGAATTATCAATTATCATTTATTTTGGTTTGATTATATTGATAGTGAATTATAAACATCTTATTCTTATTCATATTTTATAAATACAGACTTGGAGTGGACTGGTTTGATCAATGAAGAAGATGGAGTAATTTATGAAATTGAAGAAAAATTTTAATAAATTATTGATTTGTACACTAGTTTATATAAGAATGGTGGTAAATGTTTTTTTGTAAATAAAAAATCATATTTTAATATTAAGTTGAAGATAAAACACATCCAATAATTAAATTCCATCCATAAGTGGATGTATTTGTTATGGTAAAAGCCTTTTGTAAGTTCCCCTATATGTTTTTCACCATTCTACTTTTTCATAATAACAATAATGTCATGTAGGTGGGATATGAAATAAAAACTAAGAGATTTTAATAATTGTGAAAGTTAAAGAATATTTGATAAATTTCATTTTGGTAGTTTATGAGAAAGAAACCACACCCACCTTTAAACTAGGGATAATACACTACAACTCTCCAATTATGAAAAACATAAAATGTAGTACCCACTTGGGGGGGGGGGGTCCAACTATGTTTATTTCCCTTTTACTTTTACTTTTTTTTCTTTTTTTTCTTTTTTTAATAATATTTTTATTGATTATTTGTTCGTTTTCAAATAGGTTTGTAAATGAAACTTTTTGGGGTTCGAGTCTAGGATTTCGCAACTCATTAAAAAAAGGTTATGTCTTTACCATCTAATTATTTTTCCTAATGTATATTTTTTTTATCATCACTTCTTTTATAAACTGCGGTACAATGAGAAAATTGTATAAAATTAGTTGTGGTCATTATGATATTGGTGTTTTCTTTTTCAAGGTTGATACTATTCTTTATTATTTTTTTCTTTTTTATTATAATTTTCTGTTATTTTGAAACTTTTGAGGTAAAATTATTGTCTTTTTCATTTTTAAACCCCATGTCATTGGGTGAAACAATCTAACCCATAAAAATGAGCATAAATGAATGCCAAAATGACTCTGTTTTAAGTTCAATGCTTTCCTAATTCCATGAAAATTCCATTATAATCTAAGTATCATGTCTTAATTCATTATATTAATTATAAAATCACCATCCCTAAAGGATTATAAACTAAATTTTGAAATATTATTTACATTCACCTCGCTTAATTGGCAGAACCAAACCATTCTTGTTATAATAAGAAATCGATTTATTTTTATTAAAACCTAAGATTTTGAAGTACTTATGTAAAATATGATTAAATTAATTCATTGATATTAAATCCATATTTTTAAATAAAAAAATTAGTATAGTCTACCTATACATTTTTTATTTTTGATCTCTTAATATGAATGAATGATGTGTTAGTTAGTAACATTAAAAGACACATTTCCCTATCTAACTTGTTCTGGAAGTAAAAAATGCATAATCATTTGAACTTAATTGTGAGGGAGTATTATTATGATTTAACAACAATTTATAATCTTTTTTTAGGGGAAAATAAAAATCATATTTTTTTCTAAATATTTTTTTTGAAATTCTATTACTGGAGTTGTTTTGAGAAATATTATAGATCTCAAAAAAATGATGTGTAGAAGCTATAATAAAATATATAAATAATCGTATTTGAGGATATAAAAAGAATAATAATAATCTCAAATATAGGTTGTGATATTCACATTAAAATTTTAATTTCAAATCTTTATTTATCGTCCTAAAAATCACAAATTTGTTCCATATTTTCAATATGAACAAAACTGGACAATGCTATTATAAAATCGGGGAAGAGGAAAGAAAATTCATTTTTCTATTGATATGATGAAATGTTTGGATTATACATTAATATATTCACAGTTTTGGAGTTTCTTGTTTTTCAATTGGAGTAAAAAGGACTAGTTCTTGAGTATAAGTTAGAATAATACATTTTTCTTTGAAAGGAGCCAAGCCACCTTATTACACATCAGAAGTTTTGACATGTTAAACCTAAAAAACCTAAACCATTGAACATACCTAGAAAGTAATCATGATGAACACAATTAATTGGCCCATATCAGGTATATATTTAGGAATTTATCAATCTTATTGTGACCCTTTCATGTATTGGGAGGAGAAGATCCTTATTTAAAATGCATAATTGTGTGATGAGGAAATATTTTTGTGAGGTGAGTGTTTTGTTTTCATGGGAGGAAAAATTAATTTTAAATGGATAGAATAATATAAATGGAGAACTTGAAATAATTATTTTTTATGATGCATGATAAATTTTTTATTTGGGGTAAAATTGTTAGATCATATGGTCATGTGTTTTGATTGTTCTATAATATGACTTTTGAGGATAACTTGTCCTGGAGTCCATGTCTTAAGTGTGAGGAAAATTATAGATATAATATTTTCATCACTTTTCCTTTAATTTTAAATTTTTAATCCACACAATATTTTTATATTATGTAAAATTGAATCATTTTTTATTTTTAAGGATTCTTTGAGGTTAATTGTAAAAATGTATTAATTATATATTTTGAATAGTTTTTTATCATTTTACCATTTCAACCATACCATTTTCTAATGTGATAAAAAATTAAAAAAAAATTCAAGGCTATTATATTTATTGGGATTAAATCCCTTAAACAATAATTAGTATATACTTGAACCTTATATGACCCAAATATGTCATGCAAGATGGAAATAATTTGGGAACACATAATTGGAAAAATAAGAATACATTAGGCATAACATGAACTACACAACTCTAAAATCACTGATTCCTATTTTAAATGAAATATGTATTAACTAATGATAGTTTCTTATAATTTTATAGGAAAATTAGTTTATTAAGGTGGTCTATGTATGAATGAAAATGTTAGAAAATGTCAAAAAGAAATGAAATTTTGATTTAGGAAAGGAAATAAAAAACCAAAAACGTTTCCAGATGACCATAGTATAATATTATTCCATTTATTTTGAAAAAATTGCAAAAACTGTCAAAATGATAGAAACTGGAGGGAAAAATTCACCAGACCTCTTCATTATAAATTTGGGTCTTCACTTATAGTTGGTTGGATAAAGTCCATGGATATGGCAGAGGATCATGATAGATAAAGTAGGAGTTCAAATGGATTAATATATCTATAAATGGATAAATTCCAAGTGATGGTGGTAGTGGAGATCAATGGATATTCCTCATCAGAGTTTTTCTATACTTATTTGTAAAATCATTTTTAATTATTCCAAAATATGTTTTAATGAATTAAAAAGGTTATTTTCTTTATTGAATTCATTTTCATTCAATTTTTATGGATATATTTTCAAATTATATAAGTAAAGTTGTTTTTTAGCTATTTTAATTTCTTGAGTGAGGTATCACTCTTAATCATAACAAGTTTAGTTAGATTTGGTTACTAGAGAACTTTGGGAAATACAATCACTTACATAATGATATAAACACCCAAATTTTATGTCATGATATAATTTCTAGGAAATTTAGGTGTATAATTTTATGTCATGAAGTATAAATTTATTAATTCAATTGGTAAATACTTTTAGACAATATAGAGGGGAATGTTTGATGTTTAAAACTAATCAACTTTTGATTTCTCAATTCCACTTTCTCATCTATTTTGTATCTATCATATCTTTAACATATAACTTTTATATCTAAAATTTTTATTTTTTTCTTTAAATTTGTAAAAATTAATTTCAAAAACCTCAATTTTCTAAATTTAACAGAAGAGAATAAACTAAATTGAAAGTCTGAACATAGTTTTCAACCTCCTCATAATACAACCCCATGGTTACCATTGTACTAAATTCTTAAATAGGGTAACTATTGATAAGGGGTTTTATTTTATTTTTTACCCGAAGCCTCAATTTATTTTTAAGACAAAGACCTCTTTAGATTGGGTAGAGGGAGACCCATTACATAGCCCGAAGGCCCAAGGCCAAGTGGCCTGAATACAAGTCTTGAAAGCCAATTTTTTTGGCTCAAATTACCCCTCAGTGAATAGTACTGTTGCAATACTCGTCCTTCTACAGTACATGATACAGTACCGCCACCACTAGAGTACCTGCTACAGTCCCTCTGTAGCTACAGTGCTTCCACTGCTATAGTGTTGTCGCTACTACAGTAATGCTGCAGTTCCCTGCTACAGTGATGATACAGTACCCAGAAATTCACTCCATTAATATCCTTATATATGTGTGTGTGTGTGTGTTTCTTTACATTTCTATATATATATATATATATGGGCATATATTAAAGTCTTCTGAGTCACCGTATGAAGGACATGGTAGAGTGGTAAATGCTTGACAGGATAACCATGTGGTAAAAGGTTCAAATCTAACCATGTACATATTTATTCTTAATTAAAAATTAAAAATTAATAATTAATAACTAATTAGTAAAAAATAAGTGATAATAAATAATATATAATAATTAATAATTAATAAATAATAAATAATATTTTTTAAAAATATTACAAAAAATATCTAATTTTTTAAATGTGTTTATTAAAACTATAATGAAAAGATTTATGATAGGTTTCAATAGTTTTTTTAAAAAAATATTTTCAACATCTCAATATGTATTGGTTTTGAAAAAACACTGGTAATGATTCCATAGTGGTTTAAACTGCTGTTAAATGCCAAAAATCCTTGCTAAATGGTATTTTTGGTGTATTTTATGGGCACTTTGAATTTTTAGTTATTTATTTTTTTTGTCAATAATTCCCATAATATGTTAATAAAACTCATGAAATATATAATTCTTGAGTTCATGGATTAGTTCATGGTAGTTTTCATTAATTATATTCTCATATAATTAAAGTAAAATAAGGAATATACTAAGAACCTAAGGGTTTTTTAGGTTCTTTGATACCATCATCTCTATATAATTCTTTCAAAGTGATAACTCTTAATTTAGGAGGTTCACTTACTCAGGAATGTGATTTATCAGTAGGGAATGATATTTGATCCTTTAAATATCGAAGTGCTTTCTTCTTGGGCATCACCCAAATATATTGTAAAGGTTTGCAAATTCCTTTGTCTTAAAGACTACTACCATTGGTTCATATATGATTTATCTCATATTTGGTCCCTATTGATAGTATTGGCTAGGAAGGATCTTAAATTTATATATTCAGAATAGTGTCAGGTAACTTTTGACTATCTAAACAATAATTTGACCATTTCTCATATCCTTAAGTTTCCATGAGAGTGGTAATGTTTGAGGTTTTTGTGATGCTTACCTCATCTTCTTGGGATTTATATCGATGCAGAAAAGTTCATCAATCTCATATGATTCAAGTTATTTCCTTCCCCATTAGTTTAACTATACCACCAATGATCTTGAGCTAGAGGAGATGGTGTTTTATCTAATGATGTGATGATAATATCTAATTGGAGAAAACTTTTTGGTCTTCACAGATCAAAATATCATGAGGTATATATTCTCCTAGTGAGATATAAATCTTTATTAGTAGAGGTTGATTAAATTATTGTATGACTATGACTTTGAAATATTCTACACCATAGAAAAATGGAATGCACTTACTGATACTTTTTGTAGAAATTCATAGTGACATGTTGTTTAGAATTCCATAGATGCATGCACAGTGATGGAGGATCTTGTAGTTATGTATCTAAATATGGAAGAGGCTAGTGGAAGAGGTTTCCTTGACCAAATTACAATACAATTTTTAATATTACATTAGGTAGAGCAGTATTAGTGGGGAAGATGACAGGTTGAGGTGATGCTAGATTCCATCTTCCTTGGGGATACTCTCAGGGTATGGATGCAGGATGATCTACATCTAATGATGTTCCAAGAATTTTTTTTGTTTCATAGGATGTGTGTGAGGTAGTTTTCCATGAGTTTCATAGCTCACTCATAGCAGTGTTTCCAAGTATATTCAAGATGTATCATGCCCCAAGGAGGCAAAACTAGTGATCTATTATGAAGTGATCAGTGTTGGAATTCATGTCAAACTCTTTAGTTTTCTAGCAAGTGAAGACAAAAAATCACGTCTAAGGTGTTCTATTGCATCCATTGGATATACCCGAGTTGAATTGGAAGGATATCTTGAGGGACTTCATCACAAATTTTCTTCAATCCCAAGGAGGGTATGATTATATTTTGGTGATCATGAAGTTGTTCAAAAATTTGGATTATTTTAGGGTAATCAAGGAGTCAAGTGTTGTGGATTTTTTGGAGAGGTTGTATGTGGATGAGATATTGAGGCTCTATGGGGTGACGAGGACCATCATTTCTACTTTGGATCATCATTTTCACTCATGGTTTGGGATAGTTCTCCAGCATTATTTTTAATCTTAATTATGATATTGAACTGATTTCAACCCTCAAATAGATGGTCAAATGAAGAAAAGAATTCTGATGATGGAGGATATGTTGTGTATATGTATCTTAGATTTTGGTAGATCAAGGTTGAAGAATCATTCCCTTGGCTAGGTTTATTATAATAACAAATACCACTCATCCATCGGAATGGACTTGCTCATAGAATTTATGATCGGCCTTAAAAATATTTGTTGTGCTGGAATGATTTTGGAGAGTTGATGGTATTTGGAATCGATGTGTTATAGAGAAAAATCAAGAAACCTCAGATTATTTTGGGTGGATAAAGGTTGTGTAAGACTATCAGAATTATTATGTTGATTTGGAGAGGATACCTATAGAATTTATATTAGAGATCATATATTATTAAGGGTATCCCCTCATCTTGGGTATTATAGGTTTGGATAGGGAATTAATCTTACTCCTTGGATTATTGACCCTTTTAAAGTGTTGTGCTGTGTTGGAAATGCGGTTTCTCATTTTTAGCTTCACCCACATGTGGACTTGATATACGATGTCTTTCAAGTTTCAATTTTTTTTCAATATCATCAAGATGATTCTCATGTTATCGAATGAGGATTTTTGGATGTGGAAGATGATGATACATACATGGAGTGTCCAGTTGAGATTTAGGATCTTTGGGAGAAGGTCATGTAAGGGTGAATCATTTCCTTGGTTCATGTTCTATGGAGGCATGGTTTCTTAGAGGAATGTACTTGGGAACATGAGTCATAGATACACACTTAGTATCTTGAGATGTTTTTAACCATATTCATCTGTAATGTTTAAAAAATTTTATATATTTTTGGATTGATTAACATGATTTCAAATGGATATTTCATTTGAGGTTGATTATTTTCTATGTTTCCATGTGATTTGTTGATGATTTTGTTTCATTTGAAAAGTATATATCAAGAGTGTGTTTGGGTTAACAGTTGTTGGTTTCTTTCTGGGTTTAATTTTGATTCTTAAGGAAGATAGTTTTTTTATTATTTTATTATTTAATGGGGTAGAACATTCCATATAAATACTCTACATGTTTCTGGAGTTGAAGTTAAAGAGGGGGATATTGATGGGAGAGAGGCGTTGCTGAAGAAGATATTTTAATTGGGAAAATAAAGTTTTTATGTGAAAATACGAGTAATGATGTGAAGATATGGTTGTAGTTAAAGAGAGGTTCTGTAGGTAATTATTAGTGAAATGAAATAGGTTCTTGATCCTGATTCTTCATCCATGATAATTGGTAAATAAATTGGATTATTTATCATGGAATGATGGAAGTGTGTTATGAAATGAAGAATTCAAATATGCATTTTTTTTAAACTATGGAACCTTACATTCCAAAGAGTGAACCATATAAATTTTTTTCCATCCTTTCAATATTTTATTTTCAGTTTGTTCGGTCATAATGTGGAGTCTTAGATCGTGGTATGAGAGTACTTTGGGTAGTTTTTGGAATTTTATTTGAAAACGCATTACATAGAAGACATGAAGTTTAAAGTGAAAATTATATAAGGATGATTTAAGAGGATCATCCCATTAAATGTTACATCATGGTCACATATATCACACTATGTGGGTGAAGGGTGAGTTTCAATGGTTCTGCTTAGGTGAAATCGTAACATGCTGATCATGGTCAAGTTGTGACCCTTCTTCAATTTTATTTGATTAAAGATGGATGACCAAGTTTAAGAGGGAAAAATAAAGTGGCTATATGACATTGTTTTTAGAGAGTAATTCTATATATACCTATCATATCATGATGATGGCATTTTTATCCCTAATTTCTTTTTTTCTATCCCTGGTATAAATTCATGTTCTCCTCTCAATCCCATTATTTTCAAATAGTTTACCTCAACCTTGGGAAATATAATTACATTTTGGAAGAAAATTTATACCCTTTCACATCCTTAATCATTATATTCCAGATAACCCAACTTCTACTTCATCCAACAAAGATATATAATCAAATTTTATTTTATTTTAAAGGCCTTGATTCATGGATATTATGGGAATATTTGTGTTCTAGATTGATTGGTGTTTCATTCTTGTGTTTTTTGTGTTATGATCATCTTCATCTTTTATATTATTATGATGTGTCTATTAAATATTTTATTAAGGTAGGGGATTCGAGAAATATCATTTATTTATGTGTAAATGATTTAAGTATCATTCCCTTGATTTCATTGGATAGATTATATGGTATGGTTTGATGAGTATAATTAATTTAATTGATGAAATTTGTGAATGAATGAATGAAATGTGTTTACATGTCTATATGATTCTACTTGTGAGATTGTTTTTCTACTATTTATTTTTTCTTAGAATATTTTACTCATAAGATATGTATATAGGTGTTTTTGCGATTTTATTGTTTGAATCACCCTTTCATAAAAGTTTAATTTCATAAAGAAGGCAAAAAATTAGTTTCATGAAATTTGGAATTTTCTGATGATTCTACTTTATACAATGATTTTAAATGAATTTGTGAGACCATTTTAAAAATAAGAATTATGAAGTTCCTTTTAGTGGAAGTTGTTGTTGTGTGCTACTGAAATCCTTATTGTAGTGTTGTGGTTTGTGTGGGTTTTTTCATAGTTTTTTTGTGTGGTAATTATCATGGTTAGTTTTACTACATTGGTGCAGATTGTGTAGTGTGGATACAACTACCTTGCCACATTTTTCAAGATGTAATACTGTTGTTATTGTAGAATAATGGTATGGATAGTGGTATAGAGAGAAAGTGTTGTGTTTATTTTGTGGTAATTTTCAGCCCGTGTTATGGAATAGTTATGTGGATATTTTTTTATGGTTGTGGGGATGTTTTATAGTTTCTTTTTATTATTAAAATGTGATTATAATCATGGAAACAATAATGGGTTTGGGCTATGAATAGAAGATTAAAAAATTAATTGAATGAGTAAAAAATATTTTTCATATAGGTGATGGATGAGAATGGATGTTCATTAAATATTATATTTTATGGATTAATAATGTAACATAGTAGGTTAATGGTAAATATAGAAATGATAAAGTGATTTGTTTAAATGGTAATTGATATAGGTTATTGTTATTGTTCTATGTGCAAAGTAGGACTTCTTTGTGATATAAAAAGTTTCATCCACGGAATCATGTGGTGGTGATGGAGTGGTGGTTATAACAATAGAATGAATGGTTTACTATCTCCACTTCTTCATACACCCATCTAGGTAAGGCTTGGGCTATGATCGCTCTTAATAGACTAGTTATCTAAATGTAGTGATGATACTTTGTGTGGTTGTTCGTGGAAGGATGAGGGAATGTGGTTCATTTAATTCACATTCATGATTCCCTACAAAGATGGATATTGGAATTGGGGATATAGATATTTTATAAATGAATAAGGTTATATTTATAGTTGGTTGTTACTCATACTACTGAGAATATTCAACCCTACTTGGGTTGGGTATGGTAGGACTGTGGTTTTTCCCACATCAATAATTACATGATTTGTATAATGGAATTAATATAGAAAGTATGGGAGCACTAAGACATTTACCATTAGGTCAAGAAAGAAAAAAAACAAGTGGGGATTTAGTTTGGGGGTGATATATTCTTATGATATTATGTTATTTTACTTTGATGTAATATTAGGCGAGGGTTCCTTTGTGAGGGTGGGAGATAGTTTACCTATTAGGTTCTTGTTGAATCTATTGTTTATTCACTGAAGCATTATTATTATTCTTATATATTTTCATGAGTGATCTTGAGGAGTATCATGCTGAGTATACATGTATTATCACCCTTATATAAATAAATTTTTGTTCAGATTACATGGTGTGTTTGAAGATTGAGAAGGAAAGTATTATCTTCAAGCTTGGGGGAGTGGTTGGAGTTGTTTCTTATGAGTTTTACTTTTGGTAATTTTTCTAGAGAGTTGTATTTGTATGTAAATTTAATTAATTGCGTTTATCATGGGATATTGGTTTATTTATTATATGGTGTTTATTGATGGTTTTCTTATTATGTTATTGGTATTTCATTGGGAAATTCCTCCAATATAAAAGTTTTATATCCTCGGTGCTAGTTTCCAATCTAGGGATTGTTTGATATGGTCCTTAGGGGTCCCTCAAGTCTTTAATAGAGTCTCTATAGGGTTTTTCTTTAGTGGTGGGTTATAATAGATAATATAATAAACCCTTGAAGTAATTATTCTTTGGTATAATAAACCTCAAAATTACATTGAAAAACTCATCAACTCAGTAATAGAGATAAGTGAAGGAAAATATCGGTTGGAATAAATAATATGTGTCATGTTTCACTACCAAAGTCCACTTGAATAGTTCTCAAGTGGATGGTCACTACTTGACCTCAATCGTGCCTCCCCATATGAAAAGGTCTACCGACTAGTAGTTAGTGTATAGGGTACCATTGGGAGATTATGGCCCCATAACAGAGTATGTAATAACAAATAAAATAACCAAACATCATCCAACAGTAATAAACATCTATAAGAGTAAGCATAATTTGTAAAAAATAATAAATAACAATTGAATGTGGAATAAAGTTGTCATATAATCTCATAGTCATACCAACAAACAACTAATTTCCCAATAGGCTTATCACATATACTGAATAAACAAAAGACACATAATACACATGATTCTCTATAGTCGTCTATAGACTCACCTCAGACTAGTCTCTAATCTTGTTCAAGATATATCCATGAATCATGTAACTTAAAGCCTCTTCCCTACCTAAACCTGTGATCAGTGATGTCTCTTCAGGTACCCAAGTTCCACATCCACCTGAGAATGGAGTGTGCATAACTTAGTAGGGAACCACTGATGGGGTCCTCTATATAATCTGTATATTAGTGTATGTGCATGTGACACCTTCCAGATAATAAATAAATAAATATGTAAGTAAAAATAAAAAACCACCATCAATCCTTAGGTTATAACATGACACGTGATTGAAAATACCCACTTGATCTCATACCAGAGCATCACTGAGCACATCACATAACTATATCGACTAGTAATAGACCCCACAGACATATAGTAGTAGGTGAAAGAACTGTTTCCTAAGAACTAATCTTAGGAAATCCATCATTACTAGGCATATGATGATTCCTATGATGTAATCCTTGTAAATCCAATAGTAATAGGCATGAAATCAATTCCTGGGTACATCCCTATTAAATCCATATAAATTAGGAATAATCATCAAAATTTGGTAATGTCTTGGTTATCCCATATAGGAATAAGAAAACTCTAATGGTATTACTTAAGGTATTCTGAATCAATTGGAATAAAAATTGAATCCAATGGGATTTCCCAAGGCATTCTAAACATATAGGCATTACAGTCGAATCCAAGGGGATTGCATAACACATTATAAATAAATAATTATAACCATCAAATCTTAGGTAACAACCTATGAATTATTTATAACATCATGAATTAAATTAATAAGACTCAAGGGAAGTATGTCTCTCTTATAATATCTCACAAAAAACCCACAATGGTTGGCCATCTGTATAACCCTTCCTAAATAATCAAGGTTGGTCTCTCAAGTGCCCGATACCACCTCAGCACAATCATATTAGGCTCATGATATCAATTCAGGTTTTAAGGTGACACCGAAATTCATTTACACCAATAATTTCATGAACCCTCTACGGCATCAACATATCATAAGAGCACCCACTGAGGTCCCTACATGGATACATTGATTTCAAAATCAACTCTCTCGATCCAAGATCATCACTTATAGTAAATAAAATATCTCAACGTCATCAAAAACACATTGCAACCTTACTGACCTTATAAGTAAATCCTCACTAACATTACTCTCAAAAGATATCCTAATAACAATATTTTATATCAAGTCACAGGTCTGTCCACTTACCCAATATATCATCAAGTCCAACCAATAGAACAGCCACCTAGGCACTCACATCTTAAAGAGGTTTAAATCTCTCTCCATACTAATTTCAATTACCAGAACACACTACAACATCTCAAGGTCCTATTATGGTATACACAGTCTAACTATTCCCAACTAATTCATTCCTCTACATAGAGGCATCAAAGGAACCTATACAAAGTGGATTTATGTTCATTAAATCTATTTATGTATAACCACTCATTCTCCTTACATCTCTGGGAATAAAATTATAACCACAGACTCAACCATCGGTGATCAAGGCATCCAAGAGTTTCCAAGTGTCCATCATGGCCATTGACACTTGTATTAGTAAATAAACAATTATTTTTAATTAAATCAATTCATTTACTAAAATAGGTTGATCGACCTCAGTAGAAAGACTCTATATCACATGAATCATATCAAAATCATAAACGGAAGGGGTGTGCTCAAGGGACCACCTCACTCAATTTCAAAGTTATTTTCATTTAAAGTAGCCAGATGGATTTTTCCTAATCTTTTCATAGTCTAACATGTCATAATCCATAGATAAGAGGTCCAAACTCATGATAAATGTTTAAATTAATTAATTATAACCATTTATAATTATTTAATTAATATAAGATCAATTTCCAATCTAGTTTAAAGTAGGTAATATTCCTAATAACTCACAAATTAACCTCATCACACTTAAATCATGACCAACCACATATGCAAGGTCCATAGTGTACTCATGATGCTCTCCTAGGAAAACCCTCTAACACACAACAAAAATTAAATTAATTTTATTATAAAACTCTAAGAAAAATCACTGGGTGACATACCTTCATCAAAATGGCACATAGATACTTTTTTTACTCTTGGTATATCCTCTAGAGACACCAAGAAAAAACCATATAATATTGGATGATTTCCCCCATGCTCTAGTGGAAATAATTTCCAAATTATACTAGGAGATCTAAAATAAATATACAATATAAAAGATTATGATTAGAGGTAGGAGAGGCAGATTTACCTCAACTTTCAACCACCATGACATGCACTGCATCATGGTGCAACCCAAGGACACCCCTGAGGATCCCTAACACACTGACCAACATAGGAAAGGCCTCCCAACTCACTACACTCTATTACAATTGAGGGATCCTCCAACAGACCACAAAGTGTACCATGAAATGGTGATCAACATGGTCTATGAAAACTCCCAAAATAAGCAAACAACGACATAAAATATTTCACTTCGACCACCAAATTTTCCACTATAGTGACCTTTCTAAGAATTTCTCATGTCATGAGCCCCCCAAACATCACAAAATTGTACAAGGACCTTTTAAATCCAAACATACCAACACCATAGGTGTGGTATCCCTAGTTTTTTCTTATAGTAATACCCATAGGTCTCCTTGGGATCACCCATGGAAAAACTCCAAATAGACACATTGGAACTATGCTTATAAAACCGGGATCACATCCACAATGAGTTCCACCATGAACTTTTCCTCCCTATGGTGGCACATTTATAGAAATATTTAGTTATAGGCCCACCCAACATTGATCATCTTTCTTGAGAACTTTAAATTCATATTGGGCCTCCATCCATTCCCAAAAACATCTCCCGGATATGTTCAAATTTGATGTATTCTAATCTAAATCTCAGTTCTCAAAAAAAACCTCACTGAAATCTATAATTTCAATTCCATCTAAATTTTCAATTTAAAAAATACAATGTATTTACAAGGAGAAGGATCTAATTATAGATAAAATTAAGGACTATTTTATTTATTGAAATTTCCACATGGGGAAATATATTCCCAATAAAATATTCAAAAGCCAAGGCCAAACTATGATCAACAATAATAAAATGTTCAATAACAAATACCATGAGAAAATCCTATATCAAATTAACCCATTTCATGATATTTTACTTATATTGATAATGACATGAAATCTCAATAGATTTTAATGAGGAATAAATTATGAAAAAAATATAATGTTGAGATTTAAATGGGATAATTATATAAATATATCCTAGAAATATTACCTAGAACATTGTCAGGTGACACAAAAACTCCATTGGAGGAAGTAATGATGATTTCTATTAGGAGAGATTGGGAGTGAAAACTAAATGATGAAACCAAGGATAGTGTTATAGAAAAAATAACTATTGATAACATAGTAAAAATTAGAAAAGAAAAGTAAACCAAAAAAGTTTTTATAGAAGAAGTTAACAAAACAAAGAATAAAGAACATTCTGAACATTAGAACAAAATGGTAGTGAATCCTTACAAATGACTAATTTAACTCATAAAGTGGTAGAGGAAATGGATGTTTTATGTAAAATAAATAAAATTCTAAGAGATTTAAAAATATATTCACAATGATATCTATTTTAGTGAGTAATGCTATAATATTTCTATGTATGAAATTGTTTTAAATGGATTGCTATAAAATAATAGTATGATTTAATACATGTGGGAAATATCACAAAATAAGGAATACTCAATGGTAGTTAAAGGAAAAATACATAAAAATTTTCAACACCTCAATATTTTTTTAATTCATTTCTCTATCAGCTCATGTACTTTTGAAAAACCTTTCTGTGACTTAGGGGAAATAATTATTTTAAATCATATTAGTCCTTTAAATAATCTTATATTATAATATTGAAATATAAAAATGATATAAATATAACTTTTTTTGTGTAATTGATAAAGACCCCATGTGAATAATTATAATATGTGGCTATGAATTATTTTGGTAATAACCTTCCTAGAAATATAGTAATTGATAAAAAATGTACATAATATTTATCTTCCATTACATATATGATAAGAATAATTATTTTTTAACCTTAATAAATCTTTACATGGTAAATGAAAAAGAAGTATGATACTTAAGAGAGAATACCAAAATGAATTAATAGGTAATTTCGATTCCAAAAATGAAATGTTTCAGTTTAGAGAAATAAAGAGTTAGTTCTTATTATTTTTTATGATGAGGCAAAGAATATATGTGATGTATAATAATATAATATACAATCTTAATGAGAGATTAAATAGTATAAGAATAAGGAAGGTCACTATTACAACTCTATTCATAATTTTTTTTAAATATTTCAGAGTTATTTTATAAAAGGAATATAAACGAATAAATAAAAAATGTGGAATATTAAAAATACATAAAGATAAAATTAGAAAGTGGAAAATCTAGTCTAAATTATAATATATAAAAAATTATTAATTTTGAAAAATATATAATAAATTCCACATATTTCCAATCATCCACCACATTATTAAAAAATATGTAATCTTATATAATGAATCTAAATGAAGTAAAAACATGGAATCAACCAAGGTATTTCTTAAAACATTAATATTTGTTTTTTATTTTTAGGATAAAATATTATGTATTATTTTTTCCATTTGGTGGTTACCTATATGTTTTTCATTAATTATTATCACTTTTAAAACCAATGAAAAAAGGGAATTATAGTATCTATAACGTGATATATTTCTAACAATGGTTACATTTTGAAATTTTTTAAAATATATTATCAATAATGTTAGGGAAGACTATAAACATTTTATACATTCAAAGTGTACCAATCCATATTTTCATAGGACCATTTAATATTCTAAATCACTCCGTCATCTTGAGAGGAGATTATGATAAAATGTATGAAAATGATTAAAATTCAACTATAATAGTTTATTTATTCTAGGTAAAGGAGTTAAAATAAGCTAGGGATAATTGTTTCACTCAATTTGTTTTTTATGGTATTATAAAGACCAGTCATTTAAATTTATTGAATTTATGAATTTTAAGGGGTATTTATTTGATCATGAGTATTAAAGGATTAGAATAAATTATTTAATTTCACCACATGTGTATTTGGAGTAGACTATTTCATAAAAAATGGGTTTTTTTCCTGGGGTTATAAGCTTGGGAAGAATATGGGTTATGAATAAAATTTTAGAGAGTTTTTAGAAAGATGCACAATTTTCATGAATGGATAAATAACCATGTAGTTCTCATGAATTTCATCAAGATAATAGTTTTTTTTTTATCGTTTTCCATACAAATAAATTACCTTCAATTATAGCTATGAAATATAGTATTTTTAGGGAGTTAGAGTTCTATGATTTGTCATGTTGTAATTTAACCATTCAGTCTAACCCAGCACATGAAATGAAAATATTTATCTTTACTATTAAACCACACAAAAACCTAATCAAGACACCATAAATCCTATTGGATTATTTATAAAGACCCAAATATAAATTTATTTTTATTTTATGGTTATTAGTATTATCATTGTACTCAGTTATTCATAGAATCATCTAGGATCAATGTAGTTTTTGTTTAGGATGTACTAAAGATAATTATTGTGGCATTAATTTTTTGTTAGTTTAGTTTGTTCATATTAGATATTTTTATTCAATTTATATTGGATTGATACTCTATTATAATCCATTACTATAATAGATTATTTTTTTATTTTAACACTAATGTGTCTCATAATCATTGAATGATTAAAGGAGAATATGACTAATTCAACCATTCACTATTTAATTAGAAAAGTACTTATGTTTGTGGTATACCATATTGATTCACAAAATGGTTTTAGTTTTTTATTGATACATGGGATATTATTTATATACAATGGGTCTAAATAAATGTTTCTACTTTAATTTAAATATGATATATCGAGTTTAGGGAAATGTCATTAACATTGAATTTATGAATACATTTTTTGTTCAGAGGAAAATTTTTGTTTTTCAATGAGCACACGAACTTGTTGCATATACTTTCATAGTGTAATTTTAATTTCTAAAAAAAATATAAAATGAATTCTTGTAGGATTACTACTTTATGATCATTCAGCCTCTTATAAAAGGAAATTTGAAAGATTATTCATTATGAAGGAAACCATATGGTTTTGTCTCTTGGAAAGTGACAGAGGATTGGAAGATGATATAAAATCTTTCTGAATTAAATTTCTTAATAGATTAGGTTAGTGTTTGTGGTTAATTATATTTAATTAGACTTGTTTATTATTTATTTTATTATATTGTATAATTATTTTATAAGGATCCTAAGGTGGAATTATAGAAGGATCAGACTTACAGTAGATATGGTCCTAATAGTTAGATAGAAAATAGATAATATTGGATATCGATTTATGGATGAGTATATATCCCTCACATAATATCGAATAATGTTCTTTATGAGTCATATAGCTAAAATTTGGCTCTTTTATCTGGTATATGGAAAATATATCATGTATTAAGGAAACAATATTGGTGGTTTGGGATGGAGGAGTCAGGGGAAGATTTTTTGACCATATGACTTACATTATAATAATTAAAGCGTGAACATAGAGTTATACATGATCTATTAGATCTATTTATAACACTATAATATAATTGGGAGGATATCTCTATAGATTATATGGTAGGGTTTCCACATTCACTAATAGGATATAATGATTTTTGGTTCATTGTTGATCCATTAACTAATACAGTTAATGTATTATCAATCATGGAATCATTTTTATTAGATAGTTATAAAAATATATGATATAAATTGTATAGATTCATGTAATTCCATGTATAATAGTTTTTATAATCCATAGTTTACATCATAAATGTGGGGGAAATGTCAATGTGCTTTACCACCCAATTTTTATTTAGAACCACATTCTACCCATAAATTGATGATTAAATAGAGTGTATAATTTTGACATTGGATGATATATTGAGGGAATGAATTATGAATTTTAGGGGTTCATGAATTGAGAAATTATACATTATTGATTTTTATTATAATAATTGTTGTCACTAATGTATATAAGTTGTGTCATTTAAGGAGTCGTATGGATGTTCAAAACAATAACGTTAGTGCTTGATTGATGTTAGTGAATCAATGATTATTGGATAATAATTTGTCTAAGGTATTATAGATATAGTTAAAATTATTCAAGGAAGACAAGAATAACATAGATTAAATATAATTCATGTGTTGATCATTGGAAGAAATTGTTGAATTTTTTTTATTTTTTATCTGGAATACTTAATGGTTTCATCACATAATGGATAATATAGATTACTTTTGAGTAGAAAGTTTTTTTCAGATTAATTATACACTTTTAGTTATTGGAGAATAATAGTGAAGTGAAATATTTCTTAGTACTTACACCCAAGTTGGAGTGGGTTTATTATTTTTTCTATGCGTATTAGCATCCTATTAACTTTTATGATGTATCTTAAGGGGGTTTTGGGGTGAGATATTGATATTGTGGAATATAAAACATTAATTAATTTTTCTATGGGGATTTGAGATCATATAGAGGATATTTTTAAAGTGTGATTCAATCCATTATGGTGATTTCCATGGAGGAATTCTGGTTTCGAGGAATGTACCAAGACCAAGTATCCTAAATAAGATTCTAATATCCAAATATGTTTTTTTAATGGGTTGAGTAGAAATTATAATTCAAATTAATGAATAATTTTTTTTATTTTTTCCTTTCTAACTAGCATTATTATGTACTTTTATGTAGGAAACATTTTTAAAGGGTTTTAAATATAATGATTGGAATCTCTATTCAATAACTTTATAAATTTTATGGGGTATTTTTTATCATTAAATTTAATAATATGGAATCGTTTCTTTAATTATCTTAGAATTTTATTTTTGATTGAAATTTAATTCAAAAATTGTGTGTTTATATAGGATTCTGATATTGGCGGTAAATTGGGTTATTGAAAAATGTTTTGAGATGATTTGGGTGGAAACATAGACAATAATATAATTATTTTGTGCCCATGAATTTAGGAATGTATAGTCTAGAAGATTCTGCATGGTTAGATTTATCATCCCCAACCAAATGGCTTGAAGGTCTTCTTTTTATTTATTTTTTGGGTAATCCCCCTTTTAAGGGTTGAAGGGGAACCCTCATATGACACATAGTCCCAAGGTACAAGGACTATAAAAAAATGCATAACCTTAAATGGCCAAGACATGACACAATTGAAACAGTCCCTCCCCAACATCTTCAACATGAAGGAGCCAAGATCCCCAACTCACATGGATGATCAGCTATCATTTCCCCATGTAGAGATGAACGGTTCTTTGTCCCAATGCTAGTTGTCATACCCTGTCATTTTTCTAACCCGGTTATCTCTGCTTTGCTAGTTACTATTTTTTTCTCTGAATCCTCGCCTAGGATTATTCTTGTGTGGTATTCCTAAGTTTCTTCTTGGTCTATTCTACGGCCTGAAAGACATATGGCTCGAAGTCCATTGGTGACCCAAAGACTCTTACAATCTGAAGGACCTATGGCTCTAATTCCTTTGGTCTACTGAACACCCTAAGACCCATAGCCCCAAACTAGTGGCCCAAAGGCCTAAATCTGATTAATAGTGTATGATGATACAGTACCAAATAATATTTACTACAGCAACTACTACAGTACTTCTGCAGTAACCTAGAAATTCACCCCAACCCAGATTTGATCCTGGTTCACTTGGATGCCATGCCAGATCATCCACCACTTGGGTATAGGCTCATTGGTGGTTATCTTTATCATTACATTCTAAGTATTTTTGAATAGTAATGGTTTCATAATCATGTATAAGATCAAAAAATTATAAAGGATAAAATTTCATGCAATATAAAAAAATATTATGATTTCACTTTAAAATGTTCCAAAACCCCAATTATATCCTCATAAATCCTTTCTTACCCTTTTAAATATACCAAGGGATATTTTGGGATGATTTATTAAGCCCTTATTTGTTTATTGATATATTTTAATGTGGAATCACTAGATATAACCCATGTTTGAAGTTATGTGAGTCTACTAATTAATCTTCTTATGATTGTTTGATTACCACTTTTATATCTCTCATCACATGGAATGGGATGAGGAATTCAATCAAATGGGTAAATCATGTGGTTTGTTGATGATGAATATGGATATAAAGGGTTGATTTATGAGATCCATCTTCCTCTACATTAGATATGATTTCTTGAAGTGGTAGGTATAAATAATCATTTTATTTACATTTCATATGAATTTGATTAATTTTATTCATATATAAAGGATTAAATTTTTAAGTCATATTAAATTTATAATAATAAAACTTTTAAAAAGAAATAATTATTTTTAAAACTATTTTCGAAATTAAAAAAACATATATATAAATAAGGTTTCTTAATATTATTAATGTGTTTATTATATGTGGAATAATGATGATGGAATAAAATTATATAAAAATGTTCTATTTATTTTTATTATAATTTTATCTTATAATTAATTTTAATTTAATCATGAAACAAATTATAGGTTTCTTAAGGATATTATTTTGTTAAAAAATGAAAATATGTGGTTTGACTCAGTTGGATGTGATTTTTTAATGAAGTTACAATATGTGATATATAATTCCTTAAAGGATTTTTCTGTTATTGTGATAAAATATTAGAGAATTTTTTTGATGTACTTGTGATTTTATGATATTGATATCTAAAATGCCCATAGTTTTGGTGTGTTTCCTATAGTAAGAGATGATATTTTTTATACATCAAGCATACCTCTACATAAAACAGAGGTTTATAAATAGTGGTGAGTATTGGAAAAAATCTCATGAGGAGAATTTACCTCAATATCATCATACACAATTATAGATAAATAATATAAATACCTGTAAAATCAATATAATAACACTATAATATGAAATCATATTGAAAGGAAAACTATATAGATAATTTTCACCCTAAAAATAACCTAATGTACATATTCTATACAAAATTAGTCGTATATATCAAAGGTTGATTATCTAATTGGATGGCCACATACATGACATATATATAACAAGTAAAAAATAATTTAAATTAACTATTAGTCCTTTTACTCACCTTAGTGTCTTCACATACCCATTAAGAAATGTTATTGAAATCTACTAGACCTATATAAAAACATATGGTCTTTACTTCGATAAAGGTTTGCATGAAAAGTATGAGAAAAACCCTGGTAGGAAACTACATTGGGGGAAACTAATATAAATTAAGTTATATATATATCCATGAAAAATTTGAACATAAGTGGTAAAATTGATACTGTAATTCCAAATGTGCTACAGAGTAATAATAAAATTCCACCAAGATAAATGACACTACCATCTTAAAACGATGATAATAATTTTATTGAGAAGTAATTTAAAGTAATAATCATTTATATGAAGTTAAAAAGGTAATAATTGAAGTTTTTAGGTTGACACTATCCCTATTGATACGACACATAGGAATTAGGTGGTCAGAAAACATAAAATTGGGTGGCCTATGTCTAATTGAATTGGGTGTCCCATGTCCATCCTAAGAAAACTCATAAGGATTGATTGGACAACGTCTACCCCATCTAGACACTCTTAGTCTCATAAAAAGTCCTTACCCTAGCATGTTTATAGTCATCTATGGTCTAACATATCCAATATATAATATATATTGGTAATTCCTACACTAATATATGGATAGACAAATAAAGTATAACTCATACAATCATTAGTAATCCTCGATAGTTCCAAACTTCAAACATAGATTTTCAGATGAGGACCAACTCATCATATCACAAATAATCATCAATAATTCTTCACTAATGGAATGATAATTTTTATCCACCATTTATCACATTCATATCACTTTGGGATCAAATAGATAATATCTATCTAACCCCACTCATAAGAAGTTTATTTAATATCATTTCACTATTCATATATTAGGTGTTCTTAAATAGTTAGACATATGTAGAGCCAACCAATCATGTATATACATGGCCAAGAAATATCAATTCCATTTTGTATAAAATTTAATTCAAGATCTAAAAATTTAGTCTTGTATAGTAACCATTTTAAGTGGGATGGTCCACTTATCATCATGCATTTATTGCATGCTCTGAAAATCCAATCTAATAACTCATGAATCAAACACTCCCAATCAACTCACTATATATTTTATATCTTGGATAACCCTACAACTCAAAGTAATCATCTCTATAATTATATAACTATTATGGTATGATACATAAATCCCATGTCCTATTGTTACCTAATATAATAACCGGACATGGTCACCCAATATCAAAACCATCGTAGGTAGCATCTAAACAGTACACAAAACCATGAAAATGGTAGGTATTATTCAAAAAATATCTATCCCACAAGTAACTTATCCCATATATACTTAGGATAAAATGCACACACTAGCCTATCAAATATATAAAATCCTAATAAATTCCAATTGTTGACCGATTTACCCACTAAAATAAATTAAGTTGAATCTATTATGTATGCTTATTAGACCTCCCAATAGTTTCTCATGATGATTATCATCCCCTATCATAGGGAACCACTCCTGGTGAACCCATATCTATTTTAATATTTTGAGTGAACTTATCACCACTAAGAGAAAAATACCTTATACCAATGGTTTGTAATCATCGGTATAGGTCTCCAAACCACTGGTATAGCCTATACCAATGGTTTAGAAGACCTTTTACTTGTTTGGAATTGGGATTGGTCTATACCAATGGTTCTGGGAAAAACATTGTTATAGACCTCTTCCAACAGTTTTGTCAAACCATTGGTATAAATCATATGAAAAACCTATACCAATGGTTTCATAAACCTATTTGTATAGGTAAATAAAAAAACCATCTTGGTTTTGAACACACACCACCCATTTATAAGGCAATGACCTAACCACAGACCTAACATGACATTTATGAACATAATTTCATAAATATTAATATGTGTGTGTGTGTGTGTGCATGTGTGTATTCATAAGTATTTTAAATTTTGATTTATTTAATGTTATTTTACAAAAGACTCCAAAAAAAATATGTTTACTTATACCAAAAAATATCAAAACTATTGGTATATACCTATACCAACGATTTTGAGACCTGTTGTTATAGGTTCATGGATTTGTTGATCCATACCAACAGTTTTGGTGAAACCTTTGGCATAGAGTGGACCTATACCAACAAGTTGGCCAAAAGTGTTGGTATAGGGCCACTATAATGGACCTATACCAATAGTTTTGGCCATAATTGGTGGAATAGGTTCTTATAAGTGACATATACCTACGGTTTGGGCTAAAACATTGGTATGGGTCCATATAAGTGACATATACCAATGGTTATGGCCAAACCATTGGTATATGTCCAAATTAGTGACCAATACTAATGGTTTTGGCCAAAACCTTAGTATAAGTCCTATTTGTAGTAGCGCACCCCTCCAACACATAACACACTACTCTCCATGGAGCATCACCTATCGACAACATAGAGACTTATTAGGTGACTCAAGCCACTAACCAAGTATAGACATCTTATATAGAGCCTTTCACAACTTAACTCTGGTGAATCAACAAACTAAATTATAAAAGATACTTGATTTCCCAGGAAACATGTATGAGATCATCTTCATGGTCCTATCAGGCAATTATTAATTACCAATAATAATTCAATACCCATCCAACATATTTGATAAATCAAACCCTATTACCCATCCTTTCACATTACTCCATAAAATAAATTCTGTAAAAAAACTATATAAAATTAGGAACCAAACACATTTTTATTTACCCACATAGATAAGGATTGCCTCATCCTGTCTATATACACATCAACTATCATACAATATTTCAACATAATAAATTATAAAATATTTAAAATTAAATTTTATAATATATTCATAATTAAATAATATGGTAATTCAAATTGAATGTTTATACAACATCAAAACTACAACATCAATCATATGAATGGTACATGAATTCTATTAATGCTCCTATGATAAAAAATCCCAAATTCCCCATCCAATTATCCATTTAATTGTACCTAAATTTCATATAAATATATGAATAATTAATATAATTTCTATAATCCAATAAAATAGTGTAAAATGACTCAAATTAATCAATTCTCAACCTAGTTAAACTTAAATATATAAAACCACATCACAGCAAGATGATTTAATCATTCTCTACTAAAATCACATTAAAATCCTAAAATCCAGCCACTCTAAAAAGGTGTAAGAAGATGAAAAAGAGGTGAATAAAAGGGGAGAACACGGAATTTAATAAATAAGTAATTTCTCTAAGGTGCCATCGATGAGATGAGAAAGAATAGGGAATTAAGAATATAATGAGGGTAGATCCTACCTCCAGTCACCAAATCCTTATAAATAACTCCCCATTCTATTCTTAATTAAAAAGGTGATAATCCCCTTAACACCCCTCTCAAAAGGAAACTTTCTAGGGTACCATTGGGAACCTAGTTACCTTAATCCAGTCATAGAGTATCCCAATGGGTTCCTAATGGAAAATTTTCAACCACCATATTGGTAAACATAAGGGTAAACCAATAGGTTTTTTTAAAAATTTCCCAATTGTATTTTATTTAGTGTCTGGTGGCTCATGAGACTACTATTAAATTCTCCTTTTTTAATTTACCCAATATCTAAAATATCACTCAAATTATTTTACAACAATATTTCCATCAATAAAAAATCTATTTATAAATAAAAAATACAACTATATCCATTATTTATTACATCAAATCCAAATTTATAATTTTCCCAAGATCAAGTTTCTTAAGAGTTTGATGTTTTCATGGAATCACCAACACCCTATAGAACAAGTCATTAAAAACTCCCTATTACACCATTTATTTTACATGATATGTGTCCTCAAATATATTTATTATAATTAAATTATAATTTAGAACTATAATTCACATCTAATCTCATGGTTTTCCCCAAGTTACTTTTATACAAAAAGTTTACCAGAACTAGGAAAGTCATTTGACCTTTAGGAACCTTACATGCTGATATATTTTATATTAAAGTAGTTCTCTAAAACAATATGCCTAAATAAATTTTAATACAATCACTACCAACTATTATTGAACATTTATATTCAGAACCCAAATACACTATCTTCACAAAAAATTGATATATCTTACAATGTGGAACTATAAAGATTTACCAACTCAACAATAATGTGACGACCAAGGTTACATTAATAGAACACCCAATAACTAACTTCAAAATCCCTAAATTTATATCATGAGTTTTTTTCATGCCTAAATCATCCTAATTTAGCACTTGAGCACCATAAAATCATTCACACCCAAAATTTATTGTCTCTCTCTTGGTAATTTATCTATATTGAGGATCATCAATCCATTGAATATGTCTTTTTACTTTCTACTAGTACCACAAATCCTAATTACTATATCTTTCCATCCTTCAAATTTAACATCCATAAATTATCTAACATACCAAATCTATAAAATATTTACCACAATGATACCTAAATGGAGGTATTTTACACCATCCCAATTATTTTTACATTTTTTCATCCCAGATCTAATACAAAACACCAACCATAACTTTTTTGGATCAATCAAACACATCATACATGACATTAACCATTATCTACATGAGAAAATGGTCAAACACTCTATCCATTGATCGTGTTCTCCCCCACCATAGGATTTCTATCATCCTATTCAACGAGAAAATAAATACAAAAAATCTATCACCAATCTAATACTGATAATAAAAACACCAAATTATTCCACTCCAATAGACCCATCCCATAAGCCTTACTTCAAAGTTTATATCCATAATTGTGTTCTATGCTACTACAGTCTAATTTTAATAATGATTAAAACACCTGAACCCTTACTGATTGATATGAAGGTTACTAAAATCACTCCCTACAAAACAAATAACTTATTCTAACTTTCTATGAACTCCATATCACCCTAACAAATTATTTATAAATTCCTAGGTCCCTAAATTGTTATAGTTTAGGTACTACCTTGATTCCTTGATAATTAAGCCAACTACTAGACTCCTTGGTTTTCCAAAAAAACCATTTAGTTGTCTCACCATCCTTTACTTTAATTATGGGGATTCACAATATCACCCATAAAGGTAGAATTTTATTCTTAAACACTACACATATGACCCCTTAGAAATTAACAAAAAACACAATATAGATATTATCCCTCACACCATTAATACCTTATTTTAGAAATTATTATAAGAAAACCTCTATTTTACCATTTCCAAACTAGCCACTAATTGTATTCACATATGATAAAGAATTAGAAGGGATTTTTATTTTATTAATTTCTAATCTAATAATAAAAGTGACTAGCCTTAAACATTACATATTCTATTGATTTTAAACTATAATTCAATATTTTTACATTCCCATAGATCATTTTAGATTATATTTTTAGTTGGTTAGGAAAAAAATATTACATAACAAACCCATCCATATAAAAAGTGAATATTTTTAATCAATATCCATTTTCCCCATAATATAACAGTTTTAAAATGAAACACATTTTCTTTTCATGAAAAATATTCAGGAATTTCAACATGACATCTTCTTTTCCATTAACCATCCTTAAATCCTATGAATTTTTTTCTATTATGGGATGAGAACAACAATCCCTATAAGGGACATAAAAAATAAATAAAGAAAATTTTCTTCCATTAATACTTAAAAAACTTTTCCTCTTTCAAAATAAATTTTGAGCTTAAAATAAACAATTTATTACCTAATAATTCACCTTATCTACCAAAATATTTTCATAAAACTTTTCTTAAGAAAGATTATAGTAAAAAAACTCATCAGGTTTCTTTGAAATCATGAAAAACTAATAATATTTTTTAAAAAAGTTATATTAAACACCATTAATAAGTGGAATATGATTTCCTTTAAACACGAAATCATTACATTACCTTGATAAGTCATAAGATTCCCATAAAAACCCATATAAAGCATATTTAAAACATGTAGGTTACTTGGGAAATCATTTTAATAACACTCTTATAAATGGAATAACCATATGGTTGACTTCCAAACCCAATGTATTAGAGGGTTATCATAGAACCACCTGTCATTGGTTTGTCACAAAACCATCCATTATTGGTTAATAACACAACCACACATATTTGGTTTATAAAGTAACCACCCATAATAATAAAATTTCCCATGAACCATAACATTTTCACAACACAAAAAAGCTTTCAATTTCTAATATTACACTCCTAAAAATATTATTTTTATATATAAGAAAATATTTCAAAATATTAAAATATTCAATCCATTTTAAAAAAACCTTTTTAAAATAACCATAATATAAGGAATGAAGGTTTTAATTGAAAAAATAAAATATTTTAAAGTAATCCATAAATAAAATTATGTCTATGGTGGTAGGAAAAGTCATTGTCGTTGTATATGTTAAAATAAAAAATTCATTTTTTTATTTGTAAAGAACATCAAAACATTCTGTAAAAAGATTCAGTTTAAAAATATTTGAAATAAATATAAAAGAGATAAAAAATATTATTTATTTTTATTATTTCCTACATAAATATATCTATAAACGAATTTTAAAAATATGGACATGTAATAGAAAGATATCTTTAAAGTAAACTTTAAAATATAATTTTCAAAATAAAGTCTCATACCCTGAGCGCCATGTGTGTTCATTATCATCCTAAATAACAAAAATATATTAATTATTTACTTTATAGATAACCTTTTTATATTTTAATATTATTTTTATCCCACTTATTACCATTTTATAATAATTACTTAACTATTTTAGATCATGTCATGTTTTTTGATGATATTCAGTTCATTAGTCAAAAAATGACCTCGGTAGATGGACTATGGTTAAATTGGTTACACATAAATAAATTAAATAATAATAATAAAATAATTATCAATTTTATATAAAAAAATTCTTTTAAATCAAACTATAAAATTTGGTTATGAAAAATGAACAATGTTATAATCCTGAAGATGGTAGGTCGTATATACGCACGAGTAACAGGTCCATTTTCTAATGATCATTATGGAAATAAGGTCAATATTGTTTTATATTTACATAATTATAATAATATATTAAATATAATATTAATTATTTAAATTTACTTTTATATATCATCCAAGTTATTTGGTGATGAAAAACAAATCATATTGCTTCATGGAGGTGGCAGTGAACATGTACGCGTGAATGACGTTATAGTTTTTTAGTGAATGGAAATGTCAAACTTTAAATGATATATTAACTTTTAAATATGATAAATATATAAATAAATTTATATTTAAAAATTAATTACATCATTATAATATATCTCTGAGAGATGGTGATGGAAAATAAATTACATCTATTTGGGAGGTGGTAGTCCACTGATATACAAACGATGGTTTCATTTACAATTTGATGAAAGGGGATATAAATATTGGATATTAATTTAAATTAATATCATATAATTATATTTATAATATGGGTGTTATTATTGTATCCTATTTTAAAAAAAATAAGGTGTTGTAAGTATAATTAAAAATAAAATATGTAGTTAAAACTATACATCTTCTTTAAAAAATCTATTTTTTTAACACCATAAGAGTTATATTTTTGGAATTCTTCCGAACATAAAAACTATATAGCATGTAAATGGATGTTATAAAGGTATTTTGGTAGATATTAGCTTAAAATGTTGTTTTAAAGTGTGAATAAATGAGAAGAAGTTGTGCCATTATATAAGACAAAGGAGGGGCGCTCTTGGAATTTCTTAAAATGTTAATTTAATATAAATTAATTATGATGTCAAAATGGTTAAAAATTTATAATAGTATAATATAATATTAATATAAATCTAAATTATCTCATAAATAATTTTTGGACATGCTTATATTAAATTTTTACCCTTATCTTTTTTTAACCCCGACCAACCATTTTCTTTGTTACTGCAACAATAAGGTTTTTTATTATTATAGTGTCAATATAGTTTCTATAAATGGAAAAATAATCTCATAAATGGACCATTAATTATATTTTAAACCCTATTTTAATTATTTTTATGAATATATTATTTTATGAATTTTTTATCATTTTATAAAATATTAATAATGTCATTTTTATAACTATTCATTTACTTTGAATATAATAACATCAATAAAAAAATTAATTTCAAATAAAATGTTGTAATACATCCATAAAATTATATATTTATCTATAAATTTCTTTATTCAGATTAATTATTTCAAATTATATTACTTTAAATATTTTTAATATCATTTATTTTATTTTTCCATTAATTGAATAATTACAACATAAGTATTGTGTAAGAATTTAAGGTAATTATTTATTCACAAAAAAACTAAAAATAAATTAATATTATTAATATAAATTATTTATATTTAAAAATAATATTTATAACTAAACATATCCTCGTCTTAAACTCAACGATAATATATTATAGTTATTAAAAACAAGAGTGTGATATTTTTTACTTTTCTTTATATAAAATTTTATAAAGGTTATAATCACAAAAAAATGGTAAAAAAGGTAATATATTCAGAATATAGATGATTATGGATGATATATACCGTGGTAACAAAAATACTAAGGTAACAATTCATATTGAAAAATATAATAATAGGTCCCTATTTAAAATACATAAACCCTTTAATTTCAAATATTGAATACAATTTTAATGATTTAAAAAAAATAGTAGAATAATTTAATTTAAAATTAAACTGACAAAACCCAATGAAAAATACTTTTTTGGAAAAATTCCTTTTTGTGTATAAAAATGTTTTTTAATAAATTGATGGTTAAAATTCATTAAAAAAACTATAATTGTTTTTTAATAAATCTATATATAATTAAACTTTAAAACTATTTAGAAATACAATTTTAATTTTTAAAAACTTGAATATAAAATAAAATTTTCAATAAAAATCTGCATCTTCCTTATTTATTAAAAATTCAATATTTTCAAAAAAATTCTAAAAAATTATCCTTATAAAATTTTAAAATTATAAATAAAAAAGAAATTAATTGTCTAGAATTAAAATTATATAATTTAGAAACCAAATATTGAATAAAACCATATAATTCTTGAAAATCCAAATTGGTTAGAAATAGAGTTTTATTTATTCTGAAAAAAAATTACATTATAGTATTATAATGAATATAACTCTATAATATATAACCAATGAATGATTTATTATAAAATTACCTTGGCTGTTACATTCTTCCCCCTTTTAAAAACTATGTCCTCCAAATTTTTTTCAGTTGTTAAACAAGTGGGTATACTTTTGCCTCATAGCATTTTCAGACTCCTATGTGGATTATTCAACCATATGGGTTTTTCCATAAAACCTTAACCTTTTGAATTGCCTTATTTTTAAGTAATTTCTATCTATGTTAAAGAATCTAAATAGTTTGTTCCTTACATAAAAAAATTATCTTTCAAATGAACTACCTCAAGGCTCAAAATATGAGATTAATCTAGAATATACTTTCTTAACATCAAATCATGAAAAACATCATGTGTCTGGGATAAACTCCAAGGAAAGGATAATTGGTAAGAAAATAATACAACTTCATCCATTATTTTATATTTTATAATGCACCATAGACTTAGTTTAGAGTTATTACCAAAATGAATAACACTTTTTCATGAAGACACTTTAAGAAAACCATTAAAACCTAATTTTAAAGAAGGATATTTCCTATGGTTATCCGCATGAATATTCCAACTTCTTTAAGTTTTCCTCATATATAGTTGAATTAGCATCATATTTTTAACATTTTACTCTACCAATTCTTGTCCCATTAACATCCTTTTTACTACTTCATCCTAAAAAATCAATAATTTTAAACTCTTTCCCATATAATGCCTCAAAAGGTTCCATCTATATATTAGAATAAAAATTATTCTTGTGGGAAAACTAGAATAATGAAAGATGTTTATCCCTTATTCCATAGTAATCTACTAAACAAACATGATGCATGTTTTCCAAGGTTTTCATTGTTCATCTATAATGTCCATCAGTTCGAGTATAAAAGGATATACTAAAATTTTATTTAGTTTCCAATGACTTCTGATGTCCTATCCAAAAATTTGAATTGAAACTAGGATTACAGATAGAGAGAAGTTTTATATAACCTAATTATCTCCTTGATATACTGTTATGATATATGATCCAAATACATTATATCTCAAATGGTAAGTAAATTTGAAGATTTATTTAATCAATTAATAGTAATCCAAATCACATTATTACATCGATAAGTCTTAGTAGTCCCACAAAAAAAAATCCAGGACTATATTTTCCCATTTTCACTCTAACATTTGAAAAGTATGAATAATTACCTTCAGTAATTATCATTATATTTAACAAACTGACATGTCAAACATTCATGGTAAATTTTGAAATATATTTTTTCATTAATTCGTACTAGTTATACTCTAAAATATCTATGTATATCTTAATGCTACAAAGATAAATTTAAAACAGGGAACTATGAGATTGACTCAAAAATTTTATATTCAAATGGAAAATAAAAGGCACACATAATAACTTTCCAAATTTAATAACTTCTTAATTATAAACATTAAACTTGAGAAACACAACCTTCATAAACAATTCTACCTTTTCCTACAAAACATGAACCCCCATTTGAGTTTTCCTAAATAATTGTTATATATATGACGATAATGACACTTGAAACAAAATAGAGAATGTTTTTGAATCCCAAAATTATAGGAAAAAATCCATCAAATCCTTAACCAAAGGTTCATGTTATAAATGTAACATGGTTAATGAATCATTATTTTTCTTTCTAAAATAATTGGATACTTTTTTTATTTTCTAGGATGATAATGAATCATGTAGTAATAATCTTTAGTTAGTTCTATATTTTTCTATGATTTATTTTCAACTCATTCTGAGTGATTATATTTTTCAAAAAATTTTGATTAATTTATATATATTACTTTACTCGATATAAATGGAACCTCCAAATTTTTAAAGAAAAACCACAATATCTAATTCCAAATAATATGAAATATAATTTAGCTTAGGAGGATTCTATTTATGGGAAGCATACAAATTTTATTTAAAATGTTTCATTAGGACATAACCAAGACCCTTCAAATAAGCATCTATTAAGATGAAAAAATGCCATTTTTGGAGGGTACAGATAAAACCAGAGCACTCACCAATCTTATTTTTAGTTTTTGAAAACAATAATCACATTATTTTATCTTGATGAATTCAAATCCTTTTTGAGCTAACTTATTCAATGGGCTAGGAAACCATGTAAAATTTTCAAAAAACCACTAGTAATAACTCACTAATCTAAGAAAACTACGAATCTTTATGACATTTGTTGGTATTTTACACTCTTTAACAAGTCCAATTTTAATACAGTCTATAGTAAGGAAATATTTAGAAATTATATGACCAATGAAATAAATTTATTGTAACCAAAATTCAATCGTACTATATTTTCCAAATAACTTATTTTTTTTAAGGTTTACAAGACAATCATCAGAAACCCTTCATGATCCTCATGAATTTTAGAATATATCAATATATCAATAATAAATAAAACAAAAACTTATCCAAGAACCCATAGAAGACTCTATTAATTAGATCCATAAAAATAATGGGTTTATTAGACAACCCAAAGGTAATAACTACAAACTCATAGAGCCCATATCTAGTTTAAAACAATGTATTTTAAATAACTTTCTCCTTCACATTTAATTGGTGGTAACCTGACCTGAGATCAATCATTGAATAGTTTTATGCTCCCTGGAGTTGATAAAAGAATATCAATATGAGTAAAAGGGTACTTATTCTTAATAGTGGTGTCAGATAAAGTCTCTATAATCAATGAAAATTCTAATTGAACCAAATTTCTTTTTAAGAAATTATATAGGAACCCCCCATGGTGAATTACTAGGGTGAATAAAACCATTATCTAGAAACTGTTGTAGTTTATTTTTCAATTCTAAAATTTCTACTTGATACATTTGATTGGGGGTTTTGAAATAGTCTTAACATAAGATACTAAATCAATAGTAAACTCAACCTCTCAATTTGGAATAACACCCAATAAATTCGAAGAAAAACATTCATATATTCATTCATTAGTGAAAAACCACTAATCTGAACAATTTTTTTCTTTTCAAAATAATATTCTAAGTAATATTAAAAACCATTTCTAATCAATTTCATATCTTCTTGGAAGGTTAATAAAAGTATGAAATCATTGAATAAGAATTTATTATCTTTATAGTCTATCTTATCATGATAAACTAGAAGTAAATTTATATACAAAAAAATATCAAACTTTACCATGAGAATTTCAAAATTATTCTCAAGAAAGACCATTCCACATATAAAAATAGGAAGAATCCAATAAATATTGGATACTTTAATATTTACATCTAGAGTTTTCACTAAAAGTTATATCATAGTTTCAAGAGGTAATATTCCCAATTTAATTTCAAATTTTTTTGAAATAAAAGAATGTGAATATCTAGAGTCAAAGAGGGTATTGGAATAATTATAATAAACTAGTAAAATACCTATCAATACTTCATTAGATGGACAAATATAAACCATATAAGTAGAAAAATATTTTTCCACACTTTTATTCTTTCAATCTTTATGATTTCTAGCCATAATTATCGTATTGAGTCATATATTAGCATACTGTCCCAACTTATTGTAATTAAATAATAATACAATCAATTTTTCATTATTAGTTTAGTCATTTTAATTTTGGTCATGATTCATATGACCAAAATTTCCACATCATAAGAATTTTCAAGATTTCATAAAACATTCACCAGGGTGCTTTTTACCACACTTACCACAATATTGAAACTAGATTTAATTACTTGCATATTTTTTTAATGAATGTTTACACATTTCATATCATCCTAATATTTTATTATAAATATTATCAATGAATACAAGATCATTTATAAACTCCATTTCTACCCTCCCATCACATCAAAAAGTTTCTCATAACTTTTAAACCTACATGAATCTAATTCCCTTCAATATCATAAACTGAATACTTATTAAAATTGATTAATTTTACAAAAATGACCATGGATAAAATTTGTTACATTCCTTTCAAAATGGGTGAAGGTTTCTTTATATGCATCCATTTAATTATACTTATTTTGTCTCAATTCCAATAATTTCCTTTCCATCCTAAGTTGAATGGCCTTAGGGAAATTTTTATCAATGAAAATATTCTTGAAGTCATCACATTACAGGCTATAAATATCTTTATGTTCATTATTATTCAAAACCATTATTCACCATTGACCTGCTTCACCTTAAAATGATAAATATCAAGACTTACCATTTAATTCTCTGAATAACCAATGACTTTGAATATATTCTCCAAATCATTAATCGAATATTTGGCTTTCATTGGTTTATAATATACACTGAATTCCAGAGGGTATTGTCTCATAAAATTATCGATTATTTCCATTTTATTCTGTGTTATATCTAGATTATCTCATGTATGGATACCACCACCATTTATAGTATGTTTCAACTGATCCATAACCACTAAAAAATTACTCTGTTCCAGTTCAAACCATTCCAGTTTAATGATTTTGAATGATATTTCACCCTCAATGCATTCATACAATAGATTCCATGTTCCCTATTTGAAAACTATTTCTAAACTAATATATTTTAGATAATACAACATGGTAATATTTAAATTTTATATAATTTTAACTTAACTATAAAGTGAAATCTTTTAATGGAATTATATTAACATTATCTTAACATCTAATGTTATCTAAACATTACTCTGATACCAACTGTAAGGACTTGAACATAAAATTTACATATTATAGTGATTTTAAAGTATAATTCACTTTTTTACATTCCCAAATATCTTTTTGGTCTACCCCACCTAGCCTGAAGTCCATTAAATTTTTAGTTATTATCCCCCTTTATAAACTAGGACGAGCGCTAACCTTACATGGCTAGTATACCCTGAGGAACTTAGGCCTATTGCAAGAACTGTAAAACTAGATTCATGTAGCCAAAAAAATGACCCTGAAGGACCCAAAATTCTAAAACCACAAAAACAACCCATCCTATTATATATTTGGATATAATAAACAAAGCACTTAACCTTTAAGGGATGCACACTTCTAATCTTTATCCATTTTTCCTATAATATAAAAGTTTTAAAATTAAAAATGTTTCTTTTCATGAAAAATCTTCATGACATTAAACATGAATTCTTATTTTACCTTAAACATCCATAAACCATTCAAAAAACATTTTAAAACATAATATTAACACCAAAATCCCAGTAGGGGACATTAAAATAAAGAAATCATTATTCATTTAATACTTATAAAAAATTTTCTTTTTCAAAATAAACTTTTCCCAAAAAATAAAAATTTATTGCAGAAGAATTCACCTTCTCTATCCAATTAGTTTCATAAAACATTTCATAAGAAATATTAAAATAAAAATAGTACTCATAAGGTTTCATGGAAATTATGAAAAACTCATAATAACCTTTTTTACAAAGTTATAATTTTCACCATTAAAAAGTAGCATATAGTTTTATTTAAACATAAGATCATTATCTTACCATGAGAAATTATAGGATTCCTATAAGAGCCTATATAAATATTAGAGAAACAATGTTGGTCACTTGGTACATAATTTCTATATCCCTCTTACAATCACTCTTACAAATGGGAAAAACATTCGATCAACCTCCATACCCAATGCATTGGAGGGATATCATGGACCCACCCATTATTGGTTAATAATTTATCCACCCATACATGGTTTATAATGCAACCACACATCATCATAACAAATCCAACTATCCATAACATAATCACAACAAATAAAATCTTTCAATTTAAAACACTACACTCATAAAAATATTATTTTCATCCACAAGAAAATATTTTCGTATACTGAAATATCTAATCCATGTAAAACTAAAATTTTTAAAATAAATAGAATATATGGAAATAGGTTTCTATTTGAATAAAACATGAAACCCTTTAAAGGAATAAAAAAATCAAAAAATTGATACAATGGTTGGAAAATTCATTTTCACCGTATGTGTTAAAATAGAACATTCTTTTGGTTTTTTTGTGAACAATATCAACACATTTAGTAAAAAGAATCCTTTTAAAAACCTTTGAAAGAAATTAAAAGGATACATAAAATTTCCTTTATAATTATTTTATTTATATATAAATAAATCCATAAAATAATTTTTAAAAATTCTATATGTAGGAAAAATTGAGTTCTAAGAGAATCGTTAAAGGATGGTTTTTAAAAGAAAGTCTCTTACATTGAGAATGAATTATAATGTGTGTACCTTAGCTTACTGAATAATAAAATTATATTAATTATTTAATTTTTTGATAACATTTTTCATGTTTATTATTCATTTTATTTCACTTATTACCATGTTATAACAATTACTTAATCATGTAAGTTCAGATCAAATGTTTTAAAAATATTTGGTTCATAAGTCTATAATAACGTTGGTAGGTTGAATATGGTCAAAGTGGTAATTATTCCACTATATAAAGGATGATAACTATTAACTAATCATAATTTATCTACATAATTTTTAATTTTAAATCCAACCATTAAATAAGGTTATGAAAAATTAACAAAGTTTCAATCATAGAGATGGTAGGTCGTACGTACGCATTAGTAATGCTTCAATTTTTCAATAATCATTATAGAAGGAAGGTAAGTATTATTTTATATTTCCATAATTATCATAATATAATAAATATCATATTAAATATTTAAATTTACTTATATATATCATCCAAGTGATGTGGTTATGAAAAGAAAATCACCTCACTTCGTTGAGGTGGTAGTCCACACATATGCTCAAACAACGTTACCATTTTTTAGTGAATCAAAAGGTAATAAGTTAAATTATATATTATCATTTAATAATGATAATTATGTCATTAATAGCATATATAAACATTAATTACATCATTATAAAGTAGTCATGATAGACGAGGATGGAAAATGAATTACATCAGTTTGTGAAGTGGTAGTCCACCGTATACACGAATGACAGTTTTTTTTCTATTTTATGGAAGATAAAATGGATATAAGAAATAATAATATCTCATTATATGGATAATTTTGGTGTTATTATTTAATAATGGTTGAAAAAAATTTGATGTAGGTGGAATAATAAAGAAAACTAAAATATGTGGTTAAAACCATACCTTTTCTTTGAAAAATCTCCCTTAGTTAAAACCTTAACACCTCTATGATTAGTATTATGACCAAATTATAGCCTCTAGAACAAGTGTATTGATTATAATAATGTATTTGGGTAGATATTGGTAGAATAAAATGGGTTTTGATGTGTGAATAAATGATAAAAATGGTTCCCTTTTATTAGAGAGGGGAGGGGTAGTCTTGGAATTTATTAAAATATTTATTTAATATAGATTTATTTTGATGTTAAAATGAATAAAAATTTAAAATAATTGACAATAATATGAACATGACTCAAAATAAACACATAAAATAATTTTTGAACAATTTTAGATCACATTTGTACCCTTATATTTTGGTTTTAATCGCCCTATTAATCCTTTTCACATTTACTATAACAACAAGGTTTTTTACTCTTTGATGGTAAAAATATTTAATATAAATGGAGATAATTCCACAAAGTGGATCACGATTGATATTTTAAACAATATCCTAATAAATTAAAAAATATATAGGATTTTTATTAAATTTATATAATTTAATAAAATATTATTTCCATAACATATCAGTAATGTCAATTTTAGAACAATTTAATTACTTTAAATTTTATAACTTTAATAAAAATAATAAAATTAGAATAAATAATTTTAATAAAACCCCAAAATAGTATATTTTATAATAAAATTCACCAATCACATTAATTCTTCTAAATTATACTAGTTTTATTATTATTTTTAATATCTTTTATAATTTTTCTATTTATTGAATAATTACTATTATAGCGTTGTGTAAGAATTTAAGGTAATTATTTATTCACTAAATATTAAAAATAAATTTCCATTATGAATATAAATAATTTATATTTCAAAATAATATTTATAACAAAAAATATCCTCTCGTTATCCCTGTGTTAAAAAATTTACGGTTATTAAAAATAAGTGTGACATTTTTGACTTTTCATTAAATAAAATACTATAATGGTTACACTCACATCCAAATGCAAAAATGAAAATATTTTCAAAATTTATATTATTATGGATAAAATATACACAAATAAAAAATTGGAAAAGTGTTAGGGTCATTATATAATAATTATCATTTTATTTTTAACTTCAATATCCTTTACCATGGTAACAAAATTACAATGGATACTATTAAAATTTAACAAAATTAAGTGACCTGATTAGAAATTTTATAAATTCTAATTCCAAATATTGAATACATATTTTAAGATTCAAATAATTGAAGTGGTAGAATTTAATTTAAAATGAATCTGACAAAACGTGATAAAAATAATTTTTCAGAAAATTTCTTTCTTAAGTATAAAAATTTTTTCCTGCTAAATTAAAGGTAAAAATTAATTAAAAAGACTATGATTTGATTTTTTTAATAAAAAATAACTAATTAAATTTTAAAACTAATCAAAAAAATTTACTTTGTAAATACTTAAAAATAAAATACAATTTTCAATAAATAAATATATATATTCAAAATTTATTAAAAAAATAAACATTTTTAGAAAACTATGAAAACTCACCCTAATATAGTTTGGAAATTATGTATAAAAAAATGAAATTTATTTTAAAAATTTAAATTGTATTTTTTGGAAACCAATCTTTTAAATAAAACCATGTATTTCATGGAAATCCAATTTGGTTAGAAATAAAACTCTTTTTCTTTTGACTAATAAATTTCCGAATATTTTTTTAATGAATACAACTCTATAATATCTGAAAAATTAATGATTTATTATTGAATTTCCTAGGTTGTTACAAATATTAGACCTATTATATGTTCACATTGTGAACTTAATACACATTCATAGTCCACATGTAGTTATACATTGTGGCTTAAACTCTATCAAGTATCCATTTAAAAACATTCTATATCATTCTATAGTTGATATATATCACATGATAACCAATGGAAATCAAGAATAATGGATTAATGGGATCACTATTATAAGGTTGACCGTAGACTGTATAATCCCTCATTTTATGTACACAATATTAATGAACACGCTCTTTCACCAATTACAAGATATAATCTAAAGTAGCATCCTTAAGAAAATTATCACATAACTTTAATATCTATATAATTCTATCCATAGGTAAGTATATTCACTCATAGAATACTAATATACACCCCACTAATTCTCTAAAAATACGTATCCTAATAGTTCTAATCCAATCCAACTTATCAGATAACTATATATCGAGGCATGTTAACCAAATCTTGTATAAAGAACTAATTATTATTTAAGTCGCACATATACTTGAGGAATTTCATATACTTAGAAAATGAACTCAAACACATGGAAACCATGTATATTTCCTTTTTTGAGAAAAATCTACTCATGGTATCTATCACTAGAGGAATCCACTTTTCTAGACTAAACTCTTGTTTGAGTTATCCCAAGCACCACCCCCTATTTGAAGTATAAATAGGGAATCACCATGATAGTATATAATGATACTTGAATCACTCTACCTTGGGTATCATCCTAAGTATCCCCTGCCTAGTTTGTGGAAAATATCACATATAGGTCACACCTCTCAAAGAAATTCAATTTATTTAGAATCATATAACCCAAGAATATATATAAAAAATACACCATCATTCAGGTTCTCATAATCATTTGTCTATTTACATGAAAAAATAGCCACTCTAGGGTCATCATTACATCCTTATGAAAATAAAAAAATTATTATCAAGTAATTCATATCTAAGATGTACTCATAGTGATGTTTGGTTATGAAATTTACTCTAATAAGTCATTTTTTTAAAACACTGAATATTTTATTATCTAATTAGTATATAATTTATCTTATAATATAAATTTCATCTTTATCAATCGCACATAAGTATGAACATGTCATTCAATCAAAATTTACAATCATGAGGAATAAATACTATACTCTACTCAAAATAATAAAGGAAGAAAATAATAAATCATATCTTATAACAATCATAATTTATTAAAATCAACTCAAATATAACATTTAAAAACAAAAGACCACAATCCCATGACCATAGAAACTTTGATTCCCAACAATATCAGTGCTTTAATGGCCAAAATTTAACTATCGTCTAAATTTTATAATATTCCTAGCTATATATATAATATACCATAAAGTAAGACTATAAAAAATTATATAATATCATTTTTTTACTTTTTTAGTTTGGGTGGACATCCTTATAAACTGAAACATAGTACTATATACATAAGGTGTGCCTCCATGTAATCCATATAGTGTTGACTAGGGGAAAGTTCTAGATAAAGTCTTTTTATTAGACTATAATATCGATATAATATTATAAAATATAAGATAAATAATACAAAATAATATAAAACTCATATCAAAAACACAAAAATATTTCATCCCAATGGAAGTATAACTATATAAATAATATGCACCCCTACAATAAAATAATCATCCCATGCTATGCATATTAGTAACACATCACAAATAAGATCACTTGATTGGAAAATTATATATATATATATAGTAAATATATTGGAAATAAATAAAATAAAATTGTCCATAATTTTATTAGACCTCAATCATCCCTTAGAACCATTTCCATACCCTGAAGTATTCTAACTTGCTCAATTATTCTTGTACTCCTACTCCAACTTATTTTCCAAAACAAATCTCTACATCCACCGAGGTGCATGAATATAGTTTTATCATAAAAATTAATATGATACATATCAAGTGGGACCTAATACAAACTACGATATATATATATATATATATATATATATATTCATGTGTTGGAGTTAGTGTCATAGGACCTACTATTTTTACTTTGCTTGCATGTATATTAGATGTATTGAATATTAACAAAACTTATAATTGTATATTATTCATTTTTTACACAAATATAATGTAATAACTCTCTATAATATAAATATCATTGATAATGTCATTATAGTTCTCCTCTATGATGAGAACCTACAACTACTATGATGATATTAGTAAACAATATTATTTTGTTGGATAACATATTGTGATGGTACTCATAGAACATAGACTGTTATGTGTGAGTACTCATAATAGGATGAGGCTTCATCGCATGAAGTTTGCAATGGGTAATCTCCATGGTGGGATATTATGTGAATAGACCGCCCAGTAAGAATTCCATATATTTTGGTATCATTTGATAATACTATATGTGAGTGTATGTAATTGTCTTTAGACATTAATATTATCATTAATTCATGTCATGGATCAAACATTTAGTTTTTATAATGAAAACCATGATGAAATATGTTTTTGTTGAGGTAGGGTACATTGGGTGCATCATGATAAAAATTTCATTAATGGATATGTTGAGGATGGTTTTGTCCATTCCATTTTTTTGTAAGTTGACATCTCATCCCTCTGATTGAAATAGAACTTTTTCATTAAATTCCATGTTCATGGTGTAAATATGTGTTTATTTTGGATAGTTAAAGAAATAAATACCAATAAAATAGGATGGTGAAATAGATATTAAGCCTTCTCGATGAGATATAGCGACAAAGTGATTATATTACATAGTGAGCGTTCATATGTGGTTATCATCATTGAAAAATTAATTAATTTCTCTTGGGTGCCTTGACCTATTACTAAATTGTAATCATGGACTTTAGTAAAGAATGCCTAATTCCAACAAGAAATAATCCTAGAGGTTCAAACACTAAGTGTTACCAATTATATCAATTAAATTGTATTTGAATTTAAGTTATTGAATAAATAATACTCTCAAGACCGAGGGATAATTTTATTTACATTTTATTGGTCAAATATATTTATTGATGAATGAAATGTTTAAATTAAATATTTATTCAGGTGTTCAATAAATACTAGAGGAGTTTGAATGGATAAAGACCGTGTTTGATAACAAATATTAAATAATAATATGGTTAAATATTATTTTTTATTGTGAAAGTTGGAACATGCCAAAAAATAATAATATTATTATTATTATGTATAATAGGGTTTATAAAAGGTTATTATATTATTTAAGGACTGGTATGAAATTAAATAATTATTTTAATCTAAACCCTAGATCTATAAAGAGACGGTTATGTCTGTTATGTTGTGTGTGCAAAAAATGATTGACATAATAAAAATAGAGAATTTTTGCACAAAATTAAAACTATGTTGACTCCTCCCTCTCTCTCCCTCTTAATAATGAGAAACACAAGAGATATTCCTTCAAAACTGGTGAACGAGAGATCAATTCAAACATTTTCATATAATGAATTCACCACACTAGATCTTAGAGATTGACTGGTGTTTCTTAGAGATCAAAGGAGCACATCTGGATCACCTGTAAAGGGATTCTATCCTTGGATCCTCATATCACAAAGAAGGAAATCCGCAAGGGTCTTTTCGGATGATCAAAATTTACATCAAATAAATAACCTAAGCTCGTGTATTCATTTACTCCAATATTATATAAATTAATTATAAATTTGGTATGAAATATCCTCACTCATGGTTTAGAAACTCTAATATTAAAAGAAGTTTTTAATATATTAGCACCACCTCACACTTCCACTATGCCCAAAAGAAATAATTGTTATCTAAGTGGTCAAGTTTATATTTATAATAATTTATTTGATTGTTGATTCATACTCAATCATGATTGAATTTTTGTTTCATATTAATCATCATTTAATCTGATTTAAATTAACATGTTATGTTCATATTAATCATTTTTGTTTAGTGTTTCATTTTTCTTAATGGTCTAAGAAAAGTTGAAGAATGACTGTAGATGCCATTTGGAACTGATGATTATTGGAAAGTAAGACAGTATTACATGGCATGCACTTGGAAGTACACTCTATGAACCCTAGAATGTTACTCTTAGACATTCCACGAGATATACGACATTCCACAAAATTTTTACACATGGTGTGCACCTCATATTGATCAACCAACATGGAACTTGGCTGTCATATTACATGTCATGTATCAGCATACATATCATTTAGTATAAATAGGTTAGTGGAACCAACCATGAAATCTTTATGGTCATAATAAATTGTCAATCCATATGATACTGAGAACCTATAGAATTTATGATATACACAATTTGTATGTAGTGTATATAAAATATATTTCATTAATTCCCATGTTCAAAATACACAGTAGAAAAATGACATTAGAGATATATGGAATGTATATGAAGTTAACATGTTGTGTAGTCTCTCACCCAAAAACTTTCCTAGTCTTTTGGGGGGTTACACGGGCATGAGACATTCAGATCATATGTTGTTTAGCTTCTCATACATGCCTTGTAATTATATGAGATACATTCCAAAGAAGCAACTAAGTATCTCAGGCACATAGAAATTAGATACATGGTGTGTAACTATCTTGGACATTCCATGTAGTTTGGTCGAGTCCTGAAGATGAATCCCCAGGTGTGTGACCCATATACATGCTAAAATAGGCACAAGATATGTAGCTGGATAGTACATACAACGTATTATCAGAATTACAGAAATAATTATACTACATTAAATTAAAAATTTAAACATTAAAATCTCATTGAATTGATTGGCACTTTAAGTATTTGAAAATAAAATAAGTATTTTAAAGAATTTAAAATTCTCAATAAAATTATTATAATAAATATGAAAATATTGGTTCTTCCATTTATTTTCCATTAATTTCTTAGTGATGGTTATTTCTAAATAAATATTGATGGTCATTAAAATTGATGTGAATTATTTAATTAGTCAATTAATTAATTAATTAATGTGTGTGTAGAGACCCGAATCCTGACGTACATAGAAATTACATTACTTTTGCGGAATACTTAACACATAACAAAAACAGACACACAAGGATCGTAATAGTTTAGTGTCTTTGGAAACTTGGAATGCAATCTTCTAATCGTGGTGAAAGATCTTCAACATCTCCCATTAAGATCTTCCACTTTTTGTTTCCTTACCTAAAACCTTTCTTTTGATCCTGGGGGAAAATAAAACATAAAAAGGGTGAGCTCAAATTCTCAGTAAGGGTAAGCATTGATAAAATAAAACATACCATATACATTTGAACTTAAAAACATGAACATAATGTTTAAACATCAAAATCTTGAGAAACGACATAAAACATGGAAGTACATAAGGCATAGATCATAATGGGACATAAACCATGATAAAATAGCATGGGAATAAAACATGTAATTGTGGCATCCATTAAGCACATGTAATGATTTTCATAGTAGCTAAGGCATTGCTGCCAAAACCATCTTAGTGGACAAAGTCCCATTCTGAATCGAGTTCACTCCTCGTTTCAGTCCTGTAATACTAAACCGGATTAACTTACCGTTCCAGCCATGTATATCTCATGAGATATAAAATCTTTACCCAATGAATTAGAGGGAGATATAGGTCCCACCCATCTCATAATGAAATCATTCTTACTTGTGCCACAAAATAAACATACATTATTCATAAAAACCCAATAAATAAAATGGGTTTCATAAAAATCATACCATCATCACATAATCCATATAAAAGAAATGAATATCATTTCATAATAAGAGAAGTGAGACCATGTAAATCATAGAGACATTATACTTTCAACATACACATATGAAATAATGTCATCTTAGATGAAGATGGTTTTGGTAAAACACATGAAATGAATTCTTGAGGAAAATATCCTTTTTTCTTCAAAATAATTTTCTTTTCACAAAATTTCATGCAATTTTAAAAGAAAAGGATTTTGTTGAAAATAGTCATGAAATATTTTGGAGGAATATTCATGAAAACAAGGCTTTATAAAACCGTAAAAACCCGTTCACACCGTATAAGTTAAAAATAACATTCTCCTCGTACTTTTGTCGGAAAAGTCAAAAAAGTACCTCGTAACGTAAATAAGAGAAATATTCCATACATACCATGTAGTAAAAGTCAAAAAAGGGTAAAAATGACTTTATACATACATGAAAACACTTTTATAAAACATGGACATGATATAAATATCCCCAGTAAATACTTACGAACAGGCAATCTCGGATAAAAATGAGATTTGCAAAATTATCCCTTACCTTAGGTCCGATATGCTTCGTACGTATCCGAACCTCCTGTATAATGATTTAAATAATGTCATTGACTTGTTACAGAATCATATTCATTATTATGATATCATATATGTTTCACTTATGACTTTATATTACCCGTTCTTTTGTAAATTCCATGTTAAAGCAGCGTTTTGGGTAAAATCATTTTATTTATCGTATGTATTTCGACTTGTCATTCTTGATATTATTACTTATATCTTGCTTTACATAATTCCAGAATATAAAACATGATTTATATATAATATATATTCATCATATACATATATATTATAGATCGATAAAAGGAATGAAATACACCATTCATGGAGACGGCAGGCCGTACGTACGCATGAACGCTGTTTTCGTTTTCCCTTTTGAATTGAATGGAATTAAGTAAATGACATACATATATATATATATACATAAATATAGGATCATTATTATGTCATATATTTCATTATTATTCATTATATATACTTTATAATCATAATGAATGGTTAACATGGAGAGTGAATCTCATCGCGTCGTGGAGACGGTAGTCCGTACGTACGCACGAGCGATGATATCATTCCCAAGATCGTGGAATTGTATTGGAGTGTATGTATACTATTTCAGAATAAATATTACTTTACAATAATCATATATAGTTCTTTATTTGAACCATTATACCCATCCATGTAAGGTGGTGATGGAAAATAGATTACACCACGGCGTGGAGACGGTATTCCGTACGTACGCACGTGTGGTGATTTCATTTTCCGTAGGATGGATAGATGGTGAAATAGGGTTGTTTCATACTTATAATAAAATATCAGTATTTGAGTGATACTTATGTTATTACTTCATAATGAAACAACCTAATAAGAATAAGTGTAAGAAGAAATAAAGTTGAAAGTATCGGTAACAGACATTACCTCTTCTTTGAAGGGCCTCTTTGAGTCCTCCTCTTAGGGCACTAAAATTGGTCTTTGAAGAATACCTGGACCTCTAGGATGTTTCTAGGGAAGTTTAGAAGAGAATTTTTCAGGGGTTGTCCGAGCTTTAAGGCTCAAAGTGGTTTGAGGAAGAGAGGGAGGAGGTTCCCTTTTATAAGGGAGGAGAGGGGCACCTTTGGAATTCTTAAAAATATTAATTTATAATAAATCTAACCCCACTTAAAAACCTCCAAAAATGACTCATATTCAAAGATTATATGAGATAGGGTTTTAATATCCTCATCCAATCAAATTTACACATTTTTGGATACTATTTTAAACCTTATCATTTTGATTTATCCTTATTTAATCTATTTAAGTTTATTTGTGGTAATAAAATTTTAAATTTTAAATTTTAACAAATAATTACTTATTTGTTGTGAATATTCTATAATTGGTTACTTTATAACATTATAGACCATATAAATTTAAATTTATAATTTTTAAATATTTTTGAGATTTTTAAACAATTTTATAATATGTTATTTTTATAAAATAACAATAGTGTCAATTTTGACACTAATCATATATTTTAATTTAAATAAAATATATACAGAAGATATGTTCGAACTAAATGCTTTAATAGATTTATAAAATTTCATATGTATCTATAAAATTAGTGGATCACATTAAAAAGTTCATATAATATTTATTTTATTATTTTTAAAACCATTTATTTGGTTTATCTCTAAATAAAATAATTACTGCAACATTTTTTTATAATTATTTAATATATTTATTTGTTGCATAAAAATTAAAACTAAAATCCTATTATTAATATAAATCTATTAACTTTCACAATAATACTTTTACTCTAATTTATCATCATAAAATCATAATATTTAAATTGTTATATTTATTAAATTATGAAGGTGACAACTTTGGCATCATTTAAAATAAAATAATATAAGTTTCATAATCACTTTTATAAGGCTCTAAACGGTTATATATTAGGTAATTGGATGATTAAGGTGTATATATACACTACCAATAAGTTTTAGTCAGGTTTTTGGCCCTTTTAATGGGTATTATTATTTCAATAAAAACTATATTACTGATTTTTCACTTAATAGATAATTTCTGCATCATTAATGTATCACTATTAATGACAGTTATTTAATCCCTAAAAATTCTCAATAAATTATCATGATGTAGATAATTGTATTATCATTCTGTAGACTATTAATTTTCGAAGTTTTATGATGTTTATCACTAAATTAAAATTATTATACTTATAATATTTAAGAGTGTCATATGTTGTCACTTTCTTTGGTTTTAATAATAATTAAATTACTTTCATGGTCAAAAGTCCATAAAATGAATCTAATCCAACCCTTAGGTGATATGGGTCTACTTTTAGTCATCCAATAGAATTTTGGCATGTGTTAGGGTAATTTTATAATATTATATTTACCCTTAATTACCCGATTTACCTTTAACTATGGTAAATAAAATTTACCGTAGTTACTATTCATAATTCCCAAAAATAAAAAGTAGCTTATTAACATAATTTGGACCCACTGATTCCAAATATGGAATCCATTTTTCCAAATTCAATACACAAAAGTTGCAGAAATTAAATTAAAATTAATCCCGTTGTCGAAAGAAAATGGGTTTTTGTTTAAAACATTTCAAAAGATTGAATTGATTTAACCTACGAATTCAAGGTAAAATCAATGCTAATGACATACATTATATTAAATGGTAAAAATATATTCTATTTATACTTTAAAACCATTCAATATTATAATTTAACCATAAAAATTATTGCGATGAAAAAAGTTGTTTTTAATAAAAATATATCGTGTTTTTACTATTCATCAAAATATGAAAGTTACCAGAATAATATGAAAAATTTATCCAAAGTAATTTTTTATTTCTTGATTCCAAAGAAGAATTTTATTTTTTCAAATTGAACTTATAAACATGTCAAAAACTAGATTTAAAGTGGGTGCTCCATCAAAAGGCGGCAAAACTACATTTTTTGAAAAATACTTATTTTACCCAAAAAATTTATTTTGTTCTTATACCATGTTCTAGAAAATGTGTAAGATGAATAATAATTTTATAAAATTCAAAATTTAGTTAATACTATTCATAACGGCTAGTTCATAATAATATTATAATAATATATCTTTGTTTAGTAAAACTCGGTATTGCGTACAACACACGCTATCGAGGAAGGTCGTGATTGCATGTAGTGCAAGCCAAGTCAGGGTTGCGTGTTGTGCAAGAATACTTCGTTGTTTTATATAACAGAATCCAACCATATTTCATTTATACATTGAATATATATATATATACTCAATGTTGTGTAGAATAACCATTATCAAAATTGTGTGTAACACGATCCAAGAATAGTGTTGCGTATACTGCAAGCTAATACGGTGTTGCGTAAAGCGCAAGGTAATATTGGTGTAGAATACAACACAAGACATTAATGAAATTAAAAGAATATAAAATCTCGGGGTGTTACAGTGTGTTTATCTTATTAATAATAAATGAATTTTATACATTTAATTTTTTTTATATGTTGCATTTATGACCATTAATAAGCTTTATAAAGACCATTTTATGTGTTGGAATATATTTAATTTAAATTATTTCATTGGTATGTAATTATTTATTATTTAAATTAAAATTAATGGAATGTGATTAATCCCTCCCCCCATTATATAGGACCTACGTTTGAAAATATATTTAAGTAATTATCCTTCCTTTGGTTCCCCTCACATAAGTGTGAGTCATAAATATTTATAATTAATGGATTTTCCTAAGGCGTGTGGAGATGGTTCAAGATGAAACTATAAAGATGTCAACCCAGGTGTTACATAGGTGGATTGGTGGAATGTTGTAACTCATTCCAAGAGAGGGAACATTAGTCATTTACCCTAGGTGAAAGGTTGATTTAAATTTTTATCATTAAATCAACCATTATATAATGCTCATGAATGGGTCATTAAATTAATTATTTATTTATATCTATGAAATTATTTATTTTATGGATGTATGGTTGTGATCACATAAATAAATAAATAAATATTAAAATAGGTAAATTAAATAAATGAATTATGAATAATTGTTTTATCCATGATGGTTAGTTAATTAAGAAACATCCACAAAATATTAACAAGGAATGTAAAGGATAAAACATGATAAAATTTATGCATAATAAATTAAAATCTCTGAATTAAATATTGAGTCATACATGGCCTTCCATTACTTGATTAGGAAGGAAGTGCATATAACTAAGTGTTTGAAATCCCTCATTGGGACACTTAATTTTAAAGTGGAGTTCTTATGGAGGGAATGTGTAGACTTAACCATATTATATCAAGATAAGTATCACTCACTATACATGAAGTGAATTGGAGTCAAGTTTGAGGAAATAAAAGTCAGGATTTTAGGATAAGGGAACCCACTCAACAGATCAAGGAGTTAAAATCCCTTAGTTAGTAAAGACCTGTCAACCTAAATATCTTAAAGTAGCTTGACCATACCTCATTGAGCTTAGGTGAAGTTGCATACATAACATTTCTACTAGAATTTTAAAGCAACCATACATTCCAAGTTCAATGGAGAGGGCTATTAGGACTTGATAATAATGTGTGAGATTTAATATAATTAATTTATTTATTATTTCTCACATAATTTGTAATCAAGAAAACGTGGAAATAATATTCCCCTTTAATTTTAGAATAAAATAGATTGGTCATCATATACACTATCCCTATGATAAATGTATAATAAATACAACCTCATAAATGTTAGTAACTTCCAGGAGTGGTTTATATTCTTTTGGGTTATGATACACTATGAATGAAAATATTATAATATGGGATTCTCAATGCTTGATCCACCTGCTAAATGGGTGAGTGATGAAGATTTAATTTTCTATAAAAAAAACTTTAGTGATGCAGTCAACATTCAATGTTTTATTCTTTTATTTACATCTAGTGAACTCATAATGTTTCATGAAAACATGGATGCATATATAATCCCTATACCCCTATGTGGTATTTACTATAATCGAACTATATAGATATTTTTTGAGATCTCGAAGGAACTTATTGATAGAAATCATGGAGACAGTTCCCTAGATGGGTCTCATGTACTCAAGCTCATTGGATACATTGAGTGCCTAGAAATTATAGGATTTAATCTCCCTGAATAACTAGGAACAAATCTCATTCTAGCATCACTCCCTCAATTCTTCTCCAGCTTTGTTTGGAATTTTAATATGAAAATTGTTGAGAAGTATCTACTAGATATTCTTACTCCTCTTAACCAAGTATATAAGTATATGAAGTATGAAAATATTCTATTTTATAGTGAAAAAATAGAAAGGACAAGTGAAGAAATTTAAGCCCAAATATTCTTTATCCCCTTCCAAGAAGAGGAATATCAATAGAAAAAAAGAGAATAGGATGATGTTTGTATAGCATATGGAAAGAAGGTCCACTGGTATAAAAACTACACCTATACAAATAATTAAGTAGAATATTCAAGTGCATCTTTTATCAAGTGAAATTTATTTGTTTTTATAAATTGGGTATTAGATACAGTTTGTAGTGATCACATATTTATTCAAATATAGGAACTAAGTTGATTCCAAAATATTGACCATAGGGAGGTAGATCATTGAGGATCCAATAGAGCTAGACTTGCTTATGTATCTATCAGAGACTACCGCCTCACATTTCCAATCAGAATGATCTTGGTTTTTAAAGGCTGTTATTATGTTTCATCCACAACCAAACACATTATTTCTATATCTTGACTTGAAAAGAATGAGTTTATTTCTAATTTTTGAAATAAAAGTTTCTTATCTTAAAAAGATGTCATTTCTTATGGTAAGTTTCATTTAAATAATAAAATTAAAGTGTTTAATTACATAAACAAAGTAATGGAAATTGATAACAAAACTACTTCACATGACTCATACCACACCAAAATATGGAATCACCAGCTTGGTCATGTAACTGAAAATTGTTGGAATAAATTATACCAAGATTTATATTTATAGTCATTTAAACTAAACCCACTTGGTCTACATTATGCATGTTTACAAGGTTAATTGGCCAAATCCACATTTAGTGGAAAAGGTGAAATGACCAAATATATTCTTAAATTAGTTCATACATATGAGTATAGACCATTTACTACTAAGGAAATGGGTGGGTAATCATACTTCATAACTTTTAATAATGATTTCAGTATATATGGATATGTCTATATAATGAGGTATAAATCAGATTTTTTGGATAAATTCAATGAATACAAGAATGAATTTTATAACTAGCTTGGTAATAATATTAAGAAACTCCACTAAAACTATGATAGGTAATATCTTAATCAAGACTTAATTGATTAATTATGTGATTTTTGGATCCTATATCAACTCAATCATCCTTATATTTGAATGGAGTAAGTGAAAGGAGGAACAACACTTTTTTAGACATGGTGAGATCAATGATGAGTCATACGAGTCTTCCATTATCCTTTTAGGGATATGCGTTATGAATAGAAACACAAATACTAAACCAAGCCCCAACTAAAATGGAAGAAGATATTCCATATCATTTACATAATGGAACGAAACATGTGTATTCATACTTACATCTGTGAGGTTTTGAAGTGTTTGTTAAAGCCTCTTAATGTAACAAACTTTTAGCGTGAGTAAAAAAGTGTACCTTTATAATATACCATAAAGAAAAAAATAGTATATTACCTATATGACTCCTATAAAAAAGGAAATAGTGCCAAGACACATCATATTACTTTATGTGGAGAAAATATCTAAAGAGATAGTGGGAGTGAGATATACTTTTATGATGTTGAGGATCAAGGTACACAAGAGTTGGCACACAAATAGATTCCACAAAGCCTCATGGAAGAATAAACTCTTCCAAGGACACAAATAATGTGTAGGAGTACAAGAGAAGTTATAAAACAATAATGGTATGGTATCCTAGTCACCAAGGATGGTGACTCATTATTATTTTATAATAATGATGTTCTATCCTATACAAAATATGTAAGTGTCACAAATGTTTCCATGTGCCGAGAAGATGTGAACTATAAAATGTATTCCATGTACTAAAACCAAGTCTATATTTTTGTACTCCTTTTAGTTGAAAATGGATATTCAAGAAGGAACTATACATGTAAGGACAAGTTAGTACCTATAAAGACAGACTAGTTGAAAAAGGGTTTAAACAACATCAATGCATTGAATTTGAAGAAACCTTTTCACCAATTAAATGGTAAAATCCATAAAAAAAATTAATTTCCATTGTACCATACCATGACTACTAGATTTGGAAAATGGATTTCAACTTGTCTTTCCTTAATGGTAACATTTAGAAATAAGTCTATATAACACAACTTAAATTATTTGTGACTCCAAAGGATTCCAAGAAGATATGAAAATCACAAAAATCCATTTATTTATTATTGTATGAATCTAGGTTAGGTAATCTTAATTTTTATTATGTCATAATGTAATTTGGTTTTATAAATAAAGAGTGTGATCCTTATGTCTACAAACAGATTTATGGGAGTTCAGTCATATTTTTAATAGTATATATTGATGACATATTACTTATAGGAAACAAAATTCCACTCTTACAGTATGTTAAGACATGGTTTAATAAATTCTTATCTATGAAGTACTTTGGTGAGGCAGCACATATTCTTGGGATAAAGATTCATCATGATAAATCCAAGAGGTTTCTTAGCCTAGGTAAAAGTACATACATTTATAATATACTGAAGAGATTTATTATAGAATAATGTAATAGGTTATTGTTTAAAGTGTCACATGGAATTCATATTTCTAGGAAAATGTGTCCTCATGCACACAAGGAAACAAATGGAATGGCATGGATTTTATATGAATCAGTGATTGGGTCAATCATGTATTATATTATATATACTAAGCTATATGTCACGTATATATTAATTGTGGTAGGAAGATATCAAGCTGATCCAAGTGGATTCCATCCAATGAAATGGATTATATACACATCTGTGACTAGTTCAGTCATGTATGTTATTCTATGTACTAGGAAATATGTCACCTATGAATTAAGTGTTGTTTGAATATATCAATGTGATCTAAGTTAATTCCATTGGATGGAATTCAATACTATCCTTAAGTATATGAGGCGTACTAAGGATATTTTCCTCGTTTATGGAAGATATGAAGATCTAATCATTAGAGGATATTCATATTCTAGTTTAAAAAATAATAAAGATGACATTAATTCACAAATGGGATACATCATTTCTTTTAATGGAGGTTCTATGAGTTGTAAGAGATCAAACCAGGTTTTGATCATAGATTCAATTGTAGAGTTTGGGTTTATTTTGGATTTTGATGGAACTAAAGAAGTGGTATGGGCATGTAAGTTCATGAAAGAGCTTGACATGTTACCTATTAGTAAAGATCCTATCACACTATATTGTGATAATACTACAACAAGGACTCTCTTAAAATATCCAAGTCATGTTAGTAGACAAAGAACATACTTTGGAAGTATCATCTATTTAGGTATTTTTCTCAGAGGGGTGAGGTTACCATGAGCAGTGTTTCTACAGAAGAAAGTGTGGAATAAACCTTGAATAATTCATTAACTCAACAGAAACATGATTATAATGTGAGGTCTAGTATACTAAAATTCATTGGACGTTGGCTATAGTTCAAGTGGGATTTTTTTGGATTTGGTATCCTAAGACCAACTATTTTTACTTTGATTAAATATATATTGTATTAAATGTTAATAAAAAAAATTATTACATATTTTTCATTATAATTTATGAATCTAACTTAATAATTCCCTATATTATACATCGTGTTGATATGGTCATATTAGTTCCCAACCATGATGAGAACCTTAAAGTGATATGATGATATTTGAAAACAATGTTTTGTATTTGGATAACATACTATGATGGGACACACAGTACATAGACTATAAATTATGATTACTCATAATAATATGAGGCTTATTCTCTTGAAGTTCACACAAGGAAACCTCTAAGGAATGGGGTTATGAAAACAGACCCACTAGTAGTAATTTTCATGTTTTGGTGTTATCGGATATTTCTGTCTATGAGCCTTTTTAATGGTCCTTATACATTAATATTATCATCAATCCATGTATTGTATCAAACACTTATATTTAATAATTAAAACTATGATGTCATATTTTCATGTTGAGGTAGGGTACATTGGGTGTGTCACAATTTACCTATCATTAATGGATTAGTCAAGAAAGGATTTTTCCCATCCAGTTTTATAGAGGTGGATATCTCAACCTTTTATTGGAATATAAATTTCACATTAAATTCCATGACCATGGTGTAATGATGAATTAATTTTAGATAGTTAATGAAATTAATATTGAAAAAATAGTTTGGTGACACATATGTTCGACTTTCTTGAAGAGATATTGTGAAAAATGTATTATATTATAGAGTGAGAATTGGTATGCGGTTGTAATTGTAGAGACATTAAGTTATTTATATTGGTTTCCATGACCCATTTCTATACATTGATATTTTACATTATATAAGATCACCAAATCACTACAATAAATAATCATAGAGGGACACACACTAACTATTAATGATTATCTCAATTAAATTATATTGGAATATAATTAATTGAATAAATATTATTATCAAGACCAAGGGATAATTTTATTCACATTTTATTGATAAGAAATATTTATTTATAAATAAAGTATTTAAATTAAATATATATTTGGGTGTTTAATAAATTCTAGTGGAGTCCGAATAGATCAAGACCATATTCGTTAAAAAATACTGAATAATAATATGAAAAAATAATATTTGTTATCGCGCAACTTGGTGTGTGCCACAAAACAATAATAATAATTTTAATAAGAATAATATATGGAATAGGGTTTATTAAAGGTTTTTATATTATTTAAGGTACATCATTCAATTAAATAATAATTTTAACTTAAACCCTAACTCTATAAATAGATGGTTCTTTATATTATGTAGTATGTGAAAAAATCAACTAGTGCAATCAAAATAGAGAATTGCTACAGATAATGAATTCTCTATTGACTCATCCTTCTCTCTCTATATCAATAATAATAAACTAAAGAGGTATTCATTCAATATTGAATAATGATTGATCAACACAGACAATTCGGGAAAATTGATTCGCTGCACTAGCACCCATAGATCGATTGGCTTTGCTTGGAGATCAAAGGAGCACATGCGGATCACTGCTAGAGGGATTCTATATTTGAATCCTCATAGTGAAATGAAGGCAATCTGAAAGGGTCTTTTATATGATTAACATTCACATCCAATAAATATCCTAAGGCTGTGTATTTTTTTCTTTCGATATTAATTAAATTAATTATAAATTTGATGTGTATGATCCTTGTTCATGGTTTTAGGCAACTTGAATATTAAAATAAATATTTAATATATTTCACAACACAATATTGGTATGATGTTCCCAAAACCAAAAACATGAATTTGTAATGTAAATTTAAATAGTAATAGTTATCACTATAATACCCACCACATTATCAATTACAAAACTAGCCACTCAGATGAGTGAAACAATTTGATTTGTCCAATATTAGTATTTCATTGGTAAAATCATTTATATAAAATATATATTTTGATTTAATTCTAAAGTAATAATTAGAATACATTATATGGTCAACACCCATCCTATCAAGTATCCTATGAACTAGGTGACCCATGTATATCCTGATCACACTTGTAAGGATTGGGTGGCTAGTATCCATCACATTCGACTCTATGACACATTTTGATAATGATCACCCCAAAACCTTGATTTATAGATTTTATAAAACTCATATGATTTGTAGTGCATATCAATAATTCACACACAGTCATGTGGATAATAATATAACATCCCACTCTTCCAATATCTAGTACTCCTCGATAGTAACCACCATAGAATATATACAGTTGACCAATAACCAACTCATGTAATATATAATACTCATTGAAATCACCCCTATCAAGGCATGATGATGGTTTCTAAAATATAAAATATTAAAATATCTATGTTATTTGGTGGAAACTATCATGCTCATCTTACTTATAAAATGGATTGGTAATAGCCTTGCACTGTTCCACCACATTCTCCCCATAGTGGTAGTACACATATATTCAATCCTACTAGGATCAATAACATAACAGGGTATGTATCATCATCTATACCAAGGGTTGATCGACATCTCATAATACCTAAACATCTGGATAAATCATAATCATAGTCAATGAACTACCCAACCCTTAACTGTATATGTACCAGATGTGTAACATATTCATATATAACCGAGTCTCGTCCCGTAAAAAAATACCAACTCTTACATATCATATTTCAATCAAACTAATTAAATTGGTAAGTCCTGATCACCTAGGCTCAAACTAACTCTCATTATAATCATCTCTCTAATAATATGGACCCTCAGCCAAAGTACATCCATCACCCATCCTATGTTTATACAAACAACTTACACTACACAGTCACTCAATATCCTAACTTAAGTAGTTCACATATCAAATTTATATAAAAATAGAAACACAGTATGTATCATTTTAACTATTTCCATATTGTTAGTCACATATCTCATAGTGAAATAAACTATAATAATCATCGCCATATCATCATATAAAAAACACAAATGATGAAAACCTAATTGGGAAGTTAACCCTTTGACCTACCTTAAATACAATCTCTCTTATAAGCATAATTAACTTATTTCTTTCCTTTATGATGATTCTTATCCCATTATATAGGTTACCACTCACTGTGAATCTATATATATTAAAATATTATATGTTTACTTGTTGATCCACACACTGATATCCCATCGATCTCCATAAATCATCACCCATCGACATCGAGGACCTCACTAGGCCAGACGAGCTATTACACAAAGTTAGACACCCTCCATGGTGTCCTTAAATATTTAACTCAAGTGTATCACGTAACTATTTTTGTAGATCCACTAATTTTATAAGATAATATAAATGGTATCTCTACCAAAATTATATTTGGAAAGGCTTAATTCCAAATAATCACTAAACCCCATCAACTCTGAATTAGTTTAGTCACACCCACTTTCCCTCACTTTCAAATCACACTAAATAATAAATTACATATAAATGATTGAAAAAGAAATACCACCTACCTTTTCAAGGTGTTACCCAATGAATGATTTTTTATTCCTTCCAATCAATGCCTACATTGTGTATCTCCAATGATCATTGGCCCATGTTTTAACTAAGAGGTTAATATTATAAATTATTTAAAAATTTAATTTATCTTAGTTAATAATTTGTTGTTTTATAATTGGGTAAATCACACTGAATATCTATATTACACTAGTAATATAACCAATGACATAAAAATGGTTTATGGTGTTCTCATGGTGCTCCTACTACCAAAAAACAAAATTTTATTTCTAGTTAATCAGTCAATTCTACTATATTTTGATAAAAATCACTGAATAGTCAATATAGTGACTTGAGTCTATTAAAACAACAAGAAATGGATTTCACTGCACCTTTTCTAAGATATTTAAGATTATTCACACAAGAACCCCATCATAAAGGGGTGATTTCACCATGATTTACTAAAATCACACTAAAATCCTTAAATATGACCACACTGAAATAGTATAAGTGGATGAGGAAAAAAATGAGGAAAAAAAGAGTAAAAATAACCAAAATAAATGAATTAATTTATCATGGGTACCTAGTATTATAGGGGGAATAATAAGGATGGAAGAGGAAGATGAGGAATTGTCCTTCCTATGATAAGTTGGGTTTTAATTAAAAAGAGAGATAATCCCCATAACCCCTTTAACAACTTTTAATGGGTACCACAATGTACCTAATTTCCATAAGTTATCCACCTAGCAGACCGCCATGTACCTGGTGGTTAACCGATGACCACCTAGTATCCAAAACATTAAAATTATATATCAATGTTATCATAATTGAAATGTTTAATAATTATCATAAGACAACTGATATATGTTATCATAATATATTTTGTGTTCCATTTAATGATTTCCAAACCTTTACCCCCATCATTTAATTAAAGATAACATATAAAGGACAAAATCCTTGTGTTGGTGTGTCTGTGTGTGTGTAATAGTGTCATATAATCAATCCATAGCCAAAATATATTTGGCTTAGATCATAATTATTCTACATAGAGAAGGTGTTATAAAAACATTGGTCTTGAGGGTTCCTTTCATTATGAATGGGGATTCTAGTGGTCGGTGTACTACCAATTGAGGAGAGATTCCAAAGAATTTTTCTTGGTGATATCCATTAATAAAACTCATATAAGTTTAATAGAGATAGATTTTTTAGTTTTATAGGAATAAAATTTTATATTTTTTTCGTCATACTATATGTTTCACTTTTGATGACAGGTGAGACATTTCTATTGGTTTCTTCCATTTTTATGATCATTATATGATCCATTAAAACCCATTACTTTAATCTTGGTATAAATTTGTATGATTTGAAACTATAATAAATAAAATTTTCTATCTATTAGTGCTATAAAGGTTGATTATGTTGCGAATTCACAATATTATACAAATATTTGTTTAAATGAAAGAGTATCTAGAATATCTGAAGGTGGAGGTTAAAACCATTGATAATTGAGTGTGATAACTAAATTGAAATAAATATATCTAGAAATCATGTACATCATTCTTGATCTAAACATATATATATATAATATAATTTTATCAACGATAATGTTATAAATGGATACATGAGGATGGAATATATTTTATTACTAAATAAAATTGAAGATATCATTATACATCCAATTCTAAGGGATAAATTTAAAAAGTCAATTTTGAAAACAAAAATTTCCTCCTATACATCTTACTTGAACTACACAGTTAATGCTCCACACTTCAATAGATTCTAATTTAAAAGGGGGGTAAAGATACATGAATCATGTGACTCTTGGTTAGAGTAATCCCAAACTGGTTTAATTATCAAATGGGGAGAATTTTTTGAGTTTATTAAAGGGTACATGATCAAGTTCATAGGAAACAAATTTATTTTCACTAGGGGTTGAAATTATCTAAAAAATACTTTATATAAAATTTTTCCTTAGGTATTTAACTTTAAGATAAGTCTATGAATTTATATGGGTTATTGGTATTAACAAAACATAAAAAAAGGGTGATTTAACAACCTAGAGAATTATTGCTGGTTTCTATATTTATTTTTAATAGCATTTTAGAAGCATTAAAACTATTTTAGAATGTTATTTAGTTCATTTGATATGGATAAATATGTTTGTACAAGTGTTAATTATTCTAAATATATTCTCGTAATATATAAGTAATGTAATATGAATCTTACAAAAGTTAAGATATGTAAAAAAAAAATTCTTTTTCTTGAGGCAATGTATGAATGAACAGAAAAATGTAAAGTAGGATTATAAGAAAATATAATACTTTAAAGGCCACATAAGATTAATATAGTTGTTACATATGATTAATCCTAAATTCTTATCATATTAAACTAGATATTTCAAGGTTTGCATAACTGTTATATTCTAGAGTCTAAAAATAATATAATCTCTTATATGTGTTTTCAGAATCCATGTAACATTAATCAAATTCTATGTAAGTTTTATTTTCTTGGAAATAAGGTATATTTATTGATTGAGTTTAAAAAAAATTTCTAAGAGAATTAAGTGAGATATATCATAGACATTTGAACTGATATTTTGAAGAATAGTTATCAAGTTTTAAATGGGTAGATTAGTTTTCTTATATTTTGGATCGGTGTTGTATCATTTTGGGATAATCATTTGGCCAATCATGAATGAAGATCATCTGAATGAATGGTGTGGAAGATTTTAAATATTAAAACATAAAAAATATCCATGTGATCATAATAAGGATTTTAAAAAGGATTAAATAGCTGATAAAGATAGGGTGATAAGAACTAAAGAGATATGTTAACAAATGACAGCTAAAACTGTTAATTATTATGAGAATAAATGGTATTAATGTGAGATATTTTATACTTAAATCTAAATATTATAGATAATTATAGAATATATACCATTTATTTTTAATTATATTGAATTCTAATGCATGTATCCTTTTTGGTTTGAATATCACTTTAAAAACAAGAGGGATCATGTATAATGAAAATATTCCAAAGACATGATCTGTTGGGAAAACGCTTTTAGGTTAAGGATTATACCTTCAAACATTGTATTAACTTTATCATAATAGTGGATCATTGTGTCTCGGATTTCCCCAAACATGGAAAGGATGTAGTCCCTAACATTGGGGGTGAACCCTATAAAAATCGTGTATGATTCATGTTTCTATTTATTTCTTATATATGAGTGAGGATGCGTTTTGACATTGAAATTTAAATAGTCTTGTAGGATTAATTAAAAAAACGAAATCTAAGGTAACACTAATCAAACCCCATCCCCCACCCCCTTCTTTGTGTTATTTATAGGTCACCTGGGCATATCATAATCAACCATGGTTGGTTATATGGAACTCTTCCAACTAATAACTATATCATTCCGATAAAACAAAAGAAATATAATGAGATTATAAATCATCCTTTTTTAGGAACATATCAAATGTGTAACCCCTTGAACAAATTTATTCCAACAAATACAAATAATCATTACTTTGTTATTTGTAATAATCTACTAACTATAACATTAATTTTATTTTTATATATTATTTATAATAAAAACATATGATATATCAGACTGAGTACACAACATGGAAGACATGATAGATACTATAGAGTATGAATAAAGAATCCAATGTGTATGTTTCCTTAAGAACTCATTATAATGACATTAAATATTCATTATAATCATTACATGAAACACTAGTAAATACCCCTTCCAAGATTTATCAATGCTAAACCGCTTTATGAAATTACTAATGTATATATAATAATTCAAAATAATAATCCTTTTAGATTTATATATAACAATATTCCAAACATTTATATAGGATTATTCACCCATACATATCATTTAAAAACATATTCCCAATAATACATTTAAACAATGTATAGTTGTGACATCATTTCTAATGAGTTTTATATCATCCACATACAACACCAAAAATACCACAATGCTTCCACTAAACAACTTGTATACACATGAATAATATCCATTATTTATGAATTGAAACACATTTATTTTATAATTAAACCATATTTTCTAAATTTAAAAATAATCTTTAACCCATAAATGGACCATTGTAGCTTGTATTTCCTAACAATATCATATTATACATCAAAACCATTGGGTTGTATCATATTATTGAGCCTAGTTTTTTTTTTGTATTTTTTTAAGGATAATAATGATCATGGATATATAATATCAATATTTTGATGAATAATATATTAGAAGAAATATATATTACAAAAAAATTAATAATAAGAGCATTTCTAAAGTTCCCAAGCATATTGATAATTAGAATAGTTCCCAAGAAATGTATCATTATTATGTTTTGAGTTGTGAATTCTATATGAGTATTGAAGAAAAATATTGAGATATGGAATGAGATATAAGTGATGAAGTTAGTATTCACATAATGTATAAATTTAAGGCTACCCATATATCGTGGGCAAAGAATATGATAAGTTGGACAACCTAAAATGTAATTGGAAGTTCTCAGTCTTGTTAAGTATGTTTCTTGGTATTTTATATATAGCATTATTTTTAAAAAATTGTTGGAATAAGAGTATAATACATAGAGTGTGGTGAATGATAAATTATATATCTTTATAAGGTTATTGATATGATTTAAGAAGAGTTTAAGATATTGAGAATTCCTCATGTTTATTTGAAGAAGTTTTAAAGATTATTGAGGTGGTTGGAGCTGATTTAGAGAAGTTGAGAAGCTGTGTAAAGTAAAATCTATAATTATACTAGATGTATAAGGGTAAATACACCTATGTAAAGGTAATACTAAAGTACAGTGAGCTATATAAAGTTAAAAACTAGTTATGTAAAGGTATCCCTATCATCCAAACTCATGTAAATTTCATCTGAAACGCACATAAAAGTAATTCAGTACATATGTGAGGGTAATCTATGAGTTGTACCATATATAGAAGGGTAAATAGAGTTCTATATAATGGTACTCTGATAACGAGAGTCAGTGTAAAGGTAATGAATAAATATTAAAGGCTATGTAATGGTAATATGTATACTGCATTGGCTGCATAATGGTATAATCATCTTATTATAAAGGTACTATGAAAAATATATACATTATATTAAGTTAAATATGAATATTAGTGAGAAACATGAAGGAAATATTAAAATACGTATGGATAAAACAACTCATGTAAAGGAACTTCAGAGCTATGTATGGGTAACCCTATGCATACACTAAACTATATAATGGTCATTATAAAAGGAAAAGGAGTTGTATAACGGTCACCAAAAACTTTAAATGGGTATTTATGATGTTTTTTATAGGTATTATGGGATTTATATACCTATATTTAGATATGAAGAAAATTATGAGAAGGATAATAATGATAATTATGTTTATTTATACAAGAATCATTCAATTCCATACAATGTTCCTTCATGAAAAAATATCATGATGATCAAAAGAACAACATGAATCTAGATAAGTTATACAGGTAGTGAGTTTTAAATTAAAATTTTCAATATCATGTATCAAGGTACTGGGATAAGTGTATAATATGAATAAGAATAATGAAAAATAAATAACATCTAGAGGCTATGGCATAGTGGAAACCATGGTGGTTATAGTGTTTCGAAATCAAGAAAGAAATTGTTGATATATTTTAGTGATGATCGTTGTGAGATTATAAATTACCTATCATAAATTATTAGATTTATCCATATCATACAATACCCCATTGTGGTAGTAAAATGTAGATATGAATGTATGACATTGATGATTGAATAAATTTGATGAATAATATTTTATGACAATGGGAGTATTGGAATTAAAATAGGAGTATACATCTTTGATGATCATATGACTTATGAAGTCATATGAAACCATAGATTGTAAGTCATGTCTTAAGTCTTATGATATCTAGTTATGATGATTCATGTGAGTGGATCTTTCAAGATGAAAATATTTTGTTTTTTTATGATTCTAGCATATTATTGAGAAGAATAAATGAGAGGTTTTCATTTTGAGTTCCATGGTAAATGAAGTAAATGAATGAGAATGAAGTATGATTCCACATCACTAACACATGATGAATGGAGATGGTCATGGGGAGCTCTGATCTGTATTAAAAAGAGACAAACCACATTATTTTTTCTTTATTATCACATGTTGTTATGATTTTTTTAATAATTATGGAAAATTTTGATGACTATGAATGATATAAGAAGCCATAATCTATTATGAAATCATGTAAAGAATGATATATTAGTATTTAGGTGTAATTTAATGAAACATACATATGATCATGATAGATATTAGAAATATAGGAAGTGTAAAAGACACATTTATGGATATTAAGAGCATAAATATTATATAAATAATATTACCATGATGTATAGAATATATATTCAATAATGGAGAATAAGAATATAAAGTTATGATACTATGTTCAAGAATATTACTTGTGTATCAAATATTATTATGAGTGAAAATTTATAAAGAATCTATTTTTAGATCCTGTTAATCTATGTTAGGAATAGATTCTCAATATTATTACTATACACTAAAGAAGAAGAATAAATAATAAGAAGATAAATATAGTGGCTCAATTATATCCGACATTCAAATAGGTTGAAGAAGATTATGAGTGATCCCAACTTCGATATTTTGATATTGTAATATCTAAAGTTAATCAACAAAACAATAGATTTTACTTCTATTTTAGGACGTAGATCATACTTTTTCAGTAGAGGTACTCATATTGTTGATCTAATTCATGGTTCTACAAGCTTATTGTTATATCTTGAGAATAATGATGTATATTTCTATGGAATTTTTTTGTTCCAGTTTTGTATGGGTCCATAGGTTATACCATTTCATAATATTCTTATGATAATAAATATAACACTATGTAAATGTGGGATAAAACCCTTGATATGATGGGATGTATTCATCCATAGGGAGGAGAACCTCATTAAAAAAAAAAATTATGATTTTTGACTTACATCATATGCATACCAACCCATGATGATATAAATAAAGAGAGGTAGATAAATCCATTCACTAAACAAGTGAGGTGGTAATAATAGATAAAGTAAAAATTGAATAAAAATACACCCACACTGATTCACTACCTTCTCAGTGTTCAACACATCTCATTGAGAATATATCAATCGGTATTAGAGTGAGGATAAGCCAATATTGGATACTTATCATTGAATTTTTTTTTGAATTTTTTTTCACTTTAAAAATCATGTATAAAGTACAATTTTAAATAATCCTTTGAATTATATGTCAAATAAACAATGAAAATGTTTCAAAAAAGGAAATAATGAATGGGAAGAAAATTGATGCAAATAAGTTGAGAAATGCCTCATTAAACAAAGAGGAAACTCTACTGTTAGATGGGAAATATCCAAACACATGAGGGAAATTTCACATGATTTAAGATTTAAAAAATTATTTTTAGAAGATAAACACCCAAATGAAAGAAGAGTTTGAGAAAACAGAGAGAGAGAGAGTAATGAAATAAAATAAAAAATTCTTGGATATTGTTGATGCTGAATTTTAGATAGGGTCATGAGGGGGATCTTTTAAAGAAACCAAAGTTGACTTGTGACTAAACAGATAATTACACGATGTGATAGGGAGGTTAGCGCAAGAATAATGGTGTGCGCGCAAGATTCCCCTTGGTGTGAAAACACTTGAGCACCCAATGAAACATCAAATAAAGACTTTCATGGCGACCCACCGTAACCTCACCAAGGCACTGGCGTGCAAGAGTCCAGGTGGGCGCGCAAGATTTCCTACGGTGAGAAAATCCTTGGGTGCCCAATGCGACATCAAAGGGACCCTTTCGCGGCCACCATCCCAAAAACCATCTGAGAAAAGGGCATGACTGAAGGGAGTCTGGTGAGCAAGTTTCCCCTAGGCGCGCAAAAACGTGTGTGACAAATTTGACGTCAAACAGTCGTTTGCATGAGGCCCTTATTGTTAACCACATTAAAGGTTTTTTACTATAAAATGAAGCATACCCTCCTCCCTTTGATAACGGTTAAAGAATACATGAAGTGATGCTCTGTTGCGCGAAATGCACCTCTTCTACGACCGTGCAAAAAACATTATGGCCTTAAGGTTTTAGATATTGCGCGATAGGTCCCCCAAGGGTCCTCGTTCTGGTTGGCCCTCTTGGCCTTGATCCTCATCCATTTCCTTTTACCCTAAGTCATTTGTGTGAAAAAGATCCCTCTTGAACATAATTCTCCCTACATCAGATTTATTTAGCACGTATCCATCTGGTTTGCGTGTAGCCATTCCTTCTTGCATTCAACCTCTCATCTTGTGTGTGTCCCTGCTTGTGTTCTCTATGTGACGTCCTTACCCTAAGGCTACATGTACCAGCCCATCTTATGCACAACACACCTTTTTCATGCACATTTCTACCATAAAACCCTCCAGGTTTGTACGAATTGATTTCAAGGTCCTTCGGGCGGTGGTTTGGGTTGTGTGTCTTAGCCTTATGCTTCTTCACATAGGCACACTAACATCTATTACTTCTTCACATATAAATTCTAACGTGGGACACTCAGGGGATCACTCCACAACACCCCCTCACCATGGAATTTATATTTCATTCCCTTCACTAAGGTTTAAATCGTGTCGGTTATTTAAGTCCTAGGGGTGCAGAGTGAACCCGCATCATCTTAGTTGTAAGACATTAAATTACCAAGCACCATCATCCTCAGCACATTATGTTAAATTTTTCCCTCACCCCATGAAACTCACATGGGGTACCCCATCTCGGACATTATCTATGCTCGCTCATCAAAACCAGAGTGAGATATTGCTCACATGTAATGTGATCCTTTCTACTGGAGCAGCCCTCATCCATGGGGAAGTAAAACCATCCTGGTGTAATCCACTATCATTTCTTGTAGGAGGCATCACCCATGCTCCTCCTTTCTTCTTCAGTGCCAAATACTAGAGGGAATAGGGTCACAGTGACCTTCATTATCTTGTTCCTCTCCCTCTGGGATTTATCGCTATCTGGCATCTTTCCAGGAGTAAGTCCCAATCTCCATCTCCCTAGGCTGCTAACCATGCATAAGCCCCTATTTCCTCTTTGGGCCAAAAACCATGTGTAAGACTCATTCCACTTCATGTGGATGCACATTTCATGACATGGTCTTTAGGTCTTTGTTGCCTCTTATTTCTCACACCGATAATGACTCACATGGGCTTAGAGTAGGCATCGATCATGACATCCTCTCTGGGCCGCCATAGTGTGTAATCCAAAAACCCTTTCAAACTATGTGGACTTTAATCCTTGAAAAGACTAGGTATGTAGGAATCCTCCCATAAGTTCATGACCAACACCTACTTGCCCCGACCCCTCCATGTTGGTTCACCTTTTTTCCCGCATGATGTTAAACTGTATCCTCCCTTCCGAACTACGTGGACTTTGATCCTTGTCTCCTAGGAAGGGTACATAGGAAGCCTCCCTGAGGTTCAATCCTAACATCCATCAGTCTCGACCACTCCAAATTGATCCACCCTCATTCTGTATGACATTAAATTGTATGTCCTTTTTCACCCCTCATGACACTAAATTGTACCCATCCGAACTACATGGGCTTTGATCCATGTATCCTAAGAAGGGTACGTAGGAAGCCTTCCTGAGGTTCAACACCACACAACATTAATTTGTTTCACCCCATCTAGTGGTAAGTAATTGTACCATATCCAGTAGTAAGCTGTTGTGCCCCATCTAGCGATAAGCTGTTGGGTCCCCAACCAGCGGTAAGCCGTTGTCATCCCTACACGACGGTAAGTCGTTTTAAGATAAATTGAGTGGGATTGATCCATGTCTCCTAAACGTGGTACATAAGAAGCCTCCCCGAGGTTCCACCCTAAACACTGGTAAACATCGGAGTCTCCCCTATTGGGACCCACATCTATGGTCCGCCCCTCGATCGTCAAACCTACCCGGGCTGCTAACCACGCATATGCCCCAGTATATCGTTGGGTCATTTTCCTATGTTTACAACCCAATTCTATAACCCCATACTGAACTATATAGACTTTGATTCCCTGTCATGGGTATATGTAGAAATTCTCTTTGAGTACCAATCGCAACATCACTATCTCCCTCATGTCGGATCTGTCTCACTCTCTATCTACTCTCAACAATCCATATCCATATTGATTCTTGGCAGGGCCACCACATCCCTATGAGATCATGTCTCCCACTTTATCACTTCTCCTAGCAGTAATCGGTCTAATAACCACACGTTGGGCTTAGCATCAGTGTTCCCTCCAGGGGTTACACCCATAATATCTACTCCCATCAGTGTTCTGATCAGTCTGATCTATATCTACTAGATGTTAAACTTATGGAATATGTTGTGTTAATCATGTTAATATGAGTAAAACCTTAGAGACATTCCTATGGAATATAATTTCCTGCACTTGACATGGTATGCATCGGGCTTTTTCACCCTTGAGAATGTAATTCCCGAACCCTAGTTACCCAGAGTCAGTGAATTATTATATAACATTGGCATGATCACAGAATTTAACGTCTCTAAAGATCGATTAGTTTAGTATCCTTGGAAGTACTAGATACATTCATAAGGTTTACATTACATCATAAAAGGGAAAACTAAAACAACATTGTTTCCATAGACAACACTGAGATCCCATAGACTATCCCTGCAAGTCAGTCATAATATACTTCTTCGCATCCTGGGTAAAATAAAACCAAGAAAGGGGTGAGCTCAGATGCTCAGTAAGGATAAAATATAGTAGAAACTTTCATAAATAATCATAAACATTTAAGGCAATGTTTAAGACTAAAAAAATCCTTTTAAACTCTAGCTTCAGCATAATATGGAAAAGATAAAATCAAATAATTCCATTTACTTATTCACATGGATATTCTAATAGTCTAATAATCACATGAAATATCAATAGCCACTTTTATAATGATGGAATGTGTAATGCCACACTTTCATAACCACATAGTCAAGGCCTTGTGCCAATACTACATATAAGATTTTGTCAAAGCCTTGTGCCAAGACACTAGTTTGTCTCATGAGACCTACTGATGCATCTAGGAGCTATAGCGGGCTCCACCCGTCTCTTACTAAGTCCAGTGTATTCCTCATATGAAATGGTTTAAATATAAAATTAACATTCGTATTAAAACTGGCATATGAGATGTCAATACTTTATTCATAAACCATGAATGTTATGAAATAACACATCCATAGTCAAACATATCACAAAACCTTCATAACAATATGGAAGTTTTTTATCATAATAAATCAACTTCAAACAAACATAAAATCCATCAAAGCATGTTGACATAGAAAAAATAAAATCTTTTTTTGGGAAATATTTCTTTATATTTTGAAATCATTTACAAGTCACTTAATTATAAAAGAAAACATTTATATTTGAAAATATTCTTATAATCTTGTAAGGGAAGCTTCGATGATGTTATAATGGCGTAAAATATATGCACCTTCCGTATAAGTTAAAAAACATTCTTACCTTAATTTTTTCGAAAAGGTCATAAAGTAACTTATTTTGAAAAAGACGGAAAGATTCCTTTATAAACATACTTTAAAAGTCAAACAAGAGTATAAATGAATTTAACATATAGTCTATAAAATTTTAATAATGTTTTGAAATAAATTTTTAAGAAACATGGATGTGGATGATAAAGAGGTCCCAGTAGATAATTATATATAAACAACCTCAGATAGTGAAGAGATTGTGAAATTAACCCTTACCTATTACTTTTCCTTGGTCGAGGGTATGTTAAACTTCTGAATAATGGTGAAATAAATTTTATTAAATTATACAAGAATCATATATATTAATATGATATCATATTTTATCTCTTAACATTTCTTTGTTAATAATATCTTATTATTATCGTCATTTCGGGTGTTAACTGATTCCTTTTCCTTTATATACTTTGTTACGTAAGTAATGTTTGTTATGAAAAGGATGTATCTTATTCATATTAATAATGACATAAATTCTTTAAATATTATTTTTAATCATCTAATTAAAATTATTCTTGAATGGATACGATAGGGAATTAATCTCATCGCGTTCGTGGAGACGGTAATCCGTACGTATGCACGAGTGATAATATCATTATTTTGATATTAAAATAATATATAATTGGATGGTATATCATATATAAATCATCATTATCATGTTATATTTATTATTTACATCAATTAAACATCATTATTATACCCATCCAAACAATATTGTATTGAGTAACAATTACACCACAACGTGGAGACGGTAAGCCATATGTACGCACGTATGGTGATATTTCATTAAAAGGATGGATAGAATAATGAATATGTTGTACCATATTTATAATAACATAAAAGTATATAGAAGATACTGGATTTATTATTTTATAATGGAGACAACAAAGAAAGAGGAAGTGGAAGAAGAAAGGAACTTGAAAGAGGTGATGAAATATTTACCTCTTCTTCGGGTTCTTCCTTTTGATTTAATCAAAAGGGATCCTTAGGTTGGATTTTTGACAAAAGGAAGGACTCTAGAATAAATGGAGGAAAGTTTAGAGGGTATTTGGGCATGTTTTGGCAGATCCAAATTCCTTTGAAGATGTGAATTAGAGAGAAGGGGGAGTGCCCTTTTATAAGAGGGGTGAGGGGAACCTTAGGAAAAGCTAGAAATATTATTTTATAATAAAATCATTTTTGGTTTCTAATTCCTCCAAAGTGGATTATTTTAAGTCTAACGTGGTTATGGGTCTAAAACCACTCAAAAATAGGTTTTATATAGGTTTGGGTCACTACAATAACCTTATCTTTTAGATTTAACTCTTAGTTAAATAGTTTGACATTTACCATGCCTCTTTATATGTTTATATTATATGGTTAATAAACTTACTATATACTTTCAACAGAACTCCAAGTGGTTCATTAATAATAAAAATATCATTATATAAGTCTTTTTTCTGAACCATATATTTTTATGAATATAAAATCAATTAATAATATAATATTTTTTTTAAAAACTCTTTTATGTCAATTTTGACACTATTTGGTATTTTGTTTTTTTCTAAATTCATAACAGCATTATTACTTTGAAAAAAAGTCATCTAACCAACCCTAATATATTATATTAACCTAGAAAATTAGACTAATTCATAAAAAGTCTCAAATTACATTTATTTGGATATTTATAATATCAATTATTTTAATATTTCACTAATTAGGTAATTAATGCATCATCATTGTGTCATAAATAAATTTCATTATTTAATGTCTGAAAACTATAAATAAAATACCATTATGTAGAAAATATTTTAAGATTTATAATGAATATTTATAGTCTAATTTATATTATGTATAACCATATATTAAAAATATTATATTTATTAAACTTTGGATTTAACACTTTTAACTCTTCTTTGAATTAAATAATAATAAATGTCTTAATCTATTCCAAGTGAACCAAAGAGGTTCATATGTTATTCCTAAGGTTGTTTTTGGTATAATTACACTTATCCAATAGAATTAGGACATGTTTTAGGGTAATAATAATATCATTTTTACCCTTAATTGCCCTATTTACTTTTAACTGTGGTAAATAAAAGTAAAAAGTTACTATTCACCAAAAATTATTTTCATCTTATTGAACAACATTTTACTCCTTTATATTAACCATGTCTCTCATATTTTTTAAATTCAACTCACATTAGTTGTAAAATTAAGTTTTATTCAAATTTGCAAATGCTCCTTGGAGGTGGGTAAAAGACGGTAAAAAGTTCAATAAACGTTTTATATATCTATAATTATTATAAACTAACTCCAATTTATTATATTGAACTTATATAGGTATTATGTATCTATTTTGACCTAAAATAAATTTAAATAAAATAACTAATTATTTAAATAAAAATTTTGTTTTAAACTATAACTCAATGTTTTTCACTATTCTTCAAAAATTGAAAGTTTTCAGAAAAATACCAAAAATTCACCCTAAGATAATTTCAATATTCCGAATCCAAAAATGAAATCCATTTTAAAACATAAAATTTATGAAATTTCAAAAAGTGGGTATTACTATTCATAACGGCTAGTTTCATTGGTTGTGGTGTGTTAGAACTCTAAGTTGCATACAACACACGCTACTGTATTTTTCAAAGAGAAGCGTATCGTGGAAGCTTGGGGTGTTACATTCTCCCCTCCTTCAAATAACTTCATCCTCAAAATTTCTAGATTATTACTGTGTAAAAAGACTTGGTTTGTTCTTTATCATAGGTTCCTTGGGTTCCCACATTGCCTTTTCCATCTTATGGCTTATCAATAGAACTTTTACCAGACGAGCCATCTAGTTTCTCAACACTTGTTCTCATGTATAAAGAACCTTGATAGGCTCTTCACAATAAGACAGATCATGTTCCAGTTCTAATTCCTCTTAGGTGAGTACATGTGTTGGGTCAGGCATGTATTTTCTCAACAATGATACGTGGAATACATCATGAAATTTGGAAAGACTTGGCGGTATTTCCAAATGGTAAGCTACATCCCCAATTCATTCTAGAATTTCGAAAGGTCCGATGTACATGGGACTTAATTTTCCCTTCTTGCCGAAACGTATAACACCCTTCCATGGAGATACCTTCGAGAAAACATGATCTCCTACCTAAAATTCGAAATCCTTCATTTGCTTATCGGCATAGTTCTTCTGCCTACTTTGAGCTGCTTCGATGTGGTTTTGGATTACCTTCACCTTTTCCATCATTTCCTCCACAAGTTCTGGGCCTACAAGTTTTCTTTCACCAACATCATCCCAACAGGTTGGTGTGCGACATCTCTTTTTGTATAACGCTTTATATGGTGCCATATGAATACTCTAATGGAAGCTATAGTTATAGGAAAATTCTACCATAGGTAAATATTGATTCCATATACCTTGAAAGTCAAGTGAGCAAGATCTCTACATGTCTTCTAAGGTTTTAATTGTTCGTTCTAATTGTCCATTAGTTTGAGGGTGTTAGGCAGAGTGCTCAAACGAAGTTTAGTGTCCAGTTCTTTCTGAAGACTTTTCCAGAATCTTGATGTAAATGAGGATAATGATCAGAAATAATCGATATTGGTACTCCATGAAGTCTCACAACTTCATTAATATATATTCTTGTTAGACGTTCAAGTGGTAAATATTCTCTTATAGCAAAAAATGTGTTGACCAGGTAAGACGATCAATAATGACCCATATTGTATCGTTCCTTTTAGAAGCCTTTGGTAGTCCCATAACAAATTCCATTATAATATTATCTCATTTCCACTCAGGTATGGGAAGATGTTGCAGGACTCCTCTAGGATTTTTCCTTCCAACTTTCACTTGTGGAAAAACCATATATCTGGACACAAAATCAGCAATCTCCCTCTTCATGTTGTCCCCCCAAAAATGTTCCTTCAAATATCTATACATTTTGGTTCTACCAGGTTGTATAGAGAAATTGGAGCTACGAGCATCATCCAACAATTCCCTTTTTAGATCAGGTATATCGGGAACACAATGTCTCTTCCCAAATTTCAAAATTCCATCTTTATATACGAAGTCACTCAATCTCCCATCATTAACAGCTTTAATCTTCTTTTAAAACACCTCATCATAAGCTTGGGAACTTTTTATCCTTTCTAATAAATATGGTTTGGTAATGATTTGAAAAAGTATTGATGATCCACCTTCCATGGTTATTCTCATATCCATATTTACTAGATCCATGTATATAGGATCTTTTTCAACTCTCATCTTGTTCAAAACTCCATAATCTTTTCTGCTCAAAGCATCTGCCACCTTATTTGACTTTCTCGGGTGGTAGTGTATAGTGAAATCATAATCCTTGAGTAGTTCAAGTCATCTCCTTTGCCTCATGTTTAGTTCTTTCTCTGAGAAAATATACTTCAAACTCATGCGATCAGTATAAATCTCGCATTTTTCACCATAGAGATAGTGTCTCTAAATCCTCAAAGTAAAGATTACAGCTTCTAACTCAAGATCATGAGTAGGATAGTTTTTATCATGAATTTTCTGTTGTTGTGATGCGTAGGCAACAACCCTATCATTATTCATAAGGACACAACCAAGTCAATTCTTTGATGCATCACTATAAATAACAAACCCATAATTCCCCGATGGTAGAGTCAATATAAGAGCATTGACTAATCTTATTCTTCAATTACTCAAAACATTATTCACACTATTTTTTCCAAACAAATTTAGCCCCTTTACGTGTGAGTTTGGTTAATGGGTTAGCCAATCAGGAAAAATTTTGGACAAAACACTAATAATAACATGCTAAACCAATAAAACTGTGTACCTCAGTTATACTCGTCGGTGCTGGCCATTCTTGGATTTCTATGGTCTTAGAAGGATTAATAGATATTCCATACTTAGAGACAATATGTCCAAGAAAGGAAATCTCCTGAATCCAGAATTCACACTTTCTAAACATCCCATATAATTCGTGTCTTCTAAGACTCTTCAGAATAATGCACAAGTGATTTTCATGATCTTCATATCTTTTTAAGTATACCAAGATATCATCAATAAATACCACTACAAATTCATCAAGATATTCCTTGGAAACTCTATTCATTAGATCTATGAAGATAGAGGGTGCATTAGTCAATCCAAAAGGCATTACTGTAAACTCGTAATGCCCATACCTGGTTCAAAATGATGTTTTAAGAATGTATTACTTATTCACACACAACTAATGATATCCAGATCGAAGTTCAATCTTTTAAAAGTATTAATCTCCATGAAGTTGGTCGAATAAATTATCAATGCGAGGTAGGGGATACTTTTTATTTATTTTTATAGCATTGATCTCCTAGTAGTAAATGGAAAACCTCATAGATCCATCTTTCTTCCTAACAAAAAAGGACAGGGGCTCCCCATAGAGAAACACTAGGGAAAATAAATCCCTTATTACTCAATTCCTCTAGTTGTTTCTTTAGTTCCACTAATTCTACAGTGGCCATTCTATAAGGGGTCTTTGATATGGGCCTTGAACCATGAATTAAATCAATGGAAAACTCAATTTCTCATTATGGAGGATGTCCAGGTAAATCTTCTGTAAACACATCAACATATTCTTTCACAATAGGTACATCCTCTATTTGAACATTCTTTTACTCACCCATAGTTATTTCATTCTCTTCCTCCCCAATAATTGAATTTATTTGAGCTACTAGGGGTGGATCTAGGTAAGAATTAGGTGGTGACAATTCTGTTCTAAAGATAAGGTGTTCCTTATCGTCGTCATCAAAAATAGTAACCTCCTTCTTCTTACAATAAATTTTTTTATCATAGTCTGATATCCAATCCATACCTTGGATTATATCAAATTCAATCATGGGTATGATGACGAGATAATAAGATAAACAACATTTATATTCCCTAATGGGAACTGATTCACAAAACTTTTTAGCAATGATACTTCCCTTAAGTGTTTTGATTGACAACTCCCATGTTAAATAAAATTGGAAATATCTAATTTTATTAGAAAACTGGGAAGATATGAAACAATGCGACGATCCCGAATCAAATAAAGCATTGGCTAAACTTGAGGAAACTATTAAATTACCTGCCACTACGTCTTTTGGAGCTTCAACCTCAGCAGTAGTGATAGCATAAGCTTGTCCTTGATCTCTTGGACTCTTCTAAGGTAATTTCCTCTGATGCTTAGGAAATTCATTTACATAATTCCCCCTTTCTATACAATTTTATCATTCAACATCGACAGTCTCTTTATTCCCCTTGTAATCATGATTTTGGTGTCCTTTTTCACCACACTTGTAACAGACTCTCATTACCTTCAGGCAAGTAACAGGGCGTTTCTTCCCATATTTACTAAAGGATAGATATTCAAATTTTCTATTCTTCCCCTTATTTCCATTTTCAGATTGTTCAGCAGATCTCTTTTTCTCTTTATTTTCTTTAAAGTCATAAGACTTAGAAAATTCTTTTTCTTTCTTGATATCACATGATACAATATCTTCATACGACGAGAAGGATTGTGAGACTAATGATTGAAAGAGAAATGGTTTTAACCCATTAAATAAATGATCATTCTTACTTTTTTGGGTTATGTATATAATCTGCAGCATTCCTCGCTAACCTTGTAATGTTAGCTTCGTACTTTGTGACATTATCATCCTACTTTTGCCTCAGACTCAGAAATTGTCTATCCATATCTGGTCGATGGTCATGAGGAAAGTATTTTTATAAGAAAATCTCTTTAAACTCCCTACATTCCATATTTGATACTTCATCATCTTTCTTTTTTTTTGAATCAATGACAACCATTGATCAGCATCTCCAGTGAGGCGGTAAACTGCCTTGACAACTTTTTCCCTTTCGCTACTCCCCAAGGTGTGGAATATTTTCTCTAAGGAATTTATCCATTGCTCAGATACTAGTGGATTTGTACCCCCATTGAATTTCTGTGGTTGTTGAGTCATGAATCGGTCTAACATTGATCCTTTGTGTTGTGGATCAGAGTGTTCCATATGGGTAAGGTTATTATTCATAACCAGAGTGAGTTGTCCCAATATAGTGATAAAGTGATCATCACCAGTTGTATCACCATCTCCACTATAATTATATTGAGTAGGAGGGAAATCCCTACATGAAGTGCATGCATTGATATGGTTTCCATTCCTTCCAAAATGCTCCATTTCTAAACAATGTCATAAACTAGATTAGTTTATGAATCTAAATACATAATTCCAAACTTGTAAAATACATAACATAAATTGAACAGTTTATGGATATAATCCATAATCATAAAAAAAATTATTTCAGGAAGTATGTACTCATAAACCCTTCATAATGTTTTGTAAATAAAATGATAATTATCCTAATCATATCCCCCGGGAGTGTCGTAACCAAAAGTGCAGCAAGGCCCGTTTTTGTGCACCAGTTCCCGTTCGAGTCTAGCTCAACGCGGTGTTTTCGGGTTTTTCCCCTAGGTACATTTGTGCCAGATCCTCCTCTAACTGCTCGTATCCAGACAGGGATGTATTCCTTTGAAAACTCACAAAACCTCTACAATACCAAAATTCTAGAAAGTTCTTCTATACTAATCCTCAAATTCTATCTTAGAGCTATGTGATCTAATCAGAGTTTATCTAAATGTAGTTTCCATGTTTTGTACTAAACTTCCTCTAATTCCAACTGTAATGCCCTGACCCTAGTTACTCAGAGTTGGTGCATTATTACATAACATTGGCATGATCAAAAAAGATCTTATCTCGAAATACCGATTAGTTTAGTAGCCTTGGAAGTACTAGATACATTCATAAGGTTTACATTACATCAAAAAATGGAAAACTAAAACAAGATTGTTTCCATAAACAACAATGAGATCCCATAGACTATCCCTGTAGGTGATTCATAATTTACTTCTTCTCATCTTGGGGAAAATAAAACATAGAAAGGGGTGAGCTAAGATGCTCAGTAAGGATAACAATATAGAGAAAACTTTCATAAAAAAGCATAAACATTTAAAGAAATGTATAAGACTATAACAAAGGCCTTTTAAACTTTAACTTCTGCATAATATAAAAAAAATCAAATGATTCCATTTACTTATTCACATAGATATTCTACTAGTCGAATAGTCACATGTAATATCAATAGCCACATTCATAATGACGGAACACATAATTCCAGAATTTCATAACCACATAGTCAAGGCCCTGTGCCAAGACTACAAATAAGATTTTGTCAACACCTTATGCCAAAACACTAGTTAGTCTCACGATACCTACCGATGCATCGAGGAGCTATAGCGGGATCCACCCATCACTTACTAAGTCCAATGCATTCCTCATATGAAAAGGTTTAAACATAACATAAAAATTCATATTAAAACTGGCATACGAAATGTCAATACTTTATACATAAACCATGAATGGTATGAAATAACACATCCACAGTCAAACATATCACCAAACATTCAATATAATATTGAATTTTTGTATCATAATAAATCAACTTCAAACAAACTTAAGATCCATCAAAGGATGTTGATATAGATGAAATCAAGACCTTTTTAGAGAAATATCTATTTCTATTTTAAAATAATTTAAAATTCACTTAATTATAAAAGAAAAAATTTATATTTGAAAATATTCCTATAAGATTGAAAGTGAATCTTCTATGATGTTATAATGTTGGAAAATAGCCGCACCCGCTGTATAAGTTAAAAAAAATTCTTACCTTAATTTTCTCGAAAAGGTCATAAAGTAACTTGTTTCGAAAACGACAGAAAGATTCATTTATTAACATCTTATAAAATTCAAACAATGGTATAATTGACTTTAACCCATAGTCTAAAAAATATTAAGAATGTTTTGAAATAAATTTTTAAGAAAAATGGATGTGGATGATAAAGAGGTCTCAGTAGATAATTACATATAAACAACCTCGAATAATAAAGAGATTTTGAAATTAACCCTTACCTTGTACTTTTCCATGGTCGAGTGAAGTTTAACCTCTTGTATAATGGTGAAATAATTTTTATTAAATTATTTAATAATTATATATATTAATATGATATCATATATGATCTTTTAACATTGCTTTGTTAATAATATCTTAGTATTATCATCGTTTCAGGTTTTAACTGATTTGTTTCCTTTATATGCTTTGTTGCATAAGTAATGTTTATTATGGAAAAAATTTATATTATTCATATTCATAATTATATTAAGTCTTTAAATATTATTTTTAATCATCTAATGAAAATTGGTCTTGAATGGATACGATGGGGAATTAATCTCATCGTGTTCATGGAGATGGTAATCCGTACGTACGCACGAGTGACAATATCATACTTTTGATATTAAAATAATATATAATTGGATGGTATATCATATATACGTAATCATTATTATGTTATATCTATTATTTACATCAATTACACATCATTATTATACCCATCCAAATAATAATGTATTGAATAACAATTACACCACGACGTGGAGACGGTAAGTCGTACGTACGCATGTATGGTGACATCTCATTCAAAGGATGGGTAAAATAATGAATATGGTTGTACCATGTTTATAATAACATCATAGTATATAGAAGATACTGGAGTTATTATTTTAGAATGGAGACAACAAAGAAAGAGGAAGTGGAAGAAGAAAGGAACTTGAAAGAGGTGATGAAATATTTACCTCTTCTTCGGGTTCTTCCTTTTGATTTGATCAAAAGGGATCCTTAGGTTGGCTTTTTGACCAAAGTAAGTCCTCTATAATGATGGTAGGACAGTTTATAGGGTATTGGGGTGGGTTTTGGCCGATAAAAATGGATTTGAAGATGTGAATTAGAGAGAAGGGGGAGTGCCCATTTATAAGAGGGGTGAGGGGCACCTTGGGAAATGCTAGAAATATTATTTTATAATAAATTCATTTTCGGTTTCTAATGCCTCCAAAGTGTATTATATAAATGATAAGGTGGGGATGGGTCTAAAACCAATCAACAAATAGGTTTTATACAGGTTTGGGTCACCATATTAACCTTATCTTTTAGATTTAACTCTTAGTTAAATAGTTTGACATTTACCATGTCTCTTTATATTTTTAAATTATATGGTTAATAAACATACTATATACTTCCAAGATAACACCGAGTGGTTCATTAATGATACACCTATCATTATATAAGTCTTTTAGATTAACCTTAGATTTTTAGGAATAGAATATCAATTAATAATATAATATTTGTTTTAAAAACTCTTTTATGTCAATTTTGGAACTATTTGGTATTTCGTTATTTCTAAATTCATAACAACATTATTACTTAGAATCAAATTCATCTAACCAACCATAATATGTCATATTAACCTAAAAAATTAGTGGAATTCATAAAAAGTCTCAAATGAAATTTATTTGGATATTTATAATATCAATTATTTTAATATTTCATTAATTAGGTAATTACTGCATCAGCATTGTGTCATAAATAAATTAAATTATTTATTGTCTAAAAATTATAAATAAAATACCATTATTTAGGAAATATTTTTATATTTTTAATAAATATTTATATTAGAATTTATCTTATGTGTAACCCAATTTTAAAAATATTTTAGTTATTGAACTTTGATTTTAACTCTTTTAACTCTTCTTTAAATTAAATAATAATAAATGTCCAAATCTAGTCCAATTGGACTTAAGAGGTTCATATTTTATTCCTAATGTTGTTTTTTTTTTCAAATTATAATTGTCCAATAGAATTAGAACATGTTTTAGGGTAATAATAATATCATTTTTACCTTTAATTACCCTATTTACTTTTAATCGTGGTAAATAAAAGTTAAAATTTACTATTCATAAAAAGTTATTTTTATCTTATTGAACCACATTTTACTCCTTGATATTAACCATTTCTCTCATAATTTTGAAATTCAACTCACAGAAGTGGAAAAATTAAGTTTTATTCAAATTTGCAAATGCTCCTTGGAGGTGGGTAAAAGACGGTAAAAAGTTCAATAAAAATTTTATATATTTCAAACTATTATAAACTGACTCCAATGAATTACATTAAACTTATATAGGTATTATGTATCTATTTTGACCCAAAATAAATTTAAATAATGTAAAGTCCCAGACCCGGGTGCCACTCAATGGGTGCCTGAAACCCGGTTAGCCACATGACCTCAAACGCATTTCCCCAAACGCCAGAGGCTGCCGAAAAACAGCGAGGGCCCAGGTCTGATAGTGGGGAAACTATGCCCTCATTTGTCAAAGTGTAGCGCAGCGGAATGAAATAAAACATACAACGACAGTGGAAGCATTAAACCATACACAAATGAAATAAACAACTACGGATGATATAACCAACAATATATAAAAGATGCAACATGTCACAAGTTCTAAGAAAATAGCCAAAACATGTTATACATCGACACAGTACAAAAAAATACAGAGTACAACAAAACAAGAAAAACAGCTGGCAGCGGCATCGCCAGCCTAGGTTCGGTCCCATGCCCTCCTACTCCTCAGCAACAGTCAAGTACCTGTATAGGGACTCTTTCCCCTATCTAAACCTGCATCAAGGTAATCTGTGTGTGCCGAAAAGCATGACCCAAACAGGGTGTGAGAAATATATCTCAGTAGCCACCCACCAAAGGCTCATGCCCAACATCGTGTAAGCATGAAAAAATAGTGTTCAATAGTAAAATCTAATAAAGTAAGCAGTACTAAGAAGTAACTAACTTAACCAGTTATATTGCAATTTTATTATCCATTTAATCCATTTAATTTAAAATACCACCACAGTGAATATTATAAATAAACATCTAATGTCCCCAAACACATAAACCCCTACCCCCAGGTAAAGAGTATCCAACACAAGAATCTGCCCTTGGGCATAACAGAGTTTTCCCTCAGGCGTAGGTAGTGTCGCCCACAGGCACAGAGTCTATTGCCCTCAGGCACGGAAGAAGTTTCCCTCAGGCTAAACTAACTACAGCCCTCAGGCTAAATAGTACAGTGCCCATAGGCTAATCACAACATCTCCCTCAGGCTAAATAGGTAATTGGTCCATTCCCAACAGGTAAACAAGTAGTAAACAAAAAATTTCTCTCAATGCAATTCTACAATTACTACTTTAAAGGCATACCCTCGAGTATCCTGGCCAAACAGCTAAACAGTGGAACACACCCCCGGGGTGGTTCCGGATCCAAGCAACGATCCCAACCAGCAATTTAATATCCCAATTTAATAAACTATGCAATTATAGGCATTAAATATAGAAACGGCCTCATCCACATGACACCCCAACATGGGTTCGTGGCACGAAAATGCACAAAAACGCACGACAGATGGAAATTTACACCAAGCCACCTACCTTATATGTCAATGAGCAGTATACAGGATTTTCGATCCCAGAAATTCCCAATAACAACGTAGATATGAGGTAAGAAATCTTTTATTCAACCTCAAATAACACCCTTTAAAGAAAGAATTGGTAAGCAACATTCTAGGAGAAGAGAGGGCTTACCCGCGAGGTTCCAACGAGATCGTCCGAGGATGAAATGGATTCCTTACGTGCGCTCGACGGATCTCCAAGGCTCCGACCATCCCCTCCCGATCCTTCTTCACATTCTAAACATTCCCTATGAATAGGGGAGGTTACTGCCCATTTTAAGAGAAACAAACAAAGTACACGGCATGTGATTCCAAGTACACGACATGTACTTCCTTCATTTAACTGTTCCTCTGGCGGTACCGCCTCACTGTTCCTCTGTTGATATGAGTACATGACATGTACTCCTGAGTACATGATTTGTACTGTCGAATAGCTGGTAGCTGCTCCACCGCCTTACTATTTTGGCATGTCGGCTGAATACACGGCGTGTAAAGGACCACTACACGGCGTGTAGTCGGTTCCTACACCCTTCGTCACTGAAATGGCTACACACCCCATCTACCCATCCCACGCGGCCAAAAGTACACAGCGTGTGGAAAATTACACAGCGTGTAGTTCCAAAATTTGAGATTTTCCCCCATTTTCCATATTTTCTCAAAAACACTTAAGGAAAAGAGAAAAGAAGAAGCATGTACCTCAAAAATAAGATCCAGGTTCTTACAAACTTCCCCCCTTATAGCAATTCGTCCCCGAATTTCCCTTCCAAGGGTGGTGAAGATAAAGCCGTGAACAAATCCGGCCACTGATCACGTATGTCGGCCTCCCGCTCCCAGGTTTCATCCTGCACTCAGCCATGCTGCCATAGCACCCGTATGAGAGGAACTGACCGGCCTCGGAGAACCTTCGTGCTCCTCTAAACGATACGAATCAGATTCTCCTCAAAGGACGCATCCATATGAAGCTCAACCTCCTCTGGATGAACAATGTGAGACGGGCTTGAATGATAGTGGTGCAATTGATATACATAGAAGACGTCATGCATGGCTTGGTACCGCTGCGGTAACTGCAACCGATAGGCAACCGGCCTGACTCTCTCTAAAATCTAAAATGGCCCCACATACCTCGGTGAAAGTTTACCATGTCTCCTGATCCTCTTGTGTCCCAGCCTCGGCGAAACATGCAAGAAAACCTGATCCCCAACCACAAACTCCAAAAGTCATCTGCGGCGATCAGCATAAGACTTCTGACGAGACTGCGCAGTAGCCATCTGCCTCTGAATCAACTGCACCTGCTCAGAAGTCTTCTGTACGAGACGTGGTCCCAGTAAAGCTACCTCACCTGCCTCTATGAAGCACAAAGGTGAACGGCAGGGCCTACCATATAAAGCCTTGTATGGTGCCATCTCAATAGTCTCTTGGAAGAAATTTTTATACGTAAACTCGACTAAGGGTATATGCTTCTCCCAAGAGCCCCCAAAGTCTAGGAATCATGCACGCAACATGTACTCTAGCACCTGTATCGTACGCTCTAACTAGCCATCTATCTGAGGGTGGTATGTTGTTCTCAGAAGCACCTGTGTACCCAGTGCCCTCTGAAAACTCTGCCAGAAACGAGATGTAAATCAGGCATCCCTATCTGAAATGATAGAACGAGGGACCCCATGAAGACGTATGATCTCTCAGATATACAGCCTCCCAAGATCTTCTACTCTGAAGGTCTCCTTGATCGGAAAAAAGTAAGCTACCTTCGTGAGTCTGTCCACAACAACCCACACGACGTCATTGCCACGAGGTGACCTCGGCAAACCAGTCACAAAATCCATCGCGACATCATCCCATTTCCACTCTAGAATGGGTAACTGCTATAACAGCTCAGTTGGTCTCTGGTGCTCCACCTACACCTTTTGACAGGTGGAACACCTCGTAACAAAACCAGTTATCTCTCTCTTCATACCCAGCCACCAGTACTGATACCTCAAGTCACGATACATCTTGGTAACCCTGAGATGAACTTCCCAAGTCGAAGCATGAAACTCCTGCATTAGCACCTCGCGTATATCCCCTGGAACCCATACTCATCCATGGAAATGTAGGACCTCATCATCGCATATGTCCAACCAGGAGGTGGGTCCTCACTTTCCACCGACTCCCGTAGAACTAGGCCTTCTGAATATGATAGTTGTCTCATTCTCACTCTATACAGGAGGGTAGAAGTCACAACTAACGAGGAAAGATAAGTCTTCCCCTGACTATCATGCACCTCCAGATGTATCTCAGAGAACAAATCCATAAGCTGCCACTCACCACTAGCCTCCTTCACTACATGTATCTAAGTCTTCCTGCTCAGTACGTCAGCTACTGCATTACCTTTACCAGGTGTATAGGAAATCTCAAAATTGAAGGATTGTAGGTACTCAACCCATCTCCTCTGCCTCAGATTCAAGTCACGCTGAGTAAAGATATACTTGAGGTTTTTGTGGTCGGTGAAACCCACAAAATGCTCTCCCAATAGATAATGTCTCTAACAGTGCAACGCATGCACAACTACAGCCAACTCGAGATCATGTGTCGGGTAATTCCGCTCATGTGGCCTCAACTGCCGAGACCCGTACGCAACAACTCGGTTACCCTACATCAACACCACTCCCAGACCAACACCTGATGCATCATAGTAAAATGTATAGCTCTTCCCATGCTCTAGGAGTATCAGTATCAGTGCTGATGTCAACCTTCCCTTCAGGTCCTGAAAAGCTGTCTCGCAAGCATCTGACCAAACAAACTTCACACCCTTCTTAGTCAGACCTATCAATGGTGTTTCTAAGCGGTATAATTCTTGTATGAAGCATCTGTAGTAACCATCTATCCCTAAGAAACTTTGTATCTCAAACAAATTCTTAGGTTGCTCCCAAGAAACTACTGCTCTCACCTTCTCTGGGTCCACTACAACTCCTTCCTTTGAGATGATATGACACAGGAAGTGAATCTGGTCCATCCAAAAGTGGAACTTTGAGAGATTAGCATATAGCTGATGCTCTCTCAGTGTACTCAATACGATCTCAAGATGGGTGGCATGGTCGTGTCAAGTGTAAGAGTACACTAAGATGTCATCCACGAATACTACCACAAAAGAATCAAGATACAGATGGAATACACGATTCATCAGATCCATGAAAACTAATGGCACATTCGTGAGTCCGAACATCAAAACTAAGTACTCGTACAGACCATACCTGCTCCTGAAAGCTGTGAGAGGTATATCAGATGGTCTAACGCGCAGCTGATGATATTCGGATCTCAATTCAATCTTCGATAACACTCGTTCTCCACGAAGCTGATCAAAAAGATCATATATCCTCGCCAAGGGATATCAGTTCTTAACCGTCAACTGGTTTAGCTTCTTGATAATCCATGAAAAGTCTGAGGGTACTGTCCGCCTTTTTCGTGAAAAGGACCGGTGAACCCCAAGGAGAAGTACTGGGTCGGAAAAATCCCTTTGCCTACAACTCCTCTAACTACCTCTTGAGCTCCTGGAGTTCAGGTGTAGCCATCCTATAAGGAGGAATGGACACCGGTGCTGCCCCTGGCACAAGCTCGATAGAGAAATCCACCTCACGCACCGGAGGTAGACCCGAAAAGTCATCCGGGAAGACATCCCTAAAACGATCAACAACTGGAGGGAAATTCGTCTGACAAGTCCCCTGATTATCCAGATATAAACTCACAATCTGGTCTGTGACTCCACCTCGCCAATGATGCTCTGGTCTAGCTCGACTCACCTAAACATCCCATTCTCGCTTATATAGAAACTCTCCTCCCTCAGGTGATATAAAACTCACCCTACGACGATAGCAGTCTACAAAGGCTCGATAGGGAAACAACCAGTCCATCCCGAGAATGTCGTCATAATTTTTCATCTCCAAGACATAGAGGTCCCATAAAATGTGACACCCACCAACCTCAAGGGGGAACTCCTTACACTGACGCACACCATCCATCCTATTCCCCAACTGAGTGTCTAGCGTCTTGATATCAGAATAAGTAGAAACACAAAGCCCAAGGGTATCCACAACGGGTACAGATATGAAACTATGTGCAACACCTGTATCGAAAAGTAATGAAGATAAAACAGAAGCTACTAAAATAGTACCTATGACTGTAGAAGGTCCGGTATCCTACTCCTGCGGGGTCTGTTGCACTGCGTAAGCCTGCCCAGTGCTGCGGCCCTACGACACAGCCTGGCTACCCTAAGCTATCCCGCCCTGCTGCCTCTGAGATCCTGGTGTCTGGCTACCCCGGCCACGACCACCATCTCCGCCTGCACGCCCTATCATATTCCAGCTCCCTGACTGGTAAGAATCCACTGGTCCTTCTCCCACACATGGAGTCTGCATAGAACCCCTCTTACTAGCCACTGGTGGAAACGCCCTACAAAAGGGATGCAGATGACCCATCATGTCGTATGATCGGCACTCCACTGGGTCTCGTGGACACTGTGGCCTCTTGTTCCCCTCTCTACCACACTGGTAGCACATAACCTGGCCACCTGAATAATTCTTCTGACTGGTACTGCCATCCTGAGAGAAGTCCAACTATCTCTTACCCTTTCCAGCAGAAATAATACCAGTAACTGGTGCTGAACCGCCCTGGCCCACACCACTAGATTACCGTAGGTTCCTCTCTGTAATCAGCACCTGGTTCACAATAGCATGTACTAAAGGAAGCCTAAAAACATTCACCAGCACTCGGATTTCATAACGAATACCATCCTCAAAACTCCTGGCTTTCAACGTCTCATCACCCAGCAGCACGAGTGAAAAACACTGAAGTTCCGTAAAATGAGAGGAATAGTCCATCACCAACATAGCGCCCTGCTGCAAATTCATGAACTCTCGAGTTTTATCTTCTCTCAGTGTATCTGGGAAAAAGAAGTCATAGAAGACTTCCTGAAATTCTTCCCAAACCATGTCCTGGTGATGCTCTGACTGGGTGGTAACATACCACCACCTCTTGGCGGAATCACGCAGAATTAATGTCACGATCTTGACCCTCTGCCCTGGAGGCGTCTCAAGATGCTCAAAAATAGTCTGCATCGATCCTAGCCAAGACTCCGAAGAATGTGGTCTGCCATCCCCTGAAAATGAAGGTGAATGATGCTGCTGAAAGATACGAGTCAGCTCAGCCATAGATGTGGCAGCCTGTGATGCTCCCTGAAAGGTATGCATGAACCGTATAAATCCTTCACAGAACTGTGCCTATGCACCTGTGTCCGGTATAGCAGCTGGCACCGCATCTGGCTCTGCTGGAGGATCAATTGGTATCCCATGGCCCACCATCTCTGGACTATAGTCGTTGTCTCTCTTCTGGCGAACAACACGCGGTCGTCTAGGCGGCATGACACTACAAGGTCAAAGGCACGCCTTAGATTCAAGATTTATTAAGAATGAAAAGTGAAGGAACCATAAAGGAAACAAGAGGAAGAAGGCATTTCAAGATTTGAAAAACAAGACTACACGGCGTGTACAGTGACTACACGGCGAGTACTTGACTTCCCTTCCCCTTCCCAGGTCCTTCTACACGGCTAATCCACATGACCTTCATTGAACAAAAATTACACGGCATGTATATAATCTACATGGCATGTATAGTGATATTTTCCAACTGCCCGTGTCATTTGTGACACGGCCAACTACTCGGCTTGACACTACACGGTGTGTTACACTCATACACGGTGTGTACAACACCCCATTTCTCAGCCACATGGCTAACTCCACATAGTCTTTCCTTGGACAAGACTACACGGCGTGTCCCAAAGGTACACGACGTGTTCAAGGAAAGGTGACACCGACCCGTGTTTTTAGTTACACGGCCGAGTCCCCAGGTCTCACTACACAGCGTGTTCATCATTGACACGGCATGTTTTGTACAGGAGTTCACCGACCCGTGTTGTTAGTTACACGGCCGGACTCCGGGTCAACACTACACGGCATGTACTAAAGCTACAAGGAATGTTTGCTCTAAGCTCTTTCCTTCCCCGTGTCGCTGCCAACATGGTTTGTGACATGGGAAGAGACTACATGGCGTGTACTCTGGGTACACGGAATGTACTCAAAAAGTTCACTTTTCTTCCCGAACAGAAGAACATACATGGCGTGTATACTGGGTTTCTGGACAGTATGCCTCAGAAACTTCCCCGAACCCCAGAAAATATTAAAAACCAACACCTAAGTGTCAAATTCTAATCTGTGAGGTCCCATACTCCCCACGAATCAAAGTTTAACATCTTATCTATGTTATAACAAATAAACAGTCAATGATCCACCAAATTACGGTCAATGGGGTCCCATACTCTCCAAAAACCAAAGTTTGGCGTTCATTCTATAAATAGACTCACATAAAATTACCCTATAAAATAGCAGGTATTTTATCAGAGTAGCTATCACAACAGCATGATTTTCTAGCACAACAACTATCACAACAACATGTAATTTCTAATGCACCTACATGGCATGGAAACTATGCATGGCATGTGATAACTAGCATGTGCCTATATGATACATGAGATGGCATACCCTCATCTCATCGAGTTGAAACTAAATAGAACCCACAAATAAATTATAAATAGCAAAATCTCAAGTGTGTCACACAACGGTGAAAACAAATCAACTTTAAATTTCTAAATAAATAAAATTGCAATCACGAGGTAAATTGGATTTTCCCTGTACGCGGGTTAGCTGCGCCCGGGCACACCTAATTACAAACTACAGTTCGTCCTATCCCTGACTTCAGATCCAAATAGTAATTCAAAGAAACGAACCTCCTCTGATACCACTTTGTAACGTCTCGAACCTGGGTACCACTCAATGGGTGCCCCGAACCCAGTTCGCCACGTGACCTCAAGCGCATTTCCTCAAACACCAGAGGTTTCCGACTAGAAGCAAGGGCCCAGGTCTGATAGTGGGGAGACTATGCCCTCATTTTTCATAGTTTAGCACAGCGGAATGAAATAAAACATTAAACGACAATGGAATTAGTAAACCATACACAACTGAAATAAACAACTAAAGATGATATAACCAACATTATATAAAAGATGCAACATGTCACAAGTTCTAATAAAACAGCTAGAACATGTTATACATCGATACATTACAACAAAATATAGAGTACATCAAAACAAGAAAAATAGCTGGCAGCGGCATCGCGAACCTAGGCTCGGTCCCATGCCCTCCTACTCCTCAGCAACAGTCGAGTACCTGTATAGGAACTCTTTCCCTTATCTACACCTGCAGCAACATAATCTGTTTGGGCCGAAAATCATGACCCAAACAAGGTGTGAGAAATATATCTCAATAGGCACCCACCAAAGGCTCGTTCCCAACTGTGTGTAAGCATGAAACAATAGTGTGTAGTAGTAAAATGCAATAAAGTAAGAACTACTAAGAAGTAACTAACTTAACCAGTTATATTGCCATTTTATTATCCATTTAATCCATTTAATTTAAAATATCACCACAGTGAATATTCTAAATAACTAGATAATATCCTCAAACACGTAAACCCCTACCTTTAGGTAAATAGTATCAAACACAAGAATCTGCCCTCAGGCATAACAGATTTTTCCCTCAGGTGTAGGTAGTGTCACCCACAAGCACAGAGTCTATTTCCCTCAGGCACAAAAGAAGTTTCCCTCAGGCCGAAATAACTACATCCCTCAGGCTAAATAGTGCAGTGCCCACAGGCTAATCACAACATCGCCCTCAGGATAAACAGGTAACCGGGCCATGCCTAATAGGTAAATAAGCAGTAAAAAAGAAATTCCTCTCAAGTCAATTCTACAATTACTACTTTAAAGGCATACCCTCGGGTATCCTGGCCAAAAGACTAAACAGTGGAACACACCCCCGGGGTGGTTTCAGATCCAAGAAACGATCCCAACCATAAATTTAATATCGCAATTTAATCACCTATGAAATTCTAGGCATTAAATATAGCAATGGCCTCAGCCACACGACACCCCAACATGGGTTCGTGGCACAAAAATGCACAAAAACGTATGAAAGTTGGAAATTTACACCAAGCCACCTGCCTTATACGTCAACGAGCAGTATACACGATCGTCGATCCCAGAAACGCCCAAGAACGGTGTAGATATGAGGTAAAAAATCTTTCATTCAACCTCAAATAACTCCCGTTAGGGAAAGAATTGGTAAGTAACATGCTAGGAGAAGAGAGGGCTTACCCGCGCGGTTCCAACGAGATCGTTCGAGGCTGAAACGGATTCCGGACGTGCGCTCCGCAGATCTCCGAAGCTCTGGTCGTCCCCTCCCGCTCCTTCCCGTTCTAAGCCTTCCCTATGAACAGGGGAGGCTACTGCCCATTTTAAGAGAAAAAAACAAATTATATGGTGTGTACTTCCAAGTACATGGCGTGTACTTCCTTAATTTAACTATTCCTCTGGTGGCACTACCTCACTGTTCCTCCGTCGATATGAGTACATGGCATGTACTCCTGAGTACACAGCGTGTACTGTCGACCAGCTGGAGGCTGCTCCACCGCCTTACTGTTTTGGCCTTCCGACTGACTACACGGCATGTAAAGGACCACTACATAGCATGTAGTCATTTCTTACACCCTTCTTCGCCGACATGGATACACGCCCCATGTACCCATCCCACGCGGCCAAAAGTACACGATGTGTGGAAAATGACATGACATGTAGTTCTAAATTTTGGGATTTTTCCCCATTTTACACATTTTCTCAAAACCACTTAAGGAAAAGAGAAAATAAGAAGCTCGTACCTCAAAAATAAGATCCGGGTTCTAAAAAATAAAATAAATAATTATTTAAATAAAAATTCGGTTTTAAACTATAACTCAATGTTTTTCACAATTCATCAAAAATTGAAGGTTTTCAGAAAAATACCAAAAATTCACCCTAGGCTAATTTTGATATTCTGAATCCAGAAATGAAGTCCATTTTGAAAGATAAAATTTATAAAATTTTAAAAAGTGGGTATTACTATTCATAACGGCTAGTTTGATTGGTTGTGGTGTGTTAGAACTCGAAGTTGCGTACAACACATGCTATTTTATTTTTCAATGAGAAGCGTACCATGGATGCTTGGGGTGTTACAGAGAAGCCCTGTCATAATTGTAAGAAAATTAGATGCATCAGTGATCCAGCGTCCATACTTGCCAGTGATGTCCAACGTGACTTCTCCCCCAACCGAAGGTTTCTACCCTGACTTGACCCCGTGGAATTTCCTCACAGAAGCATCATAATTAACTAATTTTCATGAAGAAATGGCATCGGGAAGAGTTTCACGAACAACATCTTATGTTTATGTGGGAGACTCGGATTAGGCAATGAGTTCCAAGGAGGAATCCACGGAAGAAGGAAACGACATCCCATCATCCTGTGAAAATCAAGGCGAAAGCGTCCTTGAATAAGTGATGGATGTTTCCCACCTTTGGAATGTGGGAATGTGGGGAAAAATTTGTGCGTCCTCCAAAATAGATGGACACACGTCTTGGTGAAAGCGTTGAAAATAGAAATGGTGAACCTGACGTGAAATTATTCTCCTCAATGTGGATATTAGTAGCATTTGTGACATCAGTGGATTAGCATGTCACCCGATCCATGTATCCTACGTCACGTCCCGCCAAGAAAATAGTGGATCTGGTGTGAAACTCACTAGAAATTGGGGAAGTCGGACGTTGGACATCCAGATCTGTGACATTGTCAAAGTGGATCCTTCCAACTAACCATGGAAGATGGAGTGGCACTAGGGAACTGGACGTCTCTTTCCTTCTTTCAACACTAATGGTTAAATATCCCTCCTTTTCAGGACCCAAGTTATCATGATAGGAAACCGATCACCACCCGCCCACTGAAGCTGGAGCAGGGGAAACATCAACACTGCAATCCTGCAAGGCCTAATCTCCCCCCTGGAAGCCTCTACATTCATATATGTTGGGCACCCATGCCCCATCTCTCCATCTAAAATAATTCATACAAGTGTGATTAATGACCTCGTTTGATAATACGAGGAGGAAGGGATTATCCCATCCCAGGATATGGCCCTAAAGGACTTAGAGGATTCTATAACTCATCACCACCACTGCTCCCAAGGGCTGTGTAGGGATCCGTGGATACCTACTCTAATGTATAATTGTTTCGAGAGCCTCTCCCTGGATGCTTCGATGACACCCCGCCCTACGCCAATGAGGTGAGGGATGCACAGGCCAGCTAGGATGGAATCCTATTCCAAGGGCTCCCAAGGAGGGATCTCATCAAGTCGTGACAATTCCGCCTACCTTCCCCATGGGATAAGGATCCGATGAGCTATGCACCTACGCCACCAGCCTCAGGACGATTAACCCAACACCAGCATCGGGCACAAGTTGAGGAGGAAACCTGCCGAGGAGCGTCAACATCAGCGTTTACCATGGCTCGTGCCACCACTGATGCATACCATTAGTCCCCTACTTATGATGAGTAGGGTCACTTATACTTCGGGCCTGAATCGAGGCCTCAACTGCCCCACGGGTAGGTTGGGCCGACACTCCTATTCGCTAATATAGGTGGTGTCCATCACGGGCCGACCCGTGGTGAGGATTTCCAGTACAGAGGTCCTCCCCGTACCATCACCAATGAGAGTGCAGGCCATCTCCAGTCCCAAGCATGTCATGGTGGTCCTCCCCATTCCACCTTTAATCTGAATGAAGGTTCCCCCTACTGCATTGACACCCAGTACGGAAGCCTATTCCGTACCCATGACCTCAAGAATGGAGTCATTCCTCCTGTCACAGGTCGCTGAAGTGATGATACTACACGTCCAGTCAACCGTTAGCATGGGGGTCTTCCCTATGTCCTTACAGCAGCTGATGAAGGTCCTCCTCATCTTGAAAATCAGAGAATAGGAGGTTTTCCTCGCTTCATGGGCACCCTACATGGAGGTCCTACCCGGCTTCAGCTCGACCAGTATGGGGACAATCCTCACACTGACACTACCAAAGGAAATAAACATGGAGGCCCTAACCATGCTCATACTATCTCTAGCGGAGGTCCTACCTGTTCTAGAACTTCTGGAAGAGATTTCCTCCATGTGTCAGCCAGTGGACACGGAGGTCCTCTCCATGTTCCCTTTGGCTGAAGGTCCACCACAAGACAAAAATCTACCCCATACTGAAGATCCATCCCAAGTCAGGAGGGTAGTTTTTCTACACCATAAGAAGAATACTGGGAAATATAGACTGCAATTAAGCCTGTCTACTTCTCAGATTCTGAGGTGGAATGAAATTCAGTAATGGAACCCTCACCTCAGTCCTCTATGTTGAGGGCCAGGGAAGGAACGCGACGTATCAGCCTCATCCTTATGGAATGTGAGGTCCACTGGATTCTTGCTTCCCTCCAAGATACATCCAAGAAGAGGAAGATTTTCCCCCTTCTTAGGGTCTAGTCATGAAAACATCCCGATTGTCAACGGGGTCATTCTCTACCTCAACCAGATATCATGGAGAGTTATTCTGGGCACTGGTAAATGATGAAAAATAGCATGGCCCACCATCAGTGACCGCTACCAATACACTAGAATCCATGGTCTCCAGCCCATATTACTGAGATGTAGTGGCCCAGTCATTGCATTCATCACAGGATAGGCCAAGATGTGGTGGCTTGTCAACTTGTTCGCTGTATTCTCCACTGACCTATCTACCGTCTCATCGGTCTACCTCAATGACGCTACCAGTCCCCCAACCTCCACCAGTTGATGAGTGGGGAAACCAAGGTCTAGATCACAAGTCTAGGCTAAGGATATTTTAGGAAATCCATATAGTAGATCATTTCCTAGAAATGTTCTCGACGATTGCGGTCGCGAACTTCAGTGCGGCGTGATCATTTACCCAGGAGGAAGTTGCATGCTTTCTCCAAACCCTATGGGTTACACACTTCTATCTCCATTATAAATGAGTGGATTACCCCAAAAGTCATGAAAAATGTTAGTTCATTGTACAACAATTCTTTATGGTCAACTTGGCTACACTCCCTGTGGGCCAGCTCCCTGAGTCACCCAGTCACCACCGAACCCTCCAGTAATGATGCGTTTAGATATTTAAAGTGATTCATAAGGTTATCAAGGAGGCTTCCCCATATGTTAAGGCCTATGTTTGGGTTCATAATGTGGCCCTACATTTCAATCCTATTTGGCACTAGCCTGACTTTCCATGCGGTATTGAAGATATACCTCTAGGTAAAGAAGCGGTTGACATGGATGATCTATCAGAGGGGGAGAATGAGCTACAACTCCTTTATGATTACTTACCCCATGGGGGAGTTTCATAATTATTGGATCCATTGGGATGGGTTACTCTCCAGTAGAAAAATCTACTAAATCTTCTTGTGACCACTGAGGCATTAGTCCTTAACCTGAATCTCAATAAGGGAAAAGAGCACCTCAGGGCCGTCAAACCCTCTAACATGTCTGGATCAGTTCATAATATGGAAGATGATCCTAAAAATTTCTTGTGCACTAACAGAGTTTTGAGCACAAAAAGATGGTTTATTTCCTCCTTTATGAACATTCCATGGAGTGGCGACCAGACTACGGTGATCCTCGGCTGGGGCAGTAGGGGTGGGTACAAGTCCCCCCCAGCGAATTGTCCTTGGGTGACCCGAACCATCCTACCCACAAAAACAAGGAGAGAGGTCGGGACTTATGGAAAGAGGGTGTGGTATGTGTCACCAAATCAACCTGAGTGGTATGATAATCCCTAGGACCCAGCTTAGAATCAGCAGGTTCCCCCAGGTAACGCGCCGCCACCACCCAGGTGAGATAACCATGTTGCACATCCATGACAGGATCCTCCATCCCATCGTCAGGCCTAGGATCTCAGAAACCCCTTCTTAGAAAGGAGAAGCATTATCTACTCATTAAATGAGGCTCATGTCCTAGGTTATTTACGAAGTTTCTTGGAATTGGGACTTCTACGTCTGCCTAAATACAGGAGGCCTGAAGAGGTGGATCTCACTGACTGCCCCAATTAATGCCCTTATTACCAGATCCTAGGGCACACATGAAAATAGTGCTATGTGTTTAAATACTATATTTAATATCAGGTTGATAACAACATAGTCAAGTTAGGCCAAGCTCTGGCACAGGTGGCATGTTTCCCTGTGAATCCAGATAGCAGCAGTGACAATGAAGGTGAGTGGAATCTGGTCCTTAATAGTGGGCCCCATGGCTCGTAAGAGAGTCGCATGTGCCAATGGTATTATCTGTTCACATCTAAATCGACCAAATCCTTCAGGAGATGCCATGTCACCCACATCTAGTAATTCTACATCAACGGCTCTACCGTCCTCTTCCTAGAAGATCAGGCATCGGCGATGCAAGGGAAAACAAAGTCCCCCATCGACTTCATTTTCATCCCATAATCTCAGTGAATTCATGCCCCCAGAGAAGGAAATTACCCGCATATTTTTTCTAGACGTGGAGGATTATTTAGGTGACGATCAAGTGTATGCCTCGGTTAAAACAATGGAGCTGGTAAACTACTACATAATTTCCAATGTTGAAGAGCGTCAGATGGATCCTCCCAACATTCCTAGCTATTTCCAGCATCGATGTGTCCATGGATATATGGGCTATTGGAGTGCCTCTATCAGTACTTCCAGTCTGGTTATGCATTACACTGATATTAGAAAGCAAGCCCAGTGTAGAGCACAGCATGCACAACCTTCTCATATCATGTCCTCCAGTTCATCATCACTATTGTTTGTGTTACTTGATCATGTAGACCCACCCCAACCGTGCTGTTATCATCCTCACTCTATTACGGACTGACCTTAGTAATCTGGCCCACTGCTAGTAATCACTCCATGAGATCTTACTAGAAAGCTTCTGGACATTCCCAGCACCATCTAGCTGCCAGTTCAGCCGAAAGGGCCCATCATAGCCCCTTCCACAAAACAACCTCTTGTAAGAAGAGGTTCATTCTTGGCATGGAAGTATGATATCCTTAAGCATCTTGCCAGCATTCCTGTGAGTATCAATATCCTTGAGGCCCTTCTCCTATTAGTGGATATACTTGAATCCCTCACCAAATCTTTAAGAGTCCCCCTCTAGTTTGAGATGGAAGTAGCAGCTGCAGAAGCCTTCCATGTTGGGGCAGTCGAGAATGCTGAATGTTATTTCATTATCTCATTCTCTATGGAAGATGAAGTATCTCCCATGTAGGCTATCTAAGGATGACCTGAGTCCCTCTAACCTAAAAATTCAAGGTTATGATAGAACAAAATAGACACCAGTTTGTAAGATCTACCTGAAGACCCAGTTTGGTGGTCTGGTAGTTAGCACTGAGTTCATGGTTGTCTCCCAGGACACCACCTATAATGTGATAATGTGTAGGCCATGGATTCACCTTCATTCAGCGGTCCTTTCATCATATCACCAGTGCCTTAAGTACTCCCTTAATGGTCAAATGGGTGTACTCCAAGGTGGGGTGATTCCCTTTTCCTCTTGGGAATCCCACTACCTAGATGTTGACTATTACAAGAGCAAGGACAAGTAGATTCAGGCTAATGAGGATGAACACGCTATGGCTGTGACTGACTCATGGACAGACCTGTATGGTGCCAACATTTTTCTAATCCATTAATTGGAGGCAACGACCCCAAATTAGGGGATATGATGTTTTGTTTCTAGAATGAGGGGGGAGAACATTCCCAAGTCTAAGCGATGCCATAAGATCACCTCTTATTCCAACACAAATCTGTCTCAGGTGAACCCAGAGCCTCCTACCCCCATAATGTATTGGGATGTCCACCCCATAGCAACGGTAATATTCCATACTTACTTCTTTCACCAGTATGGGATAAACTGGCTCAATAAAATGCGTCACTATTTATTCTACATCATCAAGAGAGGCCCCTTGGGCCGAAAACCGTAAGGGATTAGATAAAAAACTTTCAACGCTAGGGTTTCGGCAGCACAGGAGTCCATCGATGTAGTGTCCACCACCGCTCAGGCTAACACCAGCATCCCATTGGGGTTTGTTGACTTAGAAAAATCACCACCCACCATGGATCCCTCCTCCATAAGTAAAGACGCTGATTTAAAGTATGACCCTCCTACTTTCAAAGAGGGTGTCTCTTCCATGGTTTTTGAATTGGTACAGGTAAACCTTGATAGTGAGACAGATTTGAAACCCACATTGATCAGTTTTGTTATGCCTATCAAAGAGTAACAACAGTGTGTGGACACCCTGAAGGTGCACCGTGATGTATTTTCCTTGAGTTATGACAGTATTCCAGGACTATATCCTCAGGTAGTTATCCACCGCCTCAATCTCCCAAAAAATCATCATGTGTTCAAGCCGTCTCCCATAAAGATGCACCCTTCTCATGGTGCCATGGTCGAAGCCGAAGTTGATAATATCATTAGATCCAATTTATTCATGGAGGTCCAGTACCTCAGATGGGTATCCAACATTGTGCCCGTCAAAAAGAAGAACTCACAGATCAAATTCTGCATCGACTTACAGGATCTCAACCGTCATTGTCTGAAGGATGATTTTCCCCTTCCTGTGATGGAACTTTTGATTAATGCCACTGCTTGGTTCTAGGATCTCTCATTCATGGATGGGTATTTTGGGGATTAAAATATCCAAATGGCCCCTTAGGATAATGATTCTACGGCCTTCAAGGCACTACAAGGTAATTTCTACTACCAGGAAATGCCCTTCGGTCTAAATAATGAAGGTTCCACCTATAATCATTCCATGGATCGCATATTTAAGTCGATCCTTGGGACATTGGTGGAATGATACATGGATGACCTAGGGGTCAAATCTCTCCAGTGTCAGGACTATCTCAAAGATCTTGAGAAAGTGTTTTTCTTCCTCAGTTCTCACCACCTAAAGATGAACCCATTGAATTGTGCCTTAGGGGTCACCTATGGAAAGTTTCACAGCTTCGTTTTCAGATATAACACCATTGAGATTGACCTAGATAAGATCAAGGTCATCAACCATATGTCTCCCCCAAGAAACATTTAGGATCTTCGGGGATTTCAAGGACACATGTCCTACATACTCTAATTCATTGCGAATTTGGATGGCAAGTTTAATCCCTTTTCTTGGATCATGAATAAAGGCACTGTCTATTAGTGGGATGAATAATGTCAGACTTATTTTGAGGAAATCAAGCAGTATCTTCTCCAGCCTCTGGTCCTGATGCCACCTATTTCCAGAAATCCATTAGTCCTTTACGTGACCACCCTGGAATGATCTCTTGGCACCCTTCTTGCCCAAAATAACGGTGAGGGAACAAAGTACAGTCTCTACTATCTTAGCCACATTCTCCTAGATATGGATACTAGATACTCACCTATCGAGAATACATTCCTTGCACTGGTATTCATAGTATAGAAATTGAAAAATTACCTACATCACCATTAGGTACATATGATGTTCTGAGTGGATCTGCTAAAGTACATCTTAAACCGCCCCATGTTGACAGGTCGTCTAGCTCGATGGGAAGTGATCCTCTAGCAGTTCGACATCATGTTTTTCCCTCAGAAGGCTATCAAAGGGAAAATATTAGAAAAATTCCTTGTATCACATCTAAATCTTGTGGACCAGTCTCTAGACTTTGATATTCTCAATGAGGCAATCCTTTTGGTAGACCAAGCCATTCTGTATTGGTAAATGCACTTTGATGGTGCTTCCCGGAGCCCTATCGGCAGAAGGCTCAATAACCCCAGACTGAACAGAGTAGGCCTGGGTATCATCTTCATTATGCCAGCCCAGGCCATTCTTCCATATTCATTCCTGTTATCAGATGGTTGTACAAATAATGAGGCAGAGTATTAGGCCCTCATTACTCGCCTCGAGTTGGCCCTCAAGATTGATGTTCCCCACTTGCATGTGAAAGGGGACTCTGAACTAGTCATCAAAGAGATCAACAATGACTATGTCATTAGAAATCTAGAGCTCGTACCATTTTTGGAATGTTCCCACCATTTTATGGCTCAGTTCCCATCCCGTCCAATGGTTACTCATATTCCTCAAACCCAAAATAGCCGATATGATGCCTTGGAAAGCCTAGACACATATCCTATAGAGCCTAATCAGGATGATTTGATTATCCACACGGAACACCAAGAGGACATCTCCCCTATCACCCCAGATGATAATGATAACCCATAGGTAATCCACCTTACCATCGAATCCTCCATGTCAGGACCCCCAGGTCCACTAGATTCATCTCTAGAAGTGACTCCCAACAAGAGGACCCCCTTTGTCAAGTACCTCCAGCACAGCATCCTCCCGGTAGATTGATCCGAGTGCGAGTGAATCCAACGCTGCACATTTCATTTTACCCTCCAAAGTGGTACCAGTCTTAAGAAGATCCTCTACAAGTGTGGTTTTTATGGGGTTCTCCTCCATTTCATTCAAGTAGTTGAGATTTCTCAAGTCATGCAGGAGGTTCATGCCGGTTCTTACAGGGCTCATTAGACTGGGCCAAAATTATATCACCAGATCTGGAGGTTAGGGTATTTTTGGACCTCCATGATCTGTGACAGCAGTGTGTTTTCCAAGATGTTTCATGTGTTAAAAATTCATGTCAACATTATGCATCGACCACCAGAGACTATTCACGCTACCAAGTACTCTTGGCCCTTTGCGGTCTGGGGACCCGATGTCGTTGGGAAATATCCACAGGTGACAGCTCGCTAATAAAGGTTCATCGTGACCGCTACGGATTTTTTTCCAAGTGGAAAGAGGCAATTTTTCTCAAGGAATTCTAGGACCATTCTATAATTGATTTTTTGAGCTCCAACATCATCTACCGATTCGAGGCCCCTCACACCGTCCTCACCGATAACGGCACCAACTTTTGGGCAGCTGAGTTGAAGAAATTTTATGCCAAGAACAAAATTCATTCTAACCATACCTTCTACTATCACACACAATAAAATGGGTAGATCAAGGCATTTAACAAAACCCTCTCCAGAATCTTGAAAAAAATGGGTGGTCAGGTCAAGAAGAGTTATCCAGACAATCTCCCCAATGCCATCAGAGCCTATCAGACAATGACTCATAATTCCATACAAGTGACTCCATATTCCTTGGTGTATGAAATGAAGTTCATCTTTCCCATTGAGATTAAATTTCCCTCATTAAGCATAGATTTATATAATTATAAATCACTAGATAAGGTAGTTGAAATCCGTCTGGATGAATTGGAAGTGCTCGACGGGAATAGGCTTTGTGCCCTGCACAATCTAGAGAGGCATCAGAACAAGATAGCTAGAGATTTCAACAATAAAGTTCACCTCCTCTCTTTTCTACAAGGTGACCTGGTATTGGCCCTCAAAACACCAATGATACTTTCTAGGAAACCATCCAAGATGAAGCCGAAATGGGAAGGACCTTACATCATTTTCAAGGTTTACTCCAGTGGTGCATACTCCTTGGTTACCATGGGTGGTGAGCGTATAACTCCTCCCACCAATGCCAAATAATTCAAGCAGTACTTTTCCTGAGTCAGAGATGGTTCTACATGAACTTAAACTATTACATCCTTCATGACATTAAACTAATTTTCCATCCCACGTAATTATAAACGACAAAATGGTCTGAGCTCTATTACCATAAACTAAGATCTATACAGTCCTGTATAACCTCAAACTATTTCGTCTTCTCCACGTGACATTAAAATCTGTAATTTGTCCAGACTAAAGGATGTAAATATAATTATCATTCTTCCTCACCACATGACGTTAGACTCAATGAAACCTTAAATAACAACATATGGATTTATTCTCATCCTCATGGGATACGTAGGAACACTCAGACACATCTTCTTGGATCTAGCACCCAAAATCTTCTCATTGAATATCCCCCTGGGTGTAGTTTTCTTTAGAGGATCCTGCATGGGGTAGTGTAGGATTCTATGGCCCCACTCATGTCAGGATTACAATAATCACACCATGTTCCCCTCTTCGTTCTTCTATCATTCCAAGTCATCACCACACGACCTTAAACTACATGTCCCTTTCAGAACAACGTATGGCTAGATTCCCATCCTTATGGAATACGTAGGAACGCCGGTAAATTTCGTATGTTGGACCTTCCCCAACTTTAGGGTCTCCCCTTGGGTAGAAACACATGGAGTGGTGCAAGATTTTTCTCCCATTCACATTGATCTCATCATGACAGCACCATGTATCCCTCTCCCGAGAGATCTCCACCTCTTTCATCCTTACCGCAAGATGTTAAACTGGTAACTGGTTGGGAATTACCATCTTAGATCCCTCAACATTTTTGGCCCCCTAGTTCATGTTCTCATTTTGGATTGTACTATGTGGTATGGGATTATGTTCTCATCCACGTCGGGTTTCTCATCATTCCATACACATCCCTCATTTAGATACATTTCCCCTATTTGTATCATTGCCGCATGACGTAAAACTGCACAGCATCTTCCAGAACTATTTGTGGCTTGATTCTCATCCTTATGGGATACATTGGACCGCTCGAACAATTAGCCTTCAGGCCTATCCACATTTCTTAGAAACCTCCTTATCTTCCTGGGCCCCTTGCCTGAGTTCTTCTAGGAGAGGTGTATACAGTGTGGTATGGTCTTATGTCTTCATTCATGTTGGGTTTGTAACAACCATGCCACGTACCTCTTTCTCCTAAGATCTCTTCATTCCCCTATTTTACACTCATCTTTTCGAGTCAGCTGCTCTTAATTTTGGCCCCTCATCCCTCTTAGGCAGTTCACCAATGTGCCCAAGAGCACTTTGATTTAGGACCTAGGGTGTTGGATTCTACATGGACATGTTATCGCCCATCGTCAGTCTTCATGCTCCCCTTCTTTTGGGATTTCAACATCTTTCAAATCCAAAAAGGCCCCTGAATGGTACAGATACTTATCCTAATGAATCTCCTATCATTTCGGTCCAACTTCCTCAAGAACCTCGAACAAAAAATTGATACAAATCCAGTGCTGCAGATATATTCAGAGATTGAAAATCATTTTTTGATTCCACTTCAGTTCACATGATATGGATGTTTTGTTTCGAACATGATCAATAGTTATCCTCCATCATCACACCACCCCCATCAATCCTTAAATATTGGTTGCGTGATTCGCATCATTTTCCACTGCATCACATCCAAGTGGAATTTCTACACTCTTGGTACTATCCATCAGTGTGAATTTTCATGTTAGGAAGACAAAGCCATGGTGAGGCATCATTCGGGGCCCAGCACCAATTTCCCCATTGCATGTATTCGACGTGTTTAAAATTCCTTCTCTGCCCTTGTTTCCCACATCGAGCATAGATCACATGGGATTAGGGATTCGGTCGAGGTTTTTAACCCATTTGAAATTATCTCGCCTATCTATGGTCCGAGCTCTAATACCTTAAACTAATATCTCTCTACATCCTTGCCACAAGATGTAAAACTACATGCCATTCCTAGAACTATGTACAGATTTATTCTCATCCTTACAGGATATGTAGGAATTCTTGAGCATCTCTTCATCGGGTATAGCTCAGGTCCCCCCTAATTACCTTATACATTAGTCCTTTTGGCCCTAACTTTCATAGGATTGCATGGTGTGGTGCGGGACCACATCCTCATTCACGTCAAATTTTCAATATCCATACTACGTACTCCCTTTCTATGATCTATTCTCTCTTACCTCTCATCCTGTATGACATTAAACTACACTCTCAAAACTATGTATCCTCAGGGGATACACATAAACACATATATGTCTCTTTTTTGGGTCTAGATCCATATTCTTTGACCTTTTTTGGTCCCTCGGCCCGAGTTTTCTTCCCTATAGTTTCATGTGGTGTGGTACAGGCTTATGTCCTCATACACATTGGGTATGCTTCATAACGACATGCACATTCATTTAAAACCTCGTTTGTTCTATATGTGTTCAAGCCATGTGATGTTAAACTATGCTACCTGGTCCCACATGACTTTAAATTGTTGTGTATTTATTGCATGATGTTAAAATTCATTGGTTGACCCTATCATACGACCATAAACAATGACATTATCATACTAGCTACACGATGAAAAACAGAACTACATCACGATGTCCTCACTTTAGGGGAGATCGTGTTGGGTAGGGGTTATCCACCATATCATTTGTCAATGCCTGTATATGGATTAATTCATGTAGTGAGGCTTAGAATCTCCATCCTAGGTTTATTAATTCACAAAAAAAATGCACATCCATCTTAAAGAAAAAACAATATTTATCAAATGTGGCTTCTTTTGGTGCATGGGTCAGACCCGCATGAAAGTATTGTCCCTGAAATTGGTATCCTACCATTCTACTTCTATAACTACGTACATCTTGATTCCCATACTTATGGGATACATAAGAACGCCCAGGCACTTTGCCTTGGGCCCAGCCCAAATTTCATTTTCATTCCCTCGACCTAAAATAACCTTAGAGAGCACATGGTGTGATATGGGCTTATGTCCTCATTCAAGTTGGGTTTTTCAATGTTGCACCATGTGTCTCCCTCCATCCTTTTTCTAAATATGGTCCGAGATATAATACCTTTAAACAAAGATTTGACTCTCCTTTTCATGGGACACCCAACTGCACAACATCTTTCAAAACTAAGTATGGGTTGATCCCCATCATAATAGGGTACATAGGAACTCCAAGACATTCCATATGCAGTTCCAGGCCCTAGAATATTCAGTCCTACCCCCTTTTTGTCCCCTTGGCCCAATAATCTTTGGGAACATGTGGTGTGAAGAGAACCTCTTGGGTTCTCATTCACGTTTGGTTTTGCGACAACCTCTCTATGTTTCTTCCTTGTCTCTACCCAGCATGGACTGAGTTTTATGACCCTAAATTAAGATCTCCCTATGGGAACTACGCATCAAGTTTGACTAATTCACCACCCTGTAATCATTTCCTAATATTGGGTTCCCTATTCATGCTCCAATTTCTGACATTAAGTTTAGAGCATGCGACCCTAGGACCCTTGTCCTTGTAAAAGGATTTGAATCCCTCTATCTAATGCGTCTTACTATCATACTCAAATGTGTCATGACAAAGAGACCAAAGTGTGTAATTTTTACATGGAAATTCCCTTGATTCATGTCCAATATTCATGAGGCCTTTATTTTGATCCTCATCCTCTTCCATGTCTGAAGGGACCCCCTTTACAGCCTGGTCTCATGCCACATTGGATCGCCTACCATATTGGGCCAACACCCCTAAATACCTTAGACAAAATTTGTGATAGGTCTCGTGTTTCAAACAAGGTTAGAAGTCAACCCTCATTTGTCTATCCCCATTCCAAGCTAACACAAATTGGATTTCTTGTTTCAAACATGGTCAGTAGTTATCCTCTATTGTCATTCCACCTTCATTTTGATCCAAATATTAGGCACCATGATTCACATATTTCCACTCCCTTATGTTCAACTAGAATTCCAGCACATGGTTTTACACCTCCTCTCTTCTATGTGAATTAATCATGTTGCTCAATAATTTTGGGATGTCATTCACCAAGCATTACACTTCCCCTAATGTGTGCCTCCCTATTCTAGGAAAATCTCACCACTACTCCTTGTTTCCCTGATTGAGCATGAATGAAGTGGGCTTAGTGGTTTTCGTATCATGTGTATTGGTGCAGCTGAACCATGCATGCCTCTTGTCCCATATGATGTTAAACTACAATTTGAGAACTATATGTGTCTTGATTCCCATCCTTATGGGACACGTAGGAATTCCCGACCACTTTTCCTTAGAAGCATCCTAACATTCATTTTTTTCTCTTGACCTAAAAAACTTCTCCAGGGATATGTGGTGCAGTGCAGACTCCTTTTTTCTCATTCACATCAGGTTTATAGCTACAGCATTGTGTTCTCCATTATAGGGATCTCCCTTTTGACTCCACGTCCTACCATATAACATTAAACTATACAATTTCACGTGTCTTTGAAGCATGAAATTAGACTGCGGTTCTACCATAAACTAGTTCATGATTCCCCATGTTAACTATGGGATACTTCAGCTTCCTCGCTAAAGAGTATTCCCCCACTAGTGTTGGTTTAGGACCACGATGATCTTAAGAACTACTTTTTTCATGATTCTCATCCATATGGGATAGGTAGTGACGTATGGGCCTTTTGCCTCAGGCCCATCCCCTGGGTCATTAACCCTTCTAGCCCTTGGCCCCGATCTTGGTCCAGGAATTATAACCTTAAAACTATGTGAATCGTCCTCACCATGCGACATTTAAACTACATGTTTATCATTCTTATTGGTATGATGTAAAACTACAAGTCACTCAAGTTCTTTATCGGAAAGGTCATGTTCAGAAGTAAGTTTGATCCCTAATCAGACCGATGCATCCACCTGATTTTTTTTCACCATGGTGGCTTAATTTCAAGAGTGTTGGACTCTAGTCCAACAACCCATCACTCCACCCTCTATGCTTTGCGTGTCCTTTCTTTGGACCCTAATACTATTTCACATATAAAGGAACACCCTAACCATATGGATGCTCAGAATGTGGCTTGAATAATATCATGGGCTAACATTCTGGAAGACTAAAAGATGACATTCTAAGTCAGGCCCCACGTTTCGAATGTGTTCAATGGTCAGCCCTCATTTTTCATCCCCATTTCAGGCTAATGCAATAGGGATACTGTGTTTCGAACACAGTAATCTGTTATCCTAATTTTCATGCCACCCTCATAGTGTTCCAAACTTTGGGTATTGTGATTCACGCATTCCATTCCACTATGTTTGGATTGATTCTAACGCCTCAGGCGTTACTCCACTTGTGCGCTAGAGAACATTGGAAAAAGAGAAACTCGACTGTTCTGGGAACTTCATTCTCCAGTCAGGCCTCCATCTTTCTTCCATGAAGCCTGAATTGGTCTTTTATACCCTGGATTCTCCAAGATTGATTGTAACTCTCATGATCAGATGAAGTAACGGTGCATACATCCCTTGTTTCTCACATCGGGAATGAACCATGTGAGATTAGGGATTGGTTTCAAATTACTCTAGTGTTATGGTTGAGATGCAACAATAAAAATAAACAAGAAATCAGATAATATGTCTATGCACAAAATTTAGTATAATCAAAAAAAGGGAGAAAGGTTCATGAGTTTGGCCAAAACAGGGCCCTTAAGGATCAGCATCTTTAATAGATTTCTCCAGGGTTTCCACCTTCTGGCTTGTGGATTATAGTACTACCTCCCACCCCCTAAGATCCCTCTATTAATCAGAAACCATAGAGCGTAACTCGTTAGATCTATCCTACACTCGAGCATAAATGAACTGCAAATAGCCTTAAGCATGTTCCTCATTCACAAAGGTTTTGTGGCTAGTGTTGATGGTTTTTATTTTTATTGCGATATGATTTAACCTATTCATATAAAAATGGTTCAATGTTAAATTCTAACAGAAATTCAACTTCACCAATTAAAATGTTAGGAATTTCAAAATTTTACACATGATCATCGGGGTTTACCAGTTGTAAATAAATTATAATATTAACTATTGTGTTTATATATCCAAATATATGTGACAATAGTTTATATATACACAATACATATCAAATATAAAATATAACTAATATACTTAACTAAAAACTAAGTATACTTGATGATGTTTCAAATGAATCCTCCCACCAAAATTTGCCTTTTATGCTCTAAAACCTCATAGAGATTCAACCAGATGATGAAACACCAATTTGATTAAAATTCATAAGGAATCCAAATATAAATATATAAATATTATTATTAAGATATAAAATGATAATAGTAAATTTTCATGTCTTATGACTTGTACATGAAGGGTGTGATTACAAAGACCAAGTAGGTATCAACAAAGATCTCAAATATCATATATAATAATCAGGTGTATGAAAGTGAAAGTTTCTAAAATGTTTACATTTATTATAATCAATAAATTTTGCAAAAAAATAGAAAAAAATTCCAAAAACTAATAATATATTAAGTCAAAGATAAATAATATTAATAATAAAAGTTAACTCCCGTCACTAGGAGGATCTAAAATGGCTTTGTTTCATTCTATTGGTTTAACAAAAACTACTTCTAGAATATATAATAATCCAATGAAAAAATAATAAAACATTCAAGGAACCAAATACCCATCCCATGGAAAATGAGAAAGTGTAAATAATTTATATACAACATTAAACACATCCCATATAGAAAGAGGAAAGTGTATGCAAAGTTAGGCTACCATGAACCTATCCCTTCATTCATATCATTTTCATTATTGGCTTGAATACTTGTTTAAGAATTCTATAACTATAATATATTCCCTATTACATGTTTAATATAAAAGGATAATAAATCTACAGATGTATATAACACTAACCATAATACCAACATAACATTATTTAATAGTATGTGTATACATATTGTATCAATAGGCTATACTAAGTACAAATTATTACATTGAGGAAATCTAAACATGGGAAAAAACTTTGAATAAAAAATATCCTATCATTTTTCATAGTTTTGGTGAGATCACTAAGTTGGGGAGGGGTGAATCATTGATCCATTTTTTACTTTTGAATATGACTTCTTAATTAAAAATTTTTACTAAGTTAAATATTTGATCCAGCCTTTTTATATTCTCTCATAATTACCTAAGTGTAAAAAATCTAAAAGGAATGATTCGCAAGGATTAATGATGTTTAAACTTTAAAGCCTACTCCTTTCCAAGTTCGGATTTTCTCAATCATTGTTTCTCAACTATGAATCAGTTGATTTCAAAGTATAAGATATATCCCCAAAATCTTGATGATAAATATCATGAAATACCCATTGGATAAAATCTATAAATATTTTTCATTAATTTTTCACATTAACCTCCTCTTGATAGGTTATTTATACTAACATTATTCTAGTTGAATCTAATTCTGTAAAAGATTCTCAACATCTCATGACATGGTCTTTATACTATATCTCAACAGTTCTTCAATGGTCCTTCTGAAATCATTCATAAAAATGTATTTAAATTATTAAATGGTATACATTCTTCCTTCAAACTATTCTAGTTTGAACATCCTCTCCTCTTAAGTAATACTTCACCTTGATCATTAGATATCCTTGCGATGCAATATCATTGGTAGTAAGAAAGGGCTCCTGATTTTTACCTTCTTTCTTGGATTTAACAAAAAAACATTCAGGTTGGCCTTATTCTATTTCCTCATTGATGCACATGATCTCTTTAATTCAATTAGGTTCTTCTATTTTAATAAATTGGAGTATCATACTCTTATAATTCTACCAAGTTGTTCATGATTTCGCAATAATCTCCTTATTAACTTCTTTTCCCTAACATATTATATAATAACATAAAATAATATTACACGAATATTATTTTCAATATTCAAAAAATAGAAACTCCATTATATTTGGATGAAGGAAAGCTATTTTATTTTAAACCAATAAGATATATTCCCAATTTATTTCTCATTCACCCTTATTTAAATGAAATTAAGTAATCCATTTAATTCTTCTTAAGACTTGGAAGTCAACTATATGCTATACTTGAATTATAATAGACACATATTATACACAAATAACTCAACGTTAATTATTTTAAATATCTATACATGTGAATGAGATACATGAAACACCATGTTATAGGTTGTATAGTTTAACTCCCCATGTTTCACTTTTAACATTGAGGACTTCTAAAAACAAACACTATAAATGAACTACAACATAGTCAATAATATTTTGATCATTACTCCTTTTATAATTATTATAATGACCCATACTTTACATACATGGTTAATACTTAAAAATTGAAGCACACTTATTACAACATATAACAAAACTGGGAAAGGACCGTATAGGTATAGTGTCTTTAGAAACTGGGAAACATAAACAACTGGTTCATAAAGCATCTACTTTGCCTCCCATTTATTTCATCATATCTAGAGTCCCTTTTTGGAATATCCTACTTAATAACCTTCTTCCAAACCTGGGGAAAGAAAACATACAAAAGGGTGAGATAAAATGCTCAGTAAGGGTAAACAAAAGAAATATCAATCACATCATATTCATAAGAACATAACATTTTGGATATCTTAACCTGCAAAAGAGAGCATATGGGATAAATTATAGTAGTGAAATGAAATCCCAATAATCATAACTTAAAACATGAAACTTTGTGGCATAAACACATAATCATAGAGAATCATTTCTTATTAGTCAAGACTCATGGACAATATTATCTTAGTGGACAAAGTTCATTTCTGAACTGAGTTCACTCCTCGTTTCAGTCCTGTTTCACTGAACCAGTTTAACCTGTCATTCCATCCATGTCTATCTCATGAGATATAAAATCTTTACCCAATGCATTTGAGGGAGATATAGGTCCCACCCATCTCATAATGATACCCTCCATATGTGTGCCACAAAATCATAAATCGTACATCATTGCATAACCCATGTAATAAAAATGGGATTCTTAAACAACATGACATCATAAAACAAGTAATATAAGATAAAGGAATTCATAAAAATAATTCCATCACAACATAATCAAATCAATGTAATAATAGGGATAGAAACAGAACCCTATATTATCTTAGATGGAAAATAATTCGGATAAAACACTTTAACTCCATTCTTGAGGAAAATATCCTTTCTACTTCAAAAACATTTTCCTTTCTTAACATGTCATACAATTTTAACCTAAAAGAAGTTGATTAAAAATAAACTTGAAAACTTGTAAAGGAATCTTCTGGAAATAATTTTTTAAAAATCCATTCATGCCGTATAAGTTAAAAAAACATTCTTCTTGTACTTTTGTCAGAAAAGTCAAAAAGTACCTCATACAAAAAACGACAAAAGATTCCTTTCATATCTTTTACTATAAACTCCCCAAAGGGTAAAAATGGATTTAAACAATTGTAGGTTGATGGAAATAATATTACATATTGAGGAAACATGGATGTGGATGATAAAATACACCCCAATAAATTCCAAAGTATAAACAATCTTGGATAAAAATGAGATTGTGATATTTCCCTTACCTTAGGTCTGATTTGCTACGTAAGTGTCCAAACCTCCTGTATAATTATTTAAATAATTTCATTGACTTATTCCAGAATGATATCATATATGGTCATATTCTTAGCTTCTTATTAGTAATATTTCATTACTACTTGTTATTCGGGTGTTTATTACTTTTTGTTCTTATGCGTGTTTTGTCGAATAAATTCTTATTTTTCTTTTTAGGTTATAGATACCACATTTCCAGAATGGTATTAGTTTAATATATATCATATTCATTCATTCAATTCATTTATATAATCATTATGCAATGAAGATCATGTCGAACGAGTCGCATCACATCGTGGAGACGGTATTCCGTACGTACGCACGAGCGATGATATCGTTCCCATGATCGTGGAATTGTATTGGAGTGTATGTATACTATTTCAGAATCAATATCACTTTACAATAATCATATATATTCATTATTTAAACCATTATACCCATCCAAGTAAGGTGGTGGTGAAAAATAGATTACACCATGGCGTGGAGACGGTATTCCGTACGTACGCACGTGCGGTGATTTCGTTTTCCGTAGGTTGGATAGATGGTGAAATAGGGTTGTTTCATACTTATAATAACATATCAGTATATGATTGATACTGATGTTATTACTTCATAATGAAACAACTCAATAATAAGAAGTGGAAGAAGAAATAAAGATGAAAGAATCGGTAACGGACATTACCTCTTCTTTGAAGCGCTTCTTTGAGACCTCCTTTTAGGGCACTAAAATTGGTCTTTTAAGAATATCAGGACCTCTAGGATGTCTATAGGGAAGTGGAGAGAAGAAATTGGCAGGGTTTGGCCGAGATTTAAGGCTCAAAGTGGTGTGAGGAAGAGAGGGAGGAGGTGCCCTTTTATAAGGGAGGAGAGGGGCACCTTTGGAATAACTAAAAATATTATTTTATTATAAAGTCAAATTTGGTTTTTAAATAGCTCCAAATTGATTTATTTCAAAGATAAGGTGGGTATGGGTCGAAATCCTCTCATCCAATAGAATTTAGACAAGTTTAGGTATCAATTTTAACCTTATCATTTAGATTTAACATTAAGTTAAATAATTTTACTTTTACCGTGTCTTCTTGTGTTCTTACACTATAAGGTTAATAAACTTACTATAACAAGCCAAACAAACCCCAAGATGTTTATTATTAATATATATAACCTTATCTAAGTCATTTGGCCGAACCTTATATTTTTAGGAATAAAATAACAATTAATAATATAATATTTGTTTTAAAAACTATTTTATGTCAATTTTGACACTATTTGGTAATTGATAACAGAATTATTAGTTCGAACAAAGTTAATTAAATCAATAATAACATGTCATATTAGCCTAGAAAATTATTGGAATTCATAAAAAGTCTCAAATTACATTTATTTGGGTATTTATAACATCAATTATGTCAATATTTCATTAATAAGATAATTACTGCATCATCATTGTATCATAAATAAATTAAATTATTTTAAGTCAAAAATTACAAATAAAATACCATTATGTTGGAAATATTTTTATCTTTCTAATGAATATTTATAGTCGAATTTATCTTATGTATAACCCTATATTAAAAATGATTTAGTTATTAAACTTTGATTTTAACTATTTTAGCCCTTCTTTAAATAAATTGATAATAAATGTCCTAATCTAATCCAAGTGGGCCTAAATGGTCATATTTTATTCCTAAGGTTGTTTTTGGTCGAATTACACTTATCCAATAGAATTAAGACATGTGTTAGGGTAATAATAATTACACTTTTACCCTTAATTACTCTATTTACTTTTAACCGTGGTAAAAAAAAATAAAAAGTTACTATTCCCCAAAAATTATTTTCATCTCATTGAACCACATTTTAGTCCTTGATATTAACCGTGTCTCTTGGATTTTCGAAATTCTACTCACAGAAGCGGTAAAATTAAGTTTTATGAAAAATTCAGTTTTTTTAACTACCACTTAGTGGTTTCACTATTCATCAAAAATTGAAAGTTTTCAGAAAAATACCAAAATTTCACCCTAGGCTAATTTCGATATTCCGAATCCAAAAATGAAGTCCATTTTGAAAAATAAAATTTATAAAATTTCAAAAAGTGGTTATTACTATTCATAACGACTAGTTTTAATAATATTTTAATAGCATATCATTGTTTAGTGAAACTCGGTATTGCGTACGACGCAAGCTATCGAGGAAGGTCGCGGTTGCGTGTAAAGCAAGCCAAGCTAGTGTTGTGTGTAGTGAAATATTCCTTTGATGATTTAAAAACAAAATATATCTCATAAAAGTCTCGGGAGTTACAATTATAGACACCATAAGAACCAAAACACCTGCTAAAATATAACTATAGTGTATAAGAGTATCTATTTCTTCATAGCTAAACATCGGACTCACCCCACTTTCCAAAATTCCCACAGGAAAGACACTATAGAATGATGTCTTCTTAATTTCATAGCACATACAGAAAAACCTCTATTTCCCTAGTGTGATTCTCTTCTCCTTCATCCTTACATAGTAACATATCAATATTAATGCTATGAAATATCTTTATTTGATCTCCTATCGAGTAATAATTATTATTATTTATTGTGATATAAATTCAATAAATTTCATTTCTAAAGAATCAAATAAATTCAATATTTAGTTATTGAATACATAAAAATTCTGAAAACTCAAATTTTCACCCTTTAAAAAATCATTAATTCCAAGAGACAATGAATATAGACAATGTGAAGTGAACGGTTGAAATGTATTAACTACATGTATATTCTAATGATTATGAAGATCAGCCATGTGAAGTAGACAAGTGACCACATGGATCAACTATATGAAAAAATTACTCAAAAGATTGGTCATGAGGATCGAATGTGTGAATTAGAAAAGTGACCATATGGATCAACCACATGTATAAACTTCTCAGTATCAAGTTTATATAGATTAGGGATATGAAACACAATTTATGTTTATACAACAACACTTAATTTTAAAAACAAATAACACTAGCATGATGTTTATAAAATAAAACTTCATGGTTATGTAGCCTCAATTGATGGATACACAGTATGATTATTCATTGTTACATATCCATTCCCATTAAATTTTTCACTCAACTACACTAGATTTATATTTACACATAACTTGTATTATATTTATTCAATACTGCTCTAGCCTAACTTATCTCCACATAGATTCTATTATTGACATCCTCTCATAAACTTAGCATATTTCCTTATTATCAACAAATACAATCCATTATTGGTCATAACAATATCCGACTTTATAATTATTTTTAATATTACCACATATCTATAAATATAATATGTGTTCTCATTTCTTTCCCGCTTATTAAAAATCAAATACAAAGGTCACGTAGTGGTTATACCTTAATTATTTTATCCTTATTCAAATTGAGTAAAGGCTATTTCAAAACAACTTCTCTTATATCTTTAAATTTGAATTAAAGACCAATTATATAATGTGGTAAGGTTTAAACCACACACACAACTTATCTAGGAGCCTTTAGTTAATCTAAATTAATTCTACTTTGGATAACTTGGTGTAGAAAACATGAGAGAATTCACTCAGAAAATAAGACAATCCATTAATATTTGAGCATGTGATACCATTACCAACAATCTCAATATATAGATTCTTCACGATATTTATCATGAAAACCATACCCTACACACAACTCAAAAAATGCATCAATAAATTTTATGTGCAAGATAATTGACTCCCCCTTTATCCTACCAAATATATCAAATAACCCTCCCCCTTGGTAAATATATTTTTAGAAATAAAAATATTTATGAAAATTGTGATATGAGTACTGTAAAAGTAAATTTTTTATGCACTATATATTTATATATTTCATAAAGTTTGACATTTTTTATAGATTATCTTCATGTTTAACACCCCATTGATGGATGGATTCACATTCTCCATCGTGGATTCGTCTTCTTCAACAGTAATCTTGGAAGGAAACTTAATTCTTATTACACACAAATATTAAAACACTCATCTAACTATACCTATTCAGTCCTTCCAATTATCAGTATATTATTACACATAAAATGGAAGAGAATAAAGAGGGAATACATTGATCTTTTTCTAATAGTAGGAAGGTTGAGAGACATCTCTCAACCAGTGTCTTCTATTCTTTCAAAAATCATTATTTTGGTTACTCTCCATGTATATTTTTCTAATTTTTTTTTATCATTTTTCATTATATATAGCTTGGAAGTATCATTTTTCTCAATATGATTCTTGTGTGGGGCCTCTTTGCTTTCCTGAGAAACAAAGGCACATTCATCCTCATACGATGCCATCTTTTTCTTCACTGTTTATTTTTGTCTATGTAGGAATATCAAATAGTCTTATACAACATGACCATTGTATTGAATACCCCACACAAATTATCTTAAACTTCAGTATTTATTTCCACATTAGCATCATTTTCTACTTCAATCAACTATATACTTTTTTTATTTCAATTTATACTAGATTTTATACTTGTTATTTACTTATTTTCAACATTATCAGTCTTTGAGATTTTTTAAGTGGTTTTTGTCAGACATTTTTTTCTTTTAAATAGTATTTATTATTCTAATGTAACTGCATATTTTCTTCTCAATTTTACTCTCCTTTGATTTATTCTAGTTTCTTATCAATTACATTTTGTACTAGTATTCAAAGCCTTTGTACCATAAATTTATACAAAAAATATATATCTCTTAAGATTTTCAATTATAACATATTGATTATTTGGTTGTGATTGTTTTCTAAGAATCTTCTTGTAATGTATTGGATTTCTAAAGCCTTTCCATTATGTTTTTCCAAGACTTGGAATTTTCATTATACTATTTAACTCCTTTTCTCTTTTTAAATTCATATGTTTTTTAACACATTCATTTCATAGACCATGTGGTTTCATGTTTCTTTATCTGGTCGATCAAATTTATTATCAAGGTCTATTGATTACTTTGTATGATCAATTGATTACTTCATGTTATTAGATGGTTCCTTCATGTGGTTAGTTGGTTCCTTCGTGTGGTCTCTTTTTTTGATCATGCATTCAGTTGTTTTATTCTTTTGTTAGGTCATTTATTCCTCTAGTTGGTCTATTACTTCATGTGGTCGGTCCGTTTTCTATTTTGGTCAATTAGTTTCTTAATGTGGTTGATCAGTTCCTTCAAGTAATCAATCTATTTTATCTTACAATCAATTTCTTTTTTTACAGTCGATATATCCCATATTTTGGTCACATGAATCTGTATGGTTGATCCTTTCATGTTGTAGCTTACATAATTTACAAAATATAAAAAAAATCAAAAGACCTAGATTTCCTAGTTTGACTTATAATGACCATTTTGAAATAAAAATAAGGAATTTAAGAATTAAATAAACATCATTAAAAATTTTAATTAGGGGGATAGATTTATTTTTAATTCATTAAAATTTCAGGTTTTAAAATAGTTAGTTATATGGGTTTTTGATGAGCCTAATTAATGGGATTAAAATAAAGGAATGTTAACTGCGTTAATATTTGGAATTATTCAAGGATTTGTACTTGGAATCTTAAATAATGAGATTTCCTCCCATTCAATTCATTATTGATTCCTTCATGTCTGGATGATTTATAAATTTCATATTGTGACTTGGGTGTCATCTACCTTAACTCAAGATCTTCCCTTTTGGGATTTCCAAATGAGTTCAACAACCCCTTTTTTCCTTTATTTCCTGTAGCATTGTGTGAAATTTTATTTAGGATTTTACCCATCTATCTTGCTCATTCCTTCTCTGAAAGTGTTATAGGATTGATCAATCCCCTACCCTTGTGATATCTAGGTTGTAACATCATCCCCCTTTCCCCCAATATTTTTGGTATGGTGTAAAATATTATAATTCTAGGTTGTGGATCCTTGTAATATGGCCCACCATAACCAATATAAAATCATTTCTTATGGTTTTATTTGAAATACTAGTGAAAATGTATAAAATTAATTTTTTACCATTTACATGTAAGTATGGGTAATGTCTACATCATCCCCTTAGACTTGTTCCTTTCATCTTTTACTACTAATATAGTAGGAACTTTGGTGTATATTATGTGATCTCTTTCTTCATATTTTCTAGCCAATAGTACTCTTAAGGATCTTGATACATCTTCATGGTCCCTTGGTGGATAAATAAGGTTGATATTTGTGTACCATTCAACATATCTATCTTTATATTTGGATTTTATGGTACATAGATTCATGACCCAAATCATAAAACCTATTCTTCATTAATTGAAAATCCCATGGATTTCTCTTTTCTTATATCTTCCATCTTCTTTTTTATTTTGACATCATCAATTTTTTTCATCCTTTATCATCTTCATAAGGGATGGTTGAGAAATAATTTGAGAAAAATAATGGTGATATTTCTTCCTTTATGATTCTCATGATTGTCCTTTATAAGCTTAAGAATTTTGGACACTTCTTAATCCTCACCAATGATAAGATTTCTGAATCCTACCTACATAAAACATTTTCAAATTTATTTTCTTTCCCAGGATGGAAGTGGATTGAGTAGTCATTATTCTTGATCCAACGTTACTTTTTTATTTTCAAAAATCACTTTTAAGGGGGTAGTGATAACCCTCACAACATGAAACACCAAAAGAAACAACATCTTTGTTGAAGAACAATTCAAGCCGATTGGAATTAATTTCCCTAAACAAAATCAAGGGAATAGAATTTACCTAGGAGTCAGGGTTGTCCTTCAAAAATCCTTCATACTGAAGTTCCATGATATCCCAAGCTTTCGTGAATTCCTCCATGTCAATCTTTCCCATATTAAGGCCTCTAAGTAGAATACAAGCTTGCCTATCAATCCACTCGCCTTGTTCCTTAGTAGTGATCACATGAATCGGTCTTCCTGTCTTCTTCAATGCTTCCATATCTATATCATCCTCTCCCATTCCTTCATATGAATGCAAAAGTAGATCCATGTGTTCCAGCATCGATGATATCTGTTGCTAAGGATCTCCTGCAGAGCTTTTCTCACGTTGTTGTCCAGGATCCCTCGTCTTTGCCGAGGGAATGGCAAGGACTCCAGCCTCACCGCCTGCAGACACTGGGTCGCTATTTTTTATAACCACTAGATCCTAATTTCTCACAGTTCTAGGATCCTTTGGAAGCTGCTTGCTCTTGTTTGCAGACCTCGTGATAGGAGGACTACGTAGGTTATAATAATCCTTCTTACGTCTCCCCCTCCGGTTGGTCGTGATAAAGCCATCAGAATCTGTAGTAATAAACTTTCCCTTCCATGAGTATGATCTTAGATATTCCTCTACAATGGTCGCTAATCATCTTAATTGGACCATATTAATATCCTTATATGTGAATATATACTTGAGGATCTTATGGTCAGTATATATTTCAAAATTATCTCCGTAGATATAATGCCACCAAATTTTCAACACAATGATCACTACAAACAACTCCAGATCATGCATTAGGTAGCACTGCTCATGTAATTTCATCTGACTTGAGGAATACATTATCACTTTATCATTTTTCATCATTACACATCCTAATACTTTATTTCTATCATCACTGTATACCATGAAAAGTTCCCATGTTGAGGGATGCATGAGGAATAGTGTAGTGATAAGCCTCCTTTTAAATTCCTTAAATTTCTCTTTACATTCATCAGTCTAGGAAAAATTTACTTCATTCTAATATAGTTTGGTTAGAATGATTTAAAATCGTGATATTTTTATCACAAATCATATGTAATACCTAAATTGTCCATATAAACTACAAATATTTTTTACAAATTTTGTTTTGGTCCACTCCTTAATTTCCATTGTCTCAGAAGGGTCCACAGATATCCCCCCATTGGTGATAACATTTAGTGAGAATAGTACTTCCTTCCTCTAGAACTCGCATTTACTATAATCTTCATATAGATTCTACTTTCATCAATTCTTTATCATAGTATTCAAATTCTTCTCATTTATTTTGAATTATATTATAATATCATCTATAAATACTACCATAATTTTTTTGTGGTAATATCTAAAGACTCTATTCATTAAAATTATAAAAATTCCGGGATCAATAGTGAGTCTGAAGGTCATCACTAAAAATTCTTAGTGTCCATAACTTGCTCAAAAGGCAATCTTGAGAATATCTTCCTTCATCACCTTTAACTGGTGATATCCTGACTGAAGGTCAACCTTATAGAAATATTGGGCCTCACATAATTGATCAAATTAGTCATCTATCTGTGGAAAGTAATACTTGTTCATTATCTTGTTTTTTTCTTGATTTTATGATAATCAATGAAGAGACACCTTTACCCATCCTTCATCTTGATGAAGAGGACCGGTGTACCCCATGGTGAAGAAATCATGCATATAAAACCGTTTTTTTTTTATTATATAGTATTTTCTTCTCCAGTACTTATAACTCAGTGGTGGTTATTTTGTAGGGATTCTTGGATACAGACAAAGATCCAGGTATATGGTCAATTGAGAACTCAGCCTATTCACCATGAGGAAGACCATATAACTATTCAGAAGAAACATCAGAAATATCACTCACAATGAAAATGTTTTCAAGTTGATTATCTACTTTTCATCGATCATTAGTTCAAGATATGGTTTCTTATAAGGATATTATATCAACTCTTAAGAATAGTACTCCAAAGTTGATTCATCCTCCTCTTTACACTTTTATCAACATGGAATATGACTCAGGATGTGAAGATTTTTATCCCCCTACCAATAGTTAATCTTGGATTTATATAATGATAGAAAATCCATGGATAATATAGCATCAAATTCTGTTAAAGGAAGTAGGACAATATTTTTTGGGAGGTTTAGTCCACAGACATTGATCGAGGAGCAGATTTATACTTGGGATGCAATAATTTGTCTATTTTTTTATTTTCACAAATAGCTCAACCCTCATGTTTTGAGGTGGTGTTTGTATAGTTATACTAAAAAATCCAGATATAAAAGAATATGTGGAACCAAAAACTAAAATTATGTTGTCTATCCTTAAATGAATAACCAGTGTACCTTTCACCGCATCATTCTTAGGATCCACCTCATAAGTAGGGATAAAATACACCCTTTATTTATCTCTTGGACTTTGATATTGTTTTCATTGATTTTATATGAAAAACATTATATTAGAGAATTTACTAGAAAAATTCTTATGTTACATATTGTTTAAACACTATATTGAAGGTTGAATGTTGATTTAAACCTTCTTTTACTCTATCGCATTATTAGGCTTCTTCACATCCCTTCAGCAATGATTAGCCTAGTGACCCTCTTTTCTACACTTGAAGAATATTCCAATTCCATTTAGAATTGTTTGAGGATGCTTATTCCCACACTTTTTACATGTGGAATTTTTGGTTGTCTTTTCTCTATGAGATTTATCCATTGATCTTCCTAAAGAAAACTATGTCTTACTATTTTTATCTCCAATCCCATGAGACCAGTGAGAGTCACAGATCTCAAGCTCAACCATAAAAGCCAAAAGAACTATCACTTTATATCTATAAAATTTTTGAATCACTAAATCTTTTCATAGACTCAACTTTCACCCACTAAAGTAATGTTCCACCTTACTTTCCGTGTTAATGAAAAACACAGAGGCGCTATAACGACCCAAACTTTTATCAATGAAATTTATCACTTCTTATAGAAATATCATATAGTATAATCACATAAAACCACATTAGTAAACACAATTCTACAACATTATTAAATGAACTACTAAATTCTATGTTACCTTTAAACATAATTTTTCAACTTCTATGATTTGAATTTTGAAAATCTGAAATACACGGTTGCGATCAATAAGGTGTTTGGAGTTCAATAGAACAAACTTAATTTTTGGTGACTAGTAACATACACTTATGAATAGTAATGTTTCTATAATGAATGTTAATATGACCCTTATTAATATTAAATTGACCAAGTGAATATGAACCTTACCAGTGATAGTATAAACAAAATTTATCCATCCTATAAGTAACAATATGAAATAATTTTATTATAATGTTGGTATTTTTGTAAGTAATGAATATTTAATGATTAATTTAGTATTTTAAAATAAAATTTATTGTAATAAAATTTATTTATAAAAAATTATTATGATATATTATGATTATATTATAATTTTATGAGACCCTAATCAATTTTTAGAAAAGCAGTTTTAATTTTAAAATTTGTATTTTTCAAGTGAATAATGATTTTAATTAAATATTAAATTACACATATTTAGAAAATTATTTTCATAAAATGGATTTCATTTTTTAATTCTACGCATCAAAAAATGGTTAGGGTGAATTGTTTAGATTTTTCTGAAATACTTTAATTTTTGGTGAATAGTGAAATTTGATAATTTGAAAAATATGAAAAATAAATGAATTCATGCATCATGCTTGAGTCATGGATGATGTAAATGAACATTGTTTATAACTCAAATTACCTATTTACTGTATTTATTCATGGAATAATTACTATTTTATGTCTTTAGATAAATTAATAAACTAATGAATTAAATATTGAGAAAGCACTCCTCCCCTCCACTGTAAATACCACCCCTCACAATCTCATTTCCTCACACCTATAAATATTGAATACTTGTAAAAATTATTCCCAAAACTCTTCCTTAACACCTCCCCCACATCTAAGAGATCTTGGTATCATCCAAATACCAATACAAGGAACCTTGAGGAGGATCTCAATAAGAGAATTCAAGAAATAATTTCTCTCTATTTTCTTTCAATTTCCTTTCAAATTTCATTTATTTTATTCTCTTATACTTATATTATCTTATCAAAATGTGATTATAACTCTAGTATTATTGATATAATGGTATTATATAATATTATTGGAAGATTATTCATTATACTCCTCCATCTCCCTCTCTTTGTTTATAAAAATGAAATTATCGTACGTGATGTGTTAATTTACCTACATCGTGGGCGATGCACTTCCATTTTGCTTCACTGCCTCCAATTCTATCAATAAAACATTAAATGGTTTAAAATATATTTTAATATGTATTTTTTAACCCCTTTTATGTTCTGGAAACAACTTTTATTCACAATACTAAATGATAATAAATAACATGTTCATTGTGATCCAAAAACCCAAAAATTAACCTAAAATGATCATCGTTAAATTTTAAATAATGATTCATCTTCATAATGTATAACCAAATTCATTATAATATAATTTAAAATCCTAAAATATAATTAATAAAATTAAATATAAATTGTGGATTTTTATCTATTTTCTACAAGAACTTACATTCATGTGTACAAGTGAACCGTTCATGAAAACCAAGAAAATGAACACTCCCAAAAAAATGAATTTAAACTCTATAACTCATAAAAAGTCCCATAAAATAACTTAATAAAACCATAATGAATAAATTAAATGTATAAAATTTTCTTTAAGTGTTAATTAATGAATCTAATGTGATTATACATTACATTAAAGTGAATAAAGAATTCAGACACATGGTAAGGGGAATTCTTGAACCCCATTTTATTTCTTCAAGTTTTTTGTTTTTCACTCCATTTTCAGGATGGTTATTACTTAAAAATAATTTATTCATCTTTATATTACCTTTTATGGGAAATAAATTTTTTCCACTGGATTTTATGTCAAACACAATGTTTTCCAAAAGAACTCTTCTTTCAAATACACACCTTTTACTTCCCACTCAAGGTTGATGGTGTTGGTATCAAGTATGTTATCCCCGCTTTCATTTGGGAAACCAATGTTTATTAATATAATATTTATTAAGTGAAACCCATTCTTTCCATGGATTGTTTTATGTTCAATATTTATATATGTTCCATGTTTCATTCATGATAATTTAAATGTTACGATGTGACGAGTGCGCCTGAAATTATATAGCACAATGAAAATGTTATGATGTGATGGGTGCACCCAAAAGTATATAGAGCTCCAATGAATTGTTTATTTTGAATAACCTCAGGAGTAAAGTAAAAGATGCATGAACATGATTCTATCTTTTTTCAGAACTATGTGTGGTAGTTGACCACTAAGATATGATCTCTCATTTTTATGCATTTCCATATTCAATGTTATAATCTAATGATTATTCTCATGATTATGATGATGATGTTATGATTATTCTCAACCCATGTTACATTGTTTCATGTTATTATATTTCCTCTTACTGGGGTTTTAGATCATCCCTTTTGTATCTGTATCCTCAGGTGACTACTTGTATTAAAAATAAGTCAAGATCCAATAAGAAGCAAGAGAAGAAGGAATTAGATAAATGTTTTGTGTGGTAAATGTCATGTATGGTCCATGTTTCCCAAGACACTAAAATATTGGACCCTCATTGTGTAATGTTTTTATGATGTTTATCATTAAATTTATGTAATAGTAATTTAAGAAAAACAGGGTCACTATAGTTGGTATCAGAGGAACAGTTTAGTATATTTGAGAATTTGGATTAAATAACATCAGTGAAAACCCTAGTATGAGACTAAGTATATGTATGCACACATATGGATCCCATAAGATATAAATTTAGTGTTAATTTCACAGAGTAATAAATTATTTATTTATGAATTATTGCATTATATTTTGTTCTAACCTCTATTTTTGAAAATGGTAAGAACCCGGAGAAACCATGTAACTGTGTTGACATGACACGTCAAATTGGTAGTTATTTAAAGAAGATTTTACTATCTAGGTCAGACCCTAGGTTGTGTCTCAAGGAGCGTTGTTTGCTTATAGTGTGTATTTTTAATAAATATTACTAAAAGAGGGGGTGGTTTTGAAAACCATCTTAAAAATAAAATGACTTCCTTAAAGAGTTTAATAGTTGACAAGGAAAGGTGGTGTTTTATAATTATGAGATAAAAGGGTTCATTTTGAGTTTACTACACACATTTAAATATCATTGTTCTCAAAGATTAATTAAGGTTTGATGTAAGTCTTTGTTTGAAATCAATCATAATTTCGATTACTTTCCATGCTCTTATATCAACGAATGTTGATCCGAACCTTGACATAACAATCGTGTAGTCAACGTCTAGATCACATGAATGGTATAATAGCTTCCAAAAAAAATTAAATCTCAAATAAGTGGTGAAAAAATAATTCTTGTGTTGTCCAATCGGAACAACACAAGTCACGCACTCAAAACTTCACACTGATCAGTTAAAATTAAAGATAATTTCATTCAGTTTAATCAAAAAAAGATAAATAAAAGTAATATAATTCTGAATGAAATGTTTTCAAACCCAAAATACCTCAAATCAGTAGTATTACATGTACCGGAACTCCCTTTACATGTGTGTAGATCCCTCATAATGAACTTCCACCGTTTAGCTCAACATCGGGAGGAGGAGGAAGCACAAATGGAACTCCTTCTTTATTCTTGATCCCCCTATGAGGATAGGGGCCTCCAGAACTTCTAGGATGATGAGAGTAATCCTATAGAACTTAAAATTGGCAGCACTTCACTCTTTGGCCGAACTCCCCAAATGAGGTACCCATGGTTCTCTTTTATAGAAAAAATGGGAAGTTGTTTTGGGCACAAGAATTGTGTAAAACCACATGTCCCATTATTTTCAGCCTCCATACATTCTTCAATCACTTTTGAAAAAACCATTAAGTTGTTCCCCCACATCTTGGATATCTCCACCGAAAGTTTGGATTCATTTGGAAACCTACATCTCGAGATATGGACAGCACACAACACACAACTTTTGACTCCATGCCGATTCGGTGGACTGGACATATCACTTCAGTTGGGCCTCTTAATGAATGAATGGGGATTTGGTATCTTCATAATAGTTAAAGAAAATTGAAATTTGGACCAGTCTAAAAAATATCAGACCATTTTGATTCGCAGAGTTTTCATAATATACCACACAGTAGATAGTTATTCCTGGAACCCATGTAGTTTTGGCCCATTTTCCTTCTAGATCATCTTTGGGGCCTCCAAATCACATCCTCCAACAATGGAATCATCAAAACAAGTAAAATTTACCTTTTAAAAAGTTATAAATACAAAATAAATGATTCAAACATGTAATTAAATTTTTTATTGTTTTTATAATTTGTTATATAAAACAAGTTTAGCATAGTGGTGTAAGGGTGAAAATGAAACAGTGAATCACGGTGCGATCACACCCCCACACCTAAACATTTTCAAACCAGGGAAAGTTACATTTTAATAAATTATTTATATAGATATTAACAATATCTTGAATATTTAACATTTGACTAAATTTTAATTCATCGAAGTAATTTGATCAAGGAAAAATCCACGCCAAGGAGTTCTTCCTAGTGAAAATGGAAAAAGATGTCACATAAATCATATCTCAGTGAAATTCAAAGAGTTTCATGATACCAAATTGGGAGAGGAATTCAGAAGTAAACCATGACACTAACTCTCTATGTGTGTGTGTGAAAATCATTCCATTCTATTCTTCCCACTTTCTATCCAACAAATATAGGTTGTTTTAACATTTTTCATCTTAAATGACTTTTTCCACCGTACCTGCCCTACATCCATTGTAATCATATTTCAAGACCCACTCAATTAATCATTATAAGAAGTTAAACCACAATATCCCTACCTATATATCCCCATATGTTGAACATTTCTTCACTCCCCTTATTTATTATTTTTGTTTTTTTAAAAGTTTCATTTGGAAAAAATCTCATACTCAACTCTCAACCCTTGTTTGATCTCATCATGACACTAATTGTAATAGTTATAAAAAGATAAAATGTTGAGGAGTAGTGGTTTTTTACCTGCCCAAGTCACAACCCAATTTTGTTTTGATTTTTTTAGGGCATACAACAATCGGATATCAGGTACACACACATAGGTCAATCTGGTATAGTAATGAAACAGATCGGATAAGGAATGAACATTATGGAAATATCATTTTAAGATGACAAATATTAACCTAACATATCTTTACCTTCTATTAAGTAAGGAATGTTCACACTTTTTGGTTTAGTGCCAAAATGTGTGGAAATGTTACTTACAGGGTTTTCCCAAAAACTACTCACACAATGGGCATCAATCATCTCAAAGGTTTCATAGAGATACAACCATTTATATCATTGATAGAAAACCAATTCACTAAAAATCACTCCCTAATGTTAAATTCATAAAAAAATTCATTCCATAAAAGAGTAAGGTTTTCATAAAATGTCAAATCAACATGGAATCAAAAATTTCAACATGCATTTTCAGTAAGTTCCATGATTTGGTCACTATAAGGGGGGAAGAAAAAATACCATAAAGAAGGAGAAAAAGAGAAGAAAAAAGAAAGATGAGGAAAATACTAATGAACTGAACAAGATGGGGAAAATTGAAAATACCATAAATAAGGTGAAGAAGATAAGAAAGAAAAAATATTCTGAAAATCCTAACAAACACAGGAATGTATCCACCCCCCACACCTAGAATGTGCAGTGTCCTCACTATAATAAAATAAGATATGGGAAGAAAGGATAAAACCTGGTGGGTGTCATTGGTATGTTTCTTCTTGAACATGGAGTTCCTCCATTGGGAACTCAGAAAGGGATCCATGGAAGTGCTTTAGTTGCTTCCCATTGATAGTGAATGTTTGCTTAGTTTCTTCATTTTGAACCTGAACAACACCAAATAGAGATACATTAGTAAGAGTGTATGGTCCAAACCAATGGAAACGAAGCTTACCTGGATACAACATCAGACTTGGATTGTAAAAGACGACCTTCTGCCCAATGTCACTACGGGAAAAATGGGTATTTGCGACGAGTTATTTGCGACGGGAATAAATCTCGTCGCAAATAGTCCTATTAAAAACTGATTTGCGACGGGGGTATTTGCCCGTCGCAAATAAGTAGCCTTTTGCGATGGGATAGCTTTCCCCGTCGCAAAAGGACTGGCGCGCTTTGCACGCCAAATGGCGGGAAACTTATTTGCGACGGGGGAATATTCCCATCGCAAATAACCGGCGGCGGTAAAAGGTATTTGCGACGGGAATATTCCCCCGTCGCAAATAGTATGTCGGCAGGTGGTTATTTGCGACGGGACCCGTCGCAAATAACTATTTAACCGTTGACCGTAATAAATGATGGCTAAGGTATTTGCGACGGGAATCTCGTCGCAAATTGACCCGTCGCAAATAATCTAACCTATAAATACCCCCATCCGTTTTTTTCAAATCATTCTCAAACTCCATCTTCTTCTTCTCTCAAAGTTTTATTTCTAAAGTTTAGTTTTTCTCAAGTTTAATTTTTTCTTCGGAGTTGATATTAAAGTTTTGAAGAACGATCAGAGCAGATCAATTTTCAAGGTATTTATTTTCATTTTAATTTAATATTTATTTTTAATTTTTTATTAGTTTTAATTATTCTTAATTAGTTGTAATTTGATTATGTTTACATTGTTTTGTTACTTAATAAATTTAAATTATTAGTATTGTTCATAGTTAATGGTAATTAGGAATAATTAGTAATAATTTTTAATAATTAAGAATAAATATTAATAATTAGTAATAAATATTAATAATTAGAAATAATAAAAGTATTATATTATTAGTATATTTTATTATTAATATTAAAATAATATAATTTTTTATATATATACAATTCTCTTTTCATCTGTGTGTTTGCTGTCTCCACATGTATTATTTGTATGTGGAGATAGAAAACACATAGACGAAAGGAGAATTGTATATAAATTAGAAAATTATATTATTTTAATATTAATAATAAAATATACTAATAATGTTATTATTCGTAATTATTGATAAATATTCCTAATTATTGGTAATTATTCATTTAATTACTACTAATTATGAACAATTACCAATAATTATCAATAATTAGGAATAATTACCAATAATTAGGAATAATTACCAATAATTAGTAATAATTAACAATAATTGGTAATAATTACCAATAATTAGTAATAATTACCAATAATTGGTAATAATTACCAATAATTCGTAATAATTACCAATAATTAGAAATAATTACCAATAATTAGTAATACTTACCAATAATTAGTAATAATTACCAACAATAAGTAATAATTACCAATAATTAGTAATAATTACCAATAATTAGTAATAATTCGTAATACTTACCAATAATTAGTAATAATTACCAATAATAAGTAATAATTATTAATAATTATCAATAATTAGTAACAATTACGAATAATTACCACTAATTAGTAATAATTAGGAATAATTACCAATAATTACTAACAATTACCAATAATTACCAATAATTAGTAATAATTAGTAACAATTAGTAATAATTAGTAATAATTAGGAATAATTAGGAATAATTATGAATAATTAGGAATAATTATGAATAATTAGGAATAATTATGAATAATTAGGAATAATTAGTAATAATTACCAATAATTACCAATAATTAGTAATAATTAGTAATAATTACCAATAATTACTAATAATTAGTAATAATTAGTAATAATTAGTAATAATTACCAATAATTACTAATAATTACCAACAATTAGTAATAATTATCAATAATTAGTAATAATTAGTAATAATTCGTACTAATTACCAATAATTAGTAATAATTAACAATAATTAGGAATAATTACCAATAATTAGTAATAATTACCAATAATTAGTAATAATTACCAATAATTAGTAATAATTACCAATAATTAGTAATAATTACCAATAATTAGTAATAGTTCGTAATAATTAGTAATAATTCGTAATAATTAGTAATAATTAACAATAATTAGTAATAATTAACAATAATTCGTAATAATTAACAATAATTCGTAATTATTACCAATAATTATTAATAATTAGTAATAATTAGTAATAATTAGGAATAATTAGTAATAATTACCAATAATTAGTAATAATTACCAATACTTAGTAATAATTACCAATAATTACCAATAATTACCAATAATTACCAATAATTACCAATAATTAGTAATAATTACCAATAATTAATATTAATTACCAATAATTACCAATAATTGGTAATAATTCGTAATAATTACCAATAATTGATAATAATTAGTAATAATTCGTAATAATTAGTAATAATTAGTAATAATTACCAATAATTAGTAATAATTAGTAATAATTAGTAATAATTAGTAATAATTAATAACAATTACCAATAATTAGTAATAATTATCCATAATTAGTAATAATTCCCAATTATTACCAATAATTAGTATTAATTAGTAATAATTACCAATAATTACCAATAATTACCAATAATTACCAATAATTGCCAATAATTAGTAATAATTAGTAATAATTAGTAATAATTACCAATAATTAGTAATAATTACCAATAATTAGTAATAATTAGTAATAATTACCAATAATTAGTAATAATTATCAATAATTAGTAATAAATATCAATAATTACCAATAATTAGTATTAATTAGTAATAATTACCAATAATTACCAATAATTACCAATAATTAGTAATAATTACCAATAATTAGTAATAATTACCAATAATTAGTAATAATTAGTACTAATTACCAATAATTAGTAATAATTAACCTTAATTAGGAATAATTAGTAATAATTAATAATAATTACGAATAATTAGTAATAATTTCGAATAATTAGTAATAATTACGAATAATTAGTAATAATTACCAATAATTAGTAATAACTAGTAATAATTAGTAATAATTACCAATAATTATCAATAATTAGTAATAATTATAAATAATTAGTATTAATTACCAATAATTACCAATAATTGGTAATAATTAGTAATAATTACCAATAATTTGTAATAATTAGTAATAATTAGTAATAATTAGTAATAATTAGTAATAATTAGTAATAATTACTAATAATTAGTAATAATTAGTAATAATTAGTAATAATTAGTAATGATTAATAATAATTACCAATAATTAGTAATAATTATAAAAAATTACCAATAATTAGTAATAATTACCAATAATTACCAATAATTACCAATAATTACCAATAATTACCAATAATTACCAATAATTAGTATTAATTACCAATAATTACCAATAATTGGTAATAATTCGTAATAATTACCAATAATTGGTAATAATTCGTAATAATTCGTAATAATTACCAATAATTAGTAATAATTAGTAATAATTAGTAATAATTAGTAATAATTATTAATAATTAATAATAATTACCAATAATTAGTAATAATTATCAATAATTAGTAATAATTATCTATTATTACCAATAATTAGTATTAATTAGTAATAATTACCAATAATTACTAATAATTACCAATAATTACCAATAATTACCAATAATTACCAATAATTAGTAATAATTAGTAATAATTACCAATAATTAGTAATAATTACCAATAATTAGTAATAATTAATAATAATTACCAATAATTACCAATAATTACCAATAATTACCAATAATTAGTAATAATTACCAATAATTAGTAATAATTACCTATAATTAGTAATAATTACCAATAATTATCAATAATTACCAATAATTACCAATAATTAGTAATAATTAGTAATAATTAGTAATAATTACCAATAATTAGTAGTAATTATTAATAATTAGTACTAATTACCAATAATTAGTAATAATTAACAATAATTAGGAATAATTAGTAATAATTAATAATAATTACGAATAATTAATAATAATTTCGAATAATTAGTAATAATTACGAATAATTAGTAATAATTACCAATAATTAGTAATAATTAGTAATAATTAGTAATAATTACCAATAATTACCAACAAATAGTAATAATTACCAATAATTAGTATTAATTATCAATAATTACCAATAATTGGTAATAATTAATAATAATTACCAATAATTAGTAATAATTAGTAATAATTAGTAATAATTAGTAATAATTAGTAATAATTACCAATAATTAGTAATAATTAGTAATAATTAGTAATAATTAGTAATAATTACCAATAATTAGTAATAATTATCAATAATTAGTAATAATTATCAATAATTACCAATAATTAGTCTTAATTAGTAATAATTACCAATAATTACCTATAATTACCAATAATTACCAATAATTAGTAATAATTACCAATAATTAGAAATAATTACCAATAATTAGTAATAATTAGTAATAATTAGTAATAATTACCAATAATTACCAATAATTAGTAATAATTACCAATAATTAGTATTAATTACCAATAATTACCAATAATTGGTAATAATTAGTAATAATTATCAATAATTAGTAATAATTAGTAATAATTAGTAATAATTAGTAATAATTAGTAATAATTTCCAATAATTAGTAATAATTAGTAATAATTACCAATAATTAGTTATAATTATCAATAATTACCAATAATTAGTATTAATTAGTAATAATTACCAATAATTACCAATAATTACCAATAATTAGTAATAATTACCAATAATTAGTAATAATTACCAATAATTAGTAATAATTAGTAATAATTAGTAATAATTAGTACTAATTACCAATAATTAGTAATAATTAACAATAATTAGGAATAATTAGTATTAATTAATAATAATTACGAATAATTAGTAATAATTACCAATAATTAGTAATAATTAGTAATAATTACCAATAATTACCAATAATTCGTAATAATTAACAATAATTAGTAATAATTAACAATAATTAGTAATAATTACCAATAATTAGTAATAATTACCAATAATTCGTAATAATTACCAATAATTAGTAATAATTACCAATACTTACCAATAATTACCAATAATTACCAATAATTACCAATAATTACCAATAATTAGTATTAATTAGTAATAATTACCAATAATTAGTAATAATTACCAATAATTAGTATTAATTAACAATAATTAGTAATAATTACCAATAATTAGTATTAACAATAATTAGTAATAATTACCAATAATTAGTAATAATTACCAATAATTAGTAATAATTACCAATAATTACCAATAATTACCAATAATTACCAATAATTAGTAATAATTAGTAATAATTAGTAATAATTACCAATAATTAGTAATAATTAGTAATAAATAGTAATAATTAGTACTAATTACCAATAATTAGTAATAATTAACAATAATTAAGAATAATTAGTAATAATTAATAATAATTACGAATAATTAGTAATAATTTCAAATAATTAGTAATAATTACGAATAATTAGTAATAATTACCAATAATTAGTAATAACTAGTAATAATTAGTAATAATTACCAATAATTACCAATAATTAGTAATAATTACAAATAATTAGTATTAATTACCAATAATTACCAATAATTGGTAATAATTAGTAATAATTACCAATAATTAGTTATAATTAGTAATAATTAGTAATAATTAGTAATAATTAGTAATAATTACCAATAATTAGTAATAATTAGTAATAATTAGTAATAATTAGTAATGATTAATAATAATTACCAATAATTAGTAATAATTATAAAAAATTACAAATAATTAGTAATAATTACCAATAATTACCAATAATTACCAATAATTACCAATAATTACCAATAATTACCAATAATTACCAATAATTAGTAATAATTACCAATAATTAATATTAATTACCAATAATTACCAATAATTGGTAATAATTCGTAATAATTACCAATAATTGGTAATAGTTAGAAATAATTAGTAATAACTACCAATAATTAGTAATAATTAGTAATAATTAGTAATAATTAGTAATAATTAGTAATAATTAATAATAATTACCAATAATTAGTAATAATTATCAATAATTAGTAATAATTACCTATTATTACCAACAATTAGTATTAATTAGTAATAATTACCAATAATCACAAATAATTACCAATAATTACCAATAATTACTAATAATTACCAATAATTAGTAATAATTAGTAATAATTAGTAATAATTACCAATAATTACAAATAACTACCAATAATTACCAATAATTAGTAATAATTACCAATAATTAGTAATAATTACCAATAATTAGTAATAATTACCAATAATTACCAATAATTACCAATAATAACAATAATTAGTAATAATTAGTAATAATTAGTAACAATTACCAATAATTAGTAATAATTAGTAATAATTAGTACTAATTACCAATAATTAGTAATAATTAACAATAATTAGGAATAATTAGTAATAATTAATAATAATTACGAATAATTAGTAATAATTTCGAATAATTAGTAATAATTACGAATAATAAGTAATAATTACCAATAATTAGTAATAATTAGTAATAATTAGTAATAATTACCAATAATTACCAATAATTAGTAATAATTACCAATAATTAGTATTAAATATCAATAATTACCAATAATTGGTAATAATTAATAATAATTACCAATAATTAGTAATAATTAGTAATAATTAGTAATAATTAGTAATAATTAGTAATAATTACCAATAATTAGTAATAATTAGTAATAATTAGTAATAATTACCAATAATTAGTAATAATTATCAATAATTAGTAATAATTATCAGTAATTACCAATAATTAGTATTAATTAGTAATAATTACCAATAATTACCTATAATTACCAATAATTACCAATAATTAGTAATAATTACCAATAATTAGTAACAATTACCAATAATTAGTAATAATTAGTAATAATTAGTAATAATTAGTAATAATTAGTAATAATTACCAATAATTACCAATAATTAGTAATAATTACCAATAATTAGTATTAATTACCAATAATTACCAATAATTGGTAATAATTAGTAATAATTACCAATAATTAGTAATAATTAATAATAATTAGTAATAATTAGTAATAATTAGTAATAATAACCAATAATTAGTAATAATTAGTAATAATTAGTAATAATTACCAATAATTAGTAATAATTATCAATAATTAGTAATAATTATCAATAATTACCAATAATTAGTATTAATTAGTAATAATTACCAATAATTACCAATAATTACCAATAATTAGTAATAATTACCAATAATTAGTAATAATTACCAATAATTAGTAATAATTAGTAATAATTAGTAATAATTACTACTAATTACCAATAATTAGTAATAATTAACAATAATTAGGAATAATTAGTAATAATTAATAATAATTACGAATAATTAGTAATAATTACCAATAATTTGTAATAATTAGTAATAATTAGTAATAATTACCAATAGTTACCAATAATTCATAATAATTAACAATAATTAGTAATAATTAACAATAATTAGTAATAATTACCAATAATTAGTAATAATTACCAATAATTAGTAATAATTACCAATACTTACCAATAATTACCAATAATTACCAATAATTACCAATAATTACCAATAATTAGTATTAATTAGTAATAATTACCAACAATTAGTAATAATTACCAATAATTAGTATTAATTAACAATAATTAGTAATAATTACCAATAATTAGTATTAACAATAATTAGTAATAATTACCAATAATTAATAATAATTACCAATAATTAGTAATAATTACCAATAATTACCAATAATTACCAATAATTACCAATAATTACCAATAATTAGTAATAATTACCAATAATTAGTATTAATTACCAATAATATTAGTACTATGAAAATAATAAAAAATTTATATAATATTAAAATTATCAATATTTGTAACATGTTTTGCTTTATTCTCAACATATTTAATTCTTAAAGGGTCAATTTTTAGGTCTATCTCAATAAAAAGTTTGCGTCAGTCGTGTATGATCTAAACTCTATAATTATCCTAGCTTGAATGTTTTTTCTAACAAATTATTCAAAACCAGTAATGCTTTTATATTTTATAGAGAAATATGGAACAACGAGGTCATCAACAATCATTATTAGGTGACCGCATATGGATAAATCAATGTAGAAATCCAAACGGTTCTGGTTTAAATCCAGTATATGTAGAGGGTGTGGAGACTTTTTTATCATTTGCGGCATCAAATCCAGAATTTGTTTCAGAAGGCAAAATAAAATGCCCTTGCAGAAAATGTGCATTGAGAATGTTTGACACGTTTGACAAAGTGGGAGAACATCTCTTGCGTTTTGGTTTTCAACCAGATTATGTTTTTTGGTATCAACACGGTGAACGCAGTTCCAGAGCAGGTGATACCAACTTGATTCCGGATCCATCCCAGTTTTAAGATTTAGTACATGATGTTGCAGGTTCATCTGTTCAACATACAGAAACTCCGGCTGATATAGCTTCAAATCCTGAGTTGGAACCGTCTGAATTTTATGAGTTGTTGAAGTCTGCTGAGGATGCATTATATCCTGGCTGCAAGATGAGCAAATTAGAAGCAGTTGCAAAATTTATGGCTATCAAATCAGAAAACGGAATGTCAAACACCTGTTTTGACCAGATATTTTCTTTGCTTAAAACACTGTTACCTGAAGGAAATGTTTTGCCTGCAAATTACTATGAGAGTAAGAGGTTGGTTCGAAATTTGGGACTTACTTGTCAGAAGATTCATGCATGTTCAAATGACTGCATTTTATATTCTGGGGAAAATGAGTCGTTGGACAGTTGTCCCACATGTGGGCAACTGAGATATAAATAAGGACAACACAGGAAGTCTGGTTTGATTCCTGTAAAACAGTTGAGATATTTTCCGCTTACATCCAGACTTCAGCATTTATTCATGTCTAAGAATACAGCGACAATGATGTCATGGTATAAAGAGAATATTTCAACCGATAAAAGCTTGAATCATCCAGACGATGGTGATTCATGGAAACATTTTGATATAGTGCATCCATCCTTTGCTTTAGAAGCTAGAAATGTTCGACTGGGCCTTTCCACTGATGTTTTCTGTCCGTTTGGATCTTATGGTAGTCAATATTCATGTTGGCCTGTTTTTTTAACTCCGTACAATTTACCTCCATGGATGTTGATGAAGGAGCCATATATCTTTTTGACTTTACTAATTCCAGGACATCCGAAGAAAAATATTGATGTTTATTTGAAACCATTGATTGATGAATTAAATTTATTGTGGAGTACTGGTGTCAGTACATATGATGTTGCAACAAAACAGAATTTTATACTGAGAGCAGCATTGATGTGGACAATAAGTGACTTCCCGGCTTATGGGATGTTATCTGGCTGGAGTACACATGGTTAGAAATCATGTCCTTACTGTATGGGAGAGAACAAAGAATTTATGCTCATTCATGGAAAGAAACCTTGTTATTTTGACTGTCATCGCAGATTTCTTCCAGCTGATCATCCTTTTCGCAGAAACAGATCTCATTTCAGAAAATGAACAGTTGAAAGGGATGAACCTCCAAAAATGCTATCAGGTTCGGAGTTAAAATCAGTTGTATTTTCATTACCTCCCATCACTTTTGGTCCCACAATAAACCAACAGAAAATTTCTGGTTTTGGGAAAGAACACAATTGGATTAAACGTAGCATATTTTGGGATTTTCCATATTGGTCTGATTTGTTGGTCCGAAACATGTTAGATGTCATGAATGTTGAGAAGAACTGTTTTGATAATTTGTTTCATACAGTTTTGGATATGCCAGGAAAGAGCAAAGACAATGTAAATGCACGTTTAGATCTTGCCCAAATTTGTAGGCGTCAAGAATTGGAACTATTTGAGAATGTCATAACAGAAAGGTTACTGAAACCAAAAGCAGCTTATACACTGTCTAAAGAAAACCGTTTATTATTTTGTCAGTGGATTGCAGATTTGAGACTTTCAGATGGCTGTGCTTCCAATTTGGGTAGATGTGTAAAGAATGGTCATATTACTGGATTAAAAAGTCATGATTGTCATGTTATAATAGAGAGACTTATACCCATTGGATTAAGAGGTCTGTTGAATTCTGTGATTTGGGATTCCATAACAGACATGTCTCATTTTTTTCAGGAAATTTGTGCGGCTACGGCAGATTATGATGCTCTAGGCAAACTTGAAAAAGATGTTGTTGTAATTATATGTAAACTGGAAAAAATATTTCCTCCGTCTTTCTTCGACTCAATGGAACATTTGATGTTACATTTGCCATATGAAGCCAAATGTGGAGGTCCAGTACAGTTTCGATGGATGTACCCATTTTAAAGATGCATGAAAAAATTGAAAAGAAAAGTACGTAACAAAGCATCTGTTGAAGGATCTATTGCAGAAGGTTATTTGCAAGAGGAAATCTCTTTTTTCTGCTCCCATTATTTTGAATCTGAGTATCCTTCAAAACACAACCGAATGGGATGGAACGAGAGGAATATTGATGAAATAGACAATCAATTATCTGTTTTCAACCAGTCAGAACTTGGTTTTGGTGGAGTTTATGAATGCTGGCTTTCAGATGATTACCATCATAGAGCTCATACGTATGTTCTGCTCAACTGTGAAGAGATGACATCAGTTTTACTGTAAGTGTTTATATCACTTATTCTATCATTTATGTTACAGTAAATAACTTTTGTTTTTATAGGTTGTATGATAATCATATCAAGAAACAAATTCCACAAATTACAGCAGCTGCTCTCGAAGAACGTCGACTGAAAAATTTCTCTCAGTGGTTTCAAAAACTGGTAACATAAATTCTTTATCTTTTAGAAACTCATTCAATGTATAGTTTACTATATTGATAATTATTTCACAAATTTTCAGGTGTCACGACATGCTGATAAAATTGACAAACGACTGTGTGTATTGAGTAACCCACCTTCCAAACTTGTTAAAACTTATAATGCATATGTGGTGAATGGATTTCGATTCCACACACATGCATATGGGGAATCGAAAAAAACAATGAACAGTGGAGTTAGCTTGAGAGGATCTCATCATCGAGAAAATGAAGTTGACTTTTATGGCATACTTGATGAAATCATTGAACTATGTTATCTTGGAAAAAATTACATAACCATGTTCAAATGTAGGTGTTTGGATACAGAGAGAGGCGTGCGTGTTCATCCGACTCATGGAATCATCGATATTAAATGTAAAAGTGTTCTCGCAGTAAATGAACCATTCTTATTGGCTCAACAGGCATATCAAGTTTATTACGCAAAGTACTGTGCTACATCAAAAGACTTGACTGATTGATGGAGTGTAATAAAAATTAAAATTCGAGACAATCAGTTTAGTCAAAGTGAATGTGCTTTCACTGATGTGCAAAGAATTGAAGTTTTTCAAGAGAGTACTCAAAATCAATCTTTTTTACAAAGAGACATGAGTATCAATGACGACACCCCACATTTAAGAGTCGATGATGACGGTGATGTTAATGATGTCACATATGAATTTGAAATGGTAAGAGATAAAGCAACTGTAACTCGAATGGATATCGATGATGTTGAGGAGGAATATGAAGATGACATTGACATATATGAAGATGATGATGAAGATGAACACTGATAGAATTTCATGGTATTTATATACAATCATAATATGTATATATGTATATATAATAGTAATTATCAATTATTTGCTAACATTAACATTTTCTGTTTCAGATGGACGACGCCACATTTCGTGAGTTGGCGGATGCTGACCTGCCTTTCGATGCGGATGAGTTGCTGACAGATGACCCTCATCCTGCAGGCGCTCCAGGGAGTACGCGGAGGGGGCGCGGTCTTGCAAGATTGATGATTCTTGACCCCGTCCCCGAGCGACGTCCATGTCTTGGGTTTGATCCACGCACACGGAGGTGTGATAACCTGTGTGAGAACCTGTGGATTTGACTAAGATTTCATTAATCTATTCACATAATAAATGTTAATTATTTTTACAGTTTTTCGCATATAGCAGTCGGACAGGGCAGCGCTATTTTGCGCAACTATTTCTCTCAGCCGTGGACCACATGGGAGCAGATTCCCATTGATGTGCAACAGGCCATGTTCGGCCATTGGTTGGTACGTACGTAAATAAATAATTTTTATTTTGAAAATTATTTCATTTCTAACTTGATATTTTGATTTATTTGTAGGGTTTATGGTATCCGATCGAGGATACCATGCATGACTCCATCCACGAGGCATGGGAGGTGGCCATGCGTGATCGCCTTCATCAGTTTTTGCACAATTTTAGAAAAGCTGCCATGAAGAAAGTAGGAGTGTCAGATTTTGACGAGTCATGTAGAGCACACCGACCAGAGTACATTTCATCCCATGTATGGGATGGATTATGTGCGCACTGGTTGAGTGGTGCCTTTCAGAGGAGATCATCGGTGGAGAGGCAGAATCGGGAGAGACAGGAGGTGACTCGTCGAGCTGGGAGTCGTTCTTTCAGTACTCATAGACAGCATCTGGTACGTACATTATTTATAAATATTTTATATAAATATAAATATTAACAGTTTATTTTTTATTCTTATAGGCTGTCGAGCACCCTGATATTACGGAGTACGACGTATATCGGAGGATGTATAGTGATCCTGCTACTGGGGAGATCAGAGGTGATCGTCAGCATCACATCGTGGTCAGTATTATTTGTTATCAAGTTTAAAAATTAACTGCATATAATATATTCACAATTTTAATTTTAAATTGCAACTACGGGAGTCATATGAGGCTGCAGCGTCACAGGCCCGGACTGAGAGTCAGGCCGAGTCATCAGATCAGACCACTGGCCATCAGTTTGATGAGGCGACATGGTTGCAGGCCACCCAGTATGCTTTCGAGAAGGGCCGGGTAGTTGGTATCGGCTCTCGACTGACTCCCGGAAATTATTATGGCAGTGCTGCGATGTCGGCGTCCAGCTCGAGAGGAGCTCGTGCATCTTCTTCTACTACACAGTATGAGGATCAGTTGTGATCTCAGACTTCACTGATAGAGAGTCTTCGACAGGAGCAGGAGCAGATGCGTCAGCAGCATGAGGAGGAGCATCGACGCCAGCAGCAGCTGTACGAGGAGCAGACGAGTCGGTGGCAGCAGCAGCATTAGGAGCAGATGAAGTAAATGTACCGACTCACTATGCTTTAGGGATGGAGTTTCCTCCACCACCATCTGCAGATCCCCCACCTCCCCCCCTCCTTCAGATTAGAGTTTGTATTTATGTTATAAAATTTGTGAAATCAAAATATGATTTTTTTTCTATTCGTAGTTTCTGTCTCATTATAAAATATTAATAATATTATATTTTTAAATAACAATATTAATTTGAATAATAATATTATTTATATTTTATAATATTAAATTTTATATATATATTAAAATTTTATAATATTATAATTTAATTATATTTTTTTGTAATATTTGAATTATTTTAATATTTGAATGTAAAATAATTCTATTATTTTTATATTAATTAAAATAACTTATTAATATTTTTTTTATTTATTAATTATAATTCTAATATTATTATATTAATTAAATCATTTATTAATATTCTATTATTTTTTATTTTTGAATTATAATTCTATTATTATTATATTAATTAAAACAATTTATTATTTTTATTTGTGAATTATAATTCTATTATTATATTAATTGAAATCATTTATTAATATTTTATTATTTTTTATTTTTGAATTATAATTGGATTATTATTATATTAATTAAAATAATTTATTAATAATTTTTTTTATAGTATTTGCGACGGGATATTATGCCCGTCGCAAATAGTATTATTATTATATGCATTAAAATAATTTATTAATAGTTTTTTATTTTTTTAAAAAAATACTATTTGCGACGGGCCCGTCGCAAATAGTATTATTATTATATGCATTAAAATAATTTATTAATAGTTTTTTATTTTTTTTAAGTAGTTTTTGCGACGGGCCCGTCGCAACAGGTATTTGCGACGGGACCCGTCGCAAAAACTATTTTAAAAGTTTTTTACAAATATACGGAGTACTATTTGCGACAGGAAGAATACCCGTCGCAAAAAAAGGTTTTAGCGACGAGCCCGTCGCAAATAAGTGTTGTTGCGATGCTGTTTTCAGCAACGGGCCATTTGCGACGGGATCCCGTCGCAAATGACCCGTCGTATATACCTGTTTTTCTAGTAGTGTGTGGAACTGACGATGAAGGATGAGGTGGTCATGGTCCACCTTGGCTTTTTCCTTATAAATTCTGGAGTTCTCATATGCAACTCTATGCTTTTTCTCTAGCTCTTGAATCTCTAACATCCTATGAGACCCTTCAACAGAAAGGTTATAATTACATTGTTTAATGGCCCAGAAGGCTCGGTTCTCAATATCAATAAAGAGGTGAAATTTGTTTCCAAAAAAACATTCCTTTCAGGTGACATTCCAATGGGAGTTTTAAGGGTAGTACGGTAAGCCCATAATGAATCATAGAGTATAAGACTCCAATATTTTTTGTTGGGTTGAACCATTTTTTCAAGAAGTTTTTTTACCTCTCTATTTTACTCCTTGTATTGACCATTGGTCTATGGGTGATATGCACTAGACACTAGATGACCGACCCCATACCTATGAAAAAGTGATTTCACTATTCAGTTGTATAAATGAGAAGCCTAGTCACTAATGATGAACCTAGGTAATACATACCTACAAAAGATCCGAGTTCTCATAAATTCGAAAACTATTTTGGAATCATTTGTCCTTGTGTCTCATGACTCTACCCATTTTGACACATAATCCACCTCCAGAAGAATGTACATGTTTCCAAAGGAATTGGGAAATGGGCCCATAATGTCAATGCCCCAAATATAAAAAATTCCATGAAAGAGAAACGATTGTTGTGGAATTTCATCTATTTTAGAGACATTCCCTATTCTTTGACAATGAGGACAATATTTGAAAAATTCATGGGAAACATGAAAAGGTGTTAACCAAAAGAGACTAAAATCAAGGACCTTGCGATCAGTTCGATGGGGACCAAAGTGGCTCCCAAAAGCAATAGTGTGGAAGAATATAAAGATAGACTGAAACTCGCTATCAGGAACACAATGCCTAAGGACCTGATCTCTACATGTGCTCCAGAGGTAGGGGTCATCCCAAATGTACCAACGAGACTCATGTTTTAGATGACTAGCCTTGTTTTTGTTGAAATCAGCAGAAATGCAAGCTGCTACCAAATAATTTACAATTTTAGCATACCAAGGAATAACATCTATTATTCGGTAAACATGTCATTAATGGGAAAACATGGGGATGAGTCAATTTCTAAGTGTAAATCCCCGACCCCAAAATCCCAGAGTCGGTGCATTATTACGTATCATTGGAATGATCACAAAAGGTCAAGTCTCAAAATAACGATTAGTTTAGTATCCTTGGAAGTACTACATACATTCATAAGGTTTAAATTACATCATAAAATGGAAAACTACAACAACATTGTTTCCATAGACAACACTGAGATCCTATAGACTATCTATGCAGGTTAGTCATAATATACTTATTTTCATCCTAAGAAAAATAAAACATAGAAATGTGTGAGCTCAAATGCTCAGTAAGGACAACAATATAGAGGAAACTTTTATAAATAAGCATAAACATATAAGGCAATGTATAAAACTAAAACAAAATCCTTTTCAACATAAATTTCATCATAATATGGAAAATATAAATCAAAATAATTTCATTTACTTACTCACATGGATATTCTACTAGTTTAATAATCACATGAAATATCAATAGCCACTTTCATAATGAGGGAATGCATAATACCAAAATTCATAACCACATAGTCAAGGCCTTATTCTAAGACTACAAATAAAGTTTTGTCAAGTCCTTGTTCCAAGACACTAGTTTGTCTCATGAGACCTACCGATGCATCGAGGAGCAATAGCGGGATCCACCCGTCACTTACTAAGTCCAATGCATTCCTCATATGAAAACTTTTAAACATAACATAAACATTCGTATTAAAACTAGCATAAAAAATGTCAATACTTTATCCATAATCCGTGAATGGTAGAAAAATAACACATTCACAGTCAAACATATCACAAAATCTTCAATACAAAATGGAATATTTGAATTATAATAAATCAACTTCAAACAAGATTAAAATCCATTAAAGGATGTTGACATAGATGAAATCAAAACTGTTTGAGAGAAATATCTCGTTCTTTTTTTTTTGAAATCATTTAAAGTTAAATAATTATAAAATTAAACATTTATTTTGAAAATATTTCTATAAGCTTGTTAGGGAAGCTTCAATGATGTTATAATGGCGGAATATAGCTGCACCTGCTGTATAACATAAAAATACATTCTTACCTTAATTTTTGTCAAAAATGTCATAAAGTAACTTGTTTGGAAAACAACGAAAAGATTCATTTCAAAATGTATAAGGTCAAATAATGGTATAAATTAATTTAAAATATAGTTTAGTAAGTAGTAAAAATGTTTTGGAATATAGATTTAGGAAAACACATATGTGGATGATAAAGAGGTCCCAGTAGATACTTACGTAAAAACAGCCTTGGATAATAAAGAGATTGTGAAATTAACCCTTACCTTGTACTTTTCCTTGGTCGAGGGTAGGTTAACATTCTATATAATGGTGAAATAATTGTTATTAAATTATAAAAGATCCATATACATTAATATGATATCATATATGATCTTTCAATATTGATTTGTTAATGACATTTTAGTAGTATCATCATTTCGGTTGTTAACTGATTTATTTTCCTTCATATGCTTAGTTACGTAAGCCATGATTTTTATGGATAGAGTGTATTTGATTAATATAAAGAATAATATTAAGTTATCTAAATGTTATTTTTAATCTTCACATGAAAATTATTCTTGAATGATTACGATGGGGAATGAATCTCAACGCGTTCGTGGAGACGGTAATCCATACGTACGCACAAGCGACAATATCATTCTTTTGTAATTAAAATAATAAGTAAATGGATGGTATATCATATATACAGAATCATTAACATTTTATATCTATTATTTACAACAGTTATACATAATTATTATACCCATGCAAATAATAATTTATTGAATAACAACTACACCACGACGTGGAGACGGTAAGTCATACGTACGCACGTATGGTGACATCTTATTCATAGGATGGATAACATTATGAATATGGTTGTACCATTTTTATAATAACATCACAGTATATAAAATATATTGGAGTTATTATTTTATAATGGAAACAACAAATAAAGAGTAAGTGGAAGAAGAAAATAACTTGAAAGAGGTGGTGATATATTTACCTCTTCTTCAGGCTCTTCCTTTTGATTTGATCAAAAGGGATCCTTAGGTTGGATTTCTGATCCCACTAAGGCCTATAGGATTAATTTTGTATAGTTGGGAGGATATTATTGCAAGTTTTGGCTGATCAAAATGGCTTTTAAGGTGTGAATTTGAGATAAGAGTAAGTGCCTTTTTATAAGAGGGGTGAGGGGAACCTTAGGAAAAGATTGAAATATTATTTTATAATAAAATAATGTTCGGTTTCTAATGGCTCAAAAATAAATTATTTAAATTATATGGTGGGGATGGGTCTAAAATCACTCAACCAATAGGTTTTAGATAGGTTTGAGTTACTATATTAACCTTATCTTTTATATTTAACTCTTAGTTAAATAGTTTGACATTTACCACGTCTTGTATTTTTATATTATATGGTTAATAAACTTACAATAAACATCCAAGAGAACTCCAAGTGGTTCATTAATGACATATATAATATTATTTAATACATTTGGAAGAACCATATATTTTTTGGAATAAAATACCAATTAATAATATAATATTTGTTTTAAAAACTCTTTTATGTCAATTTTGACACTATTTGGTATTTTGTTTTTGCTAAATTTATAATAGAATTATTACTTCAAAAAAATTCATTAAATAAACCCTAACAAGTCATATTAACCTATAAAATTAGTGTAATTCATAAAAACACTCAATTTAAATTTATTTGGGTATTTATAATATTAATTATTTTAATATTTCATTAATAAGGTAATTACTGCATCATCATTGTGTCATAAATAAATTAAATTATTTAATGTCTAAAAATTATAAATAAAATTCCATTATGTAATAAATATTTTCATATTTATAATGAATATTTATAGTTGAATTTATCTTATGTATAACCCTATATTAAAAATGGTTTAGTTATTGAACTTTGATTTTAACACTTTTAACTCTTCTTTGAATTAAATAATAATAAATGTCCTAATCTAATCCAAGTGGACCTAAAGGATCATATTTTATTCCTTAGGTTTTTTTTGGTTGAATAATACTTATCAAATAGAATTATTACATGTGTTATTGTAATTATAATATCATTTTTACCCTTTATTACCCTATTTACTTTTAACCACGGTAAATAAAAGTCAAAAGTTACTATTCAGAAAAAATTATTTTCATCTCATTGAACAAAATTTTACTTACTGATATCATCTATGTCTCTCAGATTTTTTAAATTCAACTCACAGAAGCAATAAAATTAAGTTTTATATAAATTTTCAAGTGCTCCTAGTAGGTGGTTAAAAGACGGTAAAAAGTTCAATAAAATTTTTATATATCTAAAATTATTATAAACTGAATCCAATTAATTTCATTGAAAATATATAGGTATTATGTATATATTTTGACCAAAAATAAATTTAAATATAATAAATAATTATTTAAATAAAAATTCGACTTTAAACTATAACTCATTGTTTTCACTATTCCTCAAAAATTGAAAGTTTTCAGAAAAATAACACAAATTCACCCTAAGCTAATTTTGATATCCTGAATCCAAAAATGAAGTCCATTTTTAAAGATAAAATTTATAAAATTTAAAAAAGTGGGTATTACTATTCATAACGGCTAGTTTGAATGGTTGTGGTGTGTCAGAACTCGAAGTTGCATACAACACACGCTATTGTATTATTCAAAGAGAAGCGTATTGTGGAAGCTTAGGGTGTTACACTAAGGATAGTAGGATCTTTTTGATATAGTCAACAACCACATTATATTCTCCTTTTTATCTATAATTTCTAGATGGAATTCCTAAAGTATGAGCATCCAGCAAATGAGACGTGGTTTGGCTTTCGGTTTCTTAAGTAGATACCAAAGGGTTGCATAGTCTGAGAACACAATGAATTTAGACCCAAAAAGGTATGACCTGAATTTTTCCAAGGAAAACACAATGGAAAGGAATTATTTTTCAGTTGTGTTGAATTTTTCTTGGGCAGGGTCCAAAGTACATGAAGAATAGGCTATGACACGTGGAGCTCGATCAACCCTTTGTAACAATACTGCCCCAACTGCATAGTTAGAGGCATCACACATGATCTTAAATGGTAAATACCACAGAGGTGGTTGGATTACCGGGAGTGATGTGAGACTCCATTTTAACTTATTAAAATCTACCTCACATTCATTATAAAAAAAACAAATTCTTTTTTCCTTTTGGAGTAATTGGGAGAGGGGGAGTGCAATTTTACTAAAGTCATGAATGAAATGACGATAAAATCCAGCATGACCTAGGAAAGAATGCGCATGCTATACATTTTTTAAGTAATGGTAAGGATGTAATGACATCCACTTTTGATTTATCTACTTAAATACCATCCTTATAAATTACATATCCCAAAACTATACCTTGTCGCACCATGAAATGGAATTTCTCATAATTTAATATGAGATTCTTTTCAATACAGCAACGTAGGACTGAAGCAAGACTACTCAAAAATTCATAAAAAATATGATCCATATATAGTGAAATCATCCATAAAAACTTCCATGTAATTATCCAGGTAATCTAAAAAAATACTAACCACACATCACAGGAAAGAACTAGGAGCATTGAATAGACCAAATGGAATCCTCCTATATGCAAATGTGCCAAAGGGGCAAGTGAAGGACATCTTTTCCTGGTCCTCAAGGGAAAGACCGGTCTGAAAGTATCTAGAATACCCATCAATGAAATAGTAGTGGAACTTACCCACTATCCTCTCTAGCATTTGTTCAATGAATGGAAAAGTGAAATGTTCCTTCCTAGTGTGTTGGTTTAGTAGGCGATAGACTATATAGACACTCCAACTATTCTACACATGAGTTGGAACCAATTCATTATTTTTATTTTTAATTACTGTAAGGCCAATTTTTTTAGGAAATATTTGAATAAGATTGACCCATTAGTAGTCATAGATGGGGTAAATGATTCTAGCATCTAATAATTTTGTTACCTCTTTTTTCACAACTTCTAGGTGGTTTGGGGTCAGTCAACGTTGTGCTTGCCTCACTATTTTAGCCTCATAATTTAACAAGATATGATATGTACAAATTGATGGGCTAATATCAGAAATCTCAGCTAGTGTCCATCCCAAATCTTGTTTATACTCCCACAAAATTTCAAGTAGTCACAATTCATGATCATGAGGGAGAAAACTAGGAATGATGATGGTAAACTTGTTTCCATTCTCATGATATGAATATTTTAAATGTTTAGATAGTTGTTTTCATTCAAATTCTAGTGTATTTTGGATTAATGGGAGTTTGTTTTAAAGTTATAGGTCACTAATTTCATCTAACTCCTCAATGGTATCATCCTCATATGAATAATGAGCTTTTACAAGATTATTAGTATCATCGATGGCCATTGGATCCTCATTGTTCAATAAATTATCAATTAATAAACATTAATTACACTTTTCTAGACCACTACAATAATAAATCCATAATTCATTAACAATAATTTCAATCAAGGATGAAAAATAAAAAACGGGATCGGGGGAATGATAAAAATTGTTTTCAGGGGAATGGATTACATCAATTGAATTAATAGAGAGAGAGGAATGTTCGTCTGAGGGGTGCTTCATGGAATCAAGGATGTTGAAATAGAATATGTCACCACCAAAATCCAAAGATATTATTCCATTATGGAAATTAATTATGGTTTTTGTGGTTTTCAAGAAATGTCTCCCTAATATAATTGGGGCATGTTCATTCATCCTATCATCTTCCATTTTAAGAACATAAAAAATAGAAGGAAAAATGAAATTTTGAACCCTCACAAGAACATCCTCTAACACACCAGAAGGGTGTTTTGTACTCTAATTTTCTATCTAAACAACTATTCTAGTGGGATTTAGTTCACCAACCTTCAAAGAAGAGTAAATTGAGTGAGTAATCACATTAATAGAGGTGCCCAAATCAAGCATATCATTAGAAAAAGAATACTCCCATATAGTGCATGGAATCAAGAATGTCCTAGTATCATTGCATTTGGTAGGCGTTGATGGTTCTATCAATGATGATATATTCCTCACCAAACTTACCTTCTCATCACCATGAAGTATCCTTTTATATGTACACATATCCTTTAAAAACTTTTCATATCCTGGAATTTTTTTCACGGCATCAATCAAAGGAATGTTAACTTGCACTTTTTTGAAAGTTTCCAATATTTTTTTATCAAGTTCAGTTTCCTGTTGTTTCCTATGTTTGGTGTCCCTTTAGGGAAATGGAAGATGAATGGTTGAGATAGGAGATTCATCAACATACACATTCTTTCCTTTGGAAGGGCTTCTCTCAGGATAAGGATTTTCTTCTCTTAGACCATTTTTAGCAGTGGTTGGGATGATGGTTTTCTTAAGAGTGGATGAATCTATTAGAAGATTAATTTGGATTTTAAGATGATTTCCTCTCCTAAGGGTGATGGCACTAACATTTCCTTTAACCCTATGGTTAACTACTGTTTAAGAGGGTATTTTACCTCATCCATGACTTTGAATTCCCCCCCCCCCTTGAGTTAGCTAGTTTGCCTAATTGGGTTTTTAGGTATTGTATAGAAGCTTGGGTGGTTTTTTGGAATTGGATATTCTGAGATTCCATTTGCTTCATCATATCTTCAATGACATGCTCGGGTTTGGGAAGGAGCGTTTTGAAAGGCCTTTGGGGTGGTTGAGGATTTCTGGGTGGTGGTGGTGGTAGAAGACTAATCTTCCATGACTGGTTCCATTGAGGTTAGTTTGAATACCCCCTTGCCTGTAAGCTTGATTTTATTTCCACCCAAGGCTAGATGGATAGTAAGGTTCTTTCCTAAAGGGTTGGTTATAGGGGTGTCCTAGAAATATTTCCTCACAACTCTCATAATTTTCTCTCAATTGGGGGCATTGGTCAGAATAATGGGTGTCAGAAGAGCAGATTCCACAATGGATGGGAGGAGGAGATTGAGATTTCCCTTGGGGGAGAGCGAGTTTTCATAGAAGGGTACTTACCACTTTAAACTTTTTGTCCACCTTCTTCTAGAATTCATTACTTTTCACCTCATGGACACCTCAAATGGGTACACTGGACCTTGTACCAAATTGTTGAGTGTTCTGTACCATGTTCTCAATCAGGTTCCTTGTAGTGATTGGGGTTTTATCTACTAGTGCACCACCTTTAGTAAGATCAATCATGTTACGATCAATTGCAATTAAACCTTCATAAAAATACTATATGAAAAGTTGATTGCTTATCTAGTGGTGTGGACAACTTGAACATAATATTTTAAATCTTTCCAAATACTCATGAAGTGTTTCCCCTTAAGATTTTCTTATAACACATATTTCGTTTTCTATTATTGTAGTTTGAGAGGCTGTGAAACATTTTTCAAGAAAAAATCATTTCATGCCCGCCTAGCCTCTTATTGGAGAATTAACATAATAAAGCCAGTCTTTTGCAGCGTCTTCTAATGAAAATGGAAATGCACTAAGCTTTACTTGTTCTTCATCCACATTTTTAGGTTTTAATGTCGAATACACAGTATGAAATTATTTTAGATGTTTATGTGGGTCTTCTTCTGTGAGTCCATGAAATCTATCCAACAAGTGAATTAGACCAGATTTTAATTCAAAATTGGGTTCCTCGCATTGCATTTGAATATATGTGGGTTGGATGTCAACATTTGGTGACGTTAATTATTTTAGTGTCCTATTTTTTCATCCATGTTATACAAGTTTATTTTAGTTTTGATGTTGGTTCCAAAAGAAGAAGATGAAGGATCAAGAAAAGTGATATTTTCTTGTGTGTCCTTCTCCAAAGGGTTATTTTTTTCCTCTCGGGGTCACTGATGTAAGATCCTTTCTAGTTTGGTTTCAAAAGGTGGTAAATCTCCCAGATTATAATGCATCATGAAAAAAACCTATACAAGAAATAAATCAGAACATAAAAACATAGGTAAAGGTACATGCTGGAACTGGAAAACGCATCCATGTAATTAATCTAATGCTTCCTTATATGATCTCACAGCATAGCTTGTTCCTCAAGCTTCGATTTGACTAGTCATGGAGCCCAAACAGAGTTATGGATCAGAAGGTATGGTTGTTCGAAGTCGGGCTACTGGAAATGGCCATCCAGGACGGTTCTGGGGAAAAGTATGGATTTGCGCGTAAAAAGTGAATCTTGCATGTAAACATGGAGTTGCACATAAAAAAATGAATCTTGCATGGAAAACTACTTGCGCACGCAGAATTTTCCATGCCACACCTTGCACGCACGGAATTTTACGTGCACCACCTTGCGCAGGTGGAATTTTATGCGCACCGCCTCACGCGGAAAACCCCTTGTGCGTATGGAATTTTATGCACACTGTTTCACCTGGAAAACCCCTGGCGTGTGTGGAATTTTATGCGCACTGTCATCCTAGTTTCCACCTATAAATACGAGTGCACTCCCTTCTTTCCAAGAGGACCCCGGAGGTCAGCCGCTGCTCTAATGCTTGTAAGTCTGAATTTTTCACACCCACGCGTAAAACCCCATATCTCACGTGAAAAACATCACTTTTGTGCGTAAAAGGGCCAACCTACCCAGTTGTTTGTCCAAAACATTATTTTTACATGCAAATAGTGTCACTGTGCCAAATTTTTCACGCAAGCCTTCTCTATTTCACACAACCCTCCCCTATTGCACGCAACACTTTCCTTTTGCACGCAAAACATCCCTATTGCGCACAACACTTCCCTTTTGCGCGCAAAACATCCCTACTGTGTGCAATTCTTTTCCTATTGCGTGCCTGACCTCCTATTGTGTGCACATCTCCCATATTGCGTACACACCTTCCCTATTCTGGCTAGGACGTCGGGATTTTCCATTACACCTTTATGCGCACCCACCTTCCACCTATGGAATACCATGATTTGAGATACTCCTCCATGCACCATGAAAATCCTTTAGTTGATGTATTCCTCTTGGTTCGTTTCCTCTATCATGAGTAGAGATTATCATCATCAATTCCCTGAGTACCTTGAGTCAAACCATTCCTCAAGTAATTCATCCAAACCCCCCTCACATGCCTCCAATGCTAGGTTGAACCAGAAGAGGCCGCCCTTGCGTAAGTCCCAACACCATCCATTGTGTGGCGCCTTATGCCTAATAGTCCTATCTACATTAATTTAAACTATAGTAATCCCTATATGAAATAATAGGATGCCTCTTACTCAATATAAGAGATGCCTTGTGCGCCAAACATAAGATGCCATCAGTCCTCTCTACATGACTATAAACTATAGTTCACCCTATGTTCCAAACATAGGATGCCTCTTGCCCTATATGAGATATGCCTTATGCTTCAAGCATAAGATGCTAGTAGTCCTCTCTAAATTACTATAAATTGTAGTTCATCCTATATTCCAAACATAGGATTCCTCTTGCCCTATATGAGAGATGCCTTATGCTCCAAGCATAAGATGTCAGTAGTCCTATCTACATGACTATAAAATATATTACACCTTATGTGCCAAACATAGGAGGCCTCTTGCTCTGAACAAGAGATTCCTTATGCTACAAGCATAATATGCCTAATTCCATGACTACAGTGGTGTAATTTCAATAGCATTGGAATCCGCTCAAACATTTCATCACTCCACCTCATGCATTACATATCCTTCATTCGGATCTTCATCCACTTCTATGTCTAAAGGGACCCCCTAATGGCCTGGTCCCATGCTGCATCGGCTCACCTACCGTCCTGGGCCAACACCACGGAAGACTTTTGATGACACTTTTAGTCAGGTCCTGTGTTTGGAACATGGTCAGTAGTTGACCCTCATTTTTTTATCCCCATTTTAGGATAACGCGATATGGATGCTGTGTTTAAAACACGGTCAACAATTATCCTCCATCACTGTGCCACCCTCATTGCGTTTTGAATATTAGGCAGGTAATTCACACTTTTCATCTCCCTTTGTTCGGAAAGATTCCAATACCCCTTGGTTTTATCCCACTTGTGCACTTGCTCATAGGTCTAGGCCCCAATTTTATTCCCAACCTACCAGTGATTTGGGATTCCCTCATGGCTATACATGAGGAAGGCATTACGGGAAGCTTCCTTGCATAAGCCCCAATCACCATTGTTTCTCTATAGTGGCACCTGGGCTGCTTCCATGAGTAAGCCTCTTCCTTCGTTGCCGCTCCTCAACGACCCCCAACCATGCTAACGGCTATTGCTTCTTCGCATAGCCACACTAACGTGGACCCCCAATGGTATCACCACTCAACACCCCCTAGACATGGTGTTTCCTATCCCCTCTCTTCACCAAGGTGAAGAGGATACTGATTATGTAAGTCTTAGGGGTGCGAAGCGAACCTGCCTTGTCCGAGCTGCAGGACGTTAAACTACCAAGCATCATCATCCTCAGCACATGACATTAAACTGTGACTCCCCCCATGCATCCTACATGGGTAAAGGGAAACCACTCTGGTGTAAGCCCCTAGAATTTCTTGCAGGAGGTAGTATCCCTGCCCCTCCTTTCTTCGGTGCCAAATCTCTCTCCCACTGGGCTTTGTCACCATCAGGACTCCATCCTGGAGTATTTCCCAACCTCTTTGGGCTTCTAACAATGCATAAGCCCCAGTTTCCAATTTGGGTTGTGATCACGTGTAAACCCTACTCTAATTCCCACAGACACACCTTCCACGACGTGATTGTCAAGTCTTTGTTGTCTCTTGTTTCGCACACCAAACATGACTCACGTGGGCTTAGAGAAAGCACCGACCATGACATACACCTTGGTCAGCCTAGAGTGTAAGCCCCAACACCCCATTCCGAACTACGTGGACTTTGATCCTTACCAATGAAAGGTACATAGGAAGCCTCTGTGAGGTTCAAGCCCAGCACCCTGGTTGTTCCGACAATCTTCACGTTGGTTCACCAACACTTTGGGTAGCATAGAGTGTAATCCCCACACGCCTTCCGAACTACGTGGACTTTGATCTTTGCTAAGGCAAGGTACGTAGGAATCCTCCATGAGGTTCAATCCCAACACCAAACCTAAACTAAGGGGTCTTTGATCCTCTCTAAGGCAAGGTACGTAGGAAGTCTCCCTAAGGTTTAAGCCCAACAACCATTGGTCCAGACCACTTTCACGTCGGTGCACCAATTCCCTCATCCCGAACTATGAGGACTTTGATCCTTTCCAAGGAAAGGTATGTAGGAAGCATCCATGAGGTTCAATCCCAACACCTGGTCGTTCTGACCCACTCCAAGTCGGTTCGCCTACACCAGCCATCTGGACCCCAGGTTATTATCCACATTGGTTCACCCTTGTCCTACAAGACATTAAAATGTGTACCTCAATCAGCGGTAAGCCATTGTGCCCCATGCAGTGGCAAGCTATTGTGTCCCCCAATCAGCGGTAATCCGTTGTATTCCAATCAGCATTAAGCCGTTGCATCTCTAATTCAGTGTCAAGTTGTTGTAATCCCATTAGCTGGGACCCACACATTTGCTTTGTCCTAGTGATGTAAGACCAACCCAGGTTTCTAACCATGAATAAGCCCCATACACATCATCGGGATGTTGTCTTATGTGTACACCCCAGTTCAAGCTCATTTCCTGATCTTTCCCTCGAGCCTATGTGTCTCAAGAAGTTCATGCCCCAACCCAGAGGTTCCACTTACTCCAGGTTCTATCCACACGTCCATTCTCATGGACCACCTGCTCAGGCGTCCCATAGTCCTCCTGAACTACGCGGACTTTTATTCCTTGCCATGGGGATACATAGGAAGTCTCCCTAAGACTCAAGCCCAACATTACGGCCATCCTCACAGCGGTTCCATCCCATTCACCACCCATTTCACTCAGCACCCCATCATCCGTTTAGATTCTTACCCAGGCCGCCACATCCTAATGAGTTCATGTCAACCCATCTACATTAGAGTGTCCTCCAGGGGTTACACTCATCTGATCCACTCTAGTCAGTGTTCTGGTCAGACCGATCCATCTTTGTTGGATGTTAAACTTGTGGCATACCCATGTTAAACATGAGAAGCTGAGGAAAACCTCATATACATGCCCATAGAATATGATTACCCGCGTTCGATGTGAGAAGCCACAGGATTATTCTCCCTCAAGAAGACCTATAATAAGGGGAAGAAACCTAGACGCATCAATGTCCCAGTGCCCACAAATGCCAGTGATGCCCAACATGACTACTCCCCTGACTGAAGGTTGCTGCCCTGGCTGGACCCCTTGGAATGCCCTAACAGAAGCAGTGTAATTAACTGGTGTCCATTAAGATATGGCACTAGGAAGAGTTTCATGAACAAGGTCTTAAATATATAATGGAGACCAAGACTAGGTGACGAGTTTCAAGGAGGAATCCACAGAAGGAAGAACCGACATCCCATCATCCCATTTCAATCAAGGAGAAAATGTCCCTAAAAAGGTGATGGATGTCGCCCGCCTTTGGAAAGCAGGAATGTGGGGAAATAGTCATGCATACTTCATAGAGGGATTCTCATTACCCAGAGAAAGCGTCGGAAACAGTATAAGAAAAAACAAATAAATATTCACAAAATTTACAAAAATATTATAAAAAACACGCACTAAAAACCATAACACTCCCCGTAAACAGTACCAAAATATAACCGCATTATTGTGACACATCAAATTGATAGTTATTTGAAGAATATTTTGTAGTCTAGGTCATACCCTAGGTCATATATCAAGGATCATTGGTATCTTACAGTGTGTATTTTTAATAAATATTACTAAAATAGGAGCGGTTTTGAAAACAGATTTAAAAATAAAATGACTTAATTAAAGAGTTTAATAGTTGTCAAGGAAAGGTGGTGTTTTATAATTATGAGATAAAAGGGTTCATTGTTAGTTCACTACCCACATTTAAATCACTTTTTTCTCAGAGATTAATTAAGGTTTCATGTATGTATTTGGTTCAAATCAATCTGAATCTTGATTACTTACTAAGCTCCTATATCAAAGCACGTTGAGCCAAACCTTTACATAACAATCATATAGAAAAGATCCAGATAACATGCATGGTATAATATCTTCAAAAAAATTGAAATCTCAAATTAGTGGGTAAGAAAAGGATTCTTGTGTTGTCCAATCGGAACAACACAAGTCACACACTCAAAACTTCACACTGATCGGTTAAAAGTAAAGAGTATTTCATTCAGTTTAATCAAACAAACATAAATAAAAGTAATATACTTCTAAATGAAATGTTTTCAAACCAAAAATATATCAAACTAGTTTCAATACAAGTGTCATAACACCTTTTACATGTGTGTAACTCCCTCATAATGAATTCCCACTGTTTGTCTTGACATCGGGAGGAGGACGAAGCTCGGATGAAACTCCTTCTTCATTCTTGATCCTCCTAGGAGGATAGGGCCCTCTAGAACTTATATGATGATGATAGAACTCATATCAAACTCAAAATTGGAATCATTTCACTCCTTGGACGAAATCCCCAAATGAGGTACCCATGTTGCACTTTTATAGCAAAAATGGGAAGTGGTTTTGGGCACACAGATTGTGTAAACCCCATTTTCCCATTGTTTTTGGCCTCTGGAAAGTATTAAATAACTTTTTAAAAAACCAAAAAGTTTTTCCCCCATGCCTTTTATATCTCCACTAAATGTTTGGATTCATTTAGAAACCTAAATATCTAGATATGTACATCACACAATACACAAATTTTGACTCCGTATAGATTCGGTGGCCTAGATAGATCACTTTTATTGGGAATTTTAATGGACTAATGGGGCTTGGGTATCTTCATAAGAGCTGTATAAAATTTCATTTTGGACCAGTAAAAAAAATATCATCCCATTTTTTTGCATGTGTTTTTCATACTATACCAAACAGTGGAAAACTGTTCATGCAACACGTGCTGTTTTGGCCCATTTTCCTACTGGATCATCTCTAGGGCCTCCAAATCATCTTCTCCTGCAATGGAATCATAAATAAAAGTAACATTTCCCTTTTTAACAGCGATGAACCCAAAATAAATTATTCAAACATTTAATTAAATTTGTTATTATTTTTATAATTTTTAATATAAAACAAGTTTAGAACAATGGTGTAAAGGTGAAAATGAAACAGTGAATCGCAGGGCGATCACCATGCCAACTACTCATGCGAGGGACAACGTAGTGATTTCCCAAAAGACATCCCCAATCCTTTGGGAGGTGGAGTTCAAAACTTCATGAAAATTATTACCCATTTATATCATATTATGAATAATAATCAGAATAATGTGGAATGCCATCCTTCACTTAATAGGGAAAACTGGATATCGAGTGTTTCATGTGGAAATGACCACCGATGTTTAGTGGATATTCTGATCCACTTGTTGTGGAATCGTGGGTTAACTCAATGTGGAAGATATTTTGTGTAATTAAATATTCTTATATGGAGAAGGTTACTCTATATGTTTATCACCTCAATGGATTGGTCGATCAATGGTGGGATTTGATTAAGAACACCAATCTGAGAGACAAAACTGAAGATATGGAGTGGGAGAAATTTAATATAATGTTTCTTAAGAAGTATTTCCCACAAAATCTTCATACTAAGATGGAGATCAAATCCATATATGTAAAAAATGTTGAAGAATCTTTCATGGCCTATGAAACAAATTTCACAATACTTTCATGGTACACTTAGTGATTTTTTATCAATAATGATAGCAAAATTGATAGATTCTTTAGTGGATTAAAACCACACATTTGAAAGGATCTTGTAATTAAATACATTGGGAGTTATGAAGAAGTCATTCGATGGGCTCTCAAAGTGGATGTAGATTTTGGATAATAGCCCCATGGCTATGGTGATAAAAAATTGAATAATTAGTTTCATGCCATAGGATCTAATGAGAAACGTGGAAAGAAAAATCAACCACCCAAATGTAAAAAATGTGTGGTGATCATCATGGGAACTTCCTAAAAGGGATAGGGAAATGATTTAAGTGTGGGATAGAAGGACACCAAGTTCACGAGTTTCGAAAAAACATGAGAAGGTAGGATAATGTGTCTGAGAAATTGAGAACACCACCAATGGTCCAATTCCACAACTATAGAGATCCAAGGAACTATGAAAGCCAGTGAACTAAACCTCAATCCCTGAAGGGTAATTAGTTTCATCAAATACAAAATCCAAATGAACAAGGGAAGGATTATTCCAAAAACACAATGGAATTGGAGAAAGAAAATGAATTCATACAAGGTATAATTTCTATTCACTCAATAATGGAAAAAGCCTTATTTACTTATGGTTCTATGCATTAATTTATATCTCGCAATTTTTTAGAATTATTTAATTGAAGTCATGAAACCTTGAAGTAGATATATCTATAAAAATACCAAGTGGTAAAATCATCACAACCCATGTTCAAGACTCTTCTCCTATTGTTGTATGTGGTAATATTCTTCCAGTGAATCTCACGATACTTCCCTTGGTCTAATTTGATGCTATAATGGGAATGGATTGGCTCTCATTATATAGAGCACATATCAACTGTTTGGAAAAGGAAATATTTTTCATATTCTGAACCATCCCATGATCCTCTAAAAATGTAAGGAAGATCTTGAATCTCCTTTGAAAATTCATTCAATAGTGTGGTTGTTGATTCCCTATGAACAAGAATACCTCGCTCAAATGGTTGAGTCAAAGGAAGTTCTCCACCTAGGGGAAATTTTCATCATGAGGGAATAAAGTTATGTATTTCCTAAAGAGTTACCCAGACTTTCCTTATATCATGAGGTAGAGTTATCAGTAGAATACAAACCCGGAGATACTCCAATCTCAAAGTGTCCCAATAGGATGGATCCTATCAAACTAGATGACTTAAAGAAGCATATTCAAGAGAATTTGGGTTCATATTCCCTAGTGCATCACCTTGGGGTTCACTGGTGCTCTTTGTGAAGAATAAGGATGGATCAATGTGGTTGTGTATCAATTATTGAGAACTCAATAAGATCACTATAAACAACAAGTATCCACTTCCTAGTATTGAAGACTTGTTTAGTCAGCTATTAAGAGCTTAGTACTTCTCAAAGGTGGATATTCATTCCAGATATCATCAAATAAATGGGAAGAAATAAGATATTCAAAATACTTCCTTCTGTACAAGGTATGGGCACTCTGAGTTTCTATTTATTCCATTATAACTTACTAATTTTCTTGAAATATTCATGGATTTGATGAGTAGAGTCTTTATACATTACCTCAACAAATTTTTGGTTGTTTTTATCAATGATATTATCATATAATCTAAGAGAAAGGAGGAACATGAAGAACATCTAAGACTTTTGTTGGAGACATTAACGAAAGATAAGTTGTATTCCAAGTTCAGTAAGTGTGACTTTTGGATGAAACAATTCACGTTCTTGGTACATGTGATCACAAGGGAGGGAATTATTATAGACCCTTCAAAAACAAAGTTCATTGAGTAATGTCCAAGACCCTCTAGTGTCATAGAAATCCAGAGTTTTCTTGGATTAGCTGGGTACTACCAATATTTTTTGAGAAATTTATCATGCTTTTCAAGCCTGCTAACTAAGTTAACAAGGAAAGAGGTAAAGTATGTTTGGATGGAAGAATGTAAGGAAATCTTTAAGGAGCTAAATAGAAGGATGATCACTGCACTTGTAATCACTTTACCAAAAAGTGGAGAAAGTTTTGTGATATACAATGATGCTTCAAAGAAAGGATTGGGTTGTGTACGAATGAAAAATGATAATGTGATATCCATTTCCTCATGGTAGTTTAATATCCATGTGCAGAACTACCTGACGGATGATTTGGAGCTAACAATTGTGATTTTTTCTATGAAAATATGGTGGCACTAACTCTATGGTGAGAAGTGTTTCATATATACTGATCATAAGATCATAAAATATATATTCACAGAAAATGAGATCAACATGAATCAAAGGAGATGGTTAGAGATAATTAAAGAGTATGATTTCTCTATTCACTATCATCCTAGCAAGGCGAATAAGGCAATTGATGCTCTTACCAGAAAAAAACTACTACTCTATCCATGGTGTGGATTCAGAAATAACCTATCTTCATGGATATGGAAAGGATGGATTGGGAAATCATAACGGCAGGGAATACATCTTACATTGAACAAATGATTTATCAACCATATATCGAAGAGATGGTTAAGTAGGCATAAAGGGATGATCTAGAGTTACAAAAGAAGTTTAATGCAGTAAAGGAAGAAAATATGTAAGAGTTCCATATCGAGGATGATGGTGTGATTCTGTTAGGAACGCGTATTTGTGTGAATTCATCACCTGGTATAAAAAATTATCTATTTGATAATGCATATATCTCCCCTTTCTCTATCCATCTTGGTAACACAATGATACACCATGATATTTGAGAACACTTCTGGTGAGACAACATCAAGAAGATGATCGATGAGTATATCTCAAGGTGTTTGATATGTCATCAAGTTAAAGCAAAGAGATAGAAGTCCAAATAAATGATGAATCCATTGCCTATACCCATGTAGAAATGGGAGAATTTCACTGCCAAATTTTTCATGGGTCTTCTGAAGAAAACCAAAGAAGATAATGCGATATGGGTTGTGGTGGAATGACTCACCAAGACTGCCCATGTTATCACTATTTGTGAAGATACCACTTTTGAAAATAATTCAAAGATATATGTTAAGGAAGTGGTGAGATTTCATGGGGTTCCACTCTCGATTGTCTCTGATTGTGAATCAAGTTTTACATCTAAATTATGGAGGAGTCTCCAATATTCTTTGAGTACTGAATTAAATTTTAGTAGGGCCTATCACCCTCAAACTGATAGAAAATATGAACAAACTATACAGACACATAAAGATATGTCAAGATCCTATTTTTTAGAATTCTAAGGTGGATGGGATCAAAACCTCTCATTTCTTGAGTTTGCAGACAAAAATAGCTTCCACTCGAATATTCAGATGGCTCCGTATGAAGCTCTGTATGGAAATAAATGTATAACTCTAACCTGTTGCGTTGAATTTAGAGAAAGAAAGATACTTGGACCTGAACTTGTACAAGAGATGACTGAGAAGTTTCAATTCATCCAACAACATATCAAGTATTCTCAGAGTTGGAAAAATAGCGATGCTGACAGCCATCGAAGGGACTTAGAGTTCGATGTTGGAGATAAATTCTTCCTTCGAATATCACCATGGAAGAGAGACATGTAGTTTGGAAAGAAAGGGAAGCTAATCCCAATGTACATTCGACCCTTTGAGATCCTTGACCATATAGGAGTTGTGTCCTATCAGCTTAAAATTACAAAAAATATGCCACAAGTTCATGATGTGTTTCACATATCACTCCTGAGGAAGTACGTTATAGATCCCTCAGATGTGCTAAACTCAGAGGTGGTACAACTAGAAGATGATCTCTCTTATGAGGAGAACATAGTAAAGATTCTGGACTGGAGAGATAAGATTCTATGCAACAAGATAACCCACCTTGTCAAAGTGTTGTGGAGTAACCATACATATGAAGAAGCAACATGGGAACCGGAGGATGCGATGAAGGAGAAGTAACTCACCTATTTATGTAAAATAAAATTTTGAGGGCAAAAAATTCAAAAGGGTGGAAGAATGTAATGACCCAAACAATTATCAATGCAATTTCTCCCTTATTATAGAAATATACTAGAGTATAATAACATAAATTCACATTCAGAAACACAGTGCAACAACATGCTTAAATGAACTACTAAATTTTATGTGACCTTTAAGAATAAATTTCCCACTTCCTTTATTTAAATTTTGAAAAATTGAAATACACAGTTGCGATCAGTAAGATGTTTTGAGTCTGGTAGGGAAAACTTAATTTTTTTGTGAATAGAAACATACCCTTATGAATAGTAATTTTACTATTATGAATAGTAATATGACCCTTATCAATAGTAAATCGTCCAAGTGAATAGGAACTTTACCAATGATGGTATAAATAAAATTTATCCATCCTATAAGTGACAAAATGAAATAATTATATTATAGTGTTGGTGTTTTTGTAAGTCATGAATATTTAATGATTAATTTAATATTTTAAAAGAAATTTTATTTTCAAAAAATGTATTCATAAACAATTATGTTGATGTATTATGATTATATGATAATTTTATGAGACCTTATTTAATTTTTTAAAGTGTTAGAGAAGCATTTTATATTTTAAAATTTGTATTATTCAACTAAAATATGATATTAACTACAAATTAAATTAATCATATTTAGAAAATTAATTTCAAAAAATGGAGTTCATTTATTAATTATATACATCAAAATATGGTTAGGGTTAATTTTTGAGATTTTTCTAAAATACTTTAATTTTTTCGAAATACTGAAATTCCGCAATTTACAAAATATGCTAAATAAATGAATTTATGCATCATAATTGTGTCATGGATGATGTAAATGGTCATTTTTTCGAAATATTATAACCAATTTACTTTATTTAGTCATTTAATCATCACTATTTCTTATCTTGAGGGAAATTAATAAAATAATGAATTAAATATTGTGAAAAAAACCCTCCCCTTCACTATAAATATCACCCCTCACAACCTCATTTCCTCACACCTCTCAAGCTTCAATCCTTGTCCAAATTCTGCCAAAACCTCTTCTGTAGCCCCTCCCCCATGTCTAGGATCTCTTGGTATCATCCAAAGACCAATCCTAGGTGCCTATAAGAGGATCTCAATAGAATAATTCAAGAGGTGATTTCTCTCTCTTTTCATTCAATTTCTATTCAAATTTATTTTCTTTTCTTCTTTTATCCTAAAATTATCTTATCCAAATTTCATTATAACTCTAGTATGATTGATATAATAGTATTATATCATATTAATGTAAGATTTTTCATTATACTCATCCCTATTTTTCTTTGTTTATAGAAATGAAACCGCTGCTTGTGATGTGTTAATTTACATACATCGTGGGTGATGCACATCCATTTTCCTTCAAACCCTTCAATGATGTAAATAAAACCATGAAATTATTCAAAAAATATTTTAATATGTATGTTGTGACCCGTTTTATGTTCTGAAAACAAATTTTATACATAATACTAAATGATAAAACATAACATGTTCGTTGTGATCCAAAAACCCACCCAAATTAACCTAAAAAGTTCATCATTAAATTTTAACTAATTATTCATCCTCAGGGTATATAAAAAATTCATTATAAGATAATTTAAACTCCTATAAGATAATTAATAACATTAAATATAAATTATGTGTGTTTATCCATGTTCTAAATGAACATTCACTCATGTGTACAAGTGAACCGCTCATGAAAACTAAGAAACAAACACTCCTAAACAATAAGTTTAAACTCTATAAATCATACAAAGGTCCATAAAAGAACTTATTAAAACCATAATGAATAAATTAAATGTGTAATAGGTTATTTAAGTGTTAATTAATGTATCTAATGTGATTATATAGGACATTAAAGTGAAGAAATCATTCAAACACAAGGTAAGGGGAATTCTTGAACCCAACTTCCTTCCTTAGGGTTTTCCCTCTTTCACACCATTTTCATTATGTTTATTCTTTAAAATCATTTATTCATAATTATATTAAATTTTTTGTTATATACATGTTTTACACTAGAGTTTATGTCAAACACAATGTTTTCCAAAAGAACTCTTCTTTCAAAAACACACATTTTACTTTCCACTCAAGGTTGGTGGTGGTGGTATCAAGTATGTTATCCCCTCTTTCATTTGGGAACCCAAAGTTTATGAATGTATGATTTATTATGTGAAACCCATTCCTTTCCATGGTTTTTTTATGTTAAATATTTATATGTGCTTCATGTGACATGCATTATAATGTAAATGTTATGATGTGACGGGTGCACCCAGAATTATGTAGTGCAATGAAAATCTTATGATATGACATGTGAGCCCAGAATTGTATAGAACTCCAATTAATTAGTTAATGTAAAGAAAATCATGAGTAAATTGAAATATGAATGAACATGAATCTATAGTTCTTCACAATTATATGTGGTAGTTTACCACTAAGACATGAAGTTTCATTTTTATGAATTTCCACATTCCAAGATATTATCTAATGATTATTCTCATGATTATGATTATGATGTTATGATTATTCTTTCTCCATGTTATATTGTTTGATGTTATTATATTTATTCTTAAGGGTCTTTTAGATCACCCCTTTTTTATGTATATCCTTAGGTGGCTGGTTGTACTAAGGAGAATTAAAAATCTAATAAGAAGGTAGAGAAGAATGAATTAAATAAATGTTTTGTGTTATAAATTTCAGGTATGTTCCTAGTTTTCACAAGAAACTAAACCTTTTTATCCTAATTGTGTAATGATTTTTTTTTGTTTATCATTAAAGTGATTTAACAGTAATGTAAGAAAAGCACGGTCATTGTAGGTGTGTCATGGAATCTGTGTGAAGTTTGTCTCACACACCCTGAATGACTCAAATACATTTTACTTCTGTCTGAGGAAATCCATGTCTATTATAAGATGGATATTTTTGTGAAACTATTTATTGAAAAATATTTTCATGAATCCTTCCCATTTTATGGAATCAATTTCCTCTTTGTACTTCAGTCTTGTTCGAATCGTTGGAGGACATAGAGTATATTCTCAATTGAGTTAATCTATTTTACAATGATGATTGGATTAGAATATCCACTAAAGGTTGGAGTAATTTTTTATATAAATTACTCGACCACAATTATCTCTATCTTTGGAGAAGGAGCGTGTTCTACATGATTCAATTTATTGTTCGTAGCATGATTCATTTGAGCCAATACCTCCAAAAAGTCTTGATATCCTACTCCCAAAAGGTTATGAATATCATTAGGGAAATCATCACATTGCCTATAACAATGATTTTTCACATGGTTCCTATTATTTCCCATCATTAACTAAAATAAAGGAAAAAAGGATAAAATACTTTAACTAATAAACATATAAAATAAAAACTATGAACTTAAATGTTATAAATTATAAATGACATGTAAATCCAAAGTTGTGAGTCTTTAGGTTTTCAATCTAGTTTATCCATGGTAATTCCCCTATTATTTTTTATAAACTAAAATTTTTTCCAAGTCCTTCATAATGGTTTGTAAAGAGTTTGTAAATTTCTAAATCATATACCCTGGTAGTGTCAAACCAGATGTGTAACAAGGACACTTTGTTTTACACCTGGTGATGATTGAATTAATTTCCAATGAACCATTTTTAGGGTTGTTACCCCTAGGTATAATTTTTTGAGATCCAAATCCACTTCTAGTATTTAGGGATGGATTTAATTTATTAGAAACCACTTGCACTATGCTTAAAAAAATTCCACGATATTTTCATATTCATATACATATATCTGGGGTTCTCATTGATGTATTTTGGTCCCAATCTCCAAAAATAACTAAATCATCCTCGGATAATAACTATAGCGAGATAATCCTTTTACACATATTATTACATCATTTATATCACAATTATCTAAAAAATACAAAAGATTGAGAGGCCAAGTGTATTTGGAATTATAGGTACACAATACATCATAAAAAACTAAAACACTGCACATTTATTTTAATATATATAATAATATCCTAAATCCTTTTTAGCTCCTAAAATAGTATAGGATAACCTGGGGAATACATAAAAAAAATGGGTGACCTAAAAATCCTAGTAGGGGAATAAACATAATAACAAATAATAAAGTGTGAGTCAAATGACATAACATGATTTCATAAGAGATAAGGCTCATGAATAATTACACGGTAACATTACATGAAATAAATGGTATAATAATATCTTGGAAATATAGGAAATTGTTAAAAACATAAAACATGAAAGAAGTACAAGTAAAGGCTAACTTACAAGGCAATATAACATAGTGGACATAATCCCATCATGGATTAAGTTTACTCCCTAATCCCATACATAATGACTCATGTGAAGAAAACATTAAAAAATTCTTTGGAGAAATGTTTGGGAACACCCATCATAACAAGTGCATGTTTATGTGATCCAAAAAAGTAAATCAATTATAAGGAATAAACGTAAGAATTATCCATAAAAGGAAATTAGATGTAAAATCTTACCTCATATCATAATCAAAGGATATTTCATAAAGATTAAAAATATAAGAAGGAATTAAATATTTTGGATGTTCATATCTGAATAAATATGAATAGGTCTCAAAATATTGTGTTCATTAGGGAATAAATAATTTAAATGAGCATTACATAAAATGATTAAGGTATAGGAAAGTCCCCCTTTTTTCAGGTTTGATTTTAAATAATATATTTGATAAATGAGGTTAATTCAAGTATTACCCCATAAAATTAAGGGATTATAAGATATGTATATATGTAAGAGGAATATATACATACATTATCCTCATTATAAAACATTAAATAGTGAGTTAAATTAAGTTAGATGGATAATGGTAATAAACAAAAGAAAAATGGTGGTTCAGAGTGATCCCTTACCTTAGGTTCTAGAATCATTCTACACTTGAACTTAATATAAAAGGGAATGATCACATGTACCTATTCAGGTCCATCTTTTTCATATTTCTAAAGTTTTTTTAGATGAGATTTAAAATGGGAATCTATTAGAGCCCCCCCCCCCCCTATTTTGTAGTCAGTTCCCCCTCCTTAGGTAGGGCATGTTTCTCTCCCTCGATGACCCAACGTGTCATGTCAAAGGAGTAAGATCGTCAAGGTCAAATGTCATATCCAACGGTGTATTCATTATTTCACTATAGATTCTACACTAGATCATAGTCTAAAATTAGGATGGGTCAATCCTCCTCTTAGGTTTTGTGTGGTCATTCACTTGGGGCCAAAGCCAAACAGAATGGTTTGTGATGATATTGTTACTCATTTGGAATTCTCATGGGATGGGATCTCAGGTCAAAATATATTTACTATCTAAATAAATTTCTAATAATTTTAAATCCATGGTTACAATTCTGGACCTGAAACAAAAGTCTTCTAAGATCATGGATTTTTTCACAAAGAATACAGTTTCACAATTTCTTGAATAAAAACCCAAAACCTTTACATATGGATATTTTGGAAGGTCAATATCTCTGTAGACCTGATTAATTCCATTGATCAGTTCTTGTACACAAAAATAATTATAGGTGTTCACTGTATTTCATTATCCTTTGTATATTCCATGTGTGATGCTTAGGTGTGGGAGCCTCTTTAGAGTGATCCTATATCATTTAAACCAAGAGATAATACATGGATCGTCTGTGGTGACTTCAAAATTATTGATGTCCCAGAACAAAATAAGGGAGAAGGGGATTTTTTAAGGAAATCTAGCCAAGATATTTTCGTTTTTATGTTGTGAAAAGGGTAAATAGATGCGGTATTTTTAGGGTATTAGTTAACTTTGTGCTGCAACCAGCTAGGGGGAAATCAAACCCAGTTTCATCTCAACTAGTTCATCATGAACAGACAAGCCATCTCTTCATTTATTGATATTTAGGCTTCTCAACTAGCTCCCAACCTATCAAATCGCTCTCCTTTAAATTTTGGCTTGGCCTCCAATTATATTTTAGGTGAAGTTTTCCATTTCTCCCATCTATCGGTGGAGGGTGAAGGCTTTCATGATGCACTAAGGGAGTCATGGAGAAATCCTTCCTATGTAAAATCATGGATAAATCTTCAAAACAAACCTAGAAGTCTTAGGGGTGACTTTCAAGCATAGATAAGAAATATTCTCTCCCAAAATAAAGATATGTAAGTGATCAAGAAAGAAATTGAATATATTGGGTCCATTTTGTAGAATTTTTAGTATGAATATTTATTCTACTCTTGAAATAATAATGTCTATCTCATGAATGTTTGATAGTTAGATGGATTTAGGATGGTGATCGTAACACTGGTTTTTTCCATGCTTGCATCAAAGAAAAACTTTGCTTCAAGAGACCTAAAATCCTCATGGAGGATGGATATTACTTAGAAAACCATGATGTATTGGGGGTAATAGAGAACACGCACTTAAAAACTCTTCTTGATGGACCCAAACCTTGCATGAAAGGAGGATATCCAAGTGATACCACATTACTCTTCGATATAGTTCCTAACATGGTTACTGCTTTTCAAAATTAGCACTTGAGCGAATCCATGGTGAGAGAGAGACCCATGATGCAGTGTAGACCCTTAATCTGGAAAATACACCTGGATCCGATGGTTTTCCAGACTCCTTTTACAGAGGCTCATGGGTCGTTGTGAAGCAAGATATGGTCCTTGTAATGCAGGATTATTTCATTATGGGAAATAACCTATTTATTTCTTTCACCATGAATATTTTCCTAGTTCTAAAGGTAAAATACCCTCACTATCTAAATTAGTATTGACCTATTTTTATGTAAAATGTACCGTATAAGATGTTGGAATGCGCCATTAACAAGATAATATGGACTAACTTCCTATATGGATCTCTGAAAAGAAACATAGGTTTATTAAAGGTCTCACAATCCAAGGTTCCAATGGCCTAGCACAAGAGTTGATCAGTGATACTAATCAAAATACTTTTGGGTCTAATATAGCTATTACACTGGACATGAAAAAATCCTATAAAAAGATCAGGTGGAAATTCATTTAAAAGGTCCTCTACTACATGGGATTCTCTTCATAGGTAATTAGTCTACAATTTCTATGATTTATCTCTTCATGGATATCGACATCCTTCATAGGAAAAAAATATGGTTTCTTCAAGTCAGTATAGGGTCTAAGAGAAGGTGACCCACTTTCCCCTACATTATTTATACTTTCCCCAGATGTGCTCACTGGACACATTAACCAATGAATAATTTTATGTACTATTCTCTCATTCAATAATAGGAACTAGGTGAGCCAAATTTCTCACCTCATGTTCGCAAATGTCACAATTATCTTTGTTAATGTAATTAAAAGTTCAATTAGGGGATCAATGAAGTCCTAGAGGAATATTGTAAATAGTGTGGGAAACTAGTGAACTAGGACAAGAGAAACTTAAACATAGCGAAAGGTTTTTTGGACGGTAAGGTTAGATATTTATAGACTACTCTTGACAAGACCAGAGGAACCATTCCTATGGATTATTTGGGTGTGCCAATTTCCCCGAAAAAGATTCATATTCACCACTATGATAACATTATGGATAGGACCACAGTTCATATTTTGAACTGTAAGAATATGTTCCTATTATTTGGAGAAATATTTAGCTTGTTAAACTATATTATCTCTTTGATCCCCATGAACATCCATTTTACCCTCAAAATGACAAAAAGGGTCACCTCAAACACTAAGAGATTAATGGTTTCCTTCTTGTGGTATGCTTTTTTGGATGGAAAACACCATTGGGAATCTTAGAATATGATTAATAGACCCCTATCCAAGGGGGGAATCAACATGAGGAGTGTCTTTGAGATAATGCAATGATTTTATGATAAGTTGGATTGGGAGGTAATTGAGGTAAAGAAGCTCTCTGGAAGGCACAAAAAAATAAGTATGGGAAATATATGGACATGAAAAGAGATAAAAAAATATGTTATTTGGCTCATGATTTAACCCTATCTTCTTTATTTACAATAGTGCACCTTGTGGATTTTGGGAGAGGTGCCATAAAATTCTGGTAGGAAAATTGGGTAGGGACTAAACTGGGTATCCCTGGGTGTCCCGCATCAGAAACCACTTTGAAAGAGTAAAGTAAATACCCAAACCTCATTCAAGGTATTCTCAATGAGAAAGAGTGGTCCATCTTATATAACATTATGATAAACTCTGACATAGACAAGTGTGTATTCACAGGTTCTCCTTTAGTTGACTTTTCAATGAAAGGGTTCCATAGATCATAGATGGATTCTAATGACCATGATGATTGGGGAAAGGTTCTCTTGTGCAAATAGATTCCTAAAAAGTTTAACTTCTAGGTATAGTGTATTAGGAACAATACACTTCCCAAAAAGCATAATATCAAATGATGGGAAGTTATCCTCACTTTATAATGCAAGTATTATAAGGAACCACAATTTGAAACTCCTGGAAACCTATTTTTCAAAGCTGATGGGGTGAATTCAGTATGGTACTCATTTAGTTGCTTGATAGGCCTAGATTCTCAATAGATATCAAGTTAGTTCTTTCTAAACCTCTAATTTTTGGGAGTGATAACTATCATACTGAAGAAAATGGAAAGATCCATCATTCTCACTACAGACTGTTGGTGCATCTATAAAATGAGGAACAAAGTGAGACACAAATATTTCATAGTTATGTTTATGGGAATTATTCTCCAAAATAAAAACACCTTAATTGATATCATTAGGATCAAAAAGGATTGGGAAACTGCCCCCTCCTAGAACACTTAAGGCCTCCATTCCTACCCCCAACTGGGTTACCAGCTCTGGGAAGGTGCATTGGGTTTGGTGGAATCCCCATCATTTTTTACTAAAACTAAACACTAATAGATCTCTCCACCTAGAGGTATTGTGAGGAGAGTGATACAGGACCAAAGGGGATTGTTCATTTTGTATTTTTCTACATAGCTCGGAATAGGATACTCACTTCAAGATGAATCCCAAGAATTACTGACATGTCTTATTTTATGAAATAATAGGAATATTCACCTTTCAGTAATGAAGACGGACACTATGAATATTCTCAATTCTCTTCATAGAATTTCAATATGGTCTATTACTTATATTTTTTAATTATGAAAGGGTCTCATGAACAAACACATGAATATGCTGCACATGTGGAATGAAGGTAGTGTATTTTCTTATTTCATTTCTTCCAAGGTGGCTTAAAGTTAGTGGATTTCTTGTTTCTCAGGTATTGGGTCCTTCCCTTTTGAGGGGTCAATCTTGTCAGATCTGATGTGATCATGATTCAAAACATCAGACCTCTACTAATCTAGGATGGAACATTATATTTTTTATTTTATCCTTGATCCTACGATTTATTTTCAATAAAATAAATATATATTTTTGGTAGTTATTCTGGTCGATCTAGAAGATCTAGATTTTAATATTTTAACTATCTCATTTTCTATTCTTTATCCCATTTTAATATTTTCAATTATTATGGCCATTTTTATTCTCTAAATGTAATGTTCAAATTAATATAATAAATTCTTGTTAGTTTCATCATGTACTACATGTGCTTTATTTTATATTAATAAATATGAAACAATTATTAAAATATCATTCCCATAGATAAAATTATGTATTGTTAATTTTTTCAATCGATAAGATGGATGTTTGAATGTTATTGTTGGTTCCACATAAATTGTGGTCACAAAGCCTACAATTCTAAAGAAACATGTCATTAATAGGAAAAGGTATGATCTTAGGAGGAAAACTCTTAAAGAAAAGAAAAAACTAATAGAAAGATGAGAATTGATACCACATGGAAGGAGGAATCATAAGGTAAGAACTTTTTAACCAAAAATCATTTTGACTACCTGGAAGAAATCTACAGAATATGTGATCGGTTTGATCACTTTGAGGAAGAATTCTTGATAACACTACCTGTATAGGTTCAGTATAATGGAAGCAAAAAATATAATGGAGAAAAAAAAATATAATTGATAAGTCCCTCATGGTTTAATCATCCTTTAATGTAAGTCAGTATAAACAACCATGGATTCTTGATAGTAGATACTTGCCAAATATAACATCTGAATCCAAGATATTAAAAACATTATACAATACAATAGAGGAGTTGTTAACTTTGGAAATGTTTGTTCCTTAAAAATTAAATCAAGAGGAAAAACTATCTTAGATAATAAAAAGTTAAAATAAATGAAATTTCTATTTTTTGATAAACATAAAATTAACTTACTAAGTGTAGGTTTATTGTGTGATGGTGGAAAAGAAGTTTCCTTTTGGAGGAATTTATTTATTATCTAGTTCTTCAAAGATATAAGAACTATTTCAGAATGAGTAATAACTGAAGGAAATCTATTTTAGATTAGAGATTAAGGTAACTCGTGTTACCTTAGTTAAAAATATGAAAATAAGTTATGTCACACAATACGTGTTCACCTGGGCCAACAAAACAAGGGAAAATATCAAAGAATCCATGAGATATTTTCCTCTAATGAAAAGATAAAGAACCATCCTTTGTGAATCATTTAAGAAAGAGAAATTTATGGAAGTAAATTGTAAAAGACAAGTAATTTAGTCCATAAAACCTCTTGATCATTTATATTCTGATGTATTTAAACTAATTAGGAATTGTTATGAAAAGGGTGATTTATATTTTATCAATCGATGAATTCACCTATATGTTTAGGGTTATGTTTATGGAACATAAATATGATGTTTTAAAACGTTTAATATTGAAGGGAGTTATAAAATTAAATTGGTGTACAAAACTAGTAGATAAAATTAGATAATGAAAATAAGTTTACATGTAACTATTTAGAATCATAAAATAAAACATCAATATAGTTCTCTCTATAACCCTTATAAAAAATGGGTTTATAGATAGGAAAACCCCAAAGTTTGGTTGAAATGGTAAGGATAATGGTTGTAAAGTATAAAATGCATAGATTATTTTTTATGGAAGATATATGTATGGTGGTACATTTTTAGAATAGATGTGTACTTAAATTGAAATCGAGAATTACACCCCATGAGATTTATTATAAAATTAAACCAATGGTAAAATAATTTAAAGTATTTATAATTACATTCCAAATGAATATAAAACACATAAACTTAGTAAAATTTTGAAACAAGTTTAAAGAATGAATTTTCTTAGGTTATTAAACCAATAGAAGAAATTACATGTTCTAGAAAAAGATAATTCACAAAACTATTGAATCATGTGACGTTAAGGGTATTGATTCCATATCCAATCTAAAAGATAGTGTAAATAGTGAATCGAATGAACCAATATAAAATTTAAGAGAATATTTTAGGAGAACTATTAAAGAGGAAGAAATTCATAATCCTATTATCAAAAAAACATGATCTAATGAATCTAGTTATGAATAAGGTTCTATCAGAAAAAGAAAATTAAATTTTCAAAAATTATAGAAGAGGGTTGAACTAAGTAATATCATTGAAAGTTGTAGAGATCAAATTCAAATGAGGAGAAGGATAATAATGGATAACCAAATGAAACTTATCTCTTATGTTGAACATCATTTAATATAGAAATTTATTGAACATAAGGAATTTTTAAAGTCCCTGAATGAGGAATTAGATAAAATTGATAAAAATGAGACTTAGGAACTTTTCAAAATACTACAGGGAAACAATATTCTCATAAATAAGTGGGTGTTCAAGAATTAACTCAATAAAAAGAGAGAATTTTTACAAAATAAAATAAGGTTAGTTTGTAAGGTATATTGAAAGGTGGAAGGTGTTGATTTTTTTTTTCTAATTGAAAATTTTAACTTTACTATTCAAATGTTTTTGTCTATTATTTCTCATTAGATGTCCAGGTTTTGTCATATTCATGTGAAGTCATCATTATTGAATGGTGAAGTTGAACAAGAGGTTAAAATATAAAAACTATAGGTGTTGATACTTGATAAAGATAGCAGTATGGTTTTTAAAATAAATAAATCCTTATATGGGTTGGAGTAAACCCATCGTGCATGATATTTTAAACTTGATAGTTTCTTGAAGATATTTAAATTTTATAAAGAATAATTTTATAGCTAATTTTATGTGATAGAGGAAAGTTATATAACTCTGGTAGTCAATTTTTATGTTGATGATATCATCGTTTTTGGTAATAATAATCATGTATACAAGCATTTCACAAAGTAAATAAAGAATAATTATAAATATCAATGATAGGGAAAATAATTTAATTTATCAAGAAACATAATGTTCAAAATTTAATTTATATATTTTTATCTTAGGAAATGTATGCTAAGGATTTTTTGACGATATTTTACATGGAATGCTATAAAGAGGATGGTACTCTTGTTTCTGAAAGAGTAAAAATGAGAAAAGTTGAATCTGGTAAAAATGTTAATCAAAGAGACTTATAAGAGTTAATAATAAGTTTACTACATTTAACTACCTATCAAATTGTTATTGTAAATACAATCACATTGTGTGATATGTATCAAATTAATCAAAATAAATCACAATTAAAATATATTAAAATAATTTAGATGTGGATTAAAGGAACATAAAACTATAGATTAATGTATCAAAGATTTAATAATTTGAACATACTTGGATTTAAAGATATTCATTGGTCCAAGGATTCTGATGATCATAAATTAACATCTATAGGGAAATTATTTTTTGAGATATATTTTATGTTCTAGAATATAAATAAATGAAACTCAATAAATTTGAGTCTATTAGAATCAAAATATGTGGCTACCACGCATGCTTACAGTCAAATGATGTTGATGAAATTTTAGATGAAGTAATTGAAAGTAAATATTGAAAATATAAAAAACAATTATGTGTGATAATAAAATTGAAATTTATAATTCAATTAATCCATTGTAACACTTCATATCAAAAAATATTTACAACAAGTTTAATTTCATTAAGGAGAAATTTTCTTTAGGAGAAGAAAAGTTAAAGAATATTTAATCAAAGGATCAAAATGATGATATTTTTATAAAAGTGATATAATGAGAAAGGTTTGATGAACTAAGGATGAAACTTCATGTTCAGTATTACCCTCTATCTTAATGAAAGTTAAGGTAAGTCTCCCCACGATTCATTGGATTATGTTGACAATGGTAAGAGAAAACTAAAAATATTTATTAAAAGTAAGAGTATAAAATTTTCTATAATTAGATAATCTAAAGCTATAATTATTGTAAATAATTGGGAGAAATGTAAAGATGATGAATTGAAGATGATAACCTCAAAATACCATCTCCAAAAATTTAATGTCACAAAGAGATGGAATTCTCTAAAAATATTACTTTATCTAATAGTGTGTTTTTCAGATATTTCTACTATATAAATGTTTTGTTATGATGGAGAAGAAAAGAGTTGAGCTTTTAAAAGGAGTTTTGTTTACAAAAAATTCAAAGGGGGAGATTAAAAATCCTCTATAACTATAACGGTGTTGTATTTGTTAACAAATTTATTTGAAATAATGTTTTTGAGATGGGAAAAAAAATTCAATTAGGAGAACAATTTCAAGAAGTTTTAGTGAGTTCACCAGAAGATCTTGGAGGCATGATGAGTTAAGGATTTACCAGAGTATGTAATGTAATGCTAATCAAATATAGTTGTGTTATTAATTCATAAAAATAATTAACTTTTTTGACATACCAATATTATTTCTAGTTAATTTGGTCAGATAATTATTCGACTAGAAGAAAGGTAGACGTCAAAGCTCCATACAACAAATGGAAGTAAAATATGTGATTTCATCATAAGATTGATAAATAGATATCCATAAAATGGGATGATTAAAAAATTTTGCTGCAAAAACAATTTTTAACATGGTTTATTTGTAATGGATTCAAACCACTAGAAGCACATGTTACTTATCAGAACTATTTGAATTACTAAAGGATAAAGTATAATGAGTTGAGCCAAATCAAATGAAAAATTGGAAGATGAAAATGGTAAAGTATATAAAATTAAATCCATACAAACAAACTGAATTAATTCACATAACCACTGTGAATCCACACCCATTATGATGATGTAGAGATATATGGTCAAAGTTTTTATATTCATCAAACCAATTTCATGATTTAAGCTAATTTTTATATAATTTGTAAATATACTTGTTGTTAATTCCAATGAAGGATTTGATAAAGTCAAAACTTTGATATCTTCAAATGTTATTCACGGTTTTTTACTAAATGAATAAGGGTAATAGTAGTTTCAAATTAAATTCAAAAAATTCCCTAATTCTATCAATGCAATATATTTTATATGAAGGTTTAATAGTTAGATTTAATATTTCTGTGGTTATTTTTTATTATGATTACCATTTTTAGTTAAATAAACTATCTATGAGCCCAAACTACCGTCATCAAAATATAAGGTTGTTCGAAGAAGATTCTCAGTGAGTTAAAGTGGCTGGGATTTCATTTAAAACCCCAATATTTTATTATATATTTCTCTGTAAATAACTTTAATTTCCTTGATAGATTTCTTTACATATCCCACCAAGTTTTAACAAACTATGATATACTATTGAATTATTATTATTTAATGTGATAATTATTTCCTTTCCATTAGATTAGAGGGTATGGATAAAAATAACCAAATTATTAAAATTTATCATTTACATATATATAAAATTAATTCATTGGTTTTCAATTGGATTAAAAATAAAATAAAATTATATAAAGGAAAAGAGATTTTTTTTCAAAAAAAAACTATTTTATGAATATAATATGTTTTTATATTAATAAATTAAATTAATCTCTATTAATGAATAATTTTAATTAGATTATTATATAATAAATTTAATAAAGTATTTTAACATTCATCTAATAGTTTTTAGAAGGGATTGAATAAATTTAAACTTAAATTTATGCTTAAAATACATTGTTCTAAAAAAATTTTTGTTGTGTATTGCACACTTATTTTAAAATAAATTTCTTCAACTTATATATATTTAATCTTTTAAAATATATTTTAAAATTTTAATTAGAATAATTATTATTATTTAATAATTTAAACATAATTTTTAGTCATTATGAATAATAACTGAGTTAAAACATCATTACTAAGGTAAAGGTTTAAAGGGGTTAATAAGGGGTTAATAAGGGGTTAAACTAAATAGATATGGTTTAAAATAACATAAAAACCTGTTAAAAATACTATTTACAAATATATTTTTATTATATATCATAGATTATTCTAAATTTATCCAATTTGGAGCCAATTCCCCCTGATAATGACTTCATTATATTTTATGTTCTTAATAATTACAAGTGTGCAACTCCCCTCACTCTTATAAGGGAACCCCCTGTCGACTATTCTCCATACAAGTTTAGAAAATTATCTCAAACAAACATATAAAAATATCTTATATACTTACCAAGACACTTCATATATGTTCTATTATTCTTAAGAGTCCAAACCAATGGTCTTATGAAGTGATTCATAGGAGGTTTCTCAAAGAACATGTATATGTTCTTACCGATGCTTTTCAAGTTTCATTCTTCTTATACTTGATATAAATTTTATTTATCAAACCTTAAATAATTAATATTGTATCCTAAATATATTTATATGTTATTATCATTATATAACATTCATTTTATACCTCATTTCCATGAAATGGGAAATGAAAGTATCGCTCATGTGCATGTGGTGACTAACACCTCCCCGTGACGATATGATTAAATTTACAACACTATATTTAATGGTTAGTTATTATGATATATTTAATTTTTATATATAATATTTATGAATACTTTAGGAATGTTTAATTATAATATATTAGCTACCTTATTACCTTCTCAACCATTGGAATATTATAATGTCACTTGTGCGTACGTATGCACTACCACCTCCACGAAGTGATGTGATTTATTTTTCAATTATGATCTACATGGATGGTAAAAATAATTTTTTTAATTAATATATATGATATTTGGGATTTAAATATGATATTTAAAGGTGTGTTATAATTTAACCTTCTTTTTTTCCATATACTGAAAAGTGAAAACATCACTCGTGTGTACGTACAACCTACCAACTCTACAAAGTGATTTAAATTATTTTTCAACATGAGTTTATATGAATGTTTAAAAAATTGTATAGAATGAATAAATATTATAAATATTTTATGATTATGATTTTGGATATGATTAAACCATGAAAAAAGGTGCAAGGATCGAGACCATCGAACCGAAACATACATGGAAACATACCAGTTTTCATCTGAATGTTCTTTTTAGCGATGAAATTATCTATAAAAGGATACATGGGAATTATAAAGGATTGATACTTAGTAAGTGATATATTAATTTTTTTTGTAATATATATATTTAATAAATATATATTTATTACACAAGATGTTTGAATACATACAAAGCTGGATGATACTTGAGGTAAGGGATTTTTGTTACAATCTCATTTCTGTTCAGGATTGTTTATGTTAAATTTACGTTGAGAAAAATTATATGATCCTTATTATTTAAACCCCATATATTTATTTATTATGTATTTATTTCTATTTATTTCATGTTTTCCTTTAATTATCCTTGATTTGATATATAAAATTATTAAGAAAATTATTTTAATAAAATTTGACTTTATTTTATCTTTAGTCAATGAATCCATCTCTTCCATGTCCATATTTTATTTAAAATGTTTTCAAGAGTTTTTTTCTCTTATGAAATGATTAATTAAAGTCATTTTTACTCATATTTTACACTATATAAAAGTTTTAATAATATTATTATTTTTATTTTTTAATCGAGGTATTTTTTTCCAAAGGTGTGGATGAAATTGTTTTTTAATGTATACCACGTGAATATATTTTCCAAATGTCATGAATATTGTTTCATTTGAAGATTTATTTACAATTATCCATTATTATTTTCGAATAAAAAAATCCCTAATATTAGATAACTTTTTAGACTTTAGATAAGTGATTTAAAACTTAAAAGTAAATTTTCCCTAAGAAATATTATAGTGATATTTTAAAGGTATTTTCATCTATGGAAACATCCATTAATGTTACTAATAGTTCATTGGGTATATGATACAATGATTACATGTTTATTAATTCTTTGGAAGTTTTATGATTATGATGATGATATATTTTTTAAATTAGTTTCATTTTTCATATATTATTCTATAATGGGAAAATAAATGTTTTTATGATCTTATGGAACATATATGAATGGATTGTATGGTGGATGGGACCATTATAGATCATCAATTAATCGGTTAAATATAGGAAACTCATGAGATGAACATGTTTTGCGTGAACCTAAGTTCATGTTCAAAGCATTACTTATAGACCCGGTTACATGTCCATAAGTTTATGTGTGGACATAAATTCATGTCCAAAACTTTATGCAAGGATATTATTTTGTATAATTAACTTAATTAGTGAACCCATTACTATTTATAGATATTCATACTATTATAAGCATATAATTGTGTTATATTATATGTTAATTATATTCTATCATGCATCTTGATTAATTATTAATGATTATACACTATTTTTACTTTTATCTTTTTTTATTATAAATCTTGATTCCATGACTCCTGATTAAGGATATTTGATTGATGGGGAATGAATTTCTAATATTATGATCTTGTTATCATACACTTATTCTCGCATATGATCATTTATTGACATCTCTTATTATTCCCTTACTGGGAATCTAATCTTACAATTTGTTATGTATTCCTTCCATAGTTTTTGATTAATGGTTCTATAAATGAAATTTAAAAAGGGAAACTAATATGAAGAAATTTCTAGGATAAGTTGAAGACCATTTATGGGATAAGATTTTTGGGTATCTATTATATAAAGAAACTAAACCGTTATAGTTATGGTAATGTATAATTATGTTATGTATTGAATATTTATCTAAAATTAAGTAATATTTATATATGTTATGATCAGGTTTCCTAATTTTAGGTAACATAAGATACAAGTTGTAGACTTTAGAATTTACAAAGATAAAATTCTATGAGCATAAGTTATTTTTATATTATGATGTCTTGGAGTAATGTTCTTATTACAACTAAAGGGAAACAACATAATAATATTCTAAGACATTTAGTGTGTAATTACCATTTAAGTTAGGGATAATTATTTCCCAAACCTTTTTAATTGATAATTGATTATAGTGGAAAACCTATGAATCAAACATCTCATGTGTAGAAGGAGTGGCTATCATCATTGTGGTCAAACCTTGTAAAAAATCACTTGCCTTACTCTCTTTTCCACTTTAATATATGTGAGTGGGAGTGATTTTATTACTTGAGTGGATTTAGACTTTAACAATTCATATGGGTTATCTTAAAGTTAAAGGCAACTTTAGAAAGGAACCAATAATTCACCCCTAGTGGTTCACCCATTTCTGAGTATCACAAATATATTAATAGAAATTATAATAATTTTATACACTTTGTATATATAAATATAATTTTAAAATTATATCTAATATATAATATTTTATCCATGTAAAATATTTTTAATACACCACAAATAAACTACATATCACCTGCGCATTCTAAAATAAGGTCAAATTTTTAAAATAATTAATTTAAAAACTATTTAAAAATAAAAATAAACTAATAATATTTAATTTATATTTCCATTAATTTCCAATAATAATAGAAATAATACCCTCAAATAAATAAATTAAATAAATAATAAATTGACACCACCATGTACCTGGTGGACTCCCACCATCTACCTAATGGAAACCCAATGTGTACTACTACACAAGATATGTCAGTGGGTACCTGATTATCACATACTACCACCTCTAAAAAAATTCCATTTTACTATATCCTTCAATTAAATCCTATAAATTTTCTACTAAACCAACTATATTCAATCACTCATTTTTAAATTCCTAAATAACTAAAAAAGAGTCAATTCATGATCTAAACTTTGAAAAATGAGCCTCTTTTTTCTTTATTAAATTCTAAAAAATTAAATCATAAATTATATTTAAATTCGATTATAGGTCACTACAAACATCCCAATTTTCATCCACCAAAAATCTAAACAAATCTATCATCCAAAAAAAACTCTAACTAACTTAATCACTAATTTTTCATTGAGAATGTAGTATTATCTAGAGGTACTTTCCATGATTTTAATGTATAACTCACAATATTAAAACACACTAATAAATCTATATAATTTAATTACAAAAACAATTCAACAACACACCTACTACCCCCCCACTACAATAACCACCGTTGATTTTCTATTATATGATATAATATTATATTTCAGACTTACCAAAAAAGAATAACTTAATCAAAATATTCCACTGGAATTTAAAATTTATTTTAAGAATTACTGGTTTACTTCCCATTTTAAAATATAAAGATTCAAAAAACCAATAATACTTATAAATACTGTTCAAAAATATTTCCCAAGTTCCTTTAAAAGAAATAGCCACTTTAATAGTGAAAACACATTTCCAAATATTCCCCAACATTAAACACATTAATAAGAAGTAGCTTTATTTAACAGTGAAATACCACAAATAGTTTACTAACAATTTAAATATTAATGTTATAAAATAAAACTATTGGTGTTTAAAAAAATAGGAAGTATAAATAATCAATAAAAATCTAAATATACATGTATGCGGCTCTAATTTTTTAAATTTCCCATAATATGGTATTCAAAAAAAATTGTAATTAATTTATTAGCTTGTCATATTTAATTTAAATCATTCACATATACAATCACAATATATCAAATTCACATGTCCTTTGTGGGAAATATAGATAATTCATGTTCCATTGAAAAATTTTCTCTTAGATAATCCATATAACTCATAAATGAATTTTGAATAATATTTACTCTAGAGAGACAAACTAAAAACTCATTCATTATTATAATACCTATAGAATAACAAACCATCCCTAGAAACTTGGTCACTAACCCGAAATATATTGATCGAGTCTATTTATGATTTACCTATCAAGTATCTACAATGTTATCTCTTTTCTATAAATTCTTATAAATACATAAACACCACTTTGACACAACTTGTAATGACATAGAAAAAATCTACTATCAATAAGAATTAAACCATCACTATGCCCTAGCATACTCTCTAATTTCCAGATGTTTGAGACTAGCATTGAGGGTATCAATTTATTTTGGGTAATAATTTACTCTCTTGAAATAACAAAATTAGTCAATGTTAAATTCTATCTAAAATCCACCAGGACCCATATGTACATCAGATATTTCAAAAAATAACACTTTATTATCAAGTAGAATTTTTTGAATATATATGAAAATATAAATTAATATATATATGTATGTAGTAAAAAATAAAATAAAATGGTCTAGACATACAAAATACATATCATAGACATAAATTAAACCAACAAACAAAAATAAAAACAAGGACTTAGAGATGTTCTAAATGAATCCTCCCACTATTATTGGACTCTTATACTTGAACATGTTAGGGTGACTAAAATTTATAATATGGCACTAATATTTATGACATATACAATCTATCCAAATAGGTATTTGTATAATTATTAGGATATAAAATGATAATAGTTAAGTTGCATGTATACTGAGGTGTATATGCAGGGTGAGGTTACAAAGACTTGGTATTCACTACGAAATATCTTAACATTATAATTTAATATTTCGGTTTATATAAGTTTAAGTGTATTTAATGATTATATATATAATGATCAATCAATTTCAAAAAAGATAGAAAAATCATACTTGAAACTAATAGTAGAATAATTCATAAATCAGTAATAATAATCACAAAATATAACTCCCATCACTAGGAGGGTGCAAACGTACTTATAGTCACACTTTGGAATCAACCATGCTGACTTCGGTCATATCTTAGAATCCAAGGAAAAGAATAAAAAAAGTGGGGAACCTAGTAACCATCCCAAGGGAAAGGAGAAGGTGTATGTTAAATCCTATCACCTTTAATCTTGTCTCATATGGAAATCAGAAATATACAAAGTCAAGAAACAAAGATCTCATACCATATCTCAAAAAATGTTCCTAATTGCCCAAATAATTTCTTAATAAATCAATAATAGTAATATATCCTCTTCCACAAGTTCAATATAACAAGAATTTAAATATAAAAAAATAATAAAATACGAACCATAATATAATCATAACATGACTCAATAATATATGTTTTCATAACATATCCAATGATCTAAGACATGAAAAAAGTACAGGATTGAGGAAATCAATGCCTAATAGTGGAAAGATAAAAAAGGAACAAAAAAATTCATAAGAAATAACTATGGAATTATAATAGAGAAATCTAATTTTTTTCATCCAAATAAATTTTTTTTGTTTTAAAAATTTATTTTAGAAAAAAAAATTAGTGAAAGAAGTTTAATTGGGTTTAATATCACTAAAACATAACCCCATTAATAACCTACAAAGTCTCCCAAGTAATTCTCCCAAGGATGATATGACCATAGTATCATACAATTTGGGTCATGGACAAGATCTTTAACTTTATCTATAATTTATAAAGAAACTCACACAAAAAAGTCTGTATGTGTGTCCCTAATTTAGAAACCCTTCATAAACTAAAAAAAATTGAACCCAAGATAAATATAGTGAAAGTTGTAATCAAGTTGTATCTAGATAGAAGGGAATTTTTACTATGGATTTCTTAGGTTTTGTGGGTTTAGTGTGTGTTTATACTATTAATAAAATTAGTTTTAGAATATAGTAAAATTGATGTTTGAATTTAGTTTCCAAATAAGTGATCTAAACTCATACTATAGAGACCCGAAGCCTGACATATATGGAAATTACATTACTTTTGCGGAATACTTAATACATAACAAAAACAGACACACAAGGACCGTAATAGTTTAGTGTCTTTGGAAACTTGGAACGTAATCTTCTAATCGTGGTGAAAGATCTTCAACATCTCCCATAAAGATCTTCCACTTTTTGTTTCCTTACCTAAAACCTTTCTTTTGATCCTGGGGGAAAATAAAACATAAAAAGGGTGAGCTCAAATGCTCAGTAAGGGTAAGCATGGATAAAATAAAACATACCATATACATTTGAACTTAAAAACATGAACATAATGTTTAAATATCAAAATCTTGAGCAACGACATAAAACATGGAAGTACATAAGGCATAGATCATAATGGAACATAAACCATGATAAAATAGCATGGGAATAAAACATGTAATTGTGGCATCCACTAAGCACATGTAATGATTTCCATAGTAGCCAAGGCATTGCTTCCAAGACCATCTTAGTGGACAAAGTCCCATTCTGAATCGAGTTCACTCCTCGTTTCAGTCCTGTAACACTGAACCGAATTAACTTACCGTTCCAGCCATGTCTATCTCATGAGATATAAAATCTTTACCCAATGAATTGGAGGGATATATAGGTCCCACCCATCTCATAATGAAATCATTCTTACTTGTGCCATAAAATAAACATACATCATGCATAAAAACCCAATAAATAAAATGGGTTTCATAAACATCATACCATCATCACATAATCCATATAAAAGAAATGGATATCATTTCATAATAAGAGAAGTGAGACCATGTAAATCATAGAGACATTATACTTGAAACATACACATATGAAATAATGTCATCTTAGATGAAGATGGTTTTGATAAAACACTTGAAATGAATTCTTGAGGAAAATATCCTTTTTTCTTCAAAATCATTTTCTTTTCACAAAATGTCATCAAATTTTAAAATAAAAGGATTTTGTTGAAAATATTCATGAAATATTTTTGAGTAAGCTTCATGAAAACAAGTCTTTATAAAACCATAAAAATCCATTCACGCCGTATAAGTTAAAAATAACATTCTCCTCGTACTTTTGTCGAAAAAGTCAAAAAAGTACCTCGTCACGTAAATAAGAGAAAGATTCCATAAATACCATGTAGTAAAAGTAAAAAATGGGTAAAAAGGACATTAAACATACATAAAAACACTTTTATAAAATATGGACATGGTTGATAGAAATAACCCCAGTAAATACTTACGAATAAGCAATCTTGGATAAAAATGAGATTTGGAAAATTATCCCTTACCTTAGGTCTGATATGCTTCGTACGTATCCGAACCTCCTTTATAATGATTTAAATAATGTCATTGACTTATTACAGAATCATATTAATTGTTATGATATCATATATGTTTCACTTATGACTTTATATTACCCGTTCTTTTGTAAATTCCAAGTTAAAGCAGTGTTTTGGGTAAAATCATTTTATTTATCGTATGTGTTTCGACTTGTCGTTCTCGATATTATTACTTATATCCTGATTTAAATAATTCCAGAATGTAAAACATGATTTATATATAATATATATTCATCATATACATATATATTATAGATCGATAAAAGGAATGAAATACACCATTCATGGAGACGGTAGGCCGTACATACGCATGAACGCTGTTTTCGTTTTCCCTTTTGAATTGAATGGAATTAAGTAAATGACATACATATATATATATACATAAATACAGTATCATTATTATGTCATATATTTCATTATTATTCATTATATATACTTTATAATCATAATGAATGGTTAACATGGAGAGTGAATCTCATCGCGTCGTGGAGACGGTAGTCCGTACGTACGCACGAGCGATGATATCATTCCCAAGATCGTGGAATTGTATTGGATTGTTCGTATACTATTTAAGAATCAATATCACTTTACAATAATCATATATAGTTATTTATTTGAACCATTATACTCATCCATGTAAGGTGGTGATGGAAAATAGATTACACCACGGCGTGGAGACGGTATTCCGTATGTACGCACGCGTGGTGATTTCATTTTTCGTAGGATGGATAGATGGTTAAATAGGGTAGTTTAATACTTATAATAACATATCAGTATATGAGTGATACTGATGTTATTATTTCATAATTAAACAACCTAAGAAGAAGAAGTGGAAGAAGAAATAAAGTTGAAAGAATCGGTAACGGACATTGCCTCTTCTTTGAAGCGCCTCTTTGAGTCCTCCTCTTAGGGCACTAAAATTGGTCTTTGAAGAACACCAGAACCTATATGATGTTTCTAGGGAAGGGGAGAAGAGAATTTGTCAGGGTTTGGCCGAGCTTGAAGGCTCAAAGTGGTGTGAGGAAGAGAGGGAGGAGGTGCCCTTTTATAAGGGAGGAGAGGGGCACCTTTGGAATTCTTAAAAATATTAATTTATAATAAATCTAACCCCACTTAAAAACCTCCAAAAATGACTCATATTATAATATTAGATGCAATAGGGATGTAATATCATCAACTAATCAAATTTAGATATGTTTGGATCTTATTTTAAACATTATCATTTTGATTTATCCTTATTTAATCTATTTAAGTTTATTTGTGGTAATAAAATTATAAATTTTAAATTTTAACAAATAATTACTTATTTGTTGTGAATTTTCCATAATTGGTTACTTTATAACATTATATACCATATAAATTTAAATTTATAATTTTTAAATATTTTTGAGATTTTTAAACAATTTTATAATATGTTATTTTTATAAAATAACAATAGTGTCAATTTTGACACTATTCTTTTATTTGAATTTAAATAAAATATATACAGAATATATGTTCAAAATAAAAGCTTTAATAGATTTATAAAAGGTCATATGTATCCATAAAATTAGTGGATCACATTAAAAATTTAATATAAAATTTATTTTATTATTTTTAAAACCATTTATTTGGTTTATCTCTTAATAAAATAATTACTGCAACATTTATTTATAATTATTTAATTTATTTATTTGTGGCATAAAAATTAAAAACAAAATCCTATGATGAATATAAATCTATTAAATTTCACAATAATACTTTTACTCGAATTTATCATCTTAAAATCATAATATTTATATTTTTATATTTATTAAATTATGAAGGGGACAACTTTGGCATCATTTAAAATAATATAATATAAGTGTCATAATCACTTTTATAAGGCTCCAAACGGTTATATATTAAGTAATTGGATGATTAAGGTGTATATATACACTAAAAATAAGTTTTTGTCTGGTTTGTGGCCCTTTTAATGGGTATTATTATTTAAATAAAAACTATATTACTGATTTTTCACTTAATAAATAATTTCTGCATCATTAATGTATCACTATTAAGGACAATTATTTAACCCCTAAAAATTCTCAATAAATTATCATGATGTAGATAATTTTATTATATTTATGTAGACTATTCATGTTCGAAGTTTTATGATGTTTATCACTAAATTAAAATTATTATACTTATAAGATTTAAGAGAGTGACATGTTGTCACTTTCTTTGGTTTTAATAATAATTAAATTATTTTCATGGTCAAAATTCCATAAAATGAATCTAATCCGACCCTTAGGTGATATGGGTCTACTTTTATCCATCCAATATAATTTTGGCATTTATTAGGGTAATTTTATAATATTATATTTACCATTAATTACCCGATTTACCTTTAACTATGGTAAATAAAATTTACCGTAGTTACTATTCATAATTCCCAAAAATAAAAAGTAGCTTATTAACATAATTTGGACCCACTGATTCCAAATATGGAATCAATTTTTCCAAATTCAATACACAAAAGTTTCAGAAATTAAATTAAAATTAATCCTGTTGTCGAAAGAAAATGGGTTTTTGTTTAAAACATTTCAAAAGATTGAATTGATTTAACCTATAAATTTAAGGTAAAATCAATGCTAATGACATACATTATATTAAATGGTAAAAATATATTCTATTTATAATTTAAAACCATTCAATATTATAATTTAACCATATAAATTATTGCGATGAAAAAAGTTGTTTTTAATTAAAATATAGCGTGTTTTTACTATTCATCAAAATATGAAAGTTACCAGAATAATATGAAAAATTTATCCAAAGTAAATTATTATTTCTGGATTCCAAATAAGAATTTTATTTTGTCAAATTTAACTTATAAACATGTCAAAAACTAGATTTAAAGTGGGTGCGCCATCAAAAGGCGGCAAAACTTCATTTTTTGAAAAATACTTATTTTACCTGAATATTTTTTTTGTTCTTATACCATGTTCTAGAAAATGTGTAAGATGAATAATAATGTTATAAAATTCAAATTTTAGTTAATAATATTCATAACGTCTAGTTCATAATAATATTATAATAATATATCGTTGTTTAGTAAAACCCGGTATTGCGTACAACACAAGCTATCGAGGAAGGTCGCGATTGCGTGTAATGCAAGCCAAGTCAGGGTTGCGTGTTGTGCAAGAATACTTTGTTGTTTCGTATAACAGAATCCAACCATATTTCATTTATACATTGAAAATATATATATATATATTTACTCAATGTTGCGTAGAATAACCATTATCAAAATTGTGTGTCACACGATCCTAAAATAGTGTTGCATATACTGCAAGCTAATACGGTGTTGCATATAGCGCAAGGTAATCTTGGTGTAGCATACAACACAAGACATTAATGAAATTAAAAGAATATAAAATCTCGGGGTGTTACATTATATCCCCTTTAAAATGAATTTCGCCCTCGAAATTCGTCAGGGTTATAAATGGTTTACTACTCGAAAGTTTCTTTAATAGAAACCCACATCGTAAAAAGGAATACCAAAACCAATCTTTAAAAACAAAAGTATGAAACGTAACGGTTACCCAAATAAACTAATTACTGGGTTTCCACATAAGTGAAAATATGGATATGGAAGAGAAATCTAACCATCATGTTCTGATAAAGAGTGGTAGAGAACATGGCTATGAAAAAGCCATCAATCACAAAGCCATAGATTTGCGATGACCTAAGGTACCATCTGATTCATCGGATATAAGAGCACTAGGACAACATTTTTGGTCTTCAGGATCATTTCTCTAATGCTGAAATTTTTTTGAATAAAAATAAATGCTTACTTTATTTTTGTACAATCTCACCGTTGTTCGTGCCTTGAACAATTTCCACTTCATCTCTTAAAGAAATGAAGTTGAATTTGTTATTCGTGAAGTGTTAGCAGATCATGTGATAGAATGATGGGTCATTCCATCTGTTTCAAACAAAAGGCGAGAAAAAGTTATAAGTCCATATTATGGTCAGATTAATCATATATGGTTCCAAAAATGAACTTATACTTCATATATCATACCGCTTAATAAAATAAAACTAGTTTCTACTAACCAGGGACTTCATGTAGGCCAGTGGTAGGCGATAAAGGCCAGTCGCACTTTGGTTGTGGGTTCGATTCCCATATCCTTGTCCGACGCAATGTTCTGTTTCCCGTCCTGAAGGTTTTCCTTTTTGTAAAACTATATTACTATAACATCCCATCAATAATATCAAAAAAACTTCTATCCTTAAACAATACTAACTTATGTCCAACATAATCCATTCCACTCTTTAGGTTTATCCATAATACTGCAGTCCACTCTCATAATATAGTGAAAACTATTACCAGAAATTTAATACCATCGTTGATCCCCATATATCATAAGATATTTCTTGTTGGTCACATTCCAAACATTCAATGGCCTTAATCATGTATTCTATTTAAAAATGAATACCCATTGAACCTTAGTGAAAACATGAATGTAGTTAAAAGTTAACACTTTCCACATACCAAAATCCTCAAAATTCTATATACTAAAACCATGATATCACTTAGTCCTTATATCAATCATGAGCTAATGAATACTATCAAAAATTTCTTTTTTTTCCTTATCCCGTCATTATGTGCATATCATCTTTTTTCCAAAAATATCTCGATCACTTTCCATGGTTACCGGTACCATAAAATTATTGAAAACTACAATAGACTAATACAAAAATATTCTAATAATCCATAAAAGTACCTCAACAACATTATTCTTGAATACCAATATATAAACACTTCAATCCATCCTCTTCAATGATTGTCCTGGAATAATTCCTTCCTTGATTTAGAAGTAACTTTTTAGGCCAGGGCATTGAGTTGGGTAATGCCCATGTTCTCCACAAATAAGACATTGAACTCCATAATAGTCTATCACTCTATAACCCTTTTCTCCACACAGATAACATATGTCCCTCCATTTGAGGTATTCCTCAAGTTTCTTCTTCCCTTCTTTAGAAATCTCAATCTTCATTTCTTTATGCTCCTCCACATACGAACATGTATAAAAGTCTATCTTACTTTTATTTGATGAATTAGGCATACCACTAAATTTCACCTTGTAAATCATATATCGCGATGACTAATTCGGCATAATCACAATATCTTTCTCTCTAGGCATTACACAATTTTTTTTCTCATAGTCACCAATTTTTCCATTGGATTCAATGTTAACTGAATTCCTTCTGGTTCCCTCCATTAACTAAAACACAAAAAGAATTCTGTGAGAGGCAAAAATCATGCTTGAGAAAACAACATAGTAAAGGGGGAGTACCCTCAATATCTAACATCTTAGGTTAAATTTTAATATCGTTACCATAGTTTTAGGACTATATCCTATACGTATACTTATCCTTAGGGACATCCCTCTACATACCTTAGAAATATCTCTAGAGATCTCACTAACGTTTTCGCATCCTAGTTTCCAAAGGTTGACTAAACCTTTCCTCTAATACCAACTGTAGAGACCCGAAGCCTGACGTACATGGACATTACATTACTTTTGCGGAATATTTAATACATAACAAAAAAAGACACACAAGGACCATAATAGTTTAGTTGCTTTGGAAACTTGGAACGTAATCTTCTAATCGTGGTGAAAGATCTTCAACATCTCCCATAAAGATCTTCCACTTTTTGTTTCCTTACCTAAAACCTTTCTTTTGATCCTGGGGGAAAATAAAACATAAAAAGGGTGAGCTCAAATGCTCAGTAAGGGTAATCATGGATAAACTAAAACATACCATATACATTTGAACTTAAAAACATGAACATAATATTTAAACATCAAAATCTTGAGTAACGACATAAAACATGGAAGTACATAAGGCATAGATCATAATGGAACATAAACCAGGATAAAATAGCATGGGAATAAAACATGTAATTGAGGCATACATTAAGCACATGTAATGATTTCCATAGTAGCCAAGGCATTGCTGCCAAGACCATCTTAGTGGACAAAGTCCCATTCTGAATCCAGTTCACTCCTCGTTTCAGTCCTGTAACACTGAACCGGATTAACTTACCATTCCATCCATGTCTATCTCATGAGATATAAAATCTTTACCCAATTAATTGGAGGGAGATATAGGTCCCACCCATCTCATAATGAAATCATTCTTACTTATGCCACAAAATAAACATACATCATTCATAAAAACCCAATAAATAAAATGGGTTTCATAAACATCATACCATCATCACATAATCCATATAAAAGAAATGGATATCATTTCATAATAAGAGAAGTGATACCATGTAAATCATAGAGACATTATACTTGAAACATACACATATGAAATAATGTCATCTTAGATGAAGATGGTTTTGATAAAACACTTGAAATGAATTCTTGAGGAAAATATGGTTTTTTCTTCAAAATCATTTTATTTTCACAAAATGTCATTCAATTTTAAAAGAAAATGATTTTTTTGAAAATAGTCATGAAATATTTTGGAGTAAGCTTCCTGAAAACAAGGCTTTATAAAACCGTAAAAATTCGTTCACGCCGTATAAGTTAAAAATAACATTCTCCTCATACTTTTGTTGGAAAAATCAAAAAAGTACCTCATAACGTAAATAAGAGAAAGATTCCATACATACCATGTAGTAAAAGTCAAAAAAAGGGTAAAAAGGACTTTATACATAGATGAAAACACATTTATAAAAAATGGACATGATATAAATAGCCTCATTAAATACTTATGAATAAGCAATCTCGGATAAAAATGAGATTTGCAAAATTATCCCTTACCTTAGGTCCGATATGCTTCATACGTATCTGAACCTCCTATATAATGATTTAAATAATTTCATTTACTTATTAAAGAATCATATTCATTGTTATGATATCATATATGTTTCACTTATGACTTTATATTACCCATTCTTTTGTAAATTCCACGTTAAAGCAGCGTTTTGGGTAAAATCATTTTATTTATCGTATGTGTTTCGACTTGTCGTTCTTGATATTATTACTTATATCTTGATTTAAATAATTCCTGAATGTAAAACATGATTTATATATAATATATATTCATCATATACATATATATTATATATCTATAAAAGGAATGAAATACACCATTCCTGGAGACGGTAGGTCGTACGTATGCATGAACGCTGTTTTCATTTTCCCTTTTGAATTAAATGGAATTAAGTAAATGACATACATATATATATATATATATATACATAAATCCAGTATCATTATTATGTCATATATTTCATTATTATTCATTATATATACTTTATAATCATAATGAATGGTTAACATGGAGAGTGAATCTCCTCGCGTCGTGGAGACGGTAGTCCATACGTACGCACGAGCAATGATATCATTCCCAAGATCGTGGAATTGTATTGGAGTTTATGTATACTATTTCAGAATCAATATCACTTTACAATAATCATATATAGTTATTTATTTGAACCATTATACCCATCCATGTAAGGTGGTGATGGAAAATAGATTACACCACGGCGTGGAGATGGTATTCCGTACGTACGCACGCGTGGTGATTTCATTTTATGTAGGATGGATAGATGGTGAAATAGGGTTGTTTTATACTTATAATAACATATCAGTATATTAGTGATAATTATGTTATTACTTCATAATGAAACAACCTAAGAAGAAGAAGTGGAAGAAGAAATAATGTTGAAAGAATCGGTAACGGACATTACCTCTTCTTTGAAGCGCCTCTTTGAGTCCTCCTCTTAGGGCACTAAAATTGGTCTTTGAAGAATACCAGGACCTCTAGGATGTTTCTAGGGAAGGGGAGAAGATATTTTTTCATGGTTTTTCCGATCTTGAAGGTTCAAAGTGGTGTGAGGAAGAGATGGAGGAGGTGCCCTTTTATAAGGGAGGAGAGGGGCACCTTTGGAATTCTTTAAAATATTAATTTATAATAAATCTAACCCCACTTAAAAACCTCCAAAAATGACTCATATTATAATATTAGATGATATAGGGTTGTAATATTATCAACCAATCAAATTTAGACATGTTTGGATCTTATTTTAAACCTTATCATTTTGATTTATCCTTATTTAATCTATTTAAGTTTATTTGTGGTAATAAAATTCTAAATTTTAAATTTTAAAAAATAATTACTTATTTGTTGTTAAAATTCCATAATTGGTTACTTTATAACATTATAGACCATATAAATTTAAATTTATAATTTTTAAATATTTTTGAGATTTTTAAAAAATTTTATAATGTGTTATTTTTATAAAATAACAATAGTGTCAATTTTGACACTATTCATTTATTTGAATTTAAATAAAATATATAGAGAAGATATGTTCGAACTAAAAGCTTTAATAGATTTATAAAAGGTCATATGTATATATAAAATTAGTGGATCACATTAAAAAGTTCATATAATATTTATTTTATTATTTTTAAAACCATTTATTTGGTTTATCTCTTAATAAAATAATTACTGCAACATTTTTTTATAATTATTTAATATATTTATTTTTTTCATAGAAATTAAAAATAAAATTCTATGATGAATATAAATATATTAACTTTCACAATAATACTTTTAATCGAATTTATCATCTTAAAATCATAATATGTAAATTGTTATATTTATTAAATTATGAAGGTGACAACTTTGGCATCATTTAAAATAAAATAATATAAGTGTCATAATCACTTTTATAAGGCTCCAAACGGTTATATATTAGGTAATTGGATGATTAAGGTGTATATATACACTACCAATAAGTTTTGTTCAGGTTTGTGGCCCTTTTAATGGGTATTATTATTTCAATAAAAACTATATTACTGATTTTTCACTTAATAAATAATTTCTGCATCATTAATGTATCACTATTAATGACACTTATTTAATCCCTAAAAATTCTCAATAAATTATCATGATGTATATAATTTTATTATCTTTCTGGAGACTATTCATTTTCTAAGTTTTATGATGTTTATCACTAAATTTAAATTATTATACTTATAAGATTTAAGAGAGTGACATGTTGTCACTTTCTTTGGTTTTAATAATAATTAAATTATTTTCATGGTCAAAAGTCCATAAAATGAATATAATCCTACCATTAGGTGATATGGGTCTTCTTTTATCCATCAAATAGAATTTTGGCATGTGTTAGGGTAATTTAATAATATTATATTTACCCTTAATTACCTGATTTACCTTTAACTATAGTAAATAAAATTTACCGTAGTTACTATTCATAATTCCCAAAAATAAAAAGTAGCTTATTAACATAATTTGGACCCACTGATTCAAAATATGAAATCCATTTTTCCAAATTCAATACAAAAAATTTGTAGCAATTAAAGTAAAATTAATCTCGTTGTCGAAAGAAAATGGGTTTTTGTTTAAAACATTTCAAAAGATTGAATTGATTTAACCAACGAATTCAAGGTAAAATCATTGCTAATGACATAAATTATATTAAATGGTAAAAATATATTCTATTTATACTTTAAAACCATTAAATATTATAATTTAACCATATAAATTATTGTGATGAAAAAAAGTTGTTTTTAATTAAAATATAGCGTGTTTTTACTATTCATCAAAATATGAAAGTTACCAGAATAATATGAAAATTTTATCCAAAGTAAATTTTTATTTCTTGATTCCAAAGAAGAATTTTATTTTGTCAAATTGAACTTATAAACATGTCAAAAACTAGATTTAAAGTGGGTGCGCCATCAAAAGGTGGCAAAACTGCATTTTTTGAAAAATACTTATTTTACCCGAAAAATTTATTTTGTTCTTATACCATGTTCTAGAAAATGTGTAAGATGAATAATAATGTTATAAAATTCAAAATTTAGTAAATACTATTCATAACGGCAATTTCATAATAATATTATAATAATATATCGTTGTTTAGTAAAACCCGGTATTGCGTACAACACACGCTATCGAGGAAGGTCGTGATTGCGTGTAATGCAAGCCAAGTCAGGGTTGCGTATTGTGCAAGAATACTTCGTTGTTTCTTATAATAGAATCCAACCATATTTCATTTATACATTTAATATATATATATATATATATATACTCAATGTTGCGTTGAATAACCATTATCAAAATTGTGTGTAACACGATCCAAGAATAGTGTTGCGTATACTGCAAGCTAATACGGTGTTGTGTATAGCGCAAGGTAATCTTGGTGTAGCATACAACACAAGACATTAATGAAATTAAAATAATATAAAATCTCGGGGTGTTACACATACAATCTCCTCACTTACCTACTAAATCATAATTCAATTTAATTATCCCTATCTCTCTATATAATCAGATAAAACATCAATTGATCAGCCACATCTATAAATTTCAACTTCAATAGAGAAGTGTAATAATCAACACATTCCCATGTCAGTGATCATACATCTCTAATAACACCTGAATAAACCCATTTAAATCTTACATATATGTAGTTAATAAGGTCCTAGTTACGATTTTTTTCAAACCAATGAACAAGGAAAGAATAATTTAAATATAAATATAAATGGGAAACTATTATTTATTAATTAATCAATCACTATCAGGGAAAATAAGCAGAAAAAATTAACAATTTATCAGTAAATTTAATAATAGGGATGGGGAGAATATTAATGGGTCAACCACCTTGGGTCTAGTTTCCCATCACAGGAAATAAATTACAGTATATATAGAAAATAAAATTTTACAACAACCCAATCCACAACACTTCATCTGATCAACGACAACCCCTTCCTCTTATGTAGTGAATGGACTCTTTTATAGAAATAAAAGAATGATATTCGTCCCTTTCATGATTAAATATATCTCATGTGAGTATCATGATCTCCCCCTTTATTCTTATTTGTGTTAAGCATCTATGAAATCCTCCTATATTTCAGTTCCTAACTCCCATTTACTTCGATCGATTCCATGTGCCTCGGTTGATGGCCTGCATTCAAATATAAGGCTATTTTTTCAACATTCATAGCATTAAATTTCATTCTTATGGTCTTATATTTCTTACTCTTTATGGATGATTACTATGTAGTGTCTCAAAATCATTCTTTATTGATATGGTAAAACCCAGTAAATATGGATCTATTTTAGGTAAAAACCAATTTATATTGAGAATATCATAATTTAGTCCTCATGGTTCAAAAATGAGAAAATTGTCATGTTATACGCCCTTAAGGAAGTCTTATCGACTATTTAAAAAATTTTATGGCACTCGTGAAAGTTTTATGGATAGTGTTATGTCTTATGAGAGTTTATAAAGTCTTACAAATGTCATTAAATTCTTACACATACTAGGAAAATTATTATATGAAATTTCTTACAGGACATATGGAGTCTTACAATTCATGGGTAAAATCTAATGTGGGAGAAGCAAAGTCATGAAAAAATGACTAGGAAGAAAAAAATATTCTACCTGAAGTTATATAATATTGGTGAAAGTTATGTGAAATGCATTAAAAGTTTTAAAAATAATTCAATAAGTATTACCAAATGGCCATAAAATTATTAGGAATGTCTTATAAAGTCTTATAAAATGATCATCCCTTTTTTATTTTTAACCTCATACGTACAACCCAAGAAGGTAAAAACTTGGTTTAGGAATTATCTAAATGATACCAGAATTGAATCTAATAATTAAAATCATAATTAAATCCCATTAACATTTTAATTTCAAATTTTAACAAAATGTATGTATTTTCAAGTAATTGTAGAAATTAATAATATAATTAAAAATCAACATTTATTTCATTTTTCGTCTTAATTCCATATCCACATTATTATATAGTTTATACAATTTTTCTAAAATTTAAGGAGAAATGAATAAAAATTCTAAAAAATAATAAAGAAAAAATTGACAATTTATGGCATCATCACTCCCTCGTGTTTAATGAGAAACTTATCAACAAGTTAACATTAGTTCCACTTCCTATCAGTCAAAATTTCTAGTTCTATGATTGTACATAAAATAATGATTAGTGGAATTGAGATTTTTACAATCGGAACCCTCTTAAATCCCACTCCCATAAGCTAACTTTTCCAATTTTACATTTCAGACATGCATGATACGTCCTGCATGATATTAAAATAAATCGTATTACCCCCCTCCATCCATGTTCATAATTCCCTAAATATTTTCATCTCATTTGTAAATTATCACTTATTACATTTGTCCAAGCCTTATTTGTAAAAAACTTATCAAATGAGTGCATCTAAACCTGGAACTTAACCATCTAAAGAAATAATATAACCCTCAAGTTCATAGGGTATTGGGGGTGTTTAGGGCTGGTTTGGAGCCTAGAACCCATGTTTTGGGGTGAAATAATCCTAGCACATGTTTAGTTTAAACTATGAGGGGAAAGCCACATAGTTAGATAAAATCGTGCAAGGTTAGATAGTCTGGAGCTATAGATCATACTATTAGAGAAAACCATGTGATTTGGAGAGTAAAAACATGCATCTAAGTCTAAAATTTTGACAATGGAGTTTTTCACAATTTGGGCACAGTTAGTCAAATTGTGCTGAAAAATCGTGTGATCTGCCCTTCCATGTAGCTAAGTGTGTACTGTTAGAACATGGTTTGGCCCAATCATGCGGGAAAACCATGTGACCCTATAATTTAAGGTGAAATCACCAAAATATACCTAATTAAAATCTATTTCTAACATTATTTCCCTATTTCTCTCCTACACAAAAGCCTTAATATTTTGAGAGCCCTCTTGATGCCAAAAGTAAGAATTATAGTATCTTCTCTATCTGATCTCTGATTCAAGTGCTACTAATATTTTTTGATCTACATCAATGAGTTCCCAATTCCATTTAAGCCCTTATTTATTCTTATTAGTATCGATTATGCTATTTAGGTGTAATCATATATTCACTATTAATAGGTTCTTCATTTGTTATTCAATTTTCCCCAAATCTGATTCAAATCAGAAGTTGATACTGTATGAGCTATTCTCTACAAAACTACTATAGGTGTTTTTATGTCTTTAATTTATAGTTTAGGTATTAATATATTTTTTTTATGTTGTATGACCAATTCTTGGAGTGTCACCCCTGAAATGAGTTTTAATACTTTAATTGAATTGTTTATCATGGACTATGTATTTAAAGTGGTCATTGATGCATGGTAATAGGTTTAATAATTTGATATTGTTACCACCCATTTGGGTGTGTTGTTTATTTAAATGGTCCATTTTGATTTCATAATAAAATAGACCCCCTTTTTAGGTGTTCCCTTATACCTTTTCATGGGATGTTGATATTCAATTATTAAATGATAATTTGAATAGTGAATTGATATGTAATATGAATTGTGATTTCATTTTTAATTGAATTGATTAATGTTATGGGAGTAAATGATAATGACCCTTAGAACTTTCCTAGTAATGGAATGTCTAAGTATGTGATTCTTTTTTAATGAAATTACCATATGTGTAGACAAGAGGCAAGCCTTCTGAGTTTTACCAATGCCTTAAGTCACCTTCTGAGGTTATTTGTAAATGAGATGTTCTTGGTTTTGACCTTGAATTGAATAAATGAAATGTATTGAAATGGCTAAATGATTATATGCCTTGGGTGACACATGGATTCAATGAATAATTCCATGGATGGAATCAATTGGCTTGAACCTTGCTTATATCCTAGTGACACTTGGACTCCTGATATGGACTTCCAAGGATGGATGCAATGGGGCTGACTATTATATGACAAGTGACACTTAAATTATTTATGGATTTCCAAGTACAAAATCAAGGGAATTTGATCGTGTATTACATGGGTGATACTTAGGCTCCGTTAGTGTACCACCATATATGGACTCAAGTGTCAAAGATGTTATACCACACCTAGAGCAATACATGAGTTATTGAAAGATATCAATGGATATTCTTATAGGGTTTCAGTTTATATTATACCTAGAGAAATACAAGATTGCAGATTTGGAATGCCAAGAATGGGCTAAGGTTATAAATTTATTAGTGAATGAAATGATATGTAGGATGCGTCTACTAAGAAAAAAACAATCTTGGATTTGGTCTTGATTTAGAATAAATGGATGGCCAGTTTAGGTATCCTTATTTACATATTTAAATGGGGATGTTGGGCTACATTCTAGGTCCCAAGGCTTTGATTAAATGAACTAAATAATTAAAATATCATATTTATAAATTATACAGACCTGACTATTAATTCAGAGACTCACATCTTAAATGAAATTGATTAAATGGACTTTATTATAAATGAGAACCTAGACTTTATAGGATGTTTACTGTCAGTAATTCCTCTTCATATTTTATTACTGCCTAAACACTATTGTTATATATATTCATTGATTGGATGGAACTATAAATTGGGTGGTTTCCTAATAGTATTATATCTCACACCTTCTTTGGGCCACCTTTGGGTACCCTAACATACAATATTATTACAGGTATTGTTAAGGGAAAGTTTCCTACTATAGGTTCTTGATTGTTTCTATGGATCTGGAGATAATGGTATCGATAAGAGGATCCTGATGCAAGATGGGATAATTTGGTATATTTTGTACTTTTATTCCAAGTATTGTAAACCTACTATATATACATGTTTTTCCTACTTTATTAGACACATATGACATGTATTATCATTATCACTGTATATGATCTTCCCTTTGATATTGTTACCTATTCCTATCATGTATCTATTGTATGTATGATTTATTGTTACCTATACTTGTATATTATTGATATTTAGTTTTTCTACACTCTGATGATGAGGTAATTGTCACCCCACAAACTAACTTAGGCCCACACTTCTAGTCAATAACCTCTATCATTTGGGGATATGTGATTGAGAATATTTGGCTAATCGGGTTCGGGGTACCTTTCAGTGGCATCTGGGTCTGGGAGGTTACAAAGTGGTATCAGAGCATTATTTTCTAGTTTTACTTACTATTTTGAGACAATAGAAATGTATGGGAAGTAAATTGTGTTTGGTAATGATTTGTGCATGTGTGTATCTAACACACATACAATACAAATCCAAATTCCCTTGAATTAAATTATTGATTTCTATATTTTGACTATTGAATTTGACTTTACTCCACCATTGCGTGATGCACTTGATTTTTGATGTTATTATTGAAATTATTATGGGTTATATTATGTTTCAATCTATTGAGATGTGGGTATTCCATCTCATGCATCATTTTAGGAACTTTACCAAAATCACATATCATACATTATGCTATTCTATTTAGGATGTATTACTTATTGCATGTTCTTGTGATAGGTTTCATGATATAAATACAGGTTGTAGTAATAGATATTCTAGAATGTGTTATGGTGTGAATTAGATGGATGTCATTCTTCGATTCTTGGGGAGTATGAGCCCTCATGGATCAAAATTTGGAAAAAACTTTGGTTCAACCTATTTAAATTAAATGATATGTAAATGTGAAATAAGTATGAATTCAAATGATAATTAATATATAAATTCTTGTGAAAATTAAAGAGAAATTGAAATATTTTATAGCAAATACCATAACCTATACCTGACCTTAGTAGTGGGATGTAAGTAGAATCACTTACTTTTATACGATTTGTATGATGCCTAGACCTGAATCATAGAGAAGACAGAGGGGAGTGTTCTTATATAGGAAGGATTGTACCTATCCTATTGAAATATCTCTACTTTAGATCTATGAACTATGATAATGATCTTGAATTGAGGCATACACTTGGAATTTTAGAGTTATGCCACTGCGATGTCCTCTAGTCGTACGCCAGGAGGGTGGGGTCGACCACACTCTGAAGGTGGTGGGATAAGGACTACCAGTAGATCCTCCAGTAGTGCCAACTGTAGAACAAATAGTTTTACTAAACATAGGTCTAGAAGCATAGTTATATGAAAGCTTTATTTGATTCATGGAGACTATTCAGGGATCACTGCATCCTAACCCAATTATGGTAGATTTTATTCGTGAGTTCCAAAAGTAGCATCCACCGATGTTTTTGAGGGATGGTAGACCATAGGCTACCGAGTCATGTCTAGATGATATGTTATCAAACTTTGAGCATCTAAATATGCTTACAGATATAAGGGTAAATATTTCTATGTATATTCTATGTGATTCCACCAAGAGATGGTGGGATGTCATTACTAAGAAAGAACATCATCGGGAGATAGCTTGGGGGGATTTTCATATGGACTTCTATGAATACTTCTATCCAGAGATGTTGAGAACCCATATAACTTGGGGGTTTATGCACCTTGATTAGGGAATGCAATCAGTTATGGATTACTCAGCTTGTTTCATAGATCTATAATGATTCAAACCTATTTTGATGGGTGATGAGCTATCTAAATCCAAGATATTCAAGGATGGTCTCAGGTACAACATTGAATCATGAGTGAATTTCTTTCGGATGAATACCATTTCAGGAATATTGAATCAGGTGCTTATCACACAGCGTAATGTGAGAGAGGCTGGGGTGAGATCTAGGGCGGTTTAGTGTATAGATCTGGTACTACATCAACTAGTAGTAGGAAGCCACGTCTATAGCTTCCAATTAGTTAAATTAGTATCCAAAGAACACACTCAGGTAGCCAGGTGGGGTGATACCAGTGCGGTAGACCAGCACATATGAGGCCACAATATACAAGGGTTTCAAATGAGTGTTAATACTGTAGAAATATGGGCCATCTATAGTTATTATAAATACTTTTTCCTCTGAAAACTAAAGATTGAGTGTGTGTTCCAACTCCACATTCAAGATTAGGGTTAGTAGCTTCTCATCAGGTTGGGAGCTCAAGTCCAACCAGCCAATCAGGCTGAGGTGGTGGTCGTGGCCATGGTAGTTTGATCCCAATTTTATAGTTATAGTATAGTGGATCTACTCAGGGTATCCCGATAGTATCATAGGGCCATAGTTCAGGCTAGAGATACATAGTGCAACTGACCCCTGGGAAGCCGGATCCCAGACCTTCTAATGTCAGAAGTACTATTCTATTATCCTAGACCTCATCTTCTACACTTTTTGGTATAGGGGATTCTCATATCTTTATATATGTGACTGTTGTGGAGATCATTAGGCTCAGTTTTCATTTATTTGATGGTGTTATAATGCTTAATACTCCATTGGGGATTAGAACATAAGGTTTACATCATTGTAGGGAATTCCCCCTTAAGATTTGTGGGTTTCACTTCATAAGGGTCCCCTTTTTCCATGAGATGTTAGTTTTTGAAATCATTATCGAGATGGACTGGTAGGTTCCCTTTCGTGATTTTGTTAATTTCCATCACTAAAGGGTGATCTTAACATCACCAAAGGGTGAAAATTTTATTCACAAGGTCGAATGGTATGTCCAAGAATGCCAAGCTAGACCCAAGTATTGTGGGATGGGAGGGATGATAGCCCATATCATGAGTTTTTATCTAGATGATCAGGGAACATGTCAAGTTGATTTCCCGCCAGTGGTTTATCATTTTAGTGATGTTTTACTAGATGACTTTTTAAAATTACCTCTAGTTAGAGAGGTATAGTTCTCTATCGAGCTAGTTTTAAGAGTTGTACCGGTATCCATTCATCCTCACATGATGGCTATTAATGAGATGAAGAGGTAGCTAGACGATTTATAGGAAAATGTTTTTATCCAACCCAATACTTCTCTATGGGGTTTACCAATATTTTTTGTGAAAAATTAATACATAACTCTCATGATATGTATAGATTTCTGCAAATTGAATCAGATAATGGTTAAGAACCGGTATCCTCTGTCGTGGATGGATGATCTCTTCAACCATCTCTAAGAAGCTCAAGTTTACTCAAATATTTATTTTAGATCCAGTTGTCATTAGGTGCATGTTAGACCATCAAAAATACCTCACACAACCTTTCGTAGAAGTTATAGTATGTATGAGTATTTGGTTATGCCATTAGGTCTCACAAATGCGCCTACGGTCTTCTTGGCACAAATGAACCAAGGCTTCCATCCTAATCTTGATTAGTTTGTGGTGTTTTCATGGATGATATCTTGGTGTATTCTCAAAATCGACACGACCAAGAATAAAATCTTGATATCACTTTGAATACACTAAGATATCATCTGTTATATGCTAAGATCACAAAGTTCCACTTCTAGATGGATCAAATTCACTTCCTAGGTCACATTATTTTAGAGATGGGAGTATCAATTGATCTATTGAAGGTGAGAGATATAGCTTCAAAGGTGTATCTCAATCACTTATTTAAAGCACAATGTTTCTTACGACTAGTTGGATATTGAAAGTGTTTTATACTGGACTTCTCACACTTATCAGCACTACAGACAAGATTGATAAATAAGGGTGAGAAGTTTTTATGGTTAGATTCTTTTGTGATAACCTTTTAAGAGTTAAACCTAAGTTTGAAATTAGATATGATAATAATTTTTCTAGACCCAGGCATGAGTTACACTATTTAATTTGATACATCATGTATCGGGATAGGTGTAATTTTTATGTAGGGGGATAGATTCATGTCATATGGATCTCAATAGTTGATTCCACACGAGAGGAAATACCTGAAAAAAAATCTTGAGTTTGCTAGAGTCTTTCATGAATTGTGTTTTTGGAGACATTACTTACTTGGAGATCATTTTGTGTTGTATACAGACCACAAAATACTCAAGTAAATATTTACATAATTTGATCTGAATATGAGATAGTGAAGGTGGGTTGAATGCCTACAATCTTTTGAATTTGGGATCTCCTATATATCTAATAAGGTAAATGTAGTGGATGATGAAATGAGCATGAGGACTTTGATACAGGCAGTTCATAAGTCTAATAGTGAGTGGAAGATTATAGATTTATTCTCTGAGATGCACTAGTAGGTGCAAGATAGTAAAGGGAAGACTTTTCTTTCATCCTTTATTGTTACCACTACCCTTCTTGATAGAGTAAGGATGAGTCAACTATTAGATTTCAAGGGCCTAGTCCTATGAGAGAGTGTGGTAGGTGAGGACCCTCCTTCTAGTGGGACCATAATAGAGGATGAAATTATATAATTACATCTTCACATAAAGGTTTCAAAATACATGCCTGAGGAGATTATGTGATATTTTAATCATTCAGCTTGGGTAGTGCACCCTGACATCCCCAAGATTTATCTGGATTTACATTTCTAGTACTGGTGGTAAGGTATAAAAAGAGATGTAACTAGTTTTATCATGAAATGTTCCACATGTTAGTAGGTGAAGGCAGAACACCAGTGACCAGATGGAATTTTACAGTATGTGACCATTCCAGATTGAAAATTGAATGATGTCATGATGGACTTCATCACAAGTTTACCAAGGTCACCTCGAGGTAATGATGTCATATGGGTTAATATTGATAGGATAACAAGGTTGCACATATCATACCGATCAAGGAAACCTTCAGTGTGGGTGATATTGGAATGTTGTATATCTGTGAGATAGTACGACTTCATGTGGTCTTGTATCCTATCATTTTAGATATGGATGTATGATTTTTTTTTCTAAATTCTAGAAAGAAAAATAGAGGGAGTTAGGTACACTGGTACGGCTAAGCACAATATTCCACCCTCGGACTGATGGCCAGTTATAGCACATGATTTAGGTGCTTGAGGACATGTAGTGCGCATGCATCCATGATTTTAGGGGATTTGGGAGAGGCATATACCCCTAGTTGAATTCACGTACCAAAATAGCTTCCAGGATACTATTCAGATTGTGCCTTATGAGGAATTGTATAGTAGGACATACCAATTACCCTTGTGTTGGTTAGAGGTATGAGAGGCATTTATTCTTGGAACTCATATTATTTAGGAGATAGAGGAGTATGTGTGGTTGATTCAAAAGCAGGTGGATACTACGTAGTCTCATCAGAAATCATACGCCAATCATCGTAGATGACATCTAGAGTTCCAGACCAAGGATCAGGTTTTCTTACATCTCTCACTGAGGCTAGTACATTGGAGGATCATGAGACATGGTAAGATTTCAATTTGATATATCGGGTCATTTGAAATTATAGAGAGTTGGGTTAATAGCCTATCAGTTGTAGTTGCCTCAAAGACATCGATCCTTCCATAAAATCTTCCATGTATATCTGGTGCACTATTATTATTCAAACTCTTCTCATGCCTTTCATCCTTAGGAGGTTGAGTTAAAGTAGATGTGTACTTTGAGGATCATCATATATGTATTGTATATCTTATCATGAAGGTTCTCTGGGGATAGTTAGTTCCTATTGTATGGGGGTCATGGAATCATGACTGATTATAGGATGACACCTAAGAGTGGGAGGCTGATGAACAGTCACAGTGACTAGAGTTATTCTTAGAACATGCTTCAACACCCTTGAAAGGGAAATTTAGGGATGAATTTCTTTAAGGGGGTATTTTTTAAGAAATCGTATTTTCGTTGAGGGAAGGATCCTTTTCTTTCTATAAATTATTAGTCTAAAATAATAAATACATCCTAAGTTGAATTCCCTTTGAGTTCATGAAGGTATTGGGGGTGTCCAGGGCTAGTTCAGAGACTGAAAACCAAGTTTTGGGGTGAAATAAGCCTATCACATGGTCAGTTCAAACCATGTGGGATTGGAAACATGATTAGATAAAACTATTTAGGGATAAAAAATGGGTAGATATAGGCCACTATTTTAGATAAAATGTTTTGATTTAGGGTTCATGGTCATACGGCCATGTTGGTAATTTTGAAAGTGTAGTTTTGTACTGTTTTCTCATGGTTAGTAAAATTGTGAAAAAAAATCATCTTATGTGACCTTAACTACTTCTAAGTGTTCATGGTTGGTGCATTGTTTGGCCAAAATGTATGTTCAAACCATGAGAACCTTTAATTTTGGGTGAAATTACCAAAATACATATTAGTAAAATCTATTTCTAACTATATTCCCTTATTTCTCTTTTGCGCAATAGCATTGAGTTTTTGAGATCCCAATTGATTCCTAAAGTATGAATTGAGGTATCTTCTCCATCAAATCTCTGATTAAAGTGTTAATCATCTCATTGGATCCACATTTGTGAGTTCCCAATTCCTTTTTAAGTATTATTCATTCTTATTGGTATCAGTTTCACTATTTAGGTGCAAGCTAATATTCCCTATTAATAGGTTCTTCATTCGTTCTTTCATTTTATCCTAATCTGAGTCAAATTAGGAGCTGATACTGGATGCACTATCCTCTATGAACCTATGTTAGGTGGTATCACACCTTTCATTAAAACTAAATGTGTTTATACATTGTCGTTATGGAGTGAACCCAATTCTCAGAGTGTGTCCCTTGAAATGAGTTTTAATCCTTGAATTGATTTGTTTAGAATGTCTTATGTATTTAAAGAGGCCACAAATGAATAGTTATTATTTGAATACCTTAATATTAAAATGACCCTTTGGGTGTGTTATTTATTTAAATGGGCCATTTTTATGGCATGTGAAATTGGAACCATTTTTTGGGTGTTCCCTTTTAAAGTTTTCATGGGATGTTAGTATTACATTATCAAATGATGATTTGAATTCAATATTCTTATGTAATTTGAATTGGGATATTATTTGAAATTGAATTTATTAACGATAAGGTAGTAAAAACCATAAACTGTGGACCTTGACTTGTAATGGCTTGTTTAATAATGTGATTCTTGTTTAATGAAATTCCCATGTGAGTAGACAATAGTCAAGCCTTTTGAGTTTGTACAATGCCTTGAGTCACCTTCTTAGGTGAGTTTCAAATGAAATTTTCTTATTTTTTACATTTACCAATTAAAATGAAATGTATTTAATTGGATAAATACTTATATTCCTTGGGTGACACATGGATTCAATGAATAATTCCATGGATGGACTAAATTGGCTTGCACCTTCTTTATGTTGGAGTGACACTTGGACTCCTGATAGGAACTTCCAAGAACTCAAAGGTGATGAATATTATATTTCGAGTGACACTGAAATTTATTTTTTATTGCTAAGTACTGACTCAAGGTCGTTTTATCATGTATGTCATGGTTGATACTTGGGTTCCCTTAGTGTAACACCAAGTATGGAATCGATTTTCAGAGATATTATACCACACCAAGAGTGATACATGGGTTCTTAGAAGATCGTCATGGATGCGATTATAGGGATTTAGTTTATATTATACCTAGATAAATATCTAGATTACATATTAGGAATACGAAGTATGGGATCAAGTTCTGAATTTATTAGTGAATAAAATGATGTGCATGACGTGTCTGCTATGCCAAAGCACAAGCTTGGATTCGGTCTTGCTTCACACTTTATGGATGGACAGTTTAGGTATCCTTTTATTACATATTTAAATGGGTGATGCGGGGATACATTCTAGGTCTCAAGACTTTGATTAAATAAACTAAATAATTAAAATATCATGTTTATAAATGATATAGGACTGACTGTTAATTCAGATACTTACTTCTTAAATTAAATTAATTAAATAGACTTTATTATAACTGAGAACCTATACTTTTTAGGAATCTTACCTTCAGTAATTCCTTTGAAAATTGTGTTAACAACTACATGATATTGTTATTTATATATTCACTAACTAGATGTAATTAAACCTTAGGTGGTTTCCTAGTGGGATTATATCTCACACCTTGTTTGAGCCACCTTTGGGTGCACAAACATACTATATGATTGCAGGTATGGACAAGGGAAAGTGACCTACTACTGGTTCTTGATAATTTCTTTAGATAACGAGAGAATGAGACCGAGCTAGGGCTCTCAATGGTAGCTAAGATAATTTTAGCATTTTGTACTTTTATTACATGTGTTGTACATCTGCTATGTATACAGGTGTTGGATGTTTTATTAGAGATATATGAAATGTATTATCATCATAAATTTATATGACCTTCCCTTTTATATTTTTATTTATTCCTTTCATATATCTATTATCTTTATGATTTACTAATTTTTCTACATTTTTGTTATTCATATTCCATTTTTCTACACTTTGGTGATGAGGGCATAGTCTCCCCACATACACACCTAATCTCTCACTACTAGTCAGCAGCCTCTAGAATTTGGGGAGATGTGCTTGAGGGAATGTTTCCAACAGATCTTGGGGCACCTTTTAGTCTAATTCAGGTCTATGATGTTATAGGTGGGACCGTTATAGCTCTCCAATTCATAGGGTAAAGATAAAAAACCCATGAGATAACTATGTTATGCATGAATCAAATCTCATGATTACAAAATTATCCATGGACCTAGTATCATGTCTAAAAGTTTATGTGTGGGCCTGGTTTCATGTCCATAACTTTATTCAAGGAGCTTATTTTTTGTACTTAAATTAATTAGTGAACCTATTACAATTTATATATGTTCATACTATTATAATCTTATACTTATTCCATATTCCTATGTTAATGACTTCCTCTCATGCATCATGATTGACTATTTATGATTCTCCACTCTTATTATCTTTGCCTTATTATAACACATCCCGATGTCATGACTCATGATTAAGGATATTTGATTGATTGGGTATGACTTTCTAATATCATGATCATGTTATCATACCCTTATGCTCACATATGATCATTGATTGATATCTATTATGTTTTTCCTTACTGGGAATCTGATATCACTCTTTCTTATGTACTCCTCCCCTAGGTTTTGATAGAAGGTTCTATGAATGATATTTCTGGAAGAGTAATAATATGAAGAACGCTGTGGGTGATGTTGAAGATCCTTTATGAAATAGGATTTTTGTATATCTAGTATATAAATATATTACACATTTATGGTTAAGGGCATGTATAATTATGTTATGTGTTGAATATTCATTTAAAATAAAGCAATATTTATGTATGTTATTCTTGGGGTACCTAATTTTAGGTAACCATAGTTATAATTTAAAGACATCGGAATTTACAAAGATAGAAGTATATGATTTGAAGTTATTTTTATATTGATATTTCTTAGTGTAATGTTCTTATTAAAACTAGTGGGAACTAGAATAATAATATTCAGCGACATTTAGTGTGGTATTTATATTTGGGTTATGCATAATTTCAACCCAGAAAATTGTAATTGATAATTGACTATAGTGGAAAAAATGTGAGTCAAACATCTCGAGTGTAGAAAGGAGTGGGTATCATCATTGGGGTTGAACCTTGTAAAAATTCACAAGCCTTACTCTCTTGTTAACTTTACTATATAGGATGTGAGAGTGAGTTTATTAATTGAGTGGATCAAAACCTTAATAAGTCATAGATGATAACTGAAATTTAAAGGAATCTTTAAAAGGGAACCAATGATCCATCCCCCCTCGTAGTTCACCCATTTCTGAGTATCGCAATTATATTAATAGAAATTATAATAATTTTGTAATCTTTGTATATAGAAATATAATTCTAAAATTATCAATAATATATAATATTTTATACATGTTTAATATTTATTATACACCAAAAATAAATTACATATCACCCATACATTCTAAAATAATATCATATTTTAAAAAATAATTAATTTAAAACTTATTTATACAAAAATATAAACGAATGATATTTAATTTAGATTTTAATTTATTTGCAACAATAATAAAAACAATACCCAAAAAAATAAATAAAAATAAAAAACTCAATTGACACCACCATTTACCTGGTGGACTCCCCCCATCTACTCGATGGAAATCCAATGGGTACGACATCACATGATATATCAGTGATACCATATTATCACCTATTAACACCTATAAATATTCCATTTTAATATATCCAAGAATTAAAAACCCAATATTTTCGACCCAACCTACCATATTCATTCACACATTTTAAATTTTCTAAATAACTAAAAATAAGTCAATTATTGATCTAAACTCTGAAAAAACAAGCCTTGATTTTATTCATTAAATTATAAAATTTTAAATAAAAAATTATATTTGATTCAAGTAATGGGTCATGAAAAACTCACCATTTTTAATCCAAAAAATTCTAAATGAATCACTCATCCAAAAAAACTCTATTTAATATAATCAATAATTTAACATAAATAATGAAATCTTATCTAAAGGTAATTTTCATGATTCTAATGTGTAATTATCAATATTAAAACACACTAATAAATCTATATAATAGGATTAATAAAAAAATTCAACCACACACCTATAGCGCCATGCCATAAGAACCAACAATGAATTTATGTTATATGGTCTACTATTAGATTTCTTACTTTCCAAAAATAAATGACTTAATCAAAATATTTCACTTGAATTCATTATTTATTTCAATAAATATAGGTTAAATTTTAATTTTAAAATAACAAGTTTCAAAAAACCAATAATCCTTATAAATACTATTAAAAAATATTTCCCAAGTTTCTTTAAAATAAATGGACAACTTAATAGTGAAAACATTACAAAATCTCCTCCCACATTAAAAACATTAATAAGAAGTTGTTTTATTTAACAATTAAATGCCACAAATATCTTACCAATAGTTTAAATATTAAAGTTATAAAATAAAACTATCAGTGTATAATAAATTATGAAGTATAAATAAACAATAAAAAGATAAACATACATGTAAGGGATTTAATTTATTATATTTCCCATAATGAGGTATTAAAAAACACTAATTACTTTATTAACTGCCTATAATTAATTTAAATCATTCACATATACAATGAAAATATAAAAAATTCACATGCCCTTTGTGGGACTATACAGATAATACATGGACCACTGAAAAACTAGCGCCTGGATAATCCATATAACTCAAAATACATTTTAACTAATATTTACTCTATAGAAACAAACTAAAAACTCATTCAATCTTATAATACCAATATAACTACTAGTCATCCCCGGTAACTTGATATTTAACCATAAATATGTTGATTGAGTCTATTTATGGTTTACTTATCAAGTCTCTAAAATGTTTTATCTTTTCTATTAAATCTTATAAATATATAAACATCACTTTTATACCACTTGTAATGACATAGACTAAATATACCATCAATACAAACTAAATCATCCCTAATCCCAATCATGCACCTTAATTCCTAGAGGTTGGAGACTAGAGTTTTGGGTATCAATTTATTTTGGGGAATGATTTAGTCTCTTGAAATAACAAAATGAGATAATGTTAGATTCTATCTAAAATCTTCCAAGTCTAATACATACATCAGATATTTCAAAAAAAATTACAATTTCTCATCAGGGGTATTTTTTGTAACTATATTAAAATTAAAATTACTCTATATATTTATGTAGTAAAAATATAATCAAATAGTCTATACATACACAATACATATCATAGGAATAAATTAAACTAAAAAACTAAAAAAACAAGTAGGACTTTGAGATGTTCCAAATGAATCCTCCCACTAATATTGGACTCATATGCTTGAACATCTCATAGAGGATAAACTTTATAATATGAAACCAACATTCATCAAATATGTTTTCTATACAAATAGATATCCATATAATTATTAGGATCTAAAATTATAAAATTTAATTTTCATGTAATAGTCTGGTGTATATAAGTTAATGTCTCAATAATAATTATATATATATAATAAATCAATTTCAAAAACAACATAAAATTCATACTAGAAACTAATTGTAGAATAATTAATAAATAAATAATAATAATAAAATATTACACCCATCTCCCGGAGGAAGAAAACCTAGTTCAAGTCATACTTGGGAATCAATCATGCCTACTTCGATCATAGCTTAGAATCTGAGGAAAAGAACAAAAAAATTGGGGTCGCATATTACCCATCCCATGGGAAAGGATAAATTGTATATAAATTCATGTCACCTTTAATATTGTATCATATGAAAATTGAAAATATACAAAGTCAACGAACCAAGAGTTCATCCTATATCTCAAAAAAAATCATTATTGGCCCGAATAATTTCTTAATAAAACAATAATATTAATATATCCCCTTCCACAAGTTCAATAAAAAATATAGTAAATATACACAATAATACAGTACTGAAGATAATACTAGCCTAACATGATTCAATAATATTTGTTTTCACAACATATCCAATGATCTGAGACATAAAAAAATTATAGCATGGATAAAATCAAAGCATAATATTGGAAAGAGAAAAAAGGAACAAAACAGGTCATAAGAAATAACTAAGGCATTTTACTAGACAAATGTAAATTTTTCATCCAAATAAATTTTCATGTTTTAAAAATTGATTTTTCAAAAAAAATATTAATGAAATAATTTAAATTAAGTTTAATGTCACTCAAACATAAACACATAAATAACCTTCAATGTTTCCCTATTAATTATCCTGGTCATGATACAACCACAGTATCACACACTTTCTATCCTTACCAAGGTATTTAACATGATCTCTAATTTCTATGGAAACTCACACATGAAAGTGTGTGTGTGTCCCTAACTTAGAAACTATAATGAACCTTAGAAAAAAATTAAACCCAATTTAAATATAGTGAAAGTGGGACTCAAGTTATCACCAGAGAGGAGGGAAATTTTATTGTGAATTTCTTGGGTTGTATGGGTTTGGTGTGTGTTAAAAAAAGTAATAAAAGTTGTTTTATAGATACAATAAAATTGATGTTTGAACTTAGTTTAAAAATTAGTGATCTAAACATAGATGATACCTTCACTTAGAAACTAAATCATAATTAAATTTAATTCTCCTTCTCTCTCTCTAATTATATGAAACCTCTATTGATCATCCGCCTCTAGAAATTTCAACTTGAATATAGAAGTATAATAATAAATGAATTCCCTATTATTTCCATGCCCAATGTTCATATATATCTAGTCACACCTAAATAATCCAATTTAAATCTATAATATATATATTGAAGAAGGTCTCAGTTGCTAGTTTTTACAAACCAATGAAGAAGGGAAGAATAATATAAATATAAAGATCAATGGTCACCTTTTATTTGTTAATAAATCAATCACTACTAGGGAAATTAAGTAGAATAAAACTAACAATTAATCTATAAATTTATTAATAGGTATAGGGAGAATATTTATGGATCGACCACTTAGGGTTTAATTTTCCATAAATGTGAATAAATTATAATATATAAATAAAATAAAAAACTACAAATACTCAAGACACAACACATGATCTGATCAGTAACAACCCCTTCCTCTTATTTAGTGAATGGACTCCTTAATATGAATAAAATAATGATATGTTTACCTTTAATGTTTTAATATCTCATGTTTTAGTATCATGATATCCCCCTTCTTTATTATTCGATTCAAGTATCTCTGAAATCCCTATATGTTCCAGTGCCTAACTCTAATTTACTTTGATAACTTCGATGTGTCTCTATTGATGGATTTAATTTCACTAGATGGTTATTCTTGAACATTAATTGCCTAAAATTTCATTCCCATTGTCTTATATTTATTACTCTTGATGAATTATTACTATGTGTAGGCTCAAAATAAGTCTTTATTTATTTGGGAAAGCTAGGTAAATATGGATATATTTTAGGTAATAACCAATTTATATTGGGAATATAAAATTATAGTCCTTGTGGTTCAAAAATTGTAAAATTATCATGTTATACTCCCTTAGGGAAGTCTTATGATCTATTTAAAAAAATTATAAGAGTCATGAAAGTTGTATGCATAGTATCATGTATTATCAGAGTATAGGATGTCTTACAAATTTCATTGAAGTCCTACATGAACAAGTAAAAGTATTACATGAAAAGTATTACATGACAGATGAATTCTTATGATGTTATGGTAAATTTTGATGTAGTAATAGAAAAGTCATACAAAATGACTAGTAATTCATAAAGATTCCCCTTAAAAGTCATTTGATCTTGGGGAAATTTGTATCAAATCCTTAAAAAGTTTTAAAAATACTCAAAAATTCTTGGGAAAAGGCCATCAAAGTATTAGGAATATCTTAGAAAGTCTTATGAAATGATCAAGCCATTTTTATTTCCATACTCATACCTACAACCCATAAAAATACAAACTTAGTGTAGAAATTATCCAAATGATACCAGAATTGAATCTAACTATGAAAATCATAATTAGATCCCATTAATAATTTAATTCAAATATTTAATAAAATGTATGGATTTTAAATTAATTATAGAAATGAAAAATATAATTAAAAATCAATATTTATTTCATCTATCATTTTAATTCCATATTCACATTATTATCTAGTTTAGAACATTTTTTAAATTTAAGGATAAAAGGGATAAAAATACTGAGAAAACCCTAAAGAAAAATTGGACAATTTATTCCTTCATCACTCCCTCACACTTGATGAAGAACTTATCCTCATGTTCACATTAGTTCCACTTACTCTTAAGAAGAATTTATAGTTATGGGGTTGTATGTAAAATGAATATTAGTGGAATATAGATTTTTATGATTTGAACCTTCCTAAATCCTTATCCCATAAGCCCCCATTTCAAAATTTTCTTTTCAAACATTAATAATACTTCTTATATGACATTCCTATATATCATCTTCTCATTCTCCAAACATTTTCATAATTCCCCAAATATTTTCATCACAGTTGTTAATTATTAATTATTACATTTTTACAAGACTTTCCTGTAGAAAAAACTTATTAGATAAGTGAATATAAACCTTGAACTAAACCACATAATTATAGAAGATATCCCTTGAGGGATAATTTCAAAATTTTGGGTATACAAAGGATTCTTGGGAAGATGACTCGTGAATTTCTCTAATTCTTATTTGATGGCTAACTCACATACACATGTTGTTTTCTAACTTAGGAATATTTCTAGATCAGTTCTCATCTAGTATATTTACTCTAGTTCATATGGAATATCAAAATTTTATTTATGGAGGATATTTTATGTGATAATCAAACACAATGGGTTGGTCACCTAGGTTTAGTTTAAATGTATAGCTTCATCATGTTCTCATTTTTAGTTTAATCTTATTATTTTCTATTTCACTCCCTTCCCTAATTCTGAAAAAATTATTTCCATGGTTCCCATTGAAAAAAAGTTTTTTTCCTTTTACTGGGGGATTGAATTTTTAAAAATAATTTTTTTATTTTATTTTCAAGAAACAAAAACATAAGGGAGATAAAAGAAATTATTTAAATCCTAGACTACTTTTCCTTCTCCCCCACACTAATATTAGACACAACTTATGATTATTTTCAATATGTAATGGTCAAGGGATAATGGTTATTAAAAATGAGTGCTTAGACTAGTGTGTAGGAAGAACACAACCTATTGGTACTTATTCATATTCAAAAGGGAGGATTTTAGACTCTTTAATTAGTTACTTACAAAACATTTCATGAAAATGATTCTGATAATATCCATTCACTTTAACTATTTTTCAAAATTTATTTCCCCAAATATAAACTAAAACAAATAGAAATGTGTTAGTTATTATAAAGAGACCAGTCCATTTTAAATGAATCTTACCTAAAATGGGTTTCATAGTAGAGGAGAACAAAAACACTTTTACTCTAACTTGAAAGTTTCTTCTCTAAATTAATATATCAGGGATAGATATTTCTTTTTCCTTGTATGATATGGATTTATCATAATCTTCACTTCCTAATTCATCTTGTCATATCATTTGAAGATTTCTTTATTCTCTATCCTTGTTGAATTCAATTTTCACTTTTACCATATCCAAGTGGGATTTGTGATATAAATCAATTTGAAATTGATAATACTTTCTATACACTATTTGGTAAGGGGAAAACATAGGTGGTTTGTAAGAAATTTATTTATGTCCAAAGTGCATATTCTATCTTTTTTTTGTATTTTCGATTAGGATGCACCATCCTTTCTATAATTCTCTCTATATCTATTTTTTTTACCTTCATATTCCCATTTATTAGTGGTAGATCGTAGATTTCTTTTAATGTACTCCTTAATGAGTGTTTTTAGGATTCATTTATATAAATATAGACCCATATTACTAATTATTATCTGAGGTATTACAAACCAATAAAAAATGGGATCTTAAAAATAAATAATAACTCTCAAGTCATTGATTATTTTTTCTTGGGAATCAATAAACATAGAGTCATAATCTATTTAAAACACAATATATGTAAATCCAAATAGTTCATCACATCAGCATTCCAGGGTACTTTTGTGTGTTTATATAGCTTTTTCTAGGGAGTTAATCGTTCAAGGATATTTATATTCGTATTTTCGATAAACATTATGGGTAAATATGATAATGTGGTCTAAAAATATGTCATCACATCATTGTTTTATTTAATATCTAAGACAAATTATTATAGAAGTAGTATCTATATCTCCAATATTATCATTACATCAGTCTTATTTATTAGATATCATAGGGATGTATTATTAAAGTAAATTTATACTTTTCTTCATTAAAAATATGAATAAAAATTTTCTAATGCAATGATAATAGTCAAAAACACCTTACCAATTGCTATGTAGCTGATTTTAGATATAACCAGAGTCTAAGAATCCTAAATAATCAAATAGGAGTTTTCACGAATCTTTTAGGATAACACTGATCCTACTTCTTGGTTGGAGGCATCACATAGCACTTCAATGGGAAAATATTCAGTTGATGGACTGATTATAGGGGCTTTATTTAAGAATTATTTAAGTATATTAATATCTTTCTATCATGATTCACCAAAAAATAAATTATTCTCATACTTGAGTGGGTTATTTAGGGGTAAATTTGTTTTTTTTTAAGTCTCTAATAAACCTTCAATAAAATCACCCATGTTCAAAAAATGATTTAATATGTTTTATTGTGGTGGGGTAAGGTAATGTGGAAATGCTATCAATATTGGTCTTGTACACTTCAATTAAATCCTTATAAATAATTTAGACTAAGAAATTTCGTTTTTCCACCACAAAATAACATTTTTCAAAGTTTAAAACAAATTTTTTTTAATGAATCATTTTAATAATTTCTTTATAATTTCAAGATAGATTTCAAAACATGTTTATAAACAATAAAGTCATCAATAAATACCTCCAAGAATATTTTAATCTAATATTAAAATATGCTAAACAAGTATCATTGGAAATTACCTAGGTCATTACATAATCCAAAAGGAATACTTCAGTATATAAAGGTATCAAATTGGTAAGTGAATATAGTTTTTCTTGGTCTTCCAATGCTATGGGGACCAAAATATTGGTACAAAATCCATAATAGAAGAAATAATGTACATTCCTAACTAGTCTTTCTAATATTTGATCTTTAAAAGGGATGGGGAATTAGTATTTTTAGGTTATATGGTATATTTTTCTATATTCAATGCATCCCCTCTATATATTTTGAGTCTTTATGGGAACTAGATCATTATTCTCATTTTTTACAATGGTGATTATAGTTTTCTTTGGAACAATTAGAATGGGACTCACCCATTCATAGTCTGAGATGGGATATATAATTATATATCCTATAAATCATTCAATTTTTTTCATAACTTCCATTAAGATTTGAATTATCTTTATTTGGGGTTATATTATAGGGTTTTACTCATTTTATAGAAGAATATAGTGCACACAAATTGTGGGAGTAATCCTATATATATATCTTAATGACTTGCCTATGGAACTTATATTTTGTTTTAGAATGATTAACAATTGTTTTTCTTGATTTGACTCTAAATTATTTAAAATTATTATATGTATATTTTAATTTTCATCAGTAAATTCATATTTTAAATTCAATGGAAGCATCTAAGGTTCCAATTTAGGTAGGAGTTATAGTAAAGGTCGGAACTCAATGCTTCTCGTTCCTAAAATCTTTATATGTAAATTAGAAGTATCTGTAATAGTTTTGAAAAAATCATCAACATACTATTAATCTAGCTCTCATGACTTGGTCCATGTCGGGGCTCAAGACACAATTACCACAAGCCCAAATCCATAGTCCAGGGGTTGGAGACTATCTCCAAAGGCACAACAACTAGGGGATACCTTTTCCTAAGAACCTGTACACACAAACGCAGCCAACTCAATGAAAAAGTGTAGTGGGAAAAGAAAACAATATACAAAAATACTATAATAAGGAAACCAAACATGCATCAACCTCTAAATAGAACAAGTACAAAAAGTAAAGTGAAATCCATTGGGAAAAAATAAATTCCCAACTAGAAAAGTTCCATAAACTGGCACTCAGTATTAGATATTATATCACTAATATCCTCTAATTTCATGATCAACTTTTTTGTAGTCTACAATGGCACACCAAGTGATGGAGAATCCTAAGAATGGGTGAGTATAAAAATACTCAGTAGGATGCCTTGAAGGCTCGATGGAGAAATAATAGGGGTACAATAAAAAGGGGAGTGGTAGATAGAACAAGGAACAAAAAGAGATTACAGCTCAACCCAACAAGAGAGTGAAGTAAGATCATCCAAACCAAGGAGATAGAAATAGTGAGAAGATGAACTTGTCATCGAGTATTCACTACATTTAGTAGGATAGTGGATGCATCCAACCATGACAATCTAGACACGAAAATCATGTGGCATACCCCACGCATCTTCATCGATCCTAGAAGGAGAGTAACCAAAATCCAAGGAGTGGGTACTACAATATGATATATATATATATATATATATATATGCTCAAACAAGAAACCAAAACAAGAGAGTAAACAGATCTCCCTCTCACATTATAGCCCAGAAAAATAGTCTCCAATAGTTCCATAAGTAACCATCATCGATGCCTAGTATCCCACACATCTACCTTTAACACCAAAGTCAAAGGGACTCAATCACCACACCATGATACTATCCACTTTGGGTAGGTATGTCTCACCCTCACGGTTTTAGGTCATGTCAAAAGGATGTGTATCGGTGGGAAAATTGTCCCTATTTCTTATGAGTCCAAAGGTACTTCAAAACATGTATTGTCATTGATTCATCGGTGAACACCACTGCCCAACCCCATTGGAAGGTTATACACTAGAGGGTAATCCCTGAAGAGTAAATGAAGAACCTCACAACCTAGACCCACTATAGGGTAAGTCTTGAAGAGTAAATGATGAACCTCGCCACCCAGTCCTGTGGGAGGGTAAGTCCTGAAATGTAATCAGTGAACATCATTGTCCAGCCTTGATTGAGAGTAAGCCCGGAAGAGTAATTGGTGAACCTCACTACCTATACACACTGTAGGGTTAGCCTAGAAGAGTAATCAGCGAACCTCACTACCCAGACTCACTGGAGGGTAATCCTAAAAGAGTAATCGGTGAACCTCACTGCCCAGCCTCCCAAGAGGGTAATCCCAAAATAGTAATTGATGAACCTCACTATCTAGCCTCATTGGAGGGTAAGATGATACTACTTTGTTGATTGTAAAAACATCACTCCCATCACTGTCGTCATCGACCATCACCTCGGACAGGCATCGCACCAAGAAAATCTTACATTGTGTCTTTAAAGCCACTATGGATGGAACCATCATGTTCTATATTAAAAACACTCAGAATAGGCTACTCACATGCCAAAATCTGAGTTCAAAAGAAGGATATACAAGAGGTATAACATTCGTAAAGTGGTGCACGATACGTGTGGGGCCCACATGATATGTGACCCCACGTCATTATTTGGTCATGTACCTATATGTACTTGGGTGTTAAACTATAAACTAGTACCCATAAGGTGTTCCATTGTACTCCTTGAGTACATGGCACCTCTAACCAAAAGGTTGATGACCACACATTGCTCGTTACTGATATGAAGGGAAAAACATAATTCTAATGACATGCCTCTTGAAAACGGCCCTGGATAACCAAATATATCACACCATTGTGATCCTTGTGGAAAAATTGGTAGGATTAACTATTCATTTTCCCAAAACTGGCTCTTGGTGAAGAAACTGCATTTCACTATACTGTGCGCAAATAGTGCCATGTTGGGCCCATGCCTCGATCCCAAAACACATCAAATGGATTGCACCATTACGATCCCATCAAAAAAACACACGGTATTGGATATTCATTTGTCCAAAACAGACACCTGGTGAAAAAGTGACATTTCACTGCAAATGACCAAAATGGGGCTCATTGGGACCATACCCCAAAGTTCAGTTTAAGTGACCGAAATTAGTCATGAATATTCTTCCCCAATTCCGAGGTCACAATGCCTCTTACCACATGTCAATCTGATATCGTATTCATACATATGGTTAGATACAATTTTCCTAAATAATAATAATTATATTATTATTATTATTATCGGGCGTTTCATGCCACCAAGCATCGATCCCAAAAAAAGTTCCCAAACCTGCCTCAAAAGGTCAGTATCATTAAGAGGAATGTGTATCCATAGACGACGTGACAAACGGATTCCCGGTCTGGAAGATACGGTCATTTCAAGGTTTCCCCCGGCCCGAAGGCCCATTCCAGTTGGACCGGCCCTGTCCGATTAGACTGCACAGCCTGGGATGGCCCGCTCCAGCCCACTCGGTCTACCTTGGCTGCCCACCAGCTCCCAGTGGCCTGCCGCCGTCCTGTAGGTGTCTGTCGCCGTGTGGCAGCCTACCACGCCGTTAGACCTTCCTCCGGTCATCAGGAATACCTTAGTTCCCAAAAATTGTTTATGAGACCCAATCGGTGGTCCTCATGATTAGATCCTCATAGCACATGCCTCTACTCGACGATCCGTTGAAATTTCGGCAAGGAAAAAAATAATAACTGCTCCTGCTTGCCATTGCGCTTCCTCCAGTGCCCAAAATTCATAACCATCGTAGATCTGGAATCCTTGGATCACGACCTTCATAGAAATATGCTCTGCTTGATGTTTTGATGTTGATTCAGCATGTCTAAGAGTAGACCGACAAAGAATAGGCAATCAATATATCAATCTGCCAATGTTCATTGTTAGTTTCCCATTGAAAAAGATAAACAGAGCATCAAAAACGACAAGAACTCAAAACGACAACCAATACATCAATCAGGAAGAAGAATATTCTGAAATAGAAATTGTACCTCGAATTTGGATCCACAATTGTGTCTGTTGTGCTCTGATCTACTAGCACTTGCATTTTCTTTGTGATCTTATGAAGTTCATATGTCAAATTTCCATCAACCAGAGCTCCACTATCTAGGATAGAAATGAGCTAAATCTGGATCATTTGTCAAAACTTCTATTTATAGGAAACAGTCAGTAGTCGTGAAATATGAATCTTTTGTGCCCTCTCAACTAAGGTCGCCACTAGGGAATACACCACCCTACAAACTCAATGTAAGTCTCTAATTTCGAATCAGAGTCCTATTTTAGAAGTTATTTAAAGTATCATTTCAAATAAAACAATTTTATTTAATTATTTTATATATTGTTTTTTCCTTTGGGAATTTTTCTACATAAATCCTACACCGACAAAAGTTATACCCCACCTAGAATAATCAGTATGCACCAGACTCAACCTGGCCTCAGATTTTTTATCTGAGCTATTATGTAAAAGATATCTCATTTCCATCATGTGAATAATATAAAAAAACTTAATATTTTTCTATAATTTATTTTGGGAACTCTGAGCCTCAGAACCAAACGTCTTCTCTGTTCCTGTCTCTAGAAATATATTTAGAAATATCCTAAAGTCTTAAAAGGAGAAAATCGAGTCATTACATCATTCCCTCCTTCGTGTTTACTTCTACGAAAAGAAAAACTTGGGAAAAAACACAGGATACTTAGCTCACACCTGGCTCTCCTGCTCCCAAGAAAACCTAAACATTACCATGTTGGAAAAACTTGAAAACCAAAGGGATGGTCTGACCTTATAAGGTATTTTGTCGATGATGTGTGTTGGAACATGCACGTATCTCCTCAAATGTGAAACATGAGAGGCATCCTATGCCCACTCCAGCTGTTGGGGTAGGGAAAGGTGATAATCAACCTCACCATCCCTTTGTATGGTCTGAAATGTCCCAAAGAAACTTATGGGAAATTTTTCTTTCATGGATGAATCTCTACATCCTCAGTTGTGATTGGAATCACTATTTGTATCTGAAAAGGGTCTCATGATTTCATCCTTTAGAATATCCATATGGTGAAACACCTAAGGATATCTATTCATGTAGGATTTCACAGTAGATGTCTCATAACTAAGACTCTCTAACACGCTTGGGAAGCAAAGGATTGCACACCATCAACTAAAAAAAATTTACCATCATTCTTGACCAGGGTCAGCTGTAGGGAATCCCACTGCTCTAAAACATTCTACATTTTGGGAGCCTAGTACTTTCTACTAAGGGTGGATACTACAAGGTTTCCCTTTCCCACAATATAGACTATCTTGAAGTCATAATCTTGTAAGAATTTCAACCAGTATATCTGCCTCAGGTTCAAGTCTCTCTTTGTGAAAACGTACCAAAGTCTCTGGTGGTCTGAACAGACCAAAAAACGCTCACCCAGAAAAAAGAATCTCCACATTCTCAAGGAGAAGACTACTACTACCAACACCACATAGTGATTTTCATAGTTCTATTTATGGGGTTTCCATCACCTCTATCTGTTCTTGATAATTTTAGTATGAAGATTTATGTTGAGCAGGAAAGGTACCCATGAACAGGGAAGGTGGGTAAACTCATCCAACCGCAAGAAGCTAGAAACATAAAGCATGTGTAATACCCCATGTGTCTTTCCTTCCCTTGGAAAGAGAGTAATCCCCAAAATACACACTCCACCACACCCACTAGCGATAACCCAATAAAAAAGTATCAAGTAGGAGAAAATCCACTGGAAAATCTAGGATCTATTCCAACTCTCCACTGCACAACTCTTCTTGGAATTTAAAAGTCAAATGGATTCATCCACCACACCTTGATATTATCCTCCTTGGGTGGCCCTGAATATCCCTTATGATTTTTCTCATGTCACAAAAATGCATCCTAGTGGGGTAAGTACCCCTTTTCCTCATGCATTCAAAGCTACATCAAACTACACCAACACAAGGTTACACCAATGCCCCATGTCACACTGGTGAAACTTCAAACAAGCTGCTGGGAGGAAGAGAGTACTTTACATAGTTTATAACAAGTTCTACTCCAAAATGTAGAAAATACACAAGGTGTAAATCTTATCATCTCATGCTCTGTAGGATAGTAGAAATCCATAGAATGAAGTTTCCCATGGCCTTGACTGTCTGCTCCCTGAGCCTAATGTGGGGTTCCTAATGGTGGTGGAAGGTCCTCGTAACGTTGTCCACCAACCACAATTCTTCTTTCTATTATTCCAGCATGACCTCCCTTGGGACCACCCTATCCTCACTTGGGAGATCCCTGATTACAAAATTACCTTTGTAGTGGAAATGCATCTACCAACTTCCAGCAAAGATCAGTAAATCTGGTAGGGTATTCTCATTCCATGTGACCTCACCCATCATGATCATAGTACTAGCCATCCCTGGGATGTCTCAATGATCTAAGATTTCCCTAAACATGTGTATGATTCTTATCAAGGGGAGGACTCATGTGTCGAGGGTCTACTAACTGATGGCTTCTAGATGCAGCAGATGTCCCAAATCAGTTGTGCCCACTGCAAAAACTAGCTAACTAGTTCCCCTATGACAGAAATTTCTCTATCACTGTTACCTTCTCCAGCACCCCGAGGTAGGCGGGGATGCACAAGGGCACTATACTGGTGAGAATATCTTCTATAGAGACCCAACTCAAACTTATGTGACTAGAAGTTTCAAGCATGGATCATGTTTAGATTAGTGTGTAAGGTCTGTGAACCTAGTCGCATACTTAGTCACCGCCATCCCTCCCTACTAGAGATCCATAAGCTCTTGAATCCAGACAAAATGTAAGAATGAGGGGTATTACTCCTCACAAAATAGATTCTGGAAGTCATCCCATGTGATTTCTGACCCACTCGCAACTGAGTAACCAGACTCCACCAATTTCTAACTTCTCCATAGAAGAGACTGGTACCAAATCCATCATATGATTTGTCAGTGTCTGAACAAACCTGAGGAGGTGAACCATTGAGTCTATCCAAACCTCCACTGCATGAGGATATGGCTCACCACAAAACCTCAGCGGTCTCTAACACTGGAACTTGAAGGGTGCACTAAACCTGTGCTCATCATCATGCTATGATGACGATACGAACTATTTCTCCATTGGTGGAGGTTCTTCTACCTCCCTAACTGGAGAAAGGGGGATTGTATGGTAAATCTGGAACTGAGTCCTCATCACTCACAGATTCATCATCATGAACTAGATCTAATATCCTAGTTGGTTGTCATCATGAAGGCATCCTAAATACATCAAGGAATATTGTGGTTAAATGAGCATATATATATATATATCAACAATGATGGGAAGATGACTCAAGAAGGAAATTCAAAGAATCAATCCTATATGATGCGTGTACCATTATTCCTTGCAACAAGTGTCTCATTATTCTGTGTCTACAAGAAGGTAATCATGGTTCTGGTGAATGGCTATGTCGGTTGCCCCACCATCACTGGACTCCCTTTCTAGATATATTCCTTCGAGACATATTGAAATTATTTCCCTAAAACCCAACCCAATTCCTTTTTAGGGATCATCTGAACAAATTCCCAAGGAACAAACCACCTCTGATACCACTTATTCAGGATCTGATCCATGTCAGGGCCCGATCCACAACTACCCCAAGCCCACCTCCATATGATAGGGGCGGGAGACTAGCACTGAATTCACAACAACTAGGGGAGTTCTTTTCCTAAGAACCTATACACACAGACACATATCCAAATCAATGAAAAATTTCATAAAGAAAGGAAAAAAAGATAAAAACTACTATAAAAAGGAAACCAAACAAGCATCAACCTCTAAACAGTACATTTGTATTAAGTACACTGAAAGGGAAAGGGGAAAAATACATGCCCAACTAGAAAAGTGCCACAATTTGGAAACTAGTGAAAAAGTAAAAATTTTGGGAGATTCTTGCTTCTAAATCCCAAGCTACGACCACTGCACATAGTCCAAGCTCTTGTATCACTAATTTCCTCTGATGTCATGATCAACATGTCTATCATATATAAGGGAAAACCAAGTGTGGGAAAAGATCATGTAGGAGTGAGTATAAAAATACTTAGTAGGATTCCTCTAAGGCTCAAGGGAGCAACAAAGGGGGTATACTGAAAAGGGGACCAGAAGATACAATAAAGAACATGAAGAGAGTACAGATCAAGACAACAACAGATTGAATTAAGATCATCTAAACACAAGGAGATAAAAATAATGATAAGATGAACTTATCATTGAGTATTATATACCTTTAGTAGGAGATTAGACTCTTCCAATGCCCAGCCACGTTGAAGGGTAAGCCTAGAAGAGTATTCAGCAAACCTTAATCACCAGCCACGTTGAAGGGTATTCCTAGAAGATTAATCGAAAAACCTCACTGTCCATCCTCGCTGGAGGGTAAGCTCAAAAGAGTAATCAATGAACCTCACTACCCAGCCTTCTTGGAGGATAATCTCAAAAGAGTAATCGGATAACCTCGCTACCCAACCTCACTGCAAGGTAAGCCTGTACTACTCTAGTATTTCTAAAAACATCAATTCCATCATTTTCATCATTGAGCATTTCCTTAGATAGGAATCTCACCTAGAACATCTCACATCGCATCTCAAATGCCACTATAGAGGTCACCATCATGTTCTATGTGAAAAAACATACAGGATAGGCTACTCAGAGGCCAAAATCCGAGTTCATAAGAAGGATATTTGAGGGGTAGAAGATTCATAAAGTGGTACAAAACATGTGTGGGGACCACATGACATGTGACCCTGCCTCATCATCTGACCGTGTACCTAATTGTAATTGGGTACTAAACTATGAAGTAGAACCCACAAGGTGTGCTAGTGTACTCCAAGATTACATGACACCTCTAACCAAAAGGTTGGTGGGCGCATGTTTCTTGTTACTGATACAAAGGGAGAAAATGTAATACTAATGACATGCCTCTTTCAAATGGACCTAGAAAACCAAATAGATCACACTGTTGTGATTCTTGTGAAAAAATGCACAGGACTGAATATTCATTTGCATGAAACAGACTCCCGATAAAGAAATTGCATTCCACTACATTGTGTGAAAATAGATCCCCATGGGGCCCATGTCTTGATTCCAAAACACATCTAACAGATCGCACCATTTCGATCCTCTCAGAAAAACACATGGGATCAGCTATTTATTTTTCCAAAATGGACACCCAATGAAAAAGTGACATTTCATCACAAATTCCCAAAATGGGGCTCATATGGCCCACACCCCAAACTTGGTTCAAGTGCCAAAAATTAGTCTTGAAAATTATATCATAATTCCAAGCACACAATTCCTCTAATAACACATTAATCATACATCCTATGCAGATGTACGGTCCTATACAATTTCCTCGAATAGTAATAATTATATTATTATTATTATTATTGGATGTTTCACAAAACCAAGAATAAGTCCTAAAATAGTTTACAAACTATCCTCAAAAGTTACATCTCATTAAGAGAAACTTCTACCCATAGACGGCCTATAAAACAGATGACTGGTTTGGAAGATATGGGCATTTGAAGGTTCCCCGGCCCGAAGGCCCATTCCAGCTGGACCGGCCCTATCCAGCCAGTCAGCATCGCCTGGGCCAGCCCGTTTTCCTCCATGCTACATGCGTGTTGCACCACCAAAACCCCCTCCCCCATGGCCCCATCATATCATGCATGCAGACCATCCATGGGCCACCAGGAACACCCTGGTTGACCAAAAACATTTATGAGGCTATATTAGTGGTCCTCGGGACAAGATCTTCCCAGTGCCAACCTCCAATCAACGGTTTGTCAACATTTTAGCATGGATAAAAGAAATTGTTTATTTCTCTATCCATTGAACTTTTTATGGCACCTAAAACACATAACCTTTGTAGATCTTGAATCCTTAGATCATGACCTTCACAGATCTATGCTCTGCTCGACATTTGGATGTCGGATCGACATGTCGAAGAGTTGACTGATGAAGAACATGAACAACCGCAAAGAAAGGGCAATAAATATATCAATTGTTCTATAGTCATTGTTATTTTTTTACATAGACAAAAATAAACAGATAAATAGAAATGACCAGAACTAAAAATTAAAACCAAAACTTCAATCGGGAAGAAGCAGAATCTGAAAGAGAAATCCAACCTCAAATTTGGATATGTCATTGTGTCCGCTGTTCTCTGATCAACTAGTGCATGAATTTTCATCGCAGTATAATTAAGTTCAAATGTTGAATCACTGTCGTCCAGAGCTCCATCGTCTGAAATAGAAATGAGCCAACTCTGGATCATTTCTCAAAACTCCTATTTATATGAAACTGTCAGCGGTCACGAAATCTGAATCTCTCATGCCCTTTCAAGTGAGGTCTCTCCTAGGTAAAAAACCATGCTATGAACTAAATAGTGGCCTCATATTTCTAATCTGAGTCTATATTCAGAAGTTATTGGAAGTATCGTTTTAAATAAAACAATTTTATTTAATTATTTTATTTAGGGTTATCCCTCTGAGAATTTTTCTAAAAAAACTTGTTCCAACAAAAGTTATACCCCACCTAGGGTAAATGGAAGGCTCCAGACTCAACCATTTTCTTGGATATTGGATCTGAGATACCATTTAAGAGATATCCCATTTCTATCTCAAGAATAGTATAACAAAACTTTATATTTTTTTATAATTTAATCTGGGCACTCTAGGCCTCGAAATCGCATTCCATCTTAGTGTATGGCTCTATTAAAATATTTAGAAATATTCCAAAGTCTTAGAAGCAAAAAATCAGGTCTCTACACTAGCTCCTAAAATTGGTATCTATATATATCTAATTATAGATCTAATTTATTTTCAAAAATAGGTTCATCATAAATATTTATTGATTCTATAGATTCTCTTAGTTTGATTATTACATCTAATATTTTTATTTCTTCCTCAAAACAATTTGTAATTTCATAATTAGAACATTTAAAAATATATTTTTCTTCTTGAGGGTATTTCATTGAATCTAAAATACTAAAATTAATAGTTGATTTTCTAAAATCCAGTGAAAGTATCCATTAGTGGAAATTTATTATAGTTTTATCCATTTTCTGATAATCAACTATCTAAAATAATTAGGTAGTTGACTTCACTCTTTTATCCCACCATGTTCAAGATATAAAATGAATCTATAAATAATAATACTTTTAATCTTTCTAGAAAAAATTCTAAAACTTCTACTAGGTAGGAAATAGATAAGATAGATAATTTTAGATCCAATGTTGTGGGATTGAGTTCTCCCATTTTTATGGATGAATAAAAAAAGTAAGTTATACCATTGATTTAATCTCCAAAATTATATATTTCATAAGTAAAAGTAAGAACTCTTATGGTATAGGGAATGATAAAAGTACATGGGTTATGAAATTTCCTAAGTAGTTGTTAGGTTACTAAAGTAGAAAAGTATCTTCTTGGTACAACCTTTTCTTCTTCTTGGAGTTTCTTTCTGGGAACATATATCTTACAGAAATTTTTCATACCTTAATATTTGGTTGATTCCATCAAACAAAGGTATTTTGACTCCCAATATTTTTATTATTTCAAGAATTTCATTTTATAGACTTTTTTCATAGGTCTTCTTGGATGGGTTAATTTTTTAAGGGAAGGGAGGTTGGGGTGTAGTTACATCACTCAACTTGTATTTTTCCTTTCCTATATTTATTATTTATATCTCCAAAATGATATCAATTATTTCTATAAAAATTATTTGTGTTCCTTGATACGTATTTATCCATACCCAGCTTCCATTTGTGTTTCTTCACTACTTTTCACCTCCCCTGCACTTCTTAAAGAAATAAAACTTAAATTTCCATTAATATTGGTAATTGATTAAGTGGGGAGGTTACGCAATCCTTGATTCAAAAAGATATTCACAATATAAATAATTTATCTATATTAAGCTTATAGATCCCTCATCTCTAATCCGTGAGTTGTGAGAGTGGATGGTTTATTAGTCCAGGACCTCACTAGTTGTCCCAAAATGACCTTCATAGAGTGTTATTAGTTATCTCCTTTAGGAAGGTATCTTGTAGAATGTTGACAAAACATTCCTTTTAAATAGTGGTGGATAATATGATTATTGATATGTTTTATAGACACCCAAAGCTTAACGTACATGGACATTACATTACTTTTGCAGAATACTTAATACATAACAAAAACAGGCACACAAGGACCATAATAGTTTAGTGTCTTTGGAAACTCGGAACGTAATCTTCTAATCATTGTGAAAGATCTTCAACATCTCCTATAAAGATATTCCCCTTTTTTTTCTTACCTAAAACCTTTCTTTATATCCTGTGGAGAATAAAACATAAAAAGGGTGAAATCAAATGCTCATTAAGGGTAATCATGGATAAAATAAAACATACCATATACATTTTAACTTAAAAACATGAACATAATGTTTAAACATCAAAAGCTTGAGGAATGACATAAAACATGGAAGTACGTAAGGCATAGATCATAAAGAAACATTAAGAATTACAAAATAGCATTGGAATAAAACATGTAATTGTGGAAACCATTAAGAACATGATATGATTTCCATATTAGCCAAGGAATTGCTTCCAAGACCATCTTAGTGGACAAAGTCCCTTTCTGAATCGAGTTCACTCCTCGTTCCAGCCCTGTATTACTGAACCGGTTTAACTTGCCGTTCTAGCCATGTCTATCTCATGAGATATAAAATCTTTACCCAATGTATTAGAGGGTGATATAGGTCCCACCCATCTCATAGTGAAATCATTCTTACTTATGCCACAAAATAAACTTAAAACATTCATCATAACCCAAAGAATAAAATGGGTTTCATAAACATCATCCCATCATTTAAAAATCCATATAAAACAAATGGACATTTCATCATAAAAAGTGAACTATGTACCTCATAGAGACATTAAACTTGAAACATACAAATATCAAATAATGTCATCTTAGATATAAAATGGTTTTGATAAAACATTTGAAATTAATTCTTGAGGAAAATATCCTTTCTTCGTCAAAATCATTTTCTTTTCAAAAAATTCCATGAAATTTTAAAATAAAAGTATTTTGTTGAAAATAGTCATAAAATCATGTAGATTAATATTCATGAAAATGAGGCATTATTAAATTGTAAAAATCCGTTCATGCCGTATAAGTTAAAAATAACATTCTCCTCGTACTTTTGTCGGAAAAGTCAAAAAAGTACCTTGTAACGTAAACAAAAGAAAGATTCCTTGCATGCCTTGTAGTAAAATTCAAAAATGGGTAAAAAGGACTTTAAACATACATGAAAAAAGTTTATAAAACATGGACATGAATGATATAAATAACCCGAGTAAATACTTACGAATAAGCAATCTCGGATAAAAATGAGATTTGCAAAATTATCCCTTACCTTATGTCTGATATGCTTTGTATGTATCCGAACCTCCTGTATAATGATTTAAATAATTTCATTGACTTATTACAGAATCATATTTATTGTTATGATATCATATATGGTTTACTTATGACTTTATATTACCCGTTATTTTGTAAATTCCATGTTAAAGAGTGTTTTGGGTAAAATCGTTTCATTTGTTGTCGGTGTTTTGACTTGTAATTATTCATATGATTACTTGGATCATGATTACTTAATTCCAGAATATAAAACATGATTTATATATAATATATATTCAGAATATACATATATATAATAGATTGATAAATGGAAAGAAATACACAGTTCATGGAGACGGTAGGTCGTACGTACGCATGAACACTGTTTTTGTTTCCTTATTGAGTTGAATGGAATTAAGTAGATGACATACATATATATATATACATAAATCCAGTATCTTTATATTGTCATATATTTCATTATTATTGCTTATATATACTTTATAATCATTCTTAAATGGTTAACATGGAGAATGAATCTCGTCGCGTCGTGGAGACGGTAGTCTGTACGTACGCACGAGCGATGATATCGTTCCCATAATTATTGAATTGAATTGGATAGGATGATACAATATATCATAATAAGTATGATGTTATAATAACTGTGTATAGTTATTCTTTACACCATTATACCCATCCAAGTAAGGTGGTGTTGGAAAAACAAATTACACCACGGTGTGGAGACGGTATTCCGTACGTATGCACGCACGGTGATTTCGTTTTCCGTAGGATGGATAGATGGTGAAATAGGGTTGTTTCATACTTATAATAACATATCAGTATATTATTGATATTGATGTTATTATTTCATAATGAAACAACTAAAGAAGAATAAGTAGAAGAAGAAATAAAGTTGAAAGAATCGGTAACGGACATTACCTCTTCTTTGAAGCTCCTCTTTGAGACCTCCACTTAGGGCACTAAACATGGTCTTTGAAGAAGACCAGGACCTCTAGGATTTTTCTAGGTAAGTTTAGAAGATAATTTGGCAGGGGTTGGCCGATATTGAAGGCTCAAATTGGTGTGAGGAAGGGAGGGAGGAGGTGCCCTTTTATAAGGGAGGAGAGGGGCACCTTTGGAAATCTTAAAAATATTAATTTATAATAAATCTAACCCCACTTAAAAACCTCCAAAAATGACTCATATTCGAGTATTAGATGATATAGTGTTGTAATATCATCAACCAATAAAATTTATACATGTTAGGAATTTATTTTTAACATTATAAACTTGATTTATCCTTATTTAATCAATTTTATTTTATTTGTGGTAATAACATTATAAATTTTAAATTATTACAAATAATTACTTATTTGTTGTTAATTTTCCATAATTGGATAATTTATAACATTTCATACCGTATAAATTTAAATTTATAATTTTTAAATATTTTTGTGATTTTTAAACAATTTTATAATATGTTCTTTTTATAAAATAACAATAGTGTCAATTTTGACACTATTCATTTATTTGAATTTAAATAAAATATATACAGAAGATATGTTCAAAATAAAAGCTTTAATAGATTCATAAAATGTCATATGTATCTAGAAAATTATTGGAGAACATTAAATAGTTCATATAATATTTATTTTATTATTTTTAAAACCATTTATTTGGTTTATCTCTTAATAAAATAATTACTGCAACATTTTTGTATAATTATTTAATATATTTATTTGTTGTATAAAAATTAAAAATAAAATCCTATAATTAATATAAATATATTACCTTTCACAATAAAACTTTTACTCGAATTTATCATCTTAAAATCACAATAGTTAAATTGTTATATTTATTAAATTTTGAAGGTGACAACTTTGGCATCATTTAAAATAAAATAATATAAGTGTCATAATCACCTTTTTAAGACTCCAAACGGTTATATATTTGTTAATTGGTTGATTAAGGTGTAGATATACACTACCAATAAGTTTTGGTCAGGTTTTTAGGCCTTTTAATGGGTATTATTATTTCAATAAAAACTATATTACCGATTTTTCACTTAATAAATAATTTCTGCATCATTAATGTATCACCATTAATGACAATTATTTAATCCCTAAAAATTCTAAATAAATTTTAATGATGTAGATAATTTTATTATATTTTTGGAGACTATTCATGTTTGAAGTTTTATGATGTTTATCACTATATTAAAATTATTATACTTATAAGATTTAAGAGAGTGACATGTTGTCACTTTCTTTGTTTTTAATAATAATTAAATTATTTTCATAGTAAAAAGTCCATAAAATGAATATAATCTGACCCTTAGTTTATATGGGTCTACCATTAGCCATAAAATATAATTTTGGCATGTGTTAGGGTAATTTTATAATATTATATTTACCCTTAATTACCTGATTTACCTTTAACTATGGTAAATAAAATTTACCGTAGTTACTATTCATAATTCCCAAAAATAAAAAGTACCTATTAACATAATTTGGACCCACTGATTCCAAATATGGAGTAAATTTTTTAAAATTCAATACACAAAAGTTTCATAAATTAGATTAAAATTAATCTCGTTGTCGAATGAAAACGGGTTTTTGATTAAAACATTGCAAAAGTTTGAATTGATTTAACCTACGAATTCAATGTAAAATCAATGCTAATGACATGCATTATATTAAATGGTAAAGATATATTATATTTATACTTTAAAACCATTAAATATTATAACTTAATCATATAAATTATTGCGATGAAAAAAGTTGTTTTTAATTAAAATATAGCGTGTTTTTACTATTCATCAAAATATGAAAGTTACCAGAATAATATGAAAAATTTATCCAAAGTAAATTTTTATTTATTGATTCCAAATATGAATTTTATTTTGTCAAATTGAACTTATAAACATGTCAAAAACTATATTTAAAGTGGGTGCGCCATCAAAATGCGGCAAAACTGCATTTTTTGAAAAATTCTTATTTTACCTGAAAAAATTATTTTGTTCTTATACCATGTTCTAGAAAATGTGTAAGATGAATAATAATGTTATAAAATTAAAAATTTAGTTAATAATATTCATAACGGCTAGTTCATAATAATATTATAATAATATATCGTTGTTTAGTAAAACCTGGTATTGCGTACAACACACGCTATCGAGGAAGGTCGTGATTGCGTGTAATGCAAGCCAAGTCAGGGTTGCGTGTTGTGCAAGAATCCTTCGTTGTTTCATATAACAGAATCCAACCATATTTAATTTATACATTGAATATATATATATATATATACACACACTCAATGTTGTGTTGAATAACTATTATAAAAATTGTGTGTAACACGATCCAAGAATAGTGTTGCGTATACTGCAAGCTAATACGATGTTGCGTATAGCGCAAGGTAATCTTGGTGTAGCATACAAAACAAGACATTAATGAAGTTAAAAGAATATTTTTCATAAAATCTCAGGGTGTTACATTCTACCCCCCATAAAATGAATTTCGCCCTCGAAATTCATCGGGGTTATAAATGGTTTACTACTCAAAAATTTCTTTAATAGAAACCCACATCCTAAAAAGGCATACCAAAACCAATATTTAAAAATAAAAGTATGAAACGTAATGGTTACCCAAATAAACTAATCACTGGGTTTCCACATAGGTGAAAATATGGATATGGAAGAGAAATCTGACCATCTTGTTCTGATGGAGAGTGGTAGAGAACATGGCTATGGAAAAGCCAGAAATCACAAAGCCATAAATTTGCGACGATCTAAGATACCATCTGATTCATCAGATATAAGAGCACTAGGACAACATTTTTGGTTTTCAAGATCATTTCCCTAAAGTTGATGAAATTGGAATTAGAAGAAATACTTTCATGATTTTGGTATAGTCTCACCGTTGGTCGTTATTTGGACAATTTCTACTTCATATCTTAATGAAATGAAGTTGAATTTGTCATTTGTGATGTGTTAGCAGATCATGTGATAGAATGATGGGTCATTCCATCTGTCTCGAACAAATGGTTAGAAAAGTTATCAAAAAAATACATAAGTCCATCTATAGTGAGATTAATCATATATAGTTCCTAAAATGGACTTATACTTCATATATCATACTAATTAATATAATAAAACTAGTTTCTACTAAACAGGGACTTCCTGTAGGCCAATGGTAGGTGATAAAGGCCATTCGCACTTCGGTTGTGGGTTCGATTCCCACAGCCTTGTGCGACGCGATGGGCTGTCACCCGTCCTGAAGGTTGTCCTTTTTCTAAATCTATATTACTATAACATCCCATAAATAATATCTAAAAAACTTTTATCCTTAAACAATAATAACTTATGTCCAACATAATCCATTCCAATCTTTAGGCTTATCCAAAATACTATTGTCCAATCTCATATTATAGTGAAAACGATTACCAAAGAGTTCATACAACTAGCATGTTAATACCATCGTTGATCCCCATATATCATGAGATATGTCTTGTTGGTCAAATTACAAACATGTGAATACCTTAATCATGTATTCTCTTGAAGAATGAATACCCATTGAACCTTAGTGAAAACATAAATGCAGTCAAAAGTTAACTCATTCCACATACCAAAATCCAAAAATTCTATATACTCAAACCATGATATAACCTTCTCCTTATATCAGTCATGAGCTCATGAATACGATCAAACATTTCATTTTCTCATTTTCCTTTCATTATGCGCATATCATCTTTTTTTCCAAAAATATCTCAATCACATTCCATGGTTACCGGTACCATTGAAAACCACAATATACCAATACATAAATATTCCAATATTCCACGATACTATATACAACATTATTTTGGAATCCCATTACATAAACACTTAATCATACCACCACATTTTTGTCATATTCAACATTGCCAATAGTGATCGCATGTGACTTCCCTTTGTCCTTTGCCTTAAGTGGTTTCTCATGTCGATCATCACTAACCCTTGGATTGGGGAATTTATTAGCATAATGCCCCATTTCCTTGCACTTGAAGCATTGAAGTGTTGGTGGTGCGTTCTCTGTAGTCTTTTCTTAATTCACATCATTAGAAACCCTTTTTCCATTACTTCGACACTCAGCTGCTCGATGACCTTCTTTTCCACACTTAAAACATTTTCTAGTCCCTTTAAGACAATCTCCACCATGCTTCTTTCCACACTTTGAGCATAAGGAAACATTCATATTCTTTTCACCATTATTCTGAGATTTCTCCTTGAACTCCATCTTTTGTTTCTTGTCAAAACTATGAGATGGATAAGTAACACCAACTTCCATTTCTACCTTGATAGCACAACGCACAATTTCTTCATAGCTACTGAAGTCTCTTATAGCTAATTCCCTTCGAATATTTGGTTTTAAGCCACTGAATAATCGATCAACTTTACTTTCAGGTTGGATGATAAATCCAGATGCATACCTTGAAAGCCTTGTAAAATTCGCTTCGTATATACCAACAGATTCCTCATCCTTTTGCTTTAGTTCAAGAAACTCCTTCTCCATCTTTGTTCGAATAATACGAGGGAAGTACTTATTAAAAAATAAGTTCTTGAACTCGTCCCATTCCATGGACTCAATTTCATCTCTTGGCCTCGTATTCTTGATAAGATTCCACCATTGATCAACATCACCTTCCAAATGATACACTGCTAAGATGACTTTATCATGTTCATAAAATTGAAGAACTGAAAATATCTTTTCAGTAGTACTGATACATTGTTCAGCAACAAGTGGATCAGAAGACCAACTGAAAGAAGGTGGACGTTTCCTCATGAAGGACTCAATAGAATATTATTTCCTTCTCTGCTCATTTGGAAGTCCAGAATGATTCATAGCTTGTGTAAGTATATCAATAATATTTTGCACTCCATCACCCATAACATTTGTTTCTTCAGGAGGACAATCATTGCATTTTCCATTACATTGATCAACACGGTTCCTTCAGGTTCCAGCCATAGTCTAAAACCCAAAAAGAATAGTGTGAGAGGTAAAAATCACGCTAGGAAAAACAATATAATAAAGGGAGAGTAACTTCAATATCTAACATCTTGGGTTATCGTAATTCTAGTACTATAACCTATACTTATACTTAACCTTAGGTACATCCCTAGACATACCTTAGAAATATCTCTAGGGATCTCACTAAAGTTCTCACATCCTTGTTTCCAAAGGTTGACTAAACCTTTCCTCTAATACCAACTGTAGTGACCCGAATCTTAACATACATGGACATTACATTACTTTTTTGGAATACTTAATACATAACAAAAACAGACACACAAGGACCGTAATAGTTTAGTGTCTTTGGAAACTTGAAATGTAATCTTCTAATCGTGGTGAAAGATCTTCAACATCTCCCATAAATATCTTCCCCTTTTTTTCTTACCTAAAACCTTTATTTATATCCTAGGGAAAACAAAACATAAAAAGGGTGACCTCAAATGCTCAGTAAGGGTAAGCATGGATAAAATAAAACATACCATATACATTTGAACTTAAAAACATGAACATAATGTTTAAACATCAAAAGCTTAAGCAATGACATAAAACATGAAAGTATGTAAGGCATAGATCATAAAGAAACATTAAGAATGATAAAATAGCATGGGAATAAAAAATGTAATTGTGGAAACCATTAAGAACATGATGTGATTTCCATATTAGCCAAGCCATTGCTGCCAAGACCATCTTAGTGGACAAAGTCCCTTTCTGAATCGAGTTCACTCCTCGTTCCAGTCCTATATTACTGAACCGGTTTAACTTTCCGTTCCAGCCATGTCTATCTCATGAGATATAAAATCTTTACCCAATGCATTGGAGGGAGATATAGGTCACACCCATCTCATAGTGAAATCATTCTTACTTGTGCCACAAAATAAACTTAAAACATTCATCATAACCCAAAGAATAAAATGGGTTTCATAAACATCATCCCATCATTTCATAATCCATAAAAAATAGATGGACATTTCATCATAAAAAGTGAACCATGTAAATAATAGAGACACTAAACATGAAACATACACATATCAAATAATGTCATATTAGATGGAAAATGGTTTTGATAAAACATTTGAAATGAATTCTTGAGTAAAATATCCTTTCTTCGTCAAAATCATTTTCTTTTCAAAAAATGCCATGAACTTTTAAAATAAAAGTATTTTGTTGAAAATAGTCATAAAATCGTGTAGATTAAGATTCATTAAAATTATGCATTATGAAACCGTAAAAATCTGTTCACTCCATATAAGTTAAAAATAACATTCTCCTCGTACTTTTGTCGGAAAAGTAAAAAAAGTACCTTGTAACGTAAAAAAAAGAAAGATTCCTTATATACCATGTAGTAAAAGTCAAAATGGGTAAAAAGGACTTTAAACATACATGAAAACAATTTTATAAAACATGGACATGGATGATATAAATAACCCCAGTAAATACTTACGAATAAGCAATCTCGGATAAAAATGAGATTTGCAAAATTATCCCTTACCTTATGTCTGATATGCTTCGTATGTATCTGAACCTCCTGTATAATGATTTCAATAATGTCATTGACTTATTACAGAATCATATTCATTGTTATGATATCATATATGGTTTACTTATTATTTTATATTACCCGTTCTTTTGTAAATTCCATGTTAAAGAGTGTTTTGGGTAAAATCGTTTCATTTGTTGTTCGTGTTTTGACTTGTAATTATTCATATGATTACTTAGGTCATGATTACTTAATTCCAGAATATAAAACATGATTTATATATAATATATATTCATAATATACATATATATAATAGATTGATAAATGGAAAGAAATACACCGTTCATGGAGATGGTAGGTCGTACGTACGCATGAACGCTGTTTTCGTTTCCTTATTGAGTTGAATGGAATTAAGTAGATGACATACATATATATATATATATAAATAAATCTAGTAGCTTTATAATGTCATATATTTCATTATTATTTCTTATATATACTTTATAATCATTCTTAAATGGTTAACATTGAATCTCATCGCGTCGTGGATACGGTAGTCCGTACGTACACACGAGCGATGATATCGTTCCCATAATTATTGAATTGAATTGAATAGGATGATACAATATATCATAATCAGTATGATGTTATAATAACTGTGTATAGTTATTCTTTACACCATTATACCCATCCAAGTAAGGTGGTGTTGGAAAAACAAATTACACCACGGCGTGGAGACGGTATTCCGTACGTACGTACACGCGGTGATTTCGTTTTCCAAAGGATGGATAGATGGTGAAATAGGGTTGTTTCATACTTATAATAACATATCAGTATATGATTGATACGTATTTTGTTATTTCATAATGAAAAAACTAAAGAAGAAGAAGTAGAAAAAGAAATAATGTTGAAAGAATCGGTAACGGACATTACCTCTTCTTTGAAGCGCCTCTTTGAGACCTCCACTTAGGGCACTAAAATTGGTCTTTGAAGAAGACCAGGACCTCTAGGATGTTTCTAGGGAAGTGGAGAAGAGAATTTTTCAGGTTTTGGCTGAGCTTGAAGCCTCAAATTTGTGTAAGTAAGGGAGGGAGGAGGTTCCCTTTTATAAGGGAGGAGAGGGGCACCTTTGGAAATCTTAAAAATATTAATTTATAATAAATCTAACCCCACTTAAAAACCTCCAAAAATGACTGATATTCGAATATTAGATGAGATATGTTTTTAATATCATCAACCAATAAAATTTAGACATGTTAGGAATTTATTTTTAACATTATCAACTTGATTTATCCTTATTTAATCAATTTAATTTTATTTGTGGTAATAACATTCTAAATTTTAAATTATAACAAATAATTACTTATTTTTTGTTAATTGTCCATAATTGGATAATTTATAACCTTTTATACCATATAAAGTTAAATTTATAATTTTTAAATATTTTTGTGATTTTTAAACAATTTTATAATATGTTATTTTTATAAAATAACAATAGTGTCAATTTTGGCACTATTCATTTATTTGAATTTAAATAAAATATATACAGAAGATATGTTCGAAATAAAAGCTTTAATAGATTCATAAAATGTCATATGTATCTAGAAAATTAGTGGAGAACATTAAATAGTTCATATAATATTTATTTTATTATTTGTAAAACCATTTATTTGGTTTATCTCTTAATAAAATAATTACTACAAAATATTTGTATAATTATTTAATATACTTATTTGTTGCATAAAAATTAAAAAAAAATCCTATAATAAATTTAAATATATTACCTTTCAGTATAAAACTTTTTATTGAATTTATCATCTTAAAATCACAATAGTTAAATTGTTATATTTATTAAATTATGAAGGTGACAACTTTGGTAACTTTTAAAATAAAATAATATAAGTGTCATAATAACTTTTATAAGACTCCAAACGGTTATATATTAGTTCATTGTATGATTAAGGTGTAGATATACACTACCAATAAGGTTTGGTCAGGTTTGTGGGCCTTTTAAGGGGTATTATTATTTCAATAAAAACTATATTACTGATTTTTCACTTAATAAATAATTTCTGCATCATTAATGTATCACCATTAATGACAATTATTTAATCCCTAAAAATTCTAAAAAAATTATCATGATGTAGATAATTTTATTAGATTTTTGGAGACTATTCATGTTCTAAGTTGTATGATTTTTATCACTAAATTAAAATTATTATACTTATAAGATTTAAGAGAGTGACATGTTGTCACTTTCTTTGGTTTTAATAATAGTTAAATTATTTTCATAGTCAAAAGTCCATAAAATGAATCTAATCTGACCTTTAGTTGATATGGGTCTACTTTTAGCCATCAAATAGAATTTTGGCATGTGTTAGGGTAATTTTATAATATTATATTTACCCTTAATTGCATGATTTATCTTTAATTATGGTAAATAAAATTTACCGTAGTTACTTTTCATAATTCCCAAAAATAAAAAGTAGCTTATTAAAATAATTTGGACCCACTGATTCCAAATATGGATTCCATTTTTTAAAATTCAATACACAAAAGTTTCAGAAATTAAATTAAAATTAATCTCGTTGTCGAATGAAAACGGGTTTTTGATTAAAACATTGCAAAAGATTGAATTGATTTAACCTAGGAATTCAATGTAAAATCAGTGCTAATGACATACATTATATTAAATGGTAAAAATATATTATATTTATACTTTAAAACCATTAAATGTTATAAGTTAACCATATAAATTATTGCGATGAAAAAAGTTGTTTTTAATTAAAATATAGCGTGTTTTTACTATATCAAAACCCATTGGGCGCAGGTACTGTCGCAGTACTATAGCGTACTGTAGCACCGGAATACTGTAGCAACAGTGGGCACTGTAGCGGCGGTAGGGCACTATAGCGGCGGCATGAAACTGTAGCGGCGGTGGGTACTGTGCAGTATTGTAGCAGTGTAGGGTACTATAGCAGTACTATTCACAGAATGGGCTTCGGGCCATGAAATTGGGCCTACAGGCCATGTAATGGGATAAAATCCCACTGGACCTTCAGGCTATGTAATGGGTATCCCTCTACCCAGTTAAAAGAGGAATTTTCTTTGACTTAATAATAAATGAGGCTTCGGCCCCAACCTTTTTAAAAAAATAGCGTGTTTTTACTTTTCATCAAAATATGAAAGTTACCAGAATAATATGAAAATTTTATCCAAAGTAAATTTTTATTTCTTGATTCCAAATAAGAATTTTATTTTGTCAAATATAACTTATAAACATGTCAAAAAATATATTTAAAGTGGGTGCGCCATCAAAATGCAGCAAAACTGCATTTTTTAAAAAAATCTTATTTTACCCGAAAATTTTATTTTGTTCTTATACCATGTTCTAGAAAATGTGTAAGATGAATAATAATGTTATAAAATTAAAAATTTAGTTAATAATATTCATAATGTCTAGTTCATAAAAATATTATAATAATATATCGTTGTTTAGAAAAACCCGGTATTGCGTACAACACACGCTATCGAGGAAGGTCGCAATTGCGTGTAATGCAAGCCAAGTCAGGGTTGCGTGTTGTGTAATAATCCTTCATTGTTTTTTATAACAGAATCCAACCATATTTAATTTATACATTGAATATATATATATATATATATATATATACTCAATGTTGTGTTGAATAACTATTATCAAAATTGTGTGTAACACGATCCAAGAATAGTGTTGCGTATACTGCAAGCTAATACGGTGTTGCGTATAGCGCAAGGTAATATTGGTGTAGCATACAACACAAGACATTAATAAAGTTAAAAGAATATTTTTCATAAAATCTCGGGGTGTTACATGTTTGATAGAAGGTTGGCCTTTGAGTTTATTTTTTTTATCTCCATATTGAATTGTAATCATTAAATTCTTGATTTTTTGGTTATTTTTATAAGTATTTTTTTATTATATTACATAATATCTCCCAGTATCTTCTAACTGAGGAAATCAATCAGTGAAATTCTCCAAAGAAAGACAAATATGACATGTTCAAGTGGGTGTGGATGGTGACTCTTCATGAGTTTTATTTAGTGCTACTTGTCTCATAACATAAGTTAGGTATTCAATTTTACTTTCAGGTATATGATATTTAGAACTCGTTACTATATGTACTCCTCTTTTAGTGGACCTTGTATCAAATTATTAAGGGTCTTTTTATATCCACTTCATTAGTTCTCTGACTTTAGTTTGTGATTTTTCTATAATTAATCCTCTATAAGAAGAATCCAACACATTCTAATCATTGTACAGTAGTCTTTGGTAAAAGAACACTAAGAAATGTTTGTCTAAAAATGGTTGGTATAAGAAGGATGATGTCAGCCGCTTGAATCTTTCCCAAAAATCATATAGAGTTTCTCCACTTTCTTTCATAATTACATATATTTCCTTTCTTATATGGTTACTCTTTTAAGCAGGAAATATCTTATAGAGGAAGATTGCATTGATTTTATACTTCATGGTATCATCTCTAGTCTGTAAGTTATACATACACTCCTTAGATGATTAATCAAGTGATAAGAGGAAATACCTTTCAACCGATATGATATTTTAGGGATCCTCTAGGTTTGAAGTTACGGTATACATTACTAAACTTTCTCAGGTTCTGGTTAGTATCCTCTCATGAAAGTCCATGAATTTTTTGTAGTAATTGGATCATTCCAGTTTTGATTTCAAATTAATATTGTCTATTTGGTTTTTGAATATTGTTATGATTATTGAAATTATGTGCATATAATTATCTTAAATTCCAATTCAATTAAGAAAAATTTTCATTCATGTTTTCATTTCCTAAGGTGTATTGGTATAAGTAGAATAGAAAATATAGTAATTTTCTAGGATTTTCAAAAAAATAATATCCATATGTTTCATGATTTTTAAACTTATAACTAAATCAAGTAAATTATTTTCAATCTATAGATAAAAATAAAAGTGATTTTAATGAGATCAGGTCTTATATTGAAATCATTTCAAATAAAAATGAAATAAAAATCCAATGCTGGCATGCTTCCTTGATGATGTCACTAAGTTGATGTAATGGCTATTTTAGGCTTCAAAGTAAACAAATTTTGAACCCAATATAAATTTTCTAAGAGTGGAATTCATGATGTCTTTAAAGAGGATGGTGATTTTAGTGTGTTTTTCTAGGGTTTTTGGGATTGCTGTGTATTTAAAATATTAATCAAATATGATTGAGAATGAAATAAAATTGTTGTTTAAACTCTATTATAAAATCAGTGGTACATCCTTGTATAATCCTCTCATCCAACTATTAAATCATAATTTAATTGATCTCTATTGATCTCTCTCTAATAAGATGAAACCTCAACCGATCACCCTCCTCATGTAATTTCTACCTGAACAAAGAAGTGTGATAATAACTAAATTCTCTATTCTTGCATATATTAGTGATAAATATCTCTAATCACCCCATAATTAACCCACTGCCATCCATTATATTGATATTGAATATGGTCTATGTTCCATGTGTGTAAAAAGTAGTGAATAAGGGGGAAATAATTTAAATATAAATTTTAATGAAAAACTCTTATTGAAAAAGTAATCAAACACTTACAGATAAATTAAATAGAATAAAGCTTATAATTAATCCTATAATTCCATAATAGGGGTGGGAAGAATATCCTTGGATTCACCATCTAAGTTCTAGTGTTCTGTTATTGGAATAAAATTACTATATAGGAAGAAAACAAAAAACACCCAAAACTCAGTCCTCATCTCTTAATCTGATTTGTAACAAGCCACATCCTCTTATATATTTAATCATATTATTAATAGTAAAAATAGAATTATTTGGGTCCCTTGAGTTGTTTTTTATCCTCTACATGAGTATAATGGTCCTTAATTTCATCCCTAATCAAGTCGATCACCTTCAAAATCCTCTTGTATTTTAGGTCCCAGCTCCCATATCCTCTAATGGATTCCACGTGTCTCGTTTGAGGGTCAATATTCAACTAAAAAGATATTATAAAACATTCTCATCCTTGATGTTCCTTCCAAGGATCTTATCCCTCTTCCTCATGATTGATGATAATAGTTTTAAGGCTTGGGATAATTCTTACTAGATTTGGGGAGGCCAGGGGAATAGGAATAAATTTTAGGTCTGAAACAATTTATATTTTTAGTCTTATGTTTTTGTTCTCATGGTTCAAAAGGTAGAAATTTCCAAAAGTCGTATGCCACTGGGTATGTTTTATGAGATTTATAACAAGTCTTATTAGAGTCACCAAAGTATTTCAAGGGGAAACAAATCTTATGTGAGTCCTAGAAGTATTAAAAATGTCACCAATTCTATGAACATGGTAGAAAGTATCATACATGACCCAAGGAAATCCCTACATCAAAAAAATTGTTAAAAAATGAATTATGGTGTGGGGTTAATGTTTGATGCAGTGGCATTAACTTCATGAAAAATGAATGGTAAGGCATACGAGAATCTTCTTAAAGTCATACAGGCTTGATGAAAGACATATGAATTCCATGAATATACTAAAAACATCTTCTACAATTATTATATAATGGCTATCAAAATCTTAGGAAGCTCTAAAAAAGTCTTATGAAATGATTATCCCTCTACCATTTCTATCCTAATACCCATAACCCATGTAAAAAAACTTAATATAGGATTTATATAAAAGATACTTGAATTGAATATAAATATTAAAATATGAATTTAGATCCCACTAATAATTTAATTCAATTAATTCAAAAACCAATGTAATAATTTTCAATTAATTACATAGGTGAATAAATTAAACAAAAAACAAGAATTAAACCATTTTTCATTTTAATTCCATATTCACATTTTTACTAGATTTATACTGTTTATCTAAATTTAAGGTGGTAAAGGGTAAAAATACTAAAGAAAAAGTTGAAAATTTCTGGCTTAATATGGCCCACATCAATAATTTGATCAAGGACACAAACCAAAAGAAAATGGATCCTAATGGAAGAGAGATAACAAATAAGGAATTAATAAAATGATAAGAAATAATGTCCTAAGATACATAATAATTCCTCTAAAGAGAACTAAATTTCACCATTTAAATTCCTAATGACATGATTAATAATATGATAATTTAATAAGGGAATAAAGTGTAGAAAAGTGACCCATATTTTTAAAACTCCAAAATATTTATAACCAATTCATTACCCAAAGTCGACTAGTAGGGAAAAACCCAAACCCTCTTATACTTACCTAAGTTTTCACTCTTTTTTCCCATACATGAAGGAAAATAGTTTTTACACATTAAAACCTCTTAATGAAAGAAGTGGTTTATTTATAAAAAAAGTTATTTACTTCACAATACATAATAAAGCACATAGGTAAGTACATTTTAATAAATAATAGTTTACACTATTAAAGTTTGGTTTAAGAACCAAGTCAAACATAACACTTTATCAAGGTAAATACAAATGATGTTTATATAATTAAATTTTTTTTAAACCAATTCATACTCACAAAATATATACATGATGGAATAATATAAATGAAACTAATTAACTTTATTACATCACCCAAAACAAAAGTGCAATGAATTCTTAACACACTATAAAAGTAAACATAGTGTTATAAAAAACATTAGACAATAACTTCCCCTTTTATATCATATACCCAAATAAATATTTTATTGAAATTTTTAAGAATGAATCATATCAATAGAATAATTCAAATTAACTAAAAAGACACAATTAAAGTTTTTAGAAGGAAATAATTTTAAAATTTAGGCATGTTTAAAAAAATTTATGTTAAACAAGAATTAAACCACTGAATATATAATTAATATATTAGTAATATAATATTTATCAACATATAAAAATTATATAAAATATTAATGGTTTAAACAAGAAATAAATAACCTAAAATAACTTGTAATATTTATATAATATTTCCAATAGAAAAAAATTAAATTTAACATATTAAATAATTCATAAAAACTCCCATTTATACTTTCAAAATAAAATTTTAATTTTTATTAATGTTTTTTAAATCCATCGGTAAAAACATTTAATTCCAATACCAATTAAATAATTAATGACGTTTAGATCACCCACCAATTTAATCCATCAATAAGATCATACAACTCTGTCGACTCTAAAGAATCTTTCTAAAATTTATAATTCAAATTCCATAACCAACTAAATATGAATAATTAACTTTTATTAATAAATAAAAACCAAAAATCATGATAAAGGATATAGATAAAACTCCCTAAACACACTTGGAACCATAATAATCAAAATTCTGAATTTAAATAACCTAGAAACTCTATAATTTCAACTCAAAATTAAGAAATTCCTAGAATAGTTCATCCCAAAGCATATTTCCATCCAAAAAAAACTAATAGGAAGAAACCATAATTTCCTAGATACCTATAATAATGAAACAAGAAATATATATCATATTTAGCGTATTTTTCCATGATTTGGAGAGATATATCATTGAAACCCTAATTTATCCCATCAAAATAAGAGGATAAGATTGAGATGGAAGATGATGCCTTGATTTGGTGAGTAGAATAACATCTAGACACTAAAAATTTATTTATACTAAAGGGGATAAAAATAATAAGAGTAATAAGTAGTATTGTCGAATTCCCAACCCCCACACCCCCTACATCACACGTCGGCCCAAGAAAGACACATAAGTTGGATTTTTTGTTATTTTGCTTTCTTCCCTACCAATTCCCCTCTACCCCTTTCTAACTTAGTATCATTTAATAATATTATTATTTTTATTATATACATATTATAACATTACATATATATACATATATATATTAATATATCATGACATAATAAAAATAATACCAATACATATATACATATTTATTATTACATAAAAAGGATAATAATAAAAGTACATATGTATGTTATAGAATAATAATCATCATCATCATAATCATGCACATATTTAAAATATATATATATATATATAACTTGAAAATACCATATTACAATAATATCAAAATATCCCATAATTATTTAATTATTATATCAGCATCAACAATAATAATTTTATAAGATTGATTTTTAAAAAGTTGATTTTAAATTATCTATAATTCATCGTATTCAATCTATGTTATATATTTAATATCCACTATAAATAAACATACACATAACCCAAACATTTATAAAATAATATTGTTTTATAATGAAAACTTTATTTTAAACATATTTTCATAAAAATATATCCAAAAAATATATTTTTATAATTCCCATTACATGGAAATAATAATAAAATTAAATTAAATTAAATAAATAAATAAAATAAACTGGCACAGTTGGGTACCCAGTGGACTCCCACCGGCCACCCGGTGGAAGTCTAGTGGTCACAACCCCACTTGGTACCCAGTAGATTTATACTGGGTTCTGAGTGGCCCCCTACCACCACTACTTAACTAATTTTCTTTCTAATAAGTCCTCAAATTCAAACATCCACCTATTCCTCACATCTTACCATATTCAATCAATAACTTTAAAAGTATTAAATCCCTAAAAAGGCTCACTCCCTTCAACTAAACTCAAAAATTCAAACAAGCAGTAATTTTTGTTAATAAATTCTCAAAATTTAAATAACAAAATATACTTAAATCCTTAAATTAGGATATAGATCACTATAATCCATGATCCCTTTAAAATTAATAATAGGTGAAATTAGAAATAATCGATGGAAAGATTATATTTTGTTTATAATGATCCAATATCATGATAATAGGGATTTAAGGATACACTAAAGGAACTCAAGACTACTAAGGGGAGCATATCAGTCATCTACGGTCTCCAAATAGGCAATGTATTGAATGAGAGTAAAGTGGTGCCTAAATTTATTTTCAAAATTTGGTTAGACCAAACCATGATTTGGTTCCCTTAACAATGACATTATTTTTGTTGGTCAAAAGTGATTTGAAAACCATGGAAATTTATATCTTAATTTTCATAATCTCTATTGATAGTATTCTTTCCAAAATTACACATTTATAAAAACCATAATGTGGCCTAATAAACCAAAACATGGTTTCTTTGATTTCAATTAAAACCATGAGAAGAATACATGAGGCCCCTCATGTAACCATGTCATTTTATCCCACCTAGAAGAAAAAACCATGATGTTTAGATTCACCATTTTCTATAGTATATCCAATAAAATATACTTCAAAGAATTGCCTTCACTGTAAAAAATGATTAAAAAAATATCATAGTATCTAAAAAAATGAGAAAATTTAGTTCCTCATGGTTACCAATAGCTCCTATAGTTTATACCAACAGAACATGACTCCACACCATTATGTAGCCATCAAACCGTGATGAAAATGAGAAAATAATGATGTAATTAGGATTAAACATAGAGTAGTTTATAACAAATCCCAACTTCGAGTTTAAATTCTAAAATTCATTGTTAAATTCACTCATCATCCTCCAACACCTCTAAAATACAAAAAGTATAATACCAATAATTTGTAACCCTCAACATTAGATATCTCTCAAATAATTCATATCCTTGAGTATTAAAACAAAAAGCCTGATGGAAAAAACAAAACCCCAAAACATAATAATCATACTAAATGCAACACAAACTAGACCCTAGCCATTGAAAATATGATACAGACATTCCAAAATTAAACATATAATAAGTAAAATTTTGATGCCTCAAATCACATACACCTTAAAATATGGTCATCACTCTATAAAAATCTCACATACCTCTCATGCATCTCACCCATGAGCCTATCCTAAAAACATAAACTACCACACATATAAAATCCTACAATCCCAAATTATTCTCACAATTTACCCAAAAACATATATCTAAAAATGGATGTTCATAGTTAACTAATAAAACATCATGTTCAAAATAAATTAAATCTTTTACAAATAACCTTAGTTGATACATAGAACAACCTTAATACAAGATTCATACCACAATACAATCCTAACTTTAATAAAGAATGTATCGATATATATATCACACACAAACCCATAACCAGACCCATCACTATTCTTACATACCTTCATTACAACATTATAAACATAAAACTCAAGTAAAAAAACATAAAATAAAATGGGTTCTTAACCAAACATGGTATTGAATTCTTCAATAATAGTTTATCCATTATTTATTAACAATATATTTCATGAAAACTGTTTCTAGGATATATTCAAGTGTGAAAACTAATTTTACCTTTATTTGATAATAAAATTTTGTAACATTTAAAAATAAAATTTAATTTTCTAATTAAAATAAAAATAGTGTTAAAAAAGTGATCAAAAATCATTTTTAAACATTTAATACATGGAAAAGGTTAATCTAATATTTTTATACTACTTAAAAAAATTAAAATAATATAGTTAAAACATGACATGAATGGAAAATTCAACACATTTTTAATCATCAATCCAAAATAATTTATAAAACTTACTCATTAAAGGAATAAAACAACCTATACACTTTACAATTCAATTATTAAAAGCCACTTACACTACCATAATCAGCCATCAAAAAAGTTCCCAATATACCACCAGTAATAATAAAACAACTATGGTTTAGAATCACCATATATCAGGAGAAATCTATACCATAAATGTTTGTGTACATTGAAAATGAATAAAATTATCTCAATTTTAACGAAACATATAGAACCACTCACACCTAGAATGTGAAATATAATTATTTCACTAAATTTTGTCTTTTACCTATTCCTTAATAAAATATATTCTATATAGCTCAAATAATTCTTGTCTCCTATATTGGTTCCTTAAAGATGATTCATATAGAAAGTACATATCTTAGAAAAAGATATAACTATTTTCTTTTCATGATATTTGGTTTGGGACTTTTCATAGGGTAAACCAAATAACATTTATATTCTCCTATGAGTACAAAATTATACCCGACCTCAGGGTCGTCTCTTTACTAATCTTGGTGTATACTCAATATATCATTCTTGTTAAAATTGTTATATTTAAAAACATATTAATGGGTTTGGGTTTGTGTGGTTTCATGAAATTCATAAATTAAAAATTAATGTAATGTTTAATAAACTATGACAATCTTATAGAGGATCACTATTTTTTCCATGTAATAGTTTTATAGAAATGTTTTTCACTCTATTTCTCTCACTCAGAAGAATGTATAAAAATGATTCACCACCCACCACCCGTATTAGATTTATGTAAGTAACCAGGATATTATAATCACATGTACACTGATTAATCATTTATTTCTTTATCCATTGATAGAAACCACACCTCAATCGAGTATGTAAAATCATGAATCTTCTACCCATTCAATAAAATGAATGAAGTAATCCCATTACATATGGCCCATAATTATGCAATCAATACCCACTATACTATTCAACTCAATTGTATAAATAATTTAATTTTAAGTAAAAGCTTTGATAATTTGTCAAAAAGAAATAAAAAATTGTTGACCATGGAGTAAGAGAGACCATTTCACTCTCATCCACTTTAACTACTATCTATCACAACTTAGAGTGAACATATAAGAAACAAAATAATTATATTCAAAAATAAAGGAATAATAATGAGTTAAACTCTCTCCAACTAACAAAATATTTATCACCCAATGATAATTGAAATGAAATTTTATGAGTGAGATTGAGCATATAATCTTACAGAATAAAAAATAAAAATGAAAAATGAAAATTCTATAAATCTATAATATTATTATACGGGGATATGCTCATATTCATCAGCTCCAAAATATACCTTGGGAAATAAGATCACTCCAAATATAATTTGGATCTTAATAAAATTCTCTTTTATCTAACATTTAGTAAAGTTTGTTTTTTTACTTTCTAAAATCTTATTTCTCTATCACTCATTTAGATTTCTTCCATGTGGCTTGATGTGGAGAGATTACTCAATTCAGTTAAACATGGGTTATAGTGAATATTTAATAGTCCTCTTATACAATATTTAGTCTATTTGGAAATATTTTCCCATTAAAACCCCAAATTTTTCTCATATTCATAGATGGATCTATTATTTTTGGCCAAGTGAAAAAACTTACTTGGAACTTTAGTGATCATGTTTTATTATTACACATCTTCCAACTACTCTTACATTTACCACTGTAATTTTTAGTTTATATTATTAATATCCAAATTATTGATTCATGGATTAAATTTAATCATACATAGAATTCAATATTATTAGTTTAATAATATATTTTTGGGACTTTGCTTCATATTTATCAACAAAGAAAATAATCCTAATGAAACTAGTTGGTCACTCTTACAAAAACATTTTATGGCCTGATTTATTCTTACATAGTCAGGACACATCCTTGTTTCCATAGCGATGGGGAAATACATTATGCATCTTGGTTATTTAGTATAATAAAATCCAGATAAAAACTAGTTTAATCCATTACACCCTTTAGAAATTTTATTTTTATATTAAATGATGGAATAATTGGTCATATTTATACTATATGTCATAAAAACATACTTCATCAATATATGGATATGAGAAAACAACATTTAATATCAATTAAATAAAAATATGAAACAATATTTACAAGAATATTCAAAATAGTTCTAAATATTAAATATGTAGCAATTTCTAATAAAATGTGAGAGTGGTGGGGATTTAATTAATAATTTATAATGAAAATTATATGAAAATATGTGTTCTTTCACTCCCTCATGCTTATAATTTTTAACTACTATAAAAAATCTATATCCAAGTAAAAATTAAATAAATATAATGAAATGTGAAGGATTTTTCCCATTTTTTTCAAAAAATGATTTATAATGACATATATTTGAATTTATTTCCAAGGGTAATTATTTTTCATATACCCATGAAAATAAACCTTTTATATCCATGTATTCCCAATTTAGGGTCTACCACACAAGAGAAAACATGTCACTCCTCACTTATAAGAATATAAATATATGGATTTATGATCATACTAGGGAAAATGCATGTTCACCATATGCTTGTAAAAATTATAATTATCTTCAAAATGTGAAAGTTAAAAATGTAATCCATTATGAGGTCCTTGAAATTTATGTTTCATTCCTAGGTATTAGTTGGTAAAAATTTAAAAACAATGTTCAGATTTAGGGATTTTGACTCATAAATATAGTACATGATCAAATTTAAGAATATTAAATGAAATTATCTTTCTCAATTTTCATCCCAAATTCACCACATCTAATTAACTTTTATTTTTAATGTGGGTAATGAGACATATAGATTAATTATAATGAATGATTCAATACTTATTTACTATTTTCTTATATTTTTTTCATAATTACACTTTTTTTCTATTTTCTCATTTAAGTAAAAAATATTTATCGGATTTTTTCAAGGAGAATGGGATAATAAAAATATATATAATCAATGTGAATCATTACCAATTATTTTTAATGACCCTAATTATAAAACTTCCCTAAATATCACTCATACATTGAAATTACTCCTTAAAATAGACATTAATTCCCTCCTCCAAACTCTAATGTGAAATAACCTTGAGAAATATTTAGTGTAAGAAGTGGGTAAAAGAAAATAAACTTTTAATGTGGCTTTAACCTAATAGGTCATTCTTGGTTATTTAAGGTCTAAAATAGGGTTTAAAAAACATAAAGTCTTGATAGAAAATGTGGGCTAGGAAAAAAAGTTCCATAATCATCTTAAAAACATTTCAAGTACTCAATAAATCTTAAAAAAGGAATAAAAAAATCAAGTTATCACAAAAATCCTGATTTTATCTCTAGAAAACTGAGGGTATCATAAATAAAATATTTAAAATATAGGATTAGAAACATCCATAGACACAATATATATTTTGATTCATCCACTCATGGGTTTGGATTTCAATATTCAGCCAAAAAACATGAAAATTATTGAAAAATAAAAACCAATGAAAACAAACACATATCAATAATTATTTAAAAATATGATAAAAATACCCAAAAAATACCCTAAAAGTCCAAAATTATTTTAGATATATGTTTAAACTCAAGGAAATGTTAAAACACACCAAAAATCAAAATATAAAACAATATATATATATATATATATATAAGATATGTGTGTATCCCCCACATATAGATGTTACTACACTCGTTAAAGCTAAATAGGTTTTTTAATAATTTTCACAAAAATATGGAAAATAGAGTATAAAATAATAAAGTAAAAGGTTAAAAATAATATGGGGGTCATTCCACTGGTTGCTTTCATAAATAATCTCCCAACTATAAACTGATGCTACTACAAACTTACAAGAAAACACAAAAAAAATATTTTATTAAAAATAAAACTAAGAAAAAGAAAGATAAGGGAAGATAATATTGTCACATTCCCATTTTCATGTTGTTAATTAATTACCTACATCTAGGAAGTTTTAGTAGTTCATCTCTAATTAAAATGGTATGGGTTTTCTTAGAAAGAAAATACCACACTTTTATTTTTTGAAATATGCATCTAAGAACACAATCTTCCCCACTCAAATTTTAATTTATTCTTTAACTTGAGGTCCTAATGTAGAATATAATATACTACCTATACCTCTTCATTATTATTTCTCTCACACTCAAGTTTAAGGGTAGATGAGTACAAATAATTAGGTCATCAACCAGTTCTTCTTCTTCTTTACTCCCTTTACCGAGTTTTCAAAAAATGGTTGACCCATTAATTCCACATGTCCCTAAATAGGTAGCATTTCATCTTAATTATCAATATATATAAAAATATATTGGTTTTTCAATAATAAAAATTCATAAGAGTGTAATTTATTTAATGGCTCATTTATAATAAAATTTAATTTAAATGTTTTCAGTTAAAGACTAACTCTCTATAGTATCTCGATTATAATATCTTATTGAATATATAGTTCCTTCTAGAAGTGTGTTATTAAAGGAGTATAAGTAATAAATATTATCCATAATTTCTATAAATGTAATCAATTAAGTGGTATCTTTTCCATCCATATCCAAAATAGGTAAAATGGTTCAAATTTTTCTTCTTCAAATATGTTAGAATTAGTTTTCATGACATATCATGAAAAATTATAGGTATATGTCCACAATTTGTTAATATTATATAGTGAAATTTATTATGAATTATTTTTCCCTTTCCTCTATTAATTGAAATGATAAGTCCAATGGTGGATTTTATATCAGCTTCATCTCGACCTCTTTAGGTTATTTAACATGAAATATAAGTGGGGTAAATTTTTCTTTTTCTACAAGTTTAGGGAATTATTTACCTAACTACTAGTTGTTGAATTCTTTTAGGATAGAAATTATTTGTTTAAATTTCATCTATATCTCCAATATTCATTCTCTAAGATCCTATAACCGGTTAATTTTTTCATCATTAACGTTTTCCTTCACATTTTTATAGTTATTCCATACAAAAAATAAATTTGAGTTAGAAGTAATTATGGATATATTTAATTAAAAAAGGAAAATAAATGGAAAATAATAAATAAATAAATATACTAAAAAAATCAACTAAAACTCCATAAAAATTATGTTAAATTTGATTGGGGCCTTAACATAATTCTGAAATAACATTTATATTCTCTTAAGTGTACTATACAGTGACTGACCTTGAGGTCACCTCCCCATGAGGCTTGTTGTATACTCTAAAATAGAAGGTTAAATAATAGTCTTAGAGTTGTGAGTTAGAGTGGGGGATATTATAAATGTTTGAGGGTCTATTTTCATTTGGTTCCTTTAGCCAGCATTTAAAGGATTTTGTGCATCTAGGCCTTCGGACCATGTATTCTGAAGATTTCAGTTCATGTGAGGGTTCCCTGTCAACTCTATTAAGAAAATATTTTATATAAAAAATGAAATAAAAATGTATTTAAATAATATTTAATTAATATATATGGTGTGGGGTCGGTGTCTTAACATGGAATTAAAAATTAAAAATTGACACAATGTTAAAAGAATAATGTTAGTTCTTCTGATGATCATCTGTTGTGCCTTATCATATGTCCACTAAAATGTTTCTCACTTTCCTACTCACACTTAGTGGAATGGATAAATATCATTCACTACCCACCTCCTTCATTCCCATCATATAAGGAACTAGTGAATTATAATTACATGTGAATTGATTCCTCAGTTCTTCCTTTTCCCATGGTATAAATCACACATAAATTATGTATATAAAATTGTGTCTCCTCTAATTCAATAAAATGAATGTTGTAATATCACTCCACATGTCCCAAAATCATGCCAAAACTCCCCAATATAGTGCCCAACTCCATCGTAGATAGAAAAAAATAGTGAAGGTAAGATTTAATCTTTCATAAAAAATAAATGAGGTGAATATATAATATAATAAAAAGGGTCATCACCACATGTAATAGCTTTACTTATTTGTTATCACAACTCAAAGTGAATATAATTAAGAAAAATAATTATAATAACTCAATATAAAATAACTGGTTACTCTCTCTCATACTAACAAATGAGTTTTATCCCTATTATCATGAGGATGAGACTTCATGAGGGAGTTAAGACATAAACTCTTATATAATAAAAAATAAAAATGAACACAATAAAATTAAAAAAATTTAAATATTGTTCCCCAAGGGTTACACTCATATTTATTAGTTTAAAAATATATATAGTCTCTCTCCATAGGGAATTTATATCTTTACAGCCTTCATGTTAGGACCACGAGTGTATTTAGTGATAGATACAATGATAGGGGATGAATTAAGGTATGAAACTCATTCCAATATAAACATAATACTCTTAAAATTCTCACCACCCTAAATGATATTGACCACATTATTAGTAGGTTCACACTTAAGTACCTTATTAATTTATTATTCAAATTTTATTTCTCCTATGCTCACCTTAACTAATTTTTTTCAATTATTACCTAATCCACACAGCATCTTATGTCTTTCTCAATGTCAGTAGTGTATGAACACAATACATGAGAAATTTACTTGATTCACTTAAATTGGGATAATCCAAGGTGCATACAATGTTAATGTTATAATATACCAAAATCCACTAAACTCATAGTTAATTGGTGGATGTAGTCTAGGTTAATCAAATATTGGGTTTAATCACCTTTAAATGATTCCAAGATGGTTTAGTACCTCGCTAGACTCACCCCCTTACCCCTTTCCTTTCCCACCACTCTAAAAATAAAAACCCCATGGAATGTAAGCCAATATAAAACAAAACCATAATTTTTGTTAATTCACTATGTGTTGATAGGTTCTCCATGATATCTACATGTTTATCCTTCACAGACTATTGTCCATAAACTATAACAGCAGAATCACCTTCTATGAATCATCATGTAAACTTTACCTTCTTTCTTTGAAAATATCTTATAGAGTGTTAATGTTTTATTTAAATTTATTCCTATTTTACTCATCCTATAATCACTCATCTATATGATATTTTATTTCTATTTTTTTCAAATACACTTCTCTGGATTAAATATAAAATTAATTCATAGATTCAATCTCTCCTCATTCATTTTTTAGAACTTCCATGAGTAGTTTTTATAAAAACCTATAATTAAGTCAATCCACTACCCAAATTTCATTCCACATCTACTCATTTTAAATTATAATTAAATTTTTAAATAACCAGATCAATAAAATCCCAAAGTATCTTATATTTAACTCATCTATATATCATGTCATGATTTATCAATTTTTATTGATCCATAAAATTAATATGGTGTGAGAATGAACACCGTGGAGTAATGACTGCCTCTTTATGAAACTGTGAATCTGAATTCCTAACTTCATAGGAACCTCCATGATGTAGAACTTTTCTTTTAAATGTGTAATAATAAACCTATAACTTTCATGCATCACACCCCTTAAAACATGTCAAAGTGTCAAAATTTGTATTCTCCTTTGACTATTGCACCATAGCATAACCCTTATCATCATTGTGTGGTCTCTTCTCTACAATTGAAATGTTATGGAGTGAAAATTTTTACAATGATGTAATCTATTCGTCATATAAAAAATAGTGTTTCATGTTTTTTTCATGGTCAAGAGTTGTGATGTGATCTCAACCTGTAGTCCACTCTTTCAATTATTACGTATTTCTCATTTCATTGTGATCTTCTTCTAAAATGTAACTACTTCTTATACATTTATTTTTCACATCTATAATAAAGGTATGTTTAATATGTATAATCATTATAGAATTTATATCCTTACCATAGTTTTAGTAACTCTTACATATTACTTTTAGGAAACTAAATACTCTTATGTATGCTCATCATAGTGTGGTAATCCTTACCACAACATGGATTATTTCAAAATAACTCCTATATATTCTAGTGATTTCAACACTTTTCCATATTTCTATATAGGCTAACCTTATGTAACATATAGTTGACTTAGTAATTTTATAATATCTCTCCAAGTATATAACATCATATATCACAAAAGGGCCTTATATATTAACTAAAATATATTATGCACCATTGTGTATTAATTTTACAAAATTCAACATACTGAAAGATATTACATATCATCCAAATATATGATGTATCAGCTGAAAGATATGACATATCATCCTAAATATTCTCTAGGACATTTAAAATTCTATATCTTCCTAGAATATATTATGTATCCACTTATACGATCATATGTATATAGGTAGCTTCAAGACCTTGTAATTTTTATATAAAGTGTGATCCCAAATCTTGATCAAGACTTATTATTTCCACTTAATGATTTTATTATGAAAAAATAGATCCACTTAATCATTTCTTAGGGTATATCTATAATTTTTCAATTTTGGAAAGAAATATTCCTCCATTATTCTAACTCTAAAGATATTATTTCACTCTTTCAAGATATCCAAAGATTTCTCATACTTTATTTCTTGAAAAACCCCAACATTGTCCAACACATCTTTATTACATTAGTTTTAAATAAATCAAATACATTATAACTTTATAATTGGAATTCCAAAAATATTCCCATTTTTATTTGTTGGAAACACCCTCATGAATCCAACACCAACCAAACATCATAACACTAATCATACACAAGATAAGATCCACAATTTCACATTTTTTGAATCCTTTAGATTTATGATTCTCACTTCTCCCAATTTGACATCAAGTCTAAAGAAAAACCTTCTACATAAGTAACAACTATAATATATTTGGAAAAGTTTACCTGGAGAGAAAAGTGAAATGTAATTTAGATTCAATATTATTTTAACCTAGTATTATTATTGTTGAACAACATAAACTACAATAATTTTATATCTATAACAATCTTTAGGATGCTTATATAGAAACAAAAATTCTTAAATTTAATACCATTATTTACATGGAATCCTTCTCCTTTATCTTTAAATTTCATAGGGATATCAATAAATATTATCCCCCTTATAAATATATTCCTTACATAAAATTAATAGAGGCTCAACCCCCCCCCCCCCCATCATAATAAATTTTAAGGCTCCTATGATTTCTATCTCTTTATTCGCTTATTCATCATAATTCTATATTTTACTTTCAAGAACAGAAACTATAGAAATATTTTCAAATAATTTATGTGAGTGATATTACAAAATTTAAATTATTCATCAAAAAAACAATTAATCTTACCAAGTTGGAAATTTCTATAGTAAATATGAAATTAAGTTAATAACATCGCATTTTTCTATTTCACTCACCCAGTTCCATAAGTATCAAATAATGAAAACATTAATAATTTACCAATGAACTCTCCCTATAATATCAATTACACTTTTAAAACCCATTATTTAAAAAAACATGAAAAATGGAGTGTGTGATTTGTACCAACTTTATTCTTCAAATATTATCTCTAGATATGAGACAAATTTATAAATTCCTTCACTATATGTATTTCCTTGGTATATAAGGGTGGAAATTTTTTGATCATCATATAAAAACTCCCCCATGAATGTTTCAAATCCATTAAAAATATTTAATTGATGGTTAGTATGAGATAAATATATCTATCACAACTTTTTATATCCTAAAAACCATATGATGATATCATATTTTAGATTAAAACAAATAATCATCAAAATTATTTTTGTTTTTGTTTCTCTATCATTGTGTCTTATTCTGTCACCAAGGTATAATGCCAAAATATTATATGTTCTATTGACACTAGAACTTTAATTGGACCTTGATAATAATTTTGATACCAATTTTTATTGATTATATTCCTCTTTTACACTCATATTATTTCAATTCAATATTCAAGAAAATTCCACTTGTATTATTCCTACATCAATTAGAACTTTGTGTAATGCCTCAATACTACTTTCATTTTTCAATGTAAAATCCCCATGGATCATATCTCTCCCAAAACCTTAAACACTTTATCCATAGATATTTAATTTAAATACATGGGGATAGGGTATCATCTAACTTTATCCAGTTGAGAAAGATGGTGAGTTGCTATGGACCACCAATTTTCCTTTATATTTCAATTTTAAATCCATATTGAGATCCTAAATAGTTTTGATAGAATCTAGATTCTATTCATTTTCATTAGCATTTATCTTCTCTTTATGGTCTAAATAGAACTATTTTCTTCATTGGGAACTTTTACCAAAAAGGGTCTCTTGATATGTGATTAATTATAAATTTATTTTCTAAACCTTCTCACTACCATGTTTGTTTCAATAAGAATCATTAGGGATCTCGACGCATACATTTCCTTGGGATACTTCTTTTACATGATATTTATCAATTTTAGTAGCATGTGAACTTATTTAACTTTTTAAAATATTATTCCTTTATTTCTATTACACTTTTTGTTCAAAAAATATATTTAAAACTCCTCTTAAAACCACTTTCATTGTGGTGAACTTCTTTAACCAGCCCATGTTTTTTCATTGGATGCAAGTCGGTCATCAAGATTCATTCCAAATAAATTTTTCCTAGGATTTTACTAGTTACACAATTAGAATGATAATAATTAGTGGAATAAAATCTGTACCTACATTGGTATTGGATCTATTTTTCAAAAATTACATCAATATTATAGAAAGAAATATATTCCAATTATTCATAGAAAAATCTTGAATTACGCCCATGCATTCCAAAATAAAAATTCATGTCTTCATAAAATCTTCTCAAACCCATAATTTTGTTATTCCTTATTTTAGGGACACTATGGAGTGTGTTTTGATTACTACCATTATTTTCTTTTTTCTTGGTAACTCACATAGTTCTCTTCATATCATGCTTTAGAGGGGTTCCATTATGTCCAAGGCTGGGTTTTCTCAATGAACATGGCCTTTATGATATATTTACTCATTCTTACTTCTTTATAGATATATCATACTTTATATTCATCACATTATCACCCACTAAATTATAATTAATTAAACAAATTTAATTTTCTTTTATAATATGATTACCCTTGACATTTTATTATTTCACTTTATTTTTTACAAAGATTAATTCCCCATCATGTTTATTGATATTTTTCTTCCATATTCAAGTTGAGAATTCAGGTATCCTTGAGTATCTTTCCTTTGTAAATTTTATCTTCCAATTCATGGAAAATCTTATCCAACATGTCACTTTATTCCTTTATCTTGGTTTTAATATAATAAATGGTATCCTTAGAGATTTTATTATCATGTTTCATCCTTTGTGTCTCCTTAACCAATTATTACATTTGTGCAGTAGGTTCAAACTTCTTTTAATTTATGTTTTAAACTTATTTTTATTCAAGGAACATATTTCTGTAACAATATTTAAGCTTCTACACTTTATAATATGTATCCTTCAATTCCATATATTGGGAGTCAATATTTTCCCTTAGAAAATTGACCACTCTAACCAGTATTTTGTTTGGGATTTTTAATTTTTTAACCTAAATATTTAGTCCTCTGATCTAAAACTTTTTAGAATTATTCTCATCTCTCAATGAAAAAAACTTCTTTGTATAACCCCCGTCCTTATTACTGTAATATCAGTATAGATTAAACCTTTTAAATTATTAATTTCTTATCATAATCCGTAAATATAATATCACTTGGTATATTAGGCTCCACAACTAATCCTATAAAATCATTGAATGAATTAATAGATTCTAAATTATAATCATCCATACCTTTATATAAATAAATGATAAAATATTTTATATAAATTATACATTTAACAAAAACTATTCAATTATATATAATTACCTTTAAGTTAGGTTTATTCTTTATGTTCTTTCCATTTTCCATGTCACAAAAATAATTTAGCAATATAATGAAACTAAGCTCTAAGAACCAATTATATAAATTTGAAAAAAAATGCAATAATAAGGACCTATTCTTTGATACCACTTGTTATTCCCATAAGGTACTTTAGTAAGTAATTTCTCTAAAGTGGGTGAATTAGGGTATGAAAATCATTCCAATATAAAAAACTTACTTCTCAAACACTCACCACAATAAATGATTTTGACCTCATTATTAGTAGGGTACACTTAATTCTTATTTAAATGATGATATGATTATCGTTTCTATATTTCTTATCTTAACCAAGTTTATTCAATTAATACATAGCACACACACACACAAACAATTTTATGTCTTATAGAACTTAAGTACGGAATGCATACAATACATAAGAATTTTATTTTTTTAACTACCCTAGGATAGTCTAAGGAGCATAAAAGGATAATATTTAAATGTAATAGAATCCATTAAACTCAATGTTTTGTGTTGGATTTGGGATAGGGTACTTCAAAATAGGGGTCACTTATAACACCTCAGGTCATGTAGAGGTATGAAACTATTTTCATTTTCACCAAAATTTGGATAGTTTATTGTTTTTGAGTTGGTATGTAATACCCAAGTATTTTTATGTGGTGATTTGGATTAGATATTAGATTGAACATGTGAATTAAGACCTCTTAAAAGTTTCGGGGGTGTCATTGTAGGATGTGGATTGACTCTTACGATATGGATAGGGATCGGGGTTTTTTATATGTTTCCTATTATAATAAATTTTATAAAAAATGTGAAAGTGTAGAAAAATTTAGATATTTTTTAGGATGAAATATTAAAATGTTATGGAGTTACAATCAATTTATCAAGAAATGGAAAACTATCCATATTTAAGGCTCCTCATGCATAAGGGTACCGATATTATTCTAAAATATATTTAAATTAAAAGCCTTAAATATGAAAAATGTTATCTATAATTGAAAAATATATTACATTGTAATTTTTATGGTTAAGGGAAAAATTTTACATATGAAAATATATATTACATACGGAATATATATTACATATTAGTTTTCTTGGATAAGGTAAAAACCTTATTTATGAAAATATATTGCATATGAAAATATATTATGTATTGGTTTTATATCACAAAAAAACTTTACATATGAAACAATATATTATATATTGAATAATATATTATTTATGAATAATATATTTCATATTGGGTTTTTGGCCAATGGGAGACCTTATATAATAAAAATATATAACATATTATAAATTTAGATAAATCATTAACCTTGCATATTATAATACAGTTAAATAAAAAATTACAAATTATTTTTCTAGAAAAGGAAATAAGATTATGTATTTGATGAATATATTACTCCTGGAATTTTGTCTAAGGGTGAACTTTTCCTTTGTCGATTTTCAGTATGTAATAGTATTTATTTCTAAAATGAATTATATTTTATGATTTATGGGATTATTATCAATAATAAGAAAAAAAATTGAAAACTTGATATGTGAGGGTCCCAAACTTTTCTAAAATCTAGTATAATAGTATAGAGGAGGAAATACATGTTTTGAGGTAGCGGATTTTTCATGATGCATTTAGAGTGGTAGTCATATCATGAAGGTAAGGTCACATATCAAAGTGCCTTATATAGATTTTAAAAATAATTTATTAATAGGATTAAGTAAATATAATAGGGATATTTAGGAATTTAGACCAGTAGAGCTATGATTTTTCTAAATTTAACTCCACTCTCTCATTCTACCTCTTCCCTTAAGATATATTCATTAATGTTTTTATATTATTCATGATTTTTTTTACAAAGAGTAACCATAGGTATGGCTACACATAATTGAGAATCTATATCTTTATTTATATTATTGTTTCTTAGACTTAAGCTTGGTTTCCACTATGCCTCTTTCTAAATCCTTTCTCTGATTCTTGGATTTTATCCATTTGGGAATGAATAAACCAAATATATTCAAGGATAATATCCTTAAAATAATAAGGTTGGTGTTTCATAAGGTCTAATATTTTTTTATTTGCGTATTTTTTACAGTCACATTGGCCTAATGTGTGTTTTATCAAAAACATAATTAAAATTTTTGTGTGTTTCCTCATATGGGATTCACCTTGTTTGGCCCATGATAGGTTCGTTGATAACTATAGTGCCTAAACCTTCACCTTCTATTTGAGGTGTGTCTTGAACTAATGAAATGGTAAATGATGGTGGAAACTTGATGGGTACCCTAAATGAAATTTTTACTTAATTATAAAAACATAGATGACCTAAGATGATCCCTAAGAAGAAAATGTGGGATATATTGGGGGTATCAAGATAGTAAACTAAGGTGAGCATCGGTTTGGGGCCTTGGATGGGCGAGTTTGTAACACCCGATACTTTTATGAGAAATATTTTGCTTTTATGTTATATAAATCTTCAAATGAATCTTTCACTACACACAACATTATCTTGGCTTTCTTTACACGTAATCGCGACCTTCCTCGATAGCTTGCATCGTACGCAATACCGAGTTTCACTAAACAACGATATGCTATTAAAATATTACTAAAGATAGCCGTTATGAATAGTAATACCAACTTTCTGAAATTTTTTAAATTTTATTTTTCAAAATGGACTTCATTTTTGGATTTGGAATATCAAAATTAGCCTAGGGTGAAATTTTGGAATTTTTCTGAAAACTTTCAATTTTTGATGAATAGTGAAAACACTGGGTTACTACTTAAAAACCGACTTTTTATTTAAAAAATTATTTATTTTATTTAAATTTATTTTAGGTCAAAATTGATACATAATACTTATATAAGTTCAATGCAATTCATTGGAGTCATTTTATAATAATTTTAGATATATAAAAATTTTATTGAACTTTTCACCGTCTTTTACCCACCTCCTAGGAGAATTTGCAAATTTACATAAAACTTAATTTTACCGCTTCTGTGAGTGGAATTTCGAAAATCCGAGAGACATGGTTAATATAAAGGACTAAAATGTGGTTCAATGAGATGAAAATAATTTTTGGTGAATAGTAACTTTTTACTTTTATTACCACGATTAAAAGTATATAGGGTAATTAAGGGTAAAAATGTTATTATTATTAGCCTAACACATGTTCTAATTCTATTAGATAAGTTTAATTCGACCAAATACAACCTTAGGAATAAAATATAACCATTTAAGCCCACTTGGATTAGATTAGGACATTTATTATTAATTTATTTAAAGAAGGGTTAAAATAGTTAAAATCAATGTTTAATAACTAAATAATTTTTAATATAGGGTTATTCATAAGATAAATTAGACTATAAATATTAATTAGAAAGATAAAAGGATTTCATATATAATGGTATTTTATTTTTAATTTTTATACAACAAATAATTTAATTTATTTATGACACAATGATGATATAGTAATTATCTTATTAATGAAATATTGACATAATTGATGTTATAAATAACCAAATAAATGTAATTTTAGACTTTATATGAATTAAAATAATTTTATAGGTTAATATGACATGTTAGTATTGATTTAATTAAATTTTTTTGAAATAATCATTCTTTTATGATTTTTACAAAAATCAATTACCAAATAGTGTCAAAATTGACATAAGATAGTTTTTAAAACAAATATTACATTATTAATTGTTATTTTATTCCTAAAAATATAATTTTCAGCCAAATGACTTAGATAAGGTTATATATATTAATAATAAACAACTTGGGGTTCGTTTGTCTTGTTATAGTAAGTTTATTAACCTTATAGTGTAAGAAAACAAGAAGACACGGTAAAAGTTAAATTATCTAACTTAAAGATAAATCTAAATGATAAGGTTAAAATAGATACCTAAACTTGTATAAATTATATTGGATGAGATAATTTAGACCCATCCACTCCTTAGATTATAAATAAATCAATTTGGATCTATTAAAAACCGAATATGACTTTATAATAAAATAATATTTTTAGTTTTTCCTAAGGTGCCCCTCTCCTCCCTTATAAAAGGGCACCTCCTCGCTCTCTTCCTCACACCACTTTGAACCTTCAAGCTCGGACAACCCCTACCAAATTCTCTTATCCACTTCCCTAGAAACATCCTAGAGGTCCTTTTCTTCTTCAAATACCAATTTTAGTGCCCTAAGAGGAGGTCTCAAAGAGGTGCTTCAAAGAAGAGGTAATGTCTGTTACCGATTCTTTCAACTTTATTTCTTCTTCCACTTCTTCTTCTTTAGTTGTTTAATTATTAAGTAATAACATCAGTATCACTTATATACTGGTATGTTATTATAAGTATGAAACAACCCTATTTCACCATCTATCCATCCTACAGAAAACGAAATCACCGCGCGTGCGTACGTACGGAATACCGTCTCCACGCCATGGTGTAATCTATTTTCCACCACCACCTTACTTGGATGGGTATAATGGTGTAAATAATAACTATATGTTATTATTTTAAATTTATATTGATTCTGAAATAGTATACATACACTCCAATACAATTCCATGATCATGGGAACGATATCATCGCTCGTGCGTACGTACGGAATACCGTCTCCACGATGTGATGCGACTCGTTCTACATGATCTTCATTGAATAACGATTATATAAATGAATTGAATGAATTAATATGATATATATTACACTAATAACATTCTATAAATGAGGTATCTATAACCTAAAGAGAATAATAAGAATTTATTCGACAAAACACGCATAAGAACAAAAAGTAATAAACACCCGAATAACAAGTAGCAATGAAATATTACTAATAAGAAGCTAATAATATGGACATATATGATATCATAACAATGATTATGATTCAGGAATAATTAAATTACATTATTTAAATCATTATACAGGAGGTTCGGGCAATTACGAAGCAAATCGGACCTAAGGTAAGGGAAAATATCACAATCTCATTTTTATCCGAGATTATTTATACTTTGGTATTTACTGGGGTGTATTTTATCATCCACATCCATGTTTCCGCAAGATTTAATATTATTTCCATCCACCTATAATTTTTTAAATCCAATTTTACCCTTCGGTGAGTTTTTAGTAAAAGATCTGAAAGGAATCTTTTGTCATTTTTCGAACGATGTACTTTTTGAGTTTTCCGACAAAAGTACGAGAAGAATGTTTTTTTTAACTTATACGACATGAATGTATTTTTAAAACATTATTTCCAAGAACCATCCTTTAAAATTTTTCAAGTTTATTTTTAGTCAACTTCTTTTAGTTTATAATTGTATGACATGTTAAGAAAGTAAAATGTTTTTGAAGTAGAAAGGATATTTTCCTCAAGAATGGAGTTCAAGTGTTTAATCAAAATTATTTTCCATATAAGATAATATAGGGTTATATTACTATCCCTATTATTACATTGATTTGATTATGTTGTGAGGGAATTATTTTGATGAATTCCTTTATCTTATATGAATTGTTTTATGATGTCATGATGTTTAAGAATCAGATTTTTATTACATGGGTTATGAAATGATGTATGATTTATGATTTTGTGGCACACATAAGAATGGTATCATTATGAGATGTGTGGGCCATATATCTCCCTCCAATTCATTGGGTAAATATTTATATCACATGAGATAGACATGGCTGAAATGGCAGGTTAAACCAGTTCAGTGAAACAGGACAGAAACGAGGAGTGAACTCCTTTCAGAAATGGACTTTATCGGCTAAGATAGTCTTGGCTATAAGTCTTGACTACTAAGAAATGATTCTCTATGATTATGTGTGTATTCCACAAAGTTTCATGTTTTAAGTTATGATTATTCGGATTACATTTCACTACTTTGATTTACCACATGTTATGAAATTATGATCTCTTTTTCAGGTTAAGATTTCCAAAATGATATGTTCTTATGAATATGATGTGATTGATATTTATTTTTTTACCCTTACTGAGCATTTGAGCTCACCCTTTTGTATGTTTTATTTCCCCAGGTCAGGAAGAAGGTTATTAAGTAGGATATGCAAAAAGGGACTCTAGAAATGATGAAATAAGTGGGAGACAATGTAGATGCTTTATGAACCAGTTGTTTATGTTTCCCAGTTTCTAAAGACATTATACCTATACTATCCTTCAGGGTTTTGTTATATGTTGTAATAAGTGTACTTCAATTTTGAATTATTAACAATGTATGTAAAGTATGGGTCGTTATAGTTGGTATCAGAGGAAAGGTATAGTCAACCTTTGGAAACTAGGATGTGAAAGACTTAGTAAGAACCCTAAGGATAATTCTAAGCATAGAACACAATCTTAGTGTTTTAGAAATGGACATGAACAACCTATGATAAGACCATAAGTGTAAAATTTTATTCTTGATTATGTGTTTTTACTATTATAATTAGTGTTGCTCACACTATTCTTCTTGGTTTTAGTCAATGGCCGGAACCCAAAGGAATCGTGTTAATGCGGAATGCGACGGGCAATGCAATGATTGTCCCCCTGAGCAACCAAAAGTTATGGGAGCTGGAATGAAAAATCTTGTAGCCATGATCACACAACTTTCTCAAGCTATGAATCATGCAGGACTTCCAAACGAGCAAAGGAAGGAGCAAAATTCTATTGAATCCTTTATGAGGCAGCATCCTCCCTCATTCAGCGGGACTACTGATCCATTAGTGTCTGAACAATGGATCAGTACCACTGAAAAGATATTTTTAGTTCTTCAATGTTCTGAAAATGATAATTTCATCTTAGCAGTTTATCGTTTGGAAGGATATGTTGATCAATGGTGGAATATTATTAAGAATACGAGGCAAAGGGATGAAATTGAGTCCATGGAATGGGATGAGTTCAAGAACTTATTTTTCAATAAGTACTTCCATCATATTCTCCGAACAAAGATGGAGAAGGAATTTCTTGAACTAAATCAAAAGGTTGATGAATCTATTGGTACCTACGAAGCAAATTTTACAAGACTTGCAAGGTACGCTTCTGGTATTATTATCCAACCTGAGAGTAAGATCGATCGATTCTTAAGTGGCTTAAAACCAATTCTTAGAAGGGCGTTAGCCATAAGGGACTTCAATAGCTACGAGGAAATCGTTCGATGTTCTCTCAAATATGAGATGGAGATTGGAGTAACCCATCATTCATATGGGTTTGCTAAGAAGAGGAAAATGGAATTAAAAGGAAAATCTAAAGAGCACACTGAAAGGAATATGAGTTTTCCCTTATTCTCAAAGTGTGGAAAGAAACATGGAGGAAATTGTCTTAAGGGGACAAGAAAATGTTATAAGTGTGGAAAACAAGGTCATCAGGCAATTGAATGTCAAAATAATGGGAAGAAGATGTCTAATGATGCAAACAAAGGAAGGGATACACAGAATGAACCTACTACACTTCAATGTTTCAAGTGCAAGGAGATGGGGCATTATGCCAATCAATGCCCAAATCCAAGGGTTGATGATGATGATCAACATCAACAAACTCTTAAGGCCAAAGACAAACGAAAGTCACATGCAATTACTATCGGTGATGTAGAGTACAACAACAAAGTGGTGAAAGGTACACTTACCATCCACTCTAAAGTAGCAAATGTTTTATTTGATTCTGGATCCACCCACTCTTTTATTTATGAAGAATTTTCTAAGGGTATCGCCATATTACCTCAAAAATTAGATGTTGAGTTAGCTGTGACAACCCCTAATGGCACAAAAGTCACATCAAAAGTTTATAATTCTTCTCCGATTGAAGTTTGTGGGAAAGTGCTTCCTGCAAATCTTGTGATCCTTCCTATAGTGGAATTTTATGTGATTCTTGGCATGGATTGGCTTTCTCTATATGGAGCTCATATCAATTCCCAAAGAAGGGAAGTCACATTTCATATTCCAGATCAATCTATGATCGTCTATTGATGCAAGGATGAACATAACCTTCCAGTGGAAAGTTATTCCATCTTATGGGTCTTGATTCCACTAAATGAAGGTTATTTATCTCAAATGTTTGGTGAGAAACTCACGATTAAGAATATGCCCATTGTACGGGAGTTTGATGATGTCTTTCTAGAGGAATTGTCAGGTCTTCCACCGAATCATGAAGTTTATTTTTCAATAGAACTCATATCGGGTGCTTTTCCTATTTCAAAGACACCTTATAGAATGGCCCTAATTGAGTTGCAAGAATTGAAGAAGAAACTCCAAGAGAATCTTGATAAGGGATTCATACACCCTAGTGCATCACCTTGGGGAGAACCTGTTCTGTTTGTTAAGAAGAAAGATGGATCAATGAGACTCTGTATTGATTATTGAGAACTTAACAAGATCACTATCAAGAACAAATATCCTATCCCACGCATTGATGACTTATTTGACCAACTACGTGGAGCTCAATACTTTTCCAAGATTGATCTTCATTCATGGTTTCATCAATTAAGGGTCAAAATAGAGGATATACCAAAGATGGCTTTCCATACAAGGTATGGACACTATGAATTTATATTGATGCCATTTGGTCTTACTAATGTCCCTGCTATCTTCATAGATCTGATGAATATAGTCTTTAGAGACTATCTTGATCAGTTTGTGGTAGTATTTATAGACGATATTCTTGTCTATTCAAAGAGAAAGGAAGAACATGAAGATCATTTGAGAATTATATTGAAGACCCTGATAAAGGAGAACCTTTATGCCAAATTTACCAAGTGTGAATTTTGGCTTCAAAAAGTTACATTTTTGGGTCACATAATCTCAAAAGAGGGGATATCTGTGGATCCAGCAAAAACAGAGGTTATCGAAAGATGGTCGAGACCAACAACAGTAACTGAGATCCAAAGTTTTCATGGTTTGGATAGATATTATCGACATTTTGTGAAAGATTTTTCACGATTATCTGATCCACTCACCAGGTTGACTCGAAAAAGAGTTAGGTTTGTTTGGACAGAGGAATGTGAAGAGAATTTCAAGGAGTTGAAAAGAAGGTTATCCAGTGCACCTGTACTCACACTTCCTTGTAGAGGATAAAGGTTTGTGATCTACAGTGATGCATCCAAGAAGGTGTTGGGGTGTGTTCTTATGAAAAATGATATGGTGATAGCTTATGCCTCACGATAGTTGAAAATCCATGAGCAAAATTACCCAACTCATGATTTGGAGTTATCTGCGGTAATCTTTGCATTAAATATTTGGAGGCATTATCTTTATGGAGAAAGGTGTGATATTTATACTTATCATAAAAGTTTAAAGTATATTTTCACACAAAAGGAGCTGAATATGCACCAAAGAAGATGGTTGGAGCTGATTAAGGATTAAGAATGTTCAATTCATTACTACCCTGGGAAAGAAAACAAGGTGGCAGATGCATTAAGTCGACAAGACCATGATATCTTATCCCTGATGAGGATCACAAAAGATCCAATATTTATGGATTTACAAAGTATGGATCTTGGAATTATAATGAAAGGGGAAAATCGTATATTTCTCAATTGAATGTTCAACCATCTATACATGTAAAGATTAAAGAGGCCCAGAATGAAGATGTAGAGTTACAAAAGAAGGTGAGAAATATTCCTGAATTCAACCTTAATTGTGATGGGATAATAAAGTTCATGAATTGGGTTTGTGTTCCTCCCATCCCCAAATTGAAGAAGGAGCTACTGGATGAGGCTCATAGTTCTTCATTCTCTATTCATCCTGGAAGCACGAGGATGTATAGGGACCTGAAAGAGTACTTCTAGTGGGATGGCATGAAATGATATGTTGCTGAATATGTCTCTCGATGCTTGGTTTGTCAGCAAGTTAAAGCTGAGAGACAGAAGTCTAAGGGGATGTTACAACCATTACCCATACCCGAATGGAAATGGGAAAACATCACTATGGTCTTTTTCACCGGACTTCCTAAAACATCCAAAGGAAATAATGTTATCTGGGTCATAGTTGATCATCTTACAAAGTATGCACACTTCATTGCTATTAGAGAGGATTTCTCTCTAGATCATCTTGCCAGGATATATGTAAAGAAAGTGGTAAGATTGCATGGAGTACCGCTTTCCATTATATCTGATCGAGATCCGAGGTTTACCTCAATTTTTTGGTGAAGTCTTCAGCATACTCTGGATACAGAGTTGAGTTTCAGCACTGTTTATCATCCTCAGACAGACGGTCAGTCTGAAAGAACAATTCAAACTCTAGAAGATATGTTGAGAGCTTTCTCTATGGATTTCAAAGGTGGTTGGGATCAACACCTACCTTTGGTGGAATTTTCTTATAATAATAGCTTTCACTACAATATTCAGATGGCTCCTTATGAAGCTCTCTATGGAAAGAAATGCAGGACTCCAACTTAGTGGGTTGAAGTTGGGGAAAGAAATCTATTAGGACCTGATCTTGTTGATGAGATGGCAGAAAAGGTCAGATCTATTCAACAACACATAAGAGCAGCTGAGAGTCGACAAAAAAGTTATGCCGACAATCGAAGAAAAGACCTAGAGTTTGAAGTGGGTGATAAAGTGTTCTTACGAATATCTCCCTGGAAGAGGGTCATGAGATTTGGAAATAAGGGAAAGTTGAGCCCTAGATATATCGGCCCTTTTGAAATTCTAGATCATGTTGGGAAGGTAGCTTACTGATTAGCGCTTCCACCGAATCTCTCCCAAGTTCATGATGTGTTCCATGTATCTCTCCTAAGAAAGTACATACCTGATCCTTCACATGTACTCAGCTCAGAATTTGTACCGTTGGAGCAAGATCTTTCTTATGAAGAACAGCCAATAGAGATTCTGGATCGTAGCAAAAAAGTCCTACGAAACAAGACAACTCACTTTCTAAAAGTTTTATGGATGAACCAACAATTAGAATAAGCTACATGGGAGCTTGAGGATATGATGATGGAGAGGTATCCTTATCTGTTTGTTACAAAGTGATGAATTTTGAGGGCGAAATTCATTTTAAGGGGGGTAGAATGTAACACCCGATACTTTTATGAGAAATATTTTGTTTGTATGTTATATAAATCATCAAAGTAATCTTTCACTACACACAACACTATCTTGCCTTTCTTTATACGCAATCGCGACCTTCCTCGATAGCTTGCGTCGTACGCAATACCGAGTTTCACTAAACAACGATATGCTATTAAAATATTACTAAAACTAGTTGTTATGAATAGTAATATCCACTTTTTGAAATTTTTTAAATTTTATTTTTCAAAATGAACTTCATTTTCGGATTCAGAATATCGAAATTATCCTAGGGTGAAATTTGGTATTTTTCTGAAAACTTTCAATTTTTGATGAATAGTGAAAACACTGGGTTACTATTTAAAAACCGACTTTTTATTTAAATAATTATTTATTTTATTTAAATTTATTTTAGGTCAAAATTGATACATAATACCTATATAAGTTCAATGCAATTCATTGGAGTCATTTTATATGTAGAGACCCGAAGCTTGACGTACATGGACATTACATTACTTTTGCGGAATACTTATTACATAACAAAAATAGACACCAAAGGACTGTAATAGTTTAGTGCCTTTGGAAACTTGGAACATAATCTTCTAATCTTGTTGAAAGATCCTCAACATCTCCCATAAAGATCTTCCCTTTTTTTCTTATCTAAAACATTTCCTTATATCCTGGGGAAAAGAAAACATAAAAAGGGTGACCTCAAATGCTCAGTAAGGGTAAGAATGGATAAAATAAAACAAATCATATACATTTGAACTTAAAAACATGAACATAATGTTTAAACATCAAAATATTGAGAAATGACATAAAACATGTAAGTACGTAAGGCATAGATCATAAAGGAACATCAATCATGATAAAATAGCATGGGAATAAAACATGTAATTGTGGAAACCATTAAGCACATTATATGATTTCCATAGTAGCCAAGGCATTGCTGCCAAGACCATCTTAGTGGACAAAGTCCCATTCTGAATCGAGTTCACTCCTCGTTCCAGTCCTGTAACACTGAACTAGATTAACTTACCATTCCAGCCATGTCTATCTCATTAGATATAAATCTTTACCCAATGCATTGGAGGGAGATATAGGTCCCACCCATCTCATAATGAAATCATTCTTACTTTTGCCACAAAATAAACATACATAACCCAATAAATAAAATGGGTTTCATAAACATCATCCCATAATCACATAATACCTATAAAATAAATGGATATCATTTCATAATAAGAAATTTGAAACCATGTAAATCATAGAGACATTATACTTAAAATATACACATATGAAATAATGTCATCTTAGATGGAAAAATGGTTTTGATAAAACACTTGAAATGAATTCTTGAGGAAAATATCCTTTCTTCTTCAAAATAAATTTCTTTTCACAAAATATCGAGCAATTTTAAAAGAAAGATATTTTTTTGAAAATAGTCATGAAATGAAAATAAGGCTTTATAAAGCCGTAAAAATCCTTTCATTCCGTATAAGTTAAAAAAAATTCTTCAAGTACTTTTGCCGGAAAGTCAAAAAAGTACCTCGTAACGTAAACAAAAGAAAGATTCCTTACATACCATATAGTAAAAGTCAAAAATGGGTAAAAAGGACTTTAAACATACATTAAAACACTTTTATAAAACATGGACATGGATGATTTAAATAACCCTAGTAAATACTTACGAATAAGCAATCTCGGATAAAAATGAAATTTGCAAAATTATCTCTTACCTTAGATCTGATATGCTTCGTATGGATCCGAACATCCTGTATAATGATTTAAATAATGTCATTGACTTATTACATAATCATATTCATTGTTATGATATCATATATGTTTCACTTATGACTTTATATTACCCGTTCTTTTGTAAATTCAATGTAAAAGCAGCGTTTTGGGTAAAATCATTTCATTTATCGTATGTGTTTCGACTTATCGTTCTTGATATTATTACTTATATCCTGATTTACATAATTCCAGAATGTAAAACATGATTTATATATAATATATATTCATCATATACATATATATTATAGATCGATAAAAGGAATGAAATACACCTTTCATGGAGACGGTAGGTCGTACGTACGCATGAACGCTATTTTCGTTTCCTTGTTGAATTGAATGAAATTAAATAAATGACATACATATATATATGTATACATAAATACAGTAGAATTATTATGTCATATATTTCATTATAATTCATTATATATACTTTATAATCATTCTTGAATGGTTAATCATAGAAAATGAATCACATCGCGTTCGTGGAGACGGTAGTCCGTACGTACGCACGAGTGATGATATCATTCCCATGATCATGGAATTGTATTGGAGTGTATGTATACTATTTAAGAATCAATATAACTTTAAAATAATCATATATTGTCATTATTTACACCATTATACCCATCCAAGTAAGGTGGTGGTGGAAAATAGATTACACCACGGCGTGGAGACGGTATTCTGTACGTACGCACGCGCGGTGATTTCGTTTTCCGTAGGATGGATAGATGGTGAAATAGGGTTTTTTAATACTTATAATAACATGTCAGTATAGGAGTGATACTTATTTTATTACTTCATAATGAAACAACTAAATAAGAATAAGTGGAAGAAGAAATAAATTTGAAAGAATCGGTAGCAGATATTACCTCTTCTTTGAAGCACCTCTTTGAGACCTCCTCTTAGGGCACTAACATTGGTCTTTGAATAATACCAGAACCTCTAGGATGTTTCTATAGAAGTGGATAAGATAATTTTTAAGGGTTTGGACGATCTTGAAGGCTCAAAGTGGTGTGAGGAAGAGAGGGAGGAGGTGCCCTTTTATAAGGGAGGAGAGGGGAACCTTTGGAAAAACTAAAAATATTATTTTATTATAAAGTCATATTCGGTTTTTAATAGCTCCAAATTGAGTTATTTAGAAGATAAGGTGGGTATGGTTTGAAATACTCTCATCCAATATAATTTAGACAAGTTTAGGTTTCTATTTTTACCTTATCATTTAGATTTAACCTTAAGTTAAATAATTTTACTTTTACCGTGTCTTGTTGTTTTCTTACACTATAAGGTTAATAAACTTTCTATAACAAGCCAAAAGAACCCCAAGTTGTTTATTATTAATATATATAACATTATCTAAGTCATTTGGCCGAACCTTATATTTTTAGGAATAAAATAACAATTAATAATATAATATTTTTTTTAAAAACTATTTTATGTCAATTTTGACACTATTTGGTAATTGATTTTTGTGAAAATCATTACGTAATGATTAGTTCGAAAAAAGTAAACTAAATCAATAATAACATGTCATATTAACCTATAAAATTAGTTTAATTCATAAAAAGTCTCAAATTATATTTATTTGGGTATTTATGACATCAATTATGTCAATATTTTATTAATAAGATAATTGTTGCATCATCTTTGTGTCATAAATAAATTAAATTATTTAATGTCTAAAAATTATATATAAAATACCATTATGTAGGAAATAGTTTTAGATTTCTAATGAATATTCATAGTTGAATTTATCTTATGTATAACCCTATATTAAAAATTATTTACTTATTAAACTTTGATTTTAACTATTTTAACCCTTCTTTAAATAAATTAATATTAAATGTCCTAATCTAATACAAGTGGGCCTAAATGGTCATATTTTATTCCTAAGGTTGTTTTTGGTCGAATTACACTTATCCAATAGAATTAGGACATGTGTTAGGGTAATATTAATATCATTGTAACCCTTAATTATCCTATTTACTTTTAACCGTGGTAAATAAAAGTAAAAAGTTACTATTCAACAAAAAATAGTTTCATCTCATTGAACCAAATTTTATTCCTTAATATTAACCGTGTCTCTCGAATTTTCATAATTCCACTCCCAGAAGCGGTAAAATTAAGTTTTATGAAAAATTCAGTTTTTTAACTACCACTTAGTGGTTTCACTATTCATCAAAAAATGATAGTTTCCAGAAAAATACCAAAAATTTGGACTAAGATATATTTGATATTATGAATTACCAAATGATGTCTATTTTACCAAATTCAAAACATATCAGTTTCATTAATTAATTTAAAAATTAATTCTCGTCGTCAAAACAAATAGCGTGTTTTAAGAGATAATAACTATCAAAAGATTGACACTTGTTTAAGTCTGGTTTAAATGTGAAATTACATCCAATGACCAACATTGTATTAAATGGTAAAAATATATACTAAATATACTTTAAAGCCACTCAAATTAATAATTTATCACTATTAATTATTTGGATTAAAAAAGTTGTTTTTAATTAAAATTTAGTAATTTTCACTATTCATCAGAATATGAAAGTTATACAAAAAGTACCAAAATTTCACCCTAAGATAATTTCGATATTCCGAATCCAAAAATGAAGTCCATTTTGAAAGATAAAATTTATAAAATTTCAAAAAGTGGGTATTACTATTCATAACGGCTAGTTCATAATAATATTATAATAATATCTCGTTTAGTGAAACTCGGTATTGCATACTACACACGCTATCGAGGAAGGACTTTATTGCATGTAATACAAGCCAATTCAGGGATGCGTGTCATGCAAGATCCTTTTGTTGTAGAGTACAACACAAGACATTAATGAAATTAAAAAAAATATTTTTCATAAAATCTCGGGGTGTTACATTCTACCCCCCTTAAAATGAATTTCGCCCTCGAAATTCGTCGGGGTTATAAATGGTTTACTACTCAAAAGTTTCTTTAATAGAAACCTACTTCATAAAAAGGAATACCAAAAACATGGCTTTAAAATCTAAATTATGAAACGTAATGGTTACCCAAATTAACTCATCACTGGGTTTTCACGAAGGAGAACATAGGTGAAAATATGGATATGGAAGAAAAATCTAACCATCAAGTTCTGATGGAGAGTGGTAGAGGACATGGCTATGAAAAATCCAACAATCACAAAGCCATAAATTTGTGATGATCTAGGGTACCATCTGATTCATCGGATATAAGGGCACTCTGACAAAATTTTTGGTTTTCAAGATCATTTCCCTAAAGTTGAAGAATTTGAATTAGAATAAATACTTACTTTATTTTGGTACAATCTCACTGTTGTTTATGCCTTGAACAATTTCCACTTCATCTCTTAAATAAATGAAGTTGAATTTGTTATTCGTGAAGTGTTAGAAGATCATGTGATAGAATGACGGGTCATTCCATATGTCTTAAACAAAAGGTTAGGAAAAGTTATTAAATATACATAAGTCGATCTATAGTGATATTAATCATATATAGTTCCTAAAATGGACTTATACTTCATATATCATACTACTTAATATAATAAAACTAGTTTCTACTAAACAGGGACTTCTTGTAGGCCAGTGGTAGGCAATAAAGGCCAGTCGCATTTCGGTTGTGGGTTCGATTCCCACAGCCTTGTCCGACGTGATGGGTTGTCGCCCATCCTACAGGTTGTCCTTTTTCTAAAACTACATTACTATAACATTCCATTAATAATATTGAAAAAATTTCTATCCTTAAACAATACTATCTTATGTCCAACATAATCCATTCTAATCTTTATCTAAAATACTTCGGTCCAAGCTCATAGTATAAAGAAAACGATTACTTGAAATGTCATCAACCAACCATCATTTATCCCCCATTATCTTGTTAGTCACATTCCAATCATGTGAATACCTTAATCACGTATTCTCTTGAAAAATGAATACCCATTAAATCATAGTGAAAACATGAATGCTGTCAAAAGTTAACTCTTTCCACATACCAAAATCCAAAAATTCTATATACTCAAACCATGATATAACCTTCTCCTTATATCAGTCAGGAGCTCATTAATACTATCAAACATTTAATTTTCTCCTTATCCCATCATTATGCGCATATCATCTACTTTCCAAAAATACTGGTACCATTCATCACACACTTTCAAAACTTAAGGAAAGACAACAGTGTAACAATCCTTAGATGTCTCTTTATTCCATAGTACCATGAGATTACTTATACAACATTACACTTGATAAACATGTAATCATTCCACTACCTTCTTAAACCATTGACCGAGCTTCAACAATTCTTTCATCTCACATATCATTTGTAGTATCTTCATCATCATCAACATAAATATTACCCATACGACCATACTAATTCTCTTCATGAGACTTTCCCTTAGGGCATTGGTTTGCATAATTCCTGTACATTCCACATTTAAAAAATTTAACCATTGTTGATGTTGTAGCAATACCATTATCCTCATCCATGGTGTTAACTGAACCTTTTCCTTTGCACTTACTAGATTTATGTCCTTCTTTTCCACACCCAAATCATCTTCCAGTTCCTTTGAAACATTCTCCTTTATGCCTCTTCCCACATGATTTACATAGGGGAAATTGAACTTTCTTTCCTCTATGATCATCATGAAACTCCATCTTTCACTTATTAGACGAGTCAGGAAACTTACCAAATTTGAGTTTATTGATCATATTATGAGATTGCTGATTCGGCATAATAATGATGTTTGTACTTCCAAATCCCATTTCATTTGGTTTCTCTTGAAGAATATCTTCCATTGTCTATCATATCCTCCATTATCGTGAATCTTCCTGTTTCCAGCCATTTTCTAAAACCCAAAAAGAATAGTGTGAGAGGCAAAAATCATGCTAGGTAAAACAACATAATAAAGGGGGAGTACCCTCAATATCTAGCATCTTAGGTTAAATTCTAAGATCGTTACCATAGTTCTAGGACTATATCCTATACGTATACTTATCCTTAGGGACATCCCTAGACATACCATAGAAATATCTCTAGAGATCTCACTAACGTTTTCGCATCCTAGTTTCCAAAGGTTGACTAAACCTTTCCTCTGATACCAACTGTAGAGACCCGAAGCTTGATGTACATGGATATTACATTACTTTTTTGGAATACTTATTACATAACAAAAATAGACACCAAAGGACCGTAATAGTTTAGTGCCTTTGTAAACTTGGAACATAATATTCTAATCTTATTGAAAGATCCTCAACATCTCCCATAAATATCTTCCCTTTTTTTCTTACCTAAAACCTTTCCTTATATCCTGGGGAAAATAAAACATAAAAAGGGTGAGCTCAAATGCTTAGTAAGGGTAATCAGGGATAAAATAAAACAAATCATATACATTTGAACTTAAAAACATGAACATAATGTTTAAACATCAAAAGCTTGAGCAATGACATAAAACATGGAAGTACATAAGGCATAGATCATAAAGTAACATCAATCATGATAAAATATCATGGGAATAAAACATGTAATTGTGGAAACCATTAATCACATGATATGATTTCCACAGTAGCCAAGGCATTGCTGCCAAGACCATCTTAGAGGACAAAGTCCCTTTCTGAATCAAGTTCACTCCTCGTTCCAGTCCTGTAACACTGAATCGGATTAACTTATCATGCCATCCATGTCTGTATAATGAGAAATAAATCTTTACCCAATGCATTGGAGGGAGATATAGGTCCCACCCATCTCATAATGAAATCATTCTTACTTGTGCCACAAAATAAACATACAAAACCCAATAAATAAAATGGGTTTCATAAACATCATCCCATAATCACATAATCTATATAAAATAAATGGATATCATTTCATAATAAGAAATTTGAAACCATGTAAATAATATAGACATTATACTTGAAACATACACATATGAAATAATGTCATCTTAGATGGAAAAATGGTTTTGATAAAACACTTGAAATGAATTCTTGAGGAAAATATCATTTCTTCTTTAAAATCAATTTCTTTTCACAAAACGTCATGCAATTTTAAAAGAAAGAGATTTTTTTGAAAATAGTCATGAAATAAAAATAAGGCTTTATAAAACCGTAAAAATCCTTTCATGCCGTATAAGTTAAAAAAAAATATTCTTCTCGTACTTTTGCCGAAAAGTCAAAAAAGTACCTCGTAACATAAACAAAAGAAAGATTCCTTACATACCATGTAGTAAAAGTCAAAAATGGGTAAAAAGGACTTTAAAAAAACATTAAAACACTTTTATAAAACATGGACATGGATGATAGAAATAACCCCAGTAAATACTTACGAATAAGAAATCTCGAATAAAAATGAGATTTGCAAAATTATCCCTTACCTTAGGTATGATATGATTCGTATGGATCTGAACATCCTGTATAATTATTTAAATAATGTCATTGACTAATTACATAATCATATTCATTTTTATGATATCATATATGTTTCACTTATGACTTTATATTACCTATTATTTTGTAAATTCAATGTAAAAGCAGTGTTTTGGGTAAAATCAATTCATTTATCGTATGTGTTTCGACTTATCGTTCTTGATATTATTACTTATATCCTGATTTACATAATTCTAGAATATAAAACATGATTTATATATAATATATATTCATCATATACATATATATTATAGATCAATAAAAGGAATGAAATACACCGTTCATGGAGATGGTAGGCCGTACGTACACATGAACGTTGTTTTCATTTCCTTGTTGAATTGAATGAAATTAAATAGATGACATACATATATATATATATATACATAAATAGCGTAGAATTATTATGTCATATATTTCATTATTATTCATTATATATACTTTATAATCATTCTTGAATGGTTAATCATGGAAAATGAATCTCATCACGTTCGTGGAGACGGTAGTCCGTACGTACGCACGAGCGATGATATCATTCTCTTGATCATGGAATTGTATTGGAGTGTATGTATACTATTTCAGAATCAATATCACTTTACAATAATCATATATAGTCATTATTTACACCATTATACCCATCCAAGTAAGGTGGTGGTGTAAAATAGATTACACCACGGCGTGGAGACGGTATTATGTACGTACGCACGCGCGGTGATTTCGTTTTCCATAGGATGGATAGATGATGAAATAGGGTTTGTTCATACTTATAATAACATATCAGTATATGAGTTATACTGATGTTATTACTTCATAATGAAAAAACTAAAAAAGAATAAGTGGAAGAAGAAATAAAGTTCAAAGAATCAGTAACGGACATTACCTCTTCTTTGAAGCGCCTCTTTGAGACATCCTCGTAGGGCACTAAAATTGGTCTTTGAAGAAGACCCGATCCTCTAGGATGTTTATATGGAAGTGGAGAAGAGAATTTGGCAGGGTTTGGCCGATCTTGAAGGCTCAAATTGGTGTGAGGAAGAGAGGGAGGAGGTGCCCTTTTATAAGGGAGGAGAGGGGCACCTTTGGAAAAACTAAAAATATTATTTTATTATAAAGTCATATTCGGTTTTTAATATCTCTAAATTGAGTTATTTCTAAGATAAGGTGGGTATGGGTCGAAATCCTCTCATCCAATAGAATTTAGACAAGTTTAGGTTTCTATTTTAACCTTATCATTTAGATTTAACCTTAAATTAAATAATTTTACTTTTGTCGTGTCTTCTTGTTTTCTTACACTATAAGGTTAATAAACTTACTATAACAAGCCAAACGAACCCCAAGTTGTTTATTATTAATATATATAACATTATCTAAGTCATTTGGCCGAACCTTAGATTTTTAGGAATAAAATAACAATTAATAATATAATATTTGTTTTAAAAACTATTTTATGTCAATTTTGACACTATTTGGTAATTGATTTTTGTGAAAATCATAACAGAATGATTAGTTCGAAAAACGTTAACTAAATCAATACTAACATGTAATATTAACCTATAAAATTAGTGTAATTCATAAAAAGACTCAAATTACATTTATTTGGGTATTTATAACATCAATTATGTCAACATTTCATTAATAAGATAATTACTGCATCATCTTTGTGTCATAAATAAATTAAATTATTTAATGTCTAAAAATTATAAATAAAATACCATTATGTAGTAAATAGTTTTATATTTCTAATGAATATTCATAGTTGAATTTATCTTATGTATAACCCTATATTAAAAATTATTTACTTATTAAACTTTGATTTTAACTATTTTAACCCTTCTTTAAATAAATTAATATTAAATGTCCTAATCTAATCCAAGTGGGCCTAAATGGTCATATTTTATTCCTAAGGTTGTTTTTGGTCGAATTACACTTATCCAATAGAATTAGGACATGTGTTAGGGTAATATTAATATCATTGTTACCCTTAATTATCCTATTTACTTTTAACCGTGGTAAATAAAAGTAAAAAGTTACTATTCACCAAAAAATAGTTTCATCTCATTGAACCAAATTTTATTCCTTGATATTAACCGTGTCTCTCGAATTTTCAAAATTACACTCCCAGAAGTGGTAAAATTAAGTTTTATGAAAAATTCAGTTTTTAACTACCACTTAGTGGTTTCACTATTCATCTAAAAATGAAAGTTTCCAGAAAAATACCAAAAATTTGGCCTAAGCTATATTTGATATTATGAATTCAAAAATGATGTCTATTTTACCAAATTCAAAACATATCAGTTTCATTAATTAATTTAAAAATTAATTCTCGTCGTCAAAACAAATAGCGTGTTTTAAGCGATAATAACTATCAAAAGATTGACACTTGTTTATGTCTGGTTTAAATGTGAAATTACATCCAATGACCAACATTGTATTAAATGGTAAAAATATATTCTAAATATACTTTAAAACCACTCAAATAAGTAATTTATCACTATTAATTATTTTGATTAAAAAAGTTGTTTTTAATTAAAATTTAGTAATTTTCACTATTCATCGGAATATGAAAGTTATCCAAAAAGTACCAAAATTTCACCCTAAGATAATTTCGATATTCCGAATCCAAAAATGAAGTACATTTTTAAAGATAAAATTTATAAAATTTCAAAAAGTGGGTATTACTATTCATAACGACTCGTTCATAATAATATTATAATAATATCTCGTTTAGTGAAACTCGGTATTGTGTACTACACACGCTATCGAGGAAGGCCTTTATTGCATGTAATGCAATCCAAGACAAAGATTCGTGTCGTGAAAGCTCCTTTTGGTGTAGCGTACAACACAAGACATTAATTAAATTAACAAAAATATTTTTCATGAACTCTCGGGGTGTTACATTATAATAATTTTAGATATATAAAAATTTTATTGAACTTTTCACTGTCTTTTACCCACCTCCTAGGAGAATTTTCAAATTCACATAAAACATAATTTTACCACTTCTGTGAGTGGAATTTAGAAAATCCAAGAGACATGGTTAATATCAAGTACTAAAATGTGGTTCAATGAGATGAAAATAATTATTGGTGAATAGTAACTTTTTACTTTTTTACCACACTTAAAAGTAAATAGGGTAGTTAAGGGTAAAAATGTTATTATTATTACCCTAAAACAAGTCCTAATTCTATTGGATAAGTGTAATTCGACCAAAGACAACCTTAGGAATAAAATATGACCATTTAGGCCCACGTGGATTAGATTAGGACATTTATTATTAATTTATTTAAAGAAGGGTTAAAATAGTTAAAATCAAAGTTTAATAACTAAATCATTTTTAATATAGGGTTATACATAAGATAAATTTGACTATAAATATTCATTGGGAATCTAAAAATATTTCCTACATATTGATATTTTATTTGTAATTTTTAGACAATAAATAATTTAATTTTTTTATGACACAATGATGATGCAGTAATTATCTTAGTAATGAAATATTGAACTAATTGATGTTATAAATACCCAAATAAATGTAATTTGAGACTTTTTATGATTTAAAATAATTTTATAGGTTAATATGACATTTTATTATTGATTTAATTAATTTTGTTCGAACTAATCGTTCTGTTATGATTTTCACAAAAATCAATTACCAAATAGTGTCAAAATTGACATAAAATAGTTTTTAAAACAAATATTATATTATAAATTGTTATTTTATTCCTAAAAATCAAAGGTTCGGCCAAATTAATTAGATAATGTTATATATATTAATAATAAACAACTTGGGGTTCGTTTGTCTTGTTATAGTAAGTTTATTAACCTTATAGTGTAAGAAAACAAGAAGACACTGTAAAAGTTAAATTATCTAACTTAAAGTTATATCTAAATGATAAGGTTAAAATATATACCTAAACTTTTCTAAATTATATTGGATGAGATTATTTCGACCTATACCCACCTTAGCTTCGAAATAAATCAATTTGGAAGTATTAAAAACCGAATATGACTTCAAAATAAAATAAATATTTTAGTTTTTCCTAAGGTGCCCCTCTCCTCCCTTATAAAAGGCCACCTCCTCCCTCTCTTCCTCACACCACTTTGAGCCTTCAAGTTCGTCCAAACCCTGAAAAATTATCTTCTCCACTTCCCTAGAAACATCCTAGAGGTCCTGGTTGTCTTCAAAGACCAATTTTAGTTCCCTAAGAGGAGGTCTCAAAGAGGCGCTTCAAAGAGGAGGTAATGTCTGTTACCGATTCTTTCAACTTTATTTCTACTTCCACTTCTTGTTCTTTAGTTGTTTCATTATGAAGTAATAACATAAGTATCACTCATATAATGGTATGTTATTATAAGTATTAAACAACCCTATTTCACCATCTATACATCCTATGGAAAACGAAATCACCGCACGTCCGTACGTACGAAATACCGTCTCCACGCCGTGGTGTAATCTATTTTCCACCACCACCTTACTTGGATGGGTATAATGGTTTAAATAATAACTATATATGATTATTTTAAATTTATATTGATTCTTAAATAGTATAAATACACTCCAATACAATTTCATGATCATGGGAATGATATCATCGCTCGTGCGTACGTACGAAATACTGTCTCCACGATGTGATGTGACTCGTTCTACATGATCTTCATTGCATAATGATTATATAAATGAATTTAATGAATTAATATGATATATATTACACTAATACCATTCCTTAAATGAGGTATCTATAACCTAAAGAGAAGAAAAATAATTTATTTGACAAAACACGCATAAGAACAAAAAGTAATAAACACCAGAATAACAAGTAGAAAAGAAATATTACTAATAAGAAGCTAATAATATATCCATATATGATATCATAACAATGAGAATGATTCAGGAATAATTAAATGTCATTATTTAAATCATTATACAGGAGGTTCGGACACTTACGAAGCAAATCGGACCTAAGGTAAGGGAAAATATCACAATCTCATTTTCATCCGAGATTGTTTTTACATCATTATTTACTGGGGTGTATTTTATCATCCACATCCATGTTTCCTCAATATTTAATATTATTTCCATCCACCTATAATTGTTTAAATCCAATTTTACCCTTCGGTGAGTTTTTAGTAAAATATATGAAAGGAATCTTATGTCGTTTTTCGAACGAGGTACTTTTTGAATTTTCCGACAAAAGTATGAGATAAATGTTTTTTTAACTTATACGGCATGAATGGATTTTTAAAACATTATTTCCAAGAATCTTCCTTTACATGTTTTCAAGTTTATTTTTAATCAACTTCTTTTAGTTTAAAATTGTATGACATGTTAAGAAAGGAAAATGTTTTGAAGTAGAAAGGATATTTTCCTCAAGAATGGAGTTCAAGTGTTTTATCAAAATTATTTTCCATCTAAGATAATATAGGGTTCTGTTTATATCCCTATTATTACATTGATTTGATTATGTTGTGATGGAATTATTTTTATGAATTCCTTTATCTTATATGAATTGTTTTATGATGTCATAATGTTTAGGAATCCCATTTTTATTACATGGGTTATGCAATGATGTATGATTAATGATTTTGTGGCACACATAAGAATGGTATCATTGTGAGATGGGTGGAACCTACATCTCCTTCCAATTCATTGGGTAAATATTTATATCACATGAGATAGACATGGCTGGAACGGCTGGTTAAACCGGTTCAGTGAAACAGGACTGAAATGAGGAGTGAACTCGGTTCAGAAATGGACTTTGTCAGCTAAGATAGTCTTGGCTATGAGTCTTGACTACTAAGAAATGATTCTCTATGATTATGTTTGTATGACACAAAGTTTCATGTTTTAAGTTATTATTATTGGGATTACATTTCACTACTATGATTTACCCCATGTTATGAAATTATGATCTCTTTTGCAGGTTAAGATTTCCAAAATGATATGTTCTTATGAATATGATGTGATTGATATTTATTTTATTTACCCTTACTGAGCATTTGAGCTCTCCCTTTTGTATGTTTTCTTTCCCTAGGTCAGGAAGAAGGTTATTAAGTAGGATATGCCAAAAGGGACTCTAGATATGATGAAATAAGTGGGAGACAATGTAGATTCTTTATGAACCAGTTGTTTATGTCTCCCAGTTTCTAAAGACAGTATACCTATACTATCCTTCAGGGTTTTGTTATATGTTGTAATAAGGGTACTTCAATTTTGAAGTATTCACAATGTATGTAAAGTATGGGTCGTTATAGAGTTCCAGTCTCATGAAAATAAAACCAATATAATAAGTCTAGAAATTGTTAGAACGATAAATATGGTGAATTGTAACCTTTTTATTACCTAGTTATATTAAATTATAAAATATTATAAATATATCAAATGTAATTATAGTGACTAGATAAATGCATATAAAGTGACTATGGTTTGGGAACTTATCAACCCATAGACACTTCAGATGGTTTAGTGGTAAGGCACTCTTTCCCCTTATGTGGTGATTTATGATTTGGTTTTAGGGTTGGAGGATTTCCCCCCAGGGTGCTGATATATGATATGGTTCTCAGGAGGGGCACCCTCTATTGTGTGATAATTTATGATATGGTTATTAGGAGGGGAAATCTTCAACCTGGGTGGTGATATTTGATATGGTAATAGGGAGGGAAATTATCCCCTTTTAGTGGTGATTTAGGTGATGGTTCTGGGGTAAGGAACTCTTCCTCCTTGGGTGGTGATATTTGAGATGGTTTTTAGGTAGAATGCTCTTCCCCGTGAGTAATGAGATACTGGATATGGTTCTTTGGTGGGAGGATATTCTCCCATTAGTGATGAGATGTAGTAAATGGTTTCAGGGTGGGTTATCATCGCCCATAGAAGGTGTTATATTATGTTCAAAGAAATATAACATGGTCCAAAGTAGGAATGATTGATTATAGGTGTCACCAAGGAACCTAAGGATCAATGGTGGTTTATTTATTTTTCCTTCTAGTTATCTATTATAGATTATCATCATGCACTTTATTTAGACTAGACATATTTAGGGACACTATTAGTGGTGGAATCCTTAGTTGTACTCACACCCTTCATGAGCCACCATGGGTACCTAATAAAATTTTATGGTTGTAGTTTAGGATAATGGTAAGGGCTCTATATTTTATGGTTGATCTAGTTAGTTGAGATGGTTTCTTAGATATGGGATCAAATAAAGGCTTAGGACCAGTTTTATGATTTTTCCTAATTTTTAGTTACTTTTGATTATATTATATCTTGTTCTATATGATATACCAATGATAGGTACTTATTTTGTCTGTATTCTATGAATGATATGTAAATTTTTTCATATTGTTATAACATGGGATGACATGCTTTTTTATTAGAATTTAACTAAAAAATATATTATGGTTTATCAAGATGGTTGTTATTTATGTTTCTTATCCTCTTTTTTATGGTTTCCTAAACTAGGGGTCTAGTCTCCCCATGATATTATCACACCCCTACTGATATTCAATATTCTTTAGTGTATGGGGAGGCATGCGTGAGGTATGTAGCAACTTGTTTTAGTCATAGAATTGGTGAATCGATCTTGGAATGTTATAACATAGTATCATAGCCTTGTTTATTGTCTTTTGATTTACAATTTTGGAGTGATAGATAGAAGATAATATGTTTTTATATATTGGTATGGATCTTGTGTTTGGGTATAGCTAAAACACATATGAGGGAAGTCCAAGTTACTAAATAAGGGACTGATATTTATACTTTTTCTCTTTAATGCTTTGGTTACTTTACAAAATATGATGAATGTGTGTGATTTATAATATGTAAAATTTTACTCTTTTACCAGGGTTGAAAGAGGGTGTGTGTTGATGTATCATGTCAGGCATGTATGATTAACTTTTCATTCGTGTGATTTCCTATAGTTGGTTACCCATATTATGACATAGGGATCGGTTATTTAAATTTTCAGTGGTAAATTATATAGTATTTTCCTATATAAATTGATAATGTAATATTATATAACCAATTCCTTAGATTGATTTTTATATTTACTTGTGATTGATTATCCTGATTATTACTTGTTATAAGTTAAATAAAATGTAAAAAATAATTTAAAAAGTTTTTTACTATATAAATTTTTATTGGAATTTCATTTAACTAAGCCACAATTATGATACTATTATTAAAATAATAGTGGAAATGGACTAATTTGGATCCTATATGTATTTTATAATGACTCTAAGAATGTGTAAACAATGATAGATAGAGTTATCAGGATATGAGATATTTATTATACAGGGTGCTAGTGTATATAATTAGTAATTTTTTTGTTTTTTATTACCCTTATGATATCAAGAATTGTGATAGATATTTTTTCTAAGGAGTGTGTTTGGAATTATAGATACATGTTACCATTACATACTCTAGTGGAACTCTATGAGAGATAGGGTGAGCATATCCCACTAGTATTTGATCTATATCCCTAGGTTGTGCCAAAACTGATAAGAAATTATCAGCCTCATGAGAGCTTATTATGGGTTATGTCGTCCATCCATAAAGAGACTCTATGAGACATAAATTCTATGTTCAAGATGATTTGGGAGTTTTAGATACATTACCCACCTTTATTATGGGCGAGGGTCACCTATAGAATAAATTTATCTATTTTGATTCAATGAAGACTATTTTTATAATTTAGATACTCCCCTTGAGATAAGGATGAAGTTAGCGCCCTATTTAGTATGAGGCCAAGCTAATCATTGTTGGGATTTTATAGTCTAAGCATACCACTATATTGATTCATATTTGAGAGACTTTTGGGTACATTTTTATGATCATTGGTTCTTAGAGAACTTGGGGGATATATAGACCAAGTTTTCATAAATCATACCCAAAAAAAGGAATGTTAGTTATAGATTATGCATCATGTTTTATAGAGATCCATCATTCCACCCAAATGTTGTCTTGGGATGAGGCAGCCCAATAAAGATGATTTGAATATGGTTTGAGGTATGTGATTCTAGTCAAAGTGAATGTATTTATCCAATCATATTTTTCAATATTTTTAAACCATGCCCTCACATCTGAGAATAACTTGAACAAGGATATAGGTTCTAGTCAGTTGGTTTCTACAGGGGGGACTGGTAGTGGATCCTCATGAAGCAGGAAAAATTGGTTAGATGGTTTATTCCAATTCAATGGTGTAAAAAGTATCTAGGGTGGTGATTTATATCACTCACCTAGGATAGGTGGTTCTTTAGACTGGTATCATTGTGATAATCATAGTCATGCTTTCTCTCTGTGTGACTAGATGGCGATTAAACACCAATTATGTGTGGGGATGAGTCACCTACAATGGTATTATAAGAGTACTCAATATCCATCTAATGTTAAAGGATCTGATAAGATTAAGGTTTAAGGAGTAGGTTTAGGTATGCCACAGTAGAATGGTATCTAGTTTTCCATGATCCATTCATTTCGTGGTGGTGGATTCAGTGCCTAGGGGAATGGGAAGCAACATCTGTAAGGAAGTTTTCCTCAAAGGAGTCAGGTAAAAGGTTAGGGAAAAGGTTTGTTCCATTTGAACATTATTTAACTTACACCTACTGATCATGATGTTGGACCATTTATGATTTGGGGTATTATTTTAGTAGCTTATGTCATGGTATCTACTTTGTTTAACATAGGTTCATCACATTCATTCATATCTGATAAAAAAAATTTATGGATTGGGGTTATCCATGGAGTACATGTATTAGAAAATGTTGATAAATATACCTATAGGGGTGATATAATTAAATTTATATGTGTTAAGAGTCTCCCATAGTAATTTATTTTTATATATTTCTTTAGTATTTCTTCATGTTATAGATGATAAGTCTCAATGTAATCTTTGGAATAGATTGATTGGTTCAATATTGAGCCCATATCAACTACTATCATATACAATTATTTTTTACATATACTGAGTGTGATATATATGTTTATTTTGTAGAGTTTTAAATAAAGGTAGGATTATTAGGAATTGGCCTCCAGAATATGGGTGGGATCATGACCAAGCTTTCCAATGCCATCTTATATGATCAGGAGATATTTTGGAAGGTATTTACTCATATAGTTGACTAATTACATGATTTATTTCCAAAGGATTTATCCATATTGACACCCGATCATGATATTGAGTTCACAATTGATCATTTTTCAGGCATCAATCCCATGTCTATTCAACATCATAGGATTCCTCCCACGGATATTTGAGTTTTGAAGGATTGTCTAAAGGATTTATAGGAGAAGGGGTTTATAAATCAGAGTGTATACCCTTAGAGTGATCTATTATTATTGTCCATAAAGTTGGATGGTTCTTTGAGATTATTCATAGATTGCTGTAAGTTTAACTAGGTTTCAGTTAATAATCTATATCTAATCTTGGGTATCGATGATTTATTTGACTAGATGAGAGGGGATAGAGTATCCTTCAATATTTATTTAAGATTATGATACCATAAATTTAGGGTGATTACTAATGAAATTCCACATAGTATATTTAAGATTAGGTATATCCTATATGAGTATTTTGGGATTTCATTTGATTTGACATACTTTCCATCAATTTGTATAGACCTGGTGAATAGGGATATTCATCCTTACATTTATTTTTTGTGGTTTTGTTTTTTTATGATATTCCCATGTATCCCTATTTTCATGGGTGTATCATGATCAATATCTAGAGATTTTTCTGAGTGCACTAATAGAAAATTGGTTTTATATCAATCTCTCAATGTGTGAGTTTTGGATTGGGGAGGTATGCTTCTTTTGGTATGTAATATCAAATGATGTTTTATTTATAAAACTAATAAAGGTTAAGCATTTGGTTTCTTTTGAATATCCTAAGAAGTTTTTTAGTATCCATGGTTTCTCTAGATTGGTTGGTTACTAACTGATATTTATACCATACTTCAGTCACTTATAAGTGTTGATAATGGTCTTGACCAATAAACAAGTGAATTTTCTCGAGTTAGAGTCTTTTGATAGATTCACCTAGAAGATAAAATAGATTTTTGAGACTACAATGATATTAACCTTACCTAAGTTGAGTAAGGAGTGTAGATTTTATTATGATGTATAAGGAATTAGTGTTGGAGAATTTTTTATGTAATATGGTTATGTGGTAGCTTATGGGTCAAGGAAGTTGAGTCTATATTATAGAAAAAATTTGACTCATGATCTTGATTTAGTAGTAGTGATGCACATACTAAGGTGTTTCCATACCTATCTTATTTGATAATGGAAATGTTGTTGATGATAGAGAGTGTTTTTTCATGAAAAAAAATTAAACATAATAGTAAATTGTGTGATGTAGTGGAAATAAATTATTAAAATAAAGAATAAGTGGAGTGTGTGGAAATAGCGCATAAGGAGAGGGTTGGAAAGGAATAAAAATTGACAAATTAAGAAACCAAAATAATATGAATTAATAAAGGGTCTATTCTCTAGCACAATTATTTATTAAAATTGTGAAAAAAAATGTAAAGGGAAGAAGTTTAATAAACTTTTTTAACTCAACGACCAACTTATTATACTAATTCACCCAAGAAATTATTTATTAACCAGAACTAGAGAAAAATGATTATTATAACTCAGAGAAAATTAGCAAAAACCTTCTCCAGATTAAGTACTTCAGATATTGATCTTAGTGATGAGGGTCCACCATTCATAAACTATCAGTGCTTAGACCACTACTAAAAAATAGTCCTTTAATAGTGCTGAAAAATTGTTGATTACCTGAGCGAGATTAAAATACCTAGTCTTTTATTAGTGCTTATAAAAGCACTGATAAAGGGACTTTTATCAACACTTATATAAGTGATGAAAAAGTTTACCTCTATAAGTGATTTTAAATGTGCTGAAAATGTGTCCTTTATCATCTCCATTAAACGTGGGGAAAAATGTTTCATTTATCAATGCTTTTAGAAGTACTGATAAAGGGTCATACTACAATTTTTTGTAAAAGCACATTGTAGCACCAATGAAATCTATTATAATAGTACACCACATCACCATAAATATACTAGATATCAACAAATACACGTCCTAATATAGAATTTAAATGAAATGAAATTTACAATACAAATACAAGAAAAAAAACTATATTATAGAAATTTGAAATATTAGTTTATAAAATTACATAAATAAAAATTATTACATACATTCAAAAACATCAATACTAATTTTTATTTTAATCCCAAACCCAACTCAAGATATTACTAAACAAACCACCCTATCTCGATCATAAGAATGCACTTTATAAGAAAAAAAATTCTTAATTTAGTAATAATACAAAGAAATAAAATAAAATAAATTATTAATTTTATGAAGACTTATGTTAATTTTACTAAAATTGATTTCAATTTTGAATAAAATTGATGTTAATTTTACTCCATTATGGTAGGTGCTGTCCTATGAATTCATTCAAAGGTGAAAGTTATAAATAACTCATCCCCATAAACTCATCTCCTTGACATTTATCATTGAATTTTCTTGTTTGACACATCCTTTATCTCTTGTGTAAATGCACCTATGTTGCTTGAAATACTCTAACCAGTAGTCATCCATGGGATGAATAATTCTCATAGTAGTACAAGCAACATAAAAGAGATGGGGGATGAGTTTCAAGAATTAATTGCAGTAATGACTGTTCGGAAAATAAAGTTTATGAGGATGATAGTTTTCTATAAAAGAGATGGGGAATGAGTCTTAAGAAAAAAATTGCAATAATAACTATTGTTTGACACACATCAAATCTTTATTAAATATCCTAATGAAATGAAAATATAATATATGAAATTAATGAGTAATAAGAAACCCAAATATGATAAAGAAGAATAATAAATTGTCATTAAATCAACTAGAAGATATAAACATGTATTGATAAAACATTTTAATAAATAAAGAGTTATTTCATATAAAGGGATAATAATCAGATATTCCTAGGGGTGGAACCAATACATATAGACCTAACATAATGAATACCTATAAATAATTTCTAATATATATAATTTGATAACTTTTTTTATATTTTTTGGAACATGTGATGTAGAATCCTAAGGAATTATTACATTTAAAATTAATGTTATATCAAATATTTGAAAACATCTCAAGACTCTTCGGATGTAATATCGCCACACCGACCCATCCAAAGTATTATAGGGAGGTTATCACATCAATGCTGCCCATTGGAAGGATTCTAGGGAGACCATACACATTGACCCATACTTGATATTATAGGGAGGTCCATAAAGAAGTTTTTATAAAGAAATAATACAAATCAAATAGATATATCACAAATAAGGGAGAAAAACACACTAACCCTTACAACGTCTATCCCATACATATTTAAACATATATATATATATATAACATGGAATTTATAATAAAAATAATTCAAAATAATACATATTTAAACATAATTTTTAATGAAAATAAATATAATACCTTACTAATTTAGAAATCTATAACTATAATTTGTGAATAAATAATTATAAAATCACCCTTACATTTTAAGTTCTGAAAACAAAAATAAATATATAGAAAGATATATATTTACATATATATATATATATATATATCTTTATAAAATAAATTAAATTGATAAAAATATATGTAACCCTTACAGTATAATAACACAACATAGTAAAATAAATACAACCCCATACTAATTTTGAAAATAGAGATCCATTGAAAACAAATCAATATGGAATCATCCTTAATAAGATTTATCTTAAAATAAAACACAATTTTGAGCAAATAAATTCTTATCGAAAACCCTTAAACCAGAGTATTAAAATAGAATTTAAATAAATAAATTCCCTTACATGAATTACATAAAATCAGATTCTATTGCTTCTTCACACCATCATCTGACTCAGAATTAAATTTCTAAATAAATTTTCTCATTCATTTAAGGTTTTTATACCCAAAACATCCACTATTTATATAGTGGAATAAATATTTATTTAATTGTTTTATCTATAGATGACAGGTGATTCTCTATGTTTTTAGACCAGTGGAAAAATTAAGCACGCGGAGCAAGCTAGGGTATAGATGTTGAAAACAAAGCAAATTGATTCAAAAAATCAATTTAAAAAGAACAAAACACGATATCCAAATCAGTAGTCAATAAAACAAAGGATCATAAAAAAAGAAAAAAAAGTATACAATAAATAGAGAAAAACTAATTTTTAACATAGTCAAAGAAGAAATAAAAAAAAATGACAAATTTATAAATAAAATCCGAATCTACAAAGCAAATCACAGGCCTACCTCGCTCGGTTGAAGAAAATCTGAGACCCTCATATCCAGATATCAATGTTTTCTTCGAAAACCATAACTGCAAGAGAACACTGGATGTAGAGTATTTTTGAGCAACTGGAGGTAGTGTGTTTGTGTGATTCAAGTGGGTTTGTGTGATTTGAGTTTCAATTCGATGAAGAGGAGTGTCGTTAGTGGGTGGGTTTCGTAGCAATCTTATGATATCACGGCGAGTTCAAAAGTGGTTATGTTTTTTTAAATAGATTGGGGAACTTATATCAACTCTATAAAAAAGTGTAGATAAAGAGTTTATTTATCAGTGCTTAAGTAATAAGAATTAATAAAATTCATATTTATCAGTGTCTTTTTAGCAATAATAAATATTGATTTTTTCAGCATTTTTTTAGCACTGATAAAGGGTTTATAATTATAATTATAAATAAAAAATTATAAATATATATATACTTAATAAATATATATAAATATAAATCTAGTTAATATATTCCTTATTTAAATATATTTATTATAATTTTATAATTCTTTATTTATAATTATATAAATATTTTTTTAAAATAATATTTATATCATTATATATATTCATATAATTAAATATATATATATATATATAATATATATATAGTAAATGTATTTATTATTTAAGTAAAATTAATATAAATTTAATAACTATTTAAATATACATAATTATTTAAATATATATAATTATTTAAATATATTTAATTATTTAAATATATTTAATTATTTATTTATAAATATATAGATACTTTTAACAACTATATTTATTTATTTATAATTATAAATATATAATTTTATAAATATAGTATGTACATTTATAAATATTTTTTTGCAAATATTTTTTTTCAAATATTTTTAACATTATTAATGAATTTTTAATTTTAAGTGCATGCAGGTTAAAAATGAGTGAAATCGAATAAATTAAAAATAATTACACTTTAACAATATTGAAAAAATGGATAAGTTTTGTGTGTGTGCATTGTATATAAAAATGAATTAATTACATTTACGTGAAATCAATATAACACACATTTTATATATGTTTAATTAAAAAATCAAACTAAATTCAATTATATATCCATTACTCTATGAATTTAGTCAGTATTTTTAATTCATATTAATTTTTAATTATGAACCATAATTCACTAAATATATGACTATTTAATGTAAAGCGCATAAATATATTTTAATATACAAATCATATTTATATACATTAATATATATATATATATAATATATTGTATATTAGCATTATTAAAAAACATCAAATTAATAAAATATTTAATATTTTTCTCAATTTAGTTATTTTTATTTTTAATTTGTTTAATTTTATTTTGGATATATCTATATATTTAATACATAATATTTATTAGTATTTATAATTTATATATACTATAATCAATTTATTCATTTTTATCAATAATTATTTAATTAATTAATTTTTTAATATGTTTTTAATAAAATCATTTTTATTTTTTATTTATTTAATTATTTCATTTTATTTATTCATAACTTTATTGGCACTAAAAAAGGTCTGACAAAGTATTCCATTATGAGTGCTAAAAATATAGCACTAATAAAGGGTTAAATTTATCAACTCTTTCTTTAGAGCTTATAAAGATTCCATTTATCAATGCTTTTTTCTAGAGCTGATAAATACCAGCGTTGTTAAACACCTATTTTTTGTAGTGTAATAGTGAAGAAAGTATACTCAATAATAATTAAAATGAGATAATAGAATGAAAAATATCACATTATTTCCCTTCAAATAAAACTCACTTATCCATATATTATTGAAGTACGAATAAATTTCTCATTATAATAGAATATATGTTCACTAAATCTCATCTATAAAATTTTTATAAAAGAATATGAAAGGGTAATGCGGTAGAGAATTACCCAAGAAGGAAAATAAATGACTATGTAAATCCAAGCAAGAATAGTAAATAAATATTAAATTCATTTTACTCTGATCCCCTAAGTAAATTTAGTGACAATTGTTCAAAAATACTACAACAATATAAAATGAATGAATCTCATAAATTTTCATGAAAAGGGAAAGTGGAGAAAATAAATTTGGATATACAATATTATGCTTGATCTAATATCTAGATCCAACTTCCTCTAGACTTCCTCCCATGAGCACTTCCCTTTTTCACTTTGATTTTACCATCAAATCATGATCTCTCTTTATTTTACCAGGAATAACTTAACCCTTTATTGAATTTTATGTGATCTATTTGTATAGAATCACCACCCAATAACTTATTTAAACTGCCTAATTTCATTCCTTTTGATTGGGATATTATTCCCTTTACCCTCATGATATAGATTCTCATCAATATCATAGATTTTTTAATTATTTGGCCTTCATTTATTTATTTACTATTTATTATTTATATAGACTGGTTAACTCATACATGTTTATCATCTTAAATGAGTATCTTATCCTTTCTAATTATCCCATTCTCATCCTTCTTCATTGTCAATTAAGCTATATACAAGGCTTAGATTCAATCGAAAATTATTTTTCTCTATTTAAGGTACGACCTTAGCATCCTCAACCACTTCAACTAACTAACTTAAACTCAAAGAGCTATTACGAAATAGCTACTAATCTCTAACTTGTCCAACCTTAGTTTTTATAGAACCACTTGTACACACTTTCAGAATCCCTTCATCAACCAGTGATCATATCCTACTATTTCAAATCCTCTACCATTCTCAAGAATCTTCAACATGAACACTTGATCCCCTATTTTACCAAATATTTTTTTATTCCATCATATATCACATTCTGATTCTCATCCTCTAACTACTTAGATTTACTAGGATTCTTGATATATTGGCTGGTCTAAATTTATTGAAACATTTTGCCAAGAATCTCGTGAACACTCTCTCCCATATTTTTCCTTGAGCTACCTTACACCTAATACTTCCACAAATTTTAACACTATTAAAAAAATATACACTAAATTAAAATCCATTGATTTATACAGTTGATTCAATCAATGGTCACTAAATCTTCTTCATGCATTCAATACCAAAGAAAACGAAAGAACTCTTAACATTAAACTAGTATTAACCTGTTTCGTTAACTCACATAAACACCCATAATATCAGTGATCACTCTTAGTTTGGTATTTCATTTATCATAATTTTCCTTATCCCTTTCCAATTAATTTATATAAAATAATATCATTGCATTTATTGGTCATGATTTGATTATACTTGGCCACATCCTTGTCCAATGATTCAATATAGATTGATCTCTTGACCAACCTAAGTAAATCATTTTAACTTTTGTTGATTTTTTCACAAAGTATTTAGTAAAAAAATCTCCATTTACCTATATTCAAACTTAGATGATCTTCATTATCAAGAATATTTGATCTTTGGTCTCGATCAAAACTCTGATCAATGTCACTTTGATTCAATGAAGTTGGATTAAAATTTTGTCAATGGGTGGATGAAATTATTACTTGATAGCATGGGAAATTTTTATATATATGAAAATAAGTCTTATGAAGCGTTGGGAAAAATTCTAATTAAAATTGATAAAGTCTTATGAAATTATTAACTTAGCGTTTTTTACTTAATATAACTCTTATGCACTTTGAAACATGCCTTATGAAATTGTCATAAGAGTTTTATGAGACTCAAAACTCTTATAAAATCCAAATAAAAAGAAAGAAGGAACACAATAAAAATATATTAAAGTTAAATAAAATGAATTTATATTTCAATAAAACTTCACAACAAATTCATTAATTATTTTCCATAATCCAAAAAAAGAATTAAAAAATTATTCAATAAAAGATGATTGAGACTAAAATCATGGAACATGAAATTATAAATTACAACACCTAAATAATTCAAAAATAATACTTAACCTTAAATTCACTAAAAACTAAGTAATTATATATTAATATATAGAACTTTATGAAAAGAAAAAAATCAATTGATCCTAAAAAGGAATATTTTCAATAAAAAATTGAAGGATTTACATTTTACACACAAAATAGTTGATAATAAATTATTCATCATTAAAATATAATTTTAAAACCAAAATAACTAGAATTTAATAAAAAATATATGGAAACATGTAACAAAATAATTCCACCTCAAATTACTTGCACATTTAATGCGATGTTTGTCCTTAAAAAATCAGTTAAAAATATTCATTAAAAGCTAATTAGTCTCACAAATGAAATAATTATAATTTCAATAAATAGGTTATTTTCAAAAGTGTTTCCCCTATAAAATATCTCAAGTAAAAATTAATGATTACTCTCTCAAAAAGAAAATGTTTTGTAAAAAAATTGTTTCTGTTTTTTAATAAGATTCTCAAATTTTAAAATTTTAAAAGGAATTTAAATAATATAATTTTTCAATAAAATATTCTTGCAAAATTATATATTTATTTATCGGGTAAAAATTCACATAATTTATAAACTCAATATAATTATACACAACTAATGGATGAGTGGGTTTAATAATTAATATGACATCGCAATTAACAAATCCAATAGTTTGAAAATAAAATGTTCAACCACAATTGTGAGTTCAATTTCAATATATTTCAATGTAATTTTTATTATTTGAAATCCAATAAATAAGTTCAAATTCAATTAAAATTATAGAAATTATTCTTAAAATTTCACCAAAAACAATTTTTTTCCAGGGTAAAACTAAAATATGTTACCTAATTTAATCCATTTATAAATAAAAAATATAACCCCCTCCAGGAAGAAAAACAATGGCGAATTTAAAGATAAATTTTTAACCAATAAATGTATTTATTAGGGATAAAAATTGTCAATTTAAAAAAATAATAATGGATTTTTTATGTTTTCCTCGTGAAATATAGTTTATAAAAAAATAAAATTCCCTCCCCTAGACATAAAACCCAATATTTTCAAAAATGATAAAGAGTAAGGTGGGATAATTGTTAAATTTATCTAATTTCAAAATAGTATTACAAATCAAAAGTTCAAAAAAATGAAGGCCTTTGGGACATACTGACCGATTTAAAAAATATTTTGTCTAGAAATATTTCTAACAAGTCATTGGGCATTAAATGTAATGAAATTTTCATGGTAATGAAACAAATTTTCAATTATGATTCAAAATTTATGATAATGGAATAGATTTAACTAAGAAAAAACCCATAATTTTTAGACTTGATTTAGAATGAATTCATATTCAAATAGTCGAGACAATTTCCCTATACACATATCTTAATATAGTGGATAGATTTCTAAAAAACTCCTATAACTTTAAAAAAACTTTTAAGGTAATTTGAAACTATTTAAAAAAAATTTAATTTTAAATAAAAATGAAATCAATTTGAAGGAAAACTCTAATAAATGTTAGTTCTTTCACCATTATTCATATCCAATTCATCACTCTCCTTTGATGCACATAAATCCCTACTTGGTTTCCCCATTAAAGTATATACAAGATTTGAACAAATCAATGATTAAATATAATCATATAACATAAATAATATGAAACCAAGTAAAAATTTGAGGATGAAGCAATGAATCTCTAATTTTATAATGGATTTGGCCTGGTAGTGAACTAGCATGTTTCTATTTTACCTTAGTGAATATATGTGTGGCTGAGACTACACAAAATAAAAGGGTGAGGAATCATTAGTTAAAAATAATAACAAACAAAATTGATTTATTTAACCATGGGTTTACTCCCATACAGTGTTATGTTAATTTAATTTATCCATACTTCCTCATTATAATACTAACCTTGATCATGAGGGGTGACTTGTTGATGATTTTTCTTTCACTATTTGGTAAGGAAGCATCATCAAGATCCATTGAAATTTCTAAAACAACAACATCTATTAATATATTCCTAAAGTATTCCAAAACTATAAGACTAATTTTTATGTCCAATGACATTTATATAACCAAAATATCACAAATGTGACCAAAAATATAATTAAATAACATAGAAAAATCAATAAGGTATACATTATCATCCTCATAGTATTCCCCCACACTCGAGGAATCCAAGCACTTAGAATCTGGTGTAAAAACAACTACAACCTCTTCATTATTTCCCAAATAATCACATTTAAATTATTTTACCTTGTTAGAAGTAATATAATCACCCAAAATATCTCTTAGTAATTCCTTAAGTTCAATGATTGAAAATTATTCTCTGGAATAACTTTTACTAGAAGGAACTGAACTGTTGTACTTATCTGCAATTCTATCTAGAATCTCTCTTTTGATAGTCTAGGGGTTGGGAAAACTTTTTATAAACTTAAAATATATAATACACACCTCATATTATTACTAATCCTTTAAACACTCATTAATATGTGATATCCTTACTATGAGAGACTCACAGATCCATACATTAAATATGTAAGGATCTAAATCCAAATTGTGTACAAAGAGGGGGTTTTCTCACAAATAGAGAGAAAATAATACTGAACAAAAATCAAAGAAACATGTTATACATATAATATTTATTCATGTTAAACCACTTCATGATTCTTATAAATTAATTTAATAATTATACTCTCAATCCTCACTAACCTTTCAAGTTCATTACTGTATTAATTTTCAGCAAAGTTAACTCTAAAGTGAAAATAAACTGATCCTTGAGTTATCTATTCAAAAGGTTCATGAGTATCCTTCCTAATATAATCTATAAAAAGCACTTCTAAAACATATATAAACTTAAATATCTCTTATAATATGTATCTCCTAAAAAAATTGATTCTTATAGATCCTCACTGATGTGAAAAAATAGTTTTCTAGTTGATTCATTGATCACAACATCATTTTTCATAAGGAATGGTGTTCTATGAATGATATAAACCTTCTTTTCATGCTCCATTTATAAAAATAATAAATCAGTGGGTAATTGTATCTTCCCCACATGAAGTAACATATAATCAACCATTCATATGATCTAAGTGATGGCCTTTTCAAGAAAATATTAAGAATAAGTAGTGGATTTCAACTCACAAAAACCCAATTTCCAAAACAAATCAGCAATACATAAGGTTAGTACAAGGTCCTAGTTCACAAAGAAACATTTTTTCTCCAAAATATCTCCTCTTTTATAAAGAATATCAAATATCCAAGGTCATTTCAGTTTTGTAAGTAACTTTATTTGAAGTATAACACTATACTCTTCCATAAATTTTTTTAGAATATTCTTTAGAGTTTTTCTTATTAACAAAAAATATTTTAATAAATTTAACATAAGAATGAATTTATTTAATTATATTGCAAAGGTTATGTTCAATTTGGGAGTATTTAACATCTTAAGAAATTATAGATAATCAAAAACATTATTTTTTTCTTGAACTTTTAGGGAAAATGAATGATAGTATCATATCTTTGAAATACAGGTTGGTTCCCCTATTTTCCCTCAATCTCAAATTTCTTATTTCCTTAATTTATTATATCTCACTTAATTTTCCCTTATTTATTATTTATTTCAAGTGGTGAATCATCATTAAACTTAGTTTATACTTTAATGTCAACTTTTCTAAACATTCACTATTCTATATTTTTATTCTCAAAATCACTTAAAACCACCCTCTCATCATCCTTATACTATATCCTAACATATTTGTTTGTTTTTATATTAGTTATTATGGTTATAACCATCACATTTAAGCTAATATTTATCTCTATGGTACTAAGAATATTTCTATTATCTCTAGAAGTTCGGTCCATGGCCCATTGTCCCATTGTCCCATTTTTAATTCTAGGGTGTGGATCCTAGAATATGTATCCATTTTTAGAGAATAAATTTTACATATATTTTTTTACATCATCCCTTCCAAATTCCCTTGATAATTTTAGGTATTAACCCTCGATTTATTTTAATAATCAGAACTTGGTTTTGTAGGAATCTAGGTGCTTCAACTGGTTTAAGAACTTCCTTACCTCTCCAAAACAAGTCAAGATTGTTCCAATATCCAGGGTAATAATTGTTTAAAAATGAGATATCCTTCTCTCTATCACTAAAATTAAAAAAATGTAAAATTCCATTCTACTGTATATGTAAATAAATTTTAGGAAACAAGTCTTTATATGCTTTAACATTCCACAGTGATTACATTTCACCTTAAGTGAACTCACTTAACAATCCTTATAAATTCTAACAACCTAAGAATTTGAATCGCTCATATGGATATTAATTATCCTAGAGAATTTATGTTGATAGTTTTAAGTTGTTTTATAAAAAATAATAATTATTCATCTATCAAATCAAATAAAAATACACTAAATGATTTAAGAATAGTGGTTTAGTGTAAATATAGTAATTATATTATAAAATGTGCACATTAAGTGGTGGGGCCAATTTGGTGATTGGTACACTATATAAGAAACCCTATAACCTTATCATAAGTTTCATGGAAAAGTTATCCCTCATCTTGGAAAAGAAAAATGTTTTTATGCCTCAATTCATTAATCACGTTACTAATATAAAATTACATAACAAAATCACTAAACACTTTATCTAAATTATCAAATATCTCTCCATTTTACTGTTAGAACTGGATCAAAGATTTACATTTTAAAAATAATGAAAAAACCATTTTCCTAATCCCTTTTTCACTCAACCTATTTAAATTTATATGTTTTAAAAAATTATAAAACTCCCTAATAAACTCCAAATAATCCTAATTAGGTAGAATGTTATAGAATGGAATCATATAGAGGTGATATTGTTTCATTTAATAATTCCCTAACCTAGAAACAATTGGATACATGAAGGATTACTTAAAATATTAGGATGTTAAAACACTATAATATCAGGTCTCTCAACAATTTAGTTCCTAGGTTGAGGTGGAACAATAATATTTTTTTATGATTTATATATTTCTAATATTTAAAGTGATTAATTTTATCTTTATTTTATTTTCCTAGGGAACTATAGTGTTTTTAAATTTCATCAATAAAATAATTCAAAATAGTAGTGGTGAAGGTATCTCCAGTGTGCTCAAAAATGGTGAGATAAAAAATTAATTTTAAAAAAATATAATCAGATAATAATATTTTAGAATATATTTTCGAATTTTTTTTAATAAAAATGGTGTTTCTATTTTTATTTTTATTTTTTTGGCCAAACACACATCACCTTCTCCACTAATGGATCTAATTTTTTATAGATTTTATCATCATTCCTCCCAAAAATAGTATATCTAACCTACTTAAAACTAGAAAGTGGTGATCAGGGTCAAACCCAAGGGAAGGAATATTTTTAAATCAAATAACATAAAAAAATAAAAAAATAGGGAATAAAATAGAAAATTGAGTGATTAAATGAAAATAAAACAGTAAAATGAAGAATAAAATGATTAAAATGTAGGAATAAGTGTGTGGAAACTATAAGGAGAGGGTTGTAAAGGAATAAGAATTGATGATTTAGGTAACCACACTAATCTAAACTAAGAAATATTCTCTTCTATTATGCCGACCTTTGTCACAATTGTGCTAAAGATGTGAAAATCAGGAGTTTAATCACCTTGATGTTACTCGACTATAAACTTATTCTACTAACTCACCCAAGAAATGGTTTCTCAACCAGAACCAATAGAAAATAACAATTAATGCTCGGATAAAATTATTAACAACCTTTTTACAAATTTATTAATTTATTTATTTATTTTAAGGTGTGAGGGCCCTATGTTTTTCACTTATTAGTGCATAGAATAGTGTAGAAAAGATACTCAAGAAGAAAAAAATTATAGAAAATAATTAAAATTTTCATATTGTTTTCCTTCTAACAAAACCCACTTTAATATATCAATATATTGGTGAATTATGAATAAATTTATCACTGTAATTGAATATATATTCTCTAAATCACATTTATCTAATTTTTATTAAAGAATAACAGAAAAGGAAATAAGCGTAGATGGACCCAAGAAGGAAAAAATGATTATAAGAACTTAAACAATAATATTAAAGAAATATTCAATTAATTCTAATCCAATACCCTAATAAAAATTAGATATACATGTTGGAAACAATAATAATAATATACAAGAAATTCATATCAAAAATTGTAATGAAAAAATGAAATTATAGAGAAAAAAATTTCATATTTTCTATCAAGATTGATCCAGTATTTAACTCCAACTTCCACCAGGATTCCTCTCTCAAGAACCACCCCCCTATAATTTTATATTATGTCATTGAATCCCTATCTCTCAATTTTTTCACTGGAGTGAAAAAATCCTCATATTAAATTTTATTAACTCCCTTTTTGAAGAGTCTCCTCCACTTAATTAGTTCCACATCATTATTCCATTCCACAAAACATGGATAATTTCCACCATTACCTTCATAATACTTTCTAAAAATATCATTACTTCAGAAATTATTAGGTCAATATTTCTTAACTAACTATTTATTATTCTAGTTTACCAGTTGACTCATTCATCCATGTCATTGTCAAGGAGAATTCATCCCTTAAAATGATTTTAATATCATATTTATTTATTATTAATAGAGCCATATAATATGAAAAAAAAATTAAATAAATTATTATTATCTATATAATGTTAGTACTGAGCATCCTCAACAACTTCAATCAACTAACTCAAACTCGAATAGCTATTATAAACTAGTCTCAAATAAACAACTTGACTAGGCTCAACTTTTGTAGAACCAATTTTCCACACTTCTAGAATCCCTTTTTTAACTGGTGATAATAAATTATAGTCTAAAATCCTCTTACATTCTCAGGAATCTTCAAGAATAACACATGATCCCATCTTTGATTGAAGCTTCATCTTAATTCCAACATAGCTTGAATTCGAGGTCACACCTTACAACTGCTTATATTCACTGGGTTTCTTAATCCTATATCTAGTTAGAATTCACTAAAATATTTTGTTGATTATATGGTGAACACATCATCCCAAATTTTTCTTCAATCTCCCTTATACCTTGTACATGAATAAATTTTTATCCTATAAACAAAAAAATTTAACGAAAAAAACAATTTTGATCCCTACTGTGGAATCTGTCAAAATCACTAAATTTTCTCTCTACTAGAACTCAAAGTAGAAGAACTAACACTCAGTTTCATAAGGTATTGACCCAAATATTAAACTCAAATAATCATCCCTAATATCAATGAAAATTCCCTATTATAAGTTTCCTTGATTGGACTTATATTCATATTTGTCTAATAAATAGATATCCATCAACCTCACAACCTACCTAATTAAATTATTTTGAATTATTTTAGTTATAAAACCATATATTCTATCAAAAATTTCACATAAAAATTTATCTTAACTCATATGGTCTTCATTATAGGTAGTATTTATCTTTCTTCTTGGCCAAAACATAAATTGAGGTCCTTTTATTTTGATGAATCTCGGTCAAAAATTTTGATATATGGTGAATTAAAGTCTTAAGAAGTAATGGAGGGAAGTATTAAAAAGATAAAGATAATTACTACAAATATCAAGGGAAAAATTGGGAAAAAATTTAAATCATTATAAAATTTCTAACTTAGATGATTTTTTTATTTCTTACTACTTAGCATAAATCTTACTCGCTCTGCAACAAGTCTTGTGAAATTTCTACAAAAATATTACAAAACTAAAAAATCTAATTAAATCCAACAAAAAACCAAGAATAAACAAAATTAAAATTTATTAAAGTGAAATAAAATGTATGTATACTATAATAAAGATTAAAACAAAATTAATTAATTAGTTTCCATACGGGAACAAAAAAATAAAGAAAATCCAAAAAATATGTTTAAGATCAAAATCATGGAATGTTAAAATATTAATTACAACACTCAAACCCCTTTAAAATTAATATTTAAAACAAAATTCACAAAAAAAACTAAAACATTAGATATTAATATATAAAAATTAAAATAAAGAACAAAAAATCAATTTATTCCAGAAATTAATATTTCCATGTGAAAAAAATAGAGTTACATTTTCTATCCAAAATGGTATAGAATCAATTACACACCATTAATACCTCATTTTAACACTAAAATAAATATAATTTAAAAAATAGATTTGTAAAACAAGTATCAAAATAAATCCACAACATGGATTCATTTAACCGGAAGACTTAGGCATAAGTAGTACAGAATTCAAGTAGGAAATGGTGGATATTGGCCCTTTTCATTAAAATGTATCTTGATAGTTAATAATATAAGGTCTAGGAAACCCTTATCTTATAGTTATCAGTTCCTCACTCATTGGGATAGAAAATGAGATCTAGATTTCTGATTTAGACTATCTGGAGACATCGGATGGTATATATAGTGGAGATCCACCACCAAATTAGTCTCTTAACATTGAAGAGATCATATATATCTAAGGTCAGGTTGTAGTTACAATGAGTATGCATAAAGAGATAATTAAATACTCGTATACCTTGAAATAGGTTGTTATCTTGGGTTTTACCAAGATTTTATATGATATTTTCAAATAATAATGGTTGTCCTAGATAAAGAAGAAAAAACTGGGCTTTATTACATGGTGCTCCACCAATTAGTAGGTGAAGGCTAATCACTAGAGATACGTTGGTCTTATACATTCATTACCCATTCCCTAATGGAAGTGGGATGATGTGACCATGGATGTTATGATGGGGTTTTTAAGTATTACCCATGTAAGTGATGTTATTTGGGTTGCATCAAACTAGTTGACTAAATTTTCTCATTTTCTACATATCTAAAATACCTTATCTATTGATGAGATGTTATAGATCTATATATGAGAGATAGAATATCTACATGGGGTTCCTTTGAGTATTTTATCTAAATGGGATTCTGATTTTAACTTTCACTTCAATAGAGGGTTGTGGAAGGAATTTTTCAGAAAGGTGAATCTAAGAACTTCTTATCATCCTTGGAAATATTGTTTGTCTGATCACACCATCCAAATAATATAGGACATGTTGTGATCTTGTGTCCAAAATTTTGGGGGTTCATGAGAGAAAAATTTGGCACATGAATTTTTTTACAATAAAATAATTATCAAGCTTCGATCTAGGTAGCTCCATTTTAGGCTCTGTATGATATACTATTTCAATTGCCACTATATTTTTTAAAGGAAATTGAATCTATATTTATCAAGTTGAGACTCATGTAGAATACATAATAGAATATCTAAATAATCAATAATAATTTAGTGACCACTCATAGTAGTCATGGATCATATATTGATCGTAGAATCTATCTTATAAAGTTTAAGGTGGGTGATTAGGAATTTCTATGAGTTTCTATTATATTGGGACATCATCATATTTTAAATAATGGGAAATTGGAACTTAGGTTTGTGTCCTTGTTTAAGGTTATGGTAATAATCGATATAATATCATATCTATTGTCTCTTCCTCATTGTTTTAGGGACATGCATCATGTGTTTTATGTAGGAAATATCCAAAGATATCATCCTATCCCTTCTCATGTGATTAGAAATGATAATTTTGAACTTTATACTTATAATTAATTTGAGTATAATTCATTTCATATAATGGAGAGAAGTTAGAAAACTCTACGTGAGTAGGTGGTTCCTCTAGTAAAAGTGTAGTGATAGCACAAGGATATCAAAGAGGATAATTTGGAGTGAGATTCCAACACGTGAGCTCACTGGATGGAGTTTTTTTTATAATAAGGGTATATGATGCTCATGAGTATAACTAAATAATAAGAAACTTTATATTGGGTAGGTTGTAACACTCTAGATCATGTTGTGGTATGAACCATTTCAAATTTATTTTAAAACCTAGGTATTTTAGTGTTTTTTGAGTTATTATATAATGTTTGGGTATTTTTTAGTGCTATTTTAGGTTGGATGTTAGATTAAATATGTGTATTTGGACCCTATAGAAGTGTCAGAGGTGTCGGTGTAGATTGAGGATTAATTCTTGGGATTTTTTACAAGATCAGAGCAGATTTTTCAACTATTTAATACTAAAATAATGTTTGGATAAAGTATTATGGTTATTAAAGTGTTTGTAGATGTTTGTAGGATGAAATCTAGGCATGTTTTGGATTTTTAGTATATTTTTAGAAAATTTGAAAACTCCATGTATGTAAGGGTCCTATTAAATAAAGGTGCCAATCTCATTCTAAAATTTTGTTGACTTGAAAACCACACATTTGAAAATTATTTCATATGATTAAAAAATATATTATGTACTTGTTTTAGCAGCTAATGGAAGGATCTTACTTTTGAAAATATATATTATGTATGGAATATATATTATGTACTTGTTTTTATTAAGGGAAAAACCTTACTTATGATAATATATTATATATGAAAAATATATTACATGTTGGTTTTTTTATCTATTGGGAAAACCTTACATATGAAAAAATATATTACGTATTGAATAATATATTATGTATGGGATTCTCTGGCTTAGTGAAAAATATTACACGACAAAATTTTCTTACATATTATAAATTTTCATAAGTAATAAACCTTACATATTATTGTGGATTTGGAAGATACATTACATATACATTTTTAGGAAAAGGAAATAAACTTATGTGTTAGAAGAATATATTTCATATTGAATTTTTTCTAAGGGTAATATATTATATATTGAGGGAACTATATTATATATGAAGAATAATACTACATATCATAGTGTGAACCTTGCATTTGATGATTTTTATATGTAAGATTCTTGATTTATATCCTAAATCATATTATATGATTGATATTAGTATTTTAAATCGTAAGATGAAAAAAATAATAAAACCATGATAACGTAAGTGTCTCATACTTTTTTAAATTTTATTATGGTTTTTTGGAGGGATTTGACACATTGTGATCATTGTGGTTATGCTATGATTTGTTTAGAGGGAGAGACTTTACATAAAGTTAGAATTAAGTCATAAAGTTCCATATATTGTTTTTAAAAATAATTAATTTATTGGATTAATTAAATTTAAAATGAGTGTTTATTCTTTTCAATCATTTGAGCTATGTTTTTTCCAAATTTCTCTCCTCTCACTCATTTTACCTGTTCTCTTAAAATATATTTTTCCATTATGGTCTATTCTTTATTTCATTTTCCTCAGAGAGTAACCATGGGTGAGGATAGCCATACTTGAGTATATATCTCTTAGTTTCACTCACTGGTTTTTAGATTTAATTCACTTATGGAAATTTATTCCTCTTTTTAGATTTTTTTATGATTTATAGATACTTTTGGTTTGGGATTAAATCAACTAAGGATATTTAAAGATAACTAACTACAATTAAAAGGGAGGTAGTATATAATCAATCCCTAAGGTCTAATATTTTTTCTATATGTGTATGATGTGTGGTCACACTGGCCTAATGTGTGTTTGAAACAAAAGAAAATTAAATAATTTTTTAATTTTTTCATATGGGATTTACCTTATTTAGTCCATGAGTAGTCCTTTAGTAACTATAGATCCAAAATATTTAGTAAAAAATAGAGGTGTAATGATCATCATTGATACGAATTATAAAATATAGAGGAAATTTCAATTTTGGCCTATAGAGGGGTATTTTGGTGAATTTGGATTTAGATTTCAATTTTGAGAGTAAGAACCTCTTTTTTCCAGTTTTTTGGGTCTGGCGTGAGGTCCAGAAATTAATTTGGTTACTCGAGTGAAGATCGAGAGATTCATGTGTGAGTTAAATTTTTTATGCTTTTTTGGCTTGAAACACAATTTAGTGTGCATAGTTTAGTGCAAGTTATGCATCCATCAAAGGCTTAGGGTTTTTTTAGTAATTTTTGTTCTATCATAGTTTTTTTGGAATGGTATGCACATAGTTATGGTAAAACCAAGAAATTTCCAGAAAACAACTGTGTGAGGAAAATTTCTCTCAAGTTTAGGGTGTGCATCCTATATATAGTTTCATAAAAATTATTTGAGGTGTTTTAGATGGGTATAAATCCATTTGGTATGATTGGAATATGGTTATTAAACAATGTGTCCAAATAGTGTGGGGTGTTTTTTTCTAGTCATTACCTTGTGTATGGTTGGCACATGGTTTGAAAAACCATATAGCAAAACCATGGTATTTTTTATCTGGGTAAAAAAGTGGGAAATTCTAAAATTGTACCTTGGTATTTTATCAATTCTCCACCCCTCTTTCTCCATTATGCCCATATGGACTAGTTCCTCTCCCTATCCCCTTTTCCCTTAAATTACCTTTGATCTTGGGTGGATTTTCAGTTTTTTATTTTTAGTTTTGAGGTCAGTTTCCTATTCTCCTCTCCCCCTTCTTCATCTCCCTTATTTATAGTTGATTTTGGTGTCCATAGAATAGGTTTTTGGTTCCAATTCCACTGAATCATGGCGGAATCAACCAAGGGGGGTGGATATTTGGAATTTATTTAAGAGAGGACATCCCAAGAATATGTTGGCATGTCGTCAAGTATTATTTCAGTGGAGATATGATGCTAGTATGAATTTTCCTTGAATATAAATTAAATTAAATCAAATTTCTGATTAATTGGGTGTTGTGTGTGAGGATTTTTTTTCTGGATTGGGGTCAAGGTTGTGGTGTGGGACTCCTAAAGGTGGTTCATCGAGGTTTTTTAAGGTAGTATTCTCTTGGTGAGTTTAAAATCCTTATGCCTATTTGAAATTAAATTGAATAATTTATTTTAAACATTTTATTTAATTTAATTTCCTTGTATGATATACCTTTGATCTTTCAATTTTTGGAAGAGTGAGGGTTCGATGCTAAAGCATTGGCGATCACACCTTGAGGTACTCATTTTGTTTAGTTTTGTGTTTTTTATCTTTTTATAATAATTTAATTTAATTTAAATAATTTCCTTGGTTTTTGAGAACTCGTTGAGTGTTGATTTTTTGGGTGTAATTAATTATTGGTATTTGGGTTCCTGGAAGAGTGTTATTTATTCCAAGGACCTTAATTCTTGGATTAATTCTAATGGAATACCTCATGTGTACAATGGTGATGCATAGTGTAGGTTACGTGGAGGTGATTGGGTCCCCTAGTCTTCCATGAACCAAATGTGTGATTTTTCATAGCCCCTTTAGAGTGTTGACTCCTGAGTGGGATGTGATGGTGATGCTTGCATATGCATAGGTGCTGTAGTGATATTTCTTGAGTAATAAAAAGTTTGATGGGATGTATTAGTTATGTACTTGGTTTTAGAACCCTCTAGGTGAGAGGTGAGGGATGATACATTGATAGGGTCATAATCTAAATGGTATATTTTTCTTAGTGTGACAAGGGGGTTTGTTTTTTGGACTCTTTAGATAATTCTTGAAATTTGGTAATGAGAGGTGTCTTTTATGGGCCTACCAGGGTGTATCCTAGACATTAATTGAGATGCTTGTGGTTTATTGAATTAGGTTTGTGAAATATTTCTTGATTTTTGGTTTAGTTTGATCCTATATTCTTGGATGGAACCATGGGGTGTCAAGAACAATAGGGTTCCTTCTAGGATATTTTAAGATAGGTTTTAAGGGAAACTCAAAGTTTCCCTTATGGGTTAGTTGTTTTTTTTGTTTGAGGTTTATATCTAGATGTTCACCTTGTTTGGGATGATATAGAACCATGGGGTGTCAATAATGGATGGTATCCTTTGGCATAATTTTAAAAGTGGGTCTGAGAGAGCCCTTTAGATACCCTTTTGGGCATATTGTTGATTAAGGACTAGTTGCAGGTCATTGATGGGAGCTTGGAATTTTTCTTCATATGGGGTTTTTTCTAGGGATTTGTATGATTTTTAGGATCCTCGTGTAGGGGTACCTATTATTGTGATTTTATTATGGCCATTTAAGGGTTTTTAATGGATTTGGCCTAAGATATTGAGTGCGGTAAGGGAGCCCCTAGTAAGATGTCCCTCTGTGTCCTCACCTCCAGGTCCATGTGAGCCCTTAGTTTTGTTTTTTTCTAAGAAGGGTCTGTGAGAGTCATGTTGTATGATTTAAGTATGATGGGTTCTAGGGGGACAAGGGAGCCCTAGGCTCTATTAGCCAAGAGTTGATTGGCACTATTAGTTTAGTTGTTGAAATTAGATCGATCCTCATTTTGATGTCCTTTGGACAAGGATTTTTTTGGAAATTTATACTCAAGATTTAGATGTGATAGGAGGCCCTTTGGATATATTGGGCTAAGAATTGACCTCGGTATTTTATTTGGTTCTCTCCTCCATTGGTTAGATGTGGTTAGAGGGGTCTAGGGAGCTAATGGATGATTTTAAAGAGTATAACTGCTCTATATCCTCATGGATCTATTACCCCAGCTAGGGATTGGGTGTTCATTGTATTAGATGTCTGCTAGAACATATTTATAGGTTTATTTACCCAAATATTATTTTATGTATCTGGTGAGTTCTACAGGACAACAGTGTTCTAAACAGGTTCTCTCAATGTTTTTCGAGTTCCTATCACCAGTTTGGAACATCCCATTTGAGTCTCAAATATATATAGTGTTTATTTTTGTTATTGTGTAAGCCTATAGTTATTCCCTAGGGTTCAAAATGATTGTTGAGTTTTAGACATCTTTGAGATATTTTTTGTATCTAGACGATTCACCTATTTTTGTGTGGATGGGTGGGACACATGCTATAAATCCTCTATCATGGGTGAAAGTGGAGGTATATTTACCTCGAGTTTTATACTAAACCTTGTGGATTGTTGTTTTATTTTTTTCATCTAGACCCCTTTATTTTATGCAATTTTTTATTTTATGCCAGTAGTAATTAGTTCCAACTAGGTTAGGAATATCACGTGTGCATGCACTTGTTACAAGAGCAGATTACAGGCTCTCCATTGGGGGTGTCCAACTAAGATTTATTTCTTACCCTCTATATGCACACCTTAGTGTGAATATAGATCATATATCTAATTTTAGGTAAGAGAACAGGTTTCATAGTGGATTGGGTGGAGGCCCAGAGTGATTTAATCAATTGGAGTCACTTGTGTGGAGTCTCAGAATCGAGATGGAACAATTCATCCATTATGGAGACTAGGAATGTGGTATGGATTGGTGTTGTAAGTAGAGACTAATGTATTTGTTTTCAAATTTTTTAATTTTATATGTGATCTTCCTGGTGAGAAACTAGTTTTTGTACATTTTAGTATTCCTTAAGAAAATATAAATGTATACCACATTTCATTTTATTATAGCATGTTTTTGTTTTAATTTATTTATATTACATAATATAATGATTATGAAGGTGATTAAGTTTGGTATATTTTCTACTATTGTTTCACTTTGAATAGTGGATATAGTCTCCCTAGGGTAACATTTAGACCCTCATCAATGGTTGGCAGCCTTTATCGTATAGGGAGGCACACTTGATGACTTATGGCGGGCCAGATCAGGTGATGTGTCAGGTCAACATGGTCTGTTTTGATAAAAAATAGTATATAAGGAGGATTTTTTCCTAATTTTGGGGGTTTATAGATAGTAAATTTAGGGATATATCATAGCCTATAATAGACCTCATACTGGTGCATCATAAACACATTTTCCAATGAAAATTCAAGGTTACTAGAGTGATGGGATTATTGTTCATGGTTTTTACTTTTATGATTGTATGATTTAATTATAGGTGTTGCACATTTTTTTATGGATTTATGGATTTATTTATTTTTGGCTCTTGGATCATTGTCTAGATTTCCATGTTCATGCATAATTTTGGGCATATAGGGTTTTCATGACATATAACTTTTTGGGTATGATTTTACTGATGATGGATGTTCATTTGTTTTAAGTGTATAAAAATTATTATATGGAGTTATCACATATAGATCATTAGTGTAATTCAACTCAAATGAAATACAGGTATTTTTATTTTTATGATAGGTTATATCAATCTTTTAGTGAGATTTTCACTGATGTTGAAAATGTATTCCCATCATTAAGGGGTGTATAGAGTCCCTAGTGTGTTAGTGTGGGCTCTAGAGTCCCTGATTGTGGCTCGATGAGGGTAAGTATCTTTAAGAGGTTATCAGATCAGGATAGAGTCTCCCTGGTTTTTTTGGAACTTGTATTATTCATGGTTTTGGGGTCATTTGATAGGGCAGGTATGGTTAGATTCTTGTCCAATCTCATTTTTGTTTGTGATTCTAGTGACATGGTGGAAGCATAGTTAGATTCTCATGGTTTTAATGGCTCTTGATTGGTAGTTGTTAATGTTTCTATCTTCAGATACTTTGGATAGAACTATGTAAGGAGCATGTATATATGTTTTAGGCATGTTAGCCTAGGTTTTGTAGAACATGGCTCGTGTGATAGTGAGTCCATATTATGCTTAGGTTGTGAATAAATGTATGGTTGTTGTGTTTGGATAATCCTGAGATATGTGGAATGTAAAGTCACATGTGTGTAGGTTCTCCATGGTTTTGTTTATCTGGTGGACTATGTGTAGGTTTGTTGATAGTTTTTAAGATATTGGGAAACCCAATAGGGATTTTTACTACAGATCTATTAAGGTCATAACTCAAGGAGTGGAGCATGAGAAGCTTTATGGTGGGGTCCCACCATAGGCTATTGGAGGTCATCCTTCCTATTGATACGAGAGTGGGAGGAGGTTGTTGTTTTGAATTTTTCAATCATGTGAAAGTGGGTTGCAAAGTATAATCTTCATGTTTAGTGGTGAATGGAGTGTGGTTTTTTTATCTTGGTGATCTATTTCCAGGTGATGATGATGATGGTACTTTTATGGTGCGGAATATCCTACCAGTCATGGGTTTGTCATTGTGGATTTTGATCACCATTTTATGATTGGATCTAAATGGATTAAGTTCTATGTGAAACAAAATATATGAATCTAGAGTAGGTGTTGGATGGGTTCTAGATGTTTCATCTTGCTTGGAGTGATGTTCGTGTGACCCTCATGTTGAAAAGGGTTAGAGGTGTATCAACAGATGAGGATGAGAATTATAGGAGGATTCATCATAAAAGTTTATAAATGGTATTGTTGTGTAACTTTGGATGTGTAAGGTTTGAAACATTATCTGAAACATTAATCTAGATATGGTTAAAGTGGTTCAGGGAGTTCACAGAGGCTTTTTGAAGAAGGGGAAATGTGTCTAGTCTAGGTAGTAAAAGTTGTGTGGTAAAAGTGTCGTTGGTGTTTAGAGTTAGAATATAGCTAGTTTTCGGTGAACTGGTGATTGAGGTAGGCCAATCTTATCAATTTTTAAACCACAAAACTTTCTCTATTTAGAGAAACAATTCTAGTGGGGGTTTTTTAATGATCCTCTTCATTATAGGTTATGAAATTCAAAGCAAATTTTAATTTTTTCTAGTCGCTGGTTCATTTGGTTAATTTGGATTCAGATTCAAATTTTGATAATTAGATACTCTTTTTGGAAGTATTTTACATGTGGTTTTATTTTTGAGAGGTAGATCAGGTGCTTGAGAAACTTTTGGGAGCCTGAGATGTGAGTTGAAATTTTTTAGCTATTTTTGGCTTGGTTTATGGTTTAATTTTCATAGTTTAGTGAACAATATGCATCCCTCTGAGTCTTAGGATTTTTTTAGTTCTTTTAGTTCTATAATGGTTTGGTTGTTGTGGTTTTCACATGATTAAGGTCAAATTGAGTTTGTTCTAGATCAAACTATGGGAGGTGATTATCTCTCAAGTTTAGGGTACGCGACTTGTGCATTCTTGTAGACAAATCGTGTGAGTTGTTTAATAGGGGTCCAAAGCCATTTGGCATGGTTGGAATAGGGTTACTATACCTTTCAGCCAAACCAATTGTGGTGGTTTTTTCTAAGAAGTGTCTAACACACCGTGTAACATTCCAGGTAAATAAAGAATATAACATTTTCATATTTATTAACATTTGTGAATTAAATATTAATTTTAATTTAAAGGGGATTCTATGTTCGATGGCGTACCTGATACACAACAACAGGTTTCTTTGAAATCTTACGTTGCACACAACATTGGGTCATACTGAAAAATAATTATATAATATTATTTTAAATGGTAGTTAATGTCTAGTTGTTGTATTGGCGAGAATGGACAGAACTAACTAAAATATGAATATACATGTTTGTTAAATGTTTTTAAAATTTATCTAATAAATTTTAGAGGATTAAAATAATAAAAAATCCAATTTTAAGCATAAATACTCTAATATTCATTAAAAGGTCGATTTACCACCTTTTGATGGAGAACCCTCTTTAAATCTAGTTTTTGTCACTTTTATATGTACTATTTGACAAAATAATATTATTCTTCAAAATTGGGACATCAAAATTTACTTTGGATGAAATTTTGGTATTTTTCTGATAATGTTCATTTTTAATGAATAGTGAAAATACTATATTTTAATTCAAAATTACCTTTTAATCTAATTTATTTATAAGGTTAGATTATCTTTTTAATTGGTTTTAAAGTTTAATTATATTATATTTTTACCATTTAATCCAGTTTTGGTCATTGGAATTAATTTCACATTTAAATTGGACATAAACAAGTGTTAATCTTTTCATAGTTATTATTTCTTAAAAACACGCTTTTTGTTTTGACAGCAAGAATTAATTTTAAATTAATTTATTTCACTTATGTGTTTTGAATTTGGAAAATTTGATTCAATATTTTTAATCAGGAGGTCCAAATTTTGTAAATATTTAACTTTTATTTTTAGACATTATGAATATTTACTTCGGTAAATATTTTATTTACCATGGTTAAAGGGTAAATCTGGTAAATAAGGGTAAAAAAAATATTATAATAATATTAAATTACCCTAAAATTTGTCCTAATACTATTGGTTGATACATGTCAGACCATGGGTATACTTTGGTCTATTTTGGGACCCCATGGAGCCACTTGGGAGTGATAATGACACTTTATGTTAATTAATTTAAAGACAAAAATGACAAAAACATATATATTTTAGTAAATAAATTTTTACATGGAGTTATATAGGTTATCTATTAAACTATAAATATTAATTTGAAAGTTAAAAATATTTCCTATATCATGGTATTTATTTTATAATTTTTAGACGTCAAATAAATAAAATTATTTTTGACACAATAATAATGCAGTGTTTACCTCATTAATGAATGATTTAAATAAATAAAATTATAAAAATTAAAACAATATCCAAAACCTCTAAAATTATTATTGGATTATTTTATTTAGAACATGAGTCGTCTTATCTTCTACTTTAATGATTTTTAGACCTTTAGAAAGCGAAAATCATTATATAATAAAATAATATTTTCAAATTTTCCTAAAGATCCCCCTATAAAAAGCCCTCGCCTCTAACCCATTAATCACACCTCTAAAGTCCATTGGATCATCCAAAAATCTATCCAAATAATGTCTCAATATCCCTATATTCCTCCTAGAATCCTTACCTTAAGAAGAAGGTATTTCAAGAAATCCTTTCGGTTCAAACCAAAGGGAGTTACCCAATTTAAAGGTAATGTCTTCTCTTAAGTTCTTTTGTTTTATTTTACTTCTCCAACACCATAAACTCTTTTTATTCATTTATTTTATAACAAAACCAGTATAATAAATATACTAGGTTGTTTTTATGAGAATTATTCTAACTAAACTTACAAACACCTCCGTCTAATGGGTAAAGAACATACTGTTTCTGTGGACGGCGAACTACTGCCTCACAAAATGATGATTGTTCAATATTCTCCTACCAGCTCTTATGGTGGACATTAAGATATAAATATATTTATATGTGATATATATTATACTTATATTGTTTTTATTCTTCTGTATTTTTCATTTATACAATAACTTTAGGGTTTCCAGAGTGGGTAAATATGATAATTTCATTTGACGAAGTGCGGACTACCGCCCCCTCAAAGTGATATGACTCGTTCATGCCATAAGTGGGACATATAAAGGATAGAGTTAATGAAATTATATATGATATTATACTTGAATTATAATATACTTATTTATCATTAAGTTTTTATTCCATTAAAATATAAAATATAAATGAAAGTAGTGTTCATGTGTACGTACGACTTACCGTCTCCATGAATGGTTCATTTCATTTCTTATCTCCAAATGTTATGTACTATTATAAATACATATATATACTGGGTATATATGATATATAATATATCTAAATCATGAATATTATTCTGGAGATAATGGAATTTTGACCACATGGACAACTTGTAATTATAAGAAGTTCGTTTTTTGACTCAAGTACCAAATATCGACAAAACAACCATTATTAACTTAAATGATTATATAATGTTTATAACATGGTAATAAGTGATATAAAAGGAATAATAAACTTGAAAAGGGGTTTAAGAAAGTAGAAATTAACATTAGTTTATTATTCATGATATTAAATAACGAAGGGTTCAAGACGGACATGGGGTAAAGGAACTTCTTAACCCAATTTCTATTCTTTGGGTTGATCTTCTCTTTCTTGTTTATGTCATTATTTGATTATGTGAGAAATGATTTTTTATATATTATCATGTAATTATACTTTTTTTATGTGTCCTTATAATTAATACACATAATCTATCTATTTTATTCACAAAATGATCTTTGTAAGTGACTTCATCTCAATCACCTTTCATTGAGGCATATTTTGATTTTTATACGACTTTGTTTTATATGGTGTATAAAAACCTTTGACTTTTCATTTCATTAAAAGGGAATATTTTTCTATGATGCATTTTAATAAATGAAAAAAATGAATGTTTCTTTTTAACGTAAGTTGTGACAACGACCTTTCTGCCGCCGAGAGTATTATTTTATCTCTAGATTCCCTAACAAGTCGTAATGTTTTTAAAAGGAAAATAAATACCATATACTATTTTATGTGTTTTTGTATTGAAAATTGTTTTGATAATGGATTTTTTATGTCAATATATTTAAATGATATATTGTGATTGAAATGTGGACATTTTATCTTTCCATTATGTTTGTTTTTTATCTTATGAATATATTATGGTTCTTGGGCATTGTTTACATATACGGGTGGTTCCATGATAAACCTAGAGTTGGAGAGCCCAAGATATATCTCCAATGCATTGTTTAATGTGACGAAGGTAAACATTAATGTTTCTCTTAAGGGATTTAGGGAATATACTCTTATGGGCATTCCAAATGTAACTCCCTACATGGTAGTGAAAGCTACAACATACGTATGTTATGGATTCCACAAGTTACCTTTATGATTTTTGATTACTATGTGTTATTCATAAATTCTATGATTTCATGAGGTATGTTAAAAAGATTATGTTTTGATGGACTAATTTTTTCTTTCTTTATTTTATAACACTTACTAATATTTTTATTCTCATATAAATTCTTGATATGTTTTTCACAGAACTTAAAGATGAATAGGGTCAAGGATGGGATCAAGGAAAATTCATGTTGTCTTAAACATGGAACTAGATATGACTCTTTTTTTCAAGAGTTTTTATTTTTTGAAAAAAAATGTAAACTAAGTAGAAGTTTCTACTTTGTAATTTTTGATATGTAATGTAATATTTATGGGATAATTCTCTAAAACTCTAAACCTAAAAAGATCCCTAATATGAATTATCCATTAAATTCAAGATTATGTAATGTTTTAAGGTCGAGTCCTTATACAGAGTTGGTTCATGTTTTGGAAAACCATCTGTCTAAACCATGAAACTTTTCATATTGGGTTAAAATGTATGAAAATACCAAAATTCCCCCTTGGGATTTTAGCCTTTCCCCACCCCTCTTTCTATCTTGTTCATGTGTAAACCAACTCCTCTCCCTCACCCTTTCTTCCTTCAATAACCCTTGATCTTGGGTGAATTTTTGGTTTTACATTCACCTTTTTGAGGTTAGTTTCTTCCACTCCTTTTATTCTAGAAATGGGTATGACCTCTTTTTTTTAAGTTTTAAACTTTTCCAATCGTTTTATAATGGGTTTATTCGTAGAACCGGAAACATCCAATGATTCTATATCCATTTGGACCTACCTTCCAAAGGTAGGTGCTCATTAGTTGTAGATCGATGAGGCTTAAGAATTTTCATTGGTCGATAGGATGGGAGGTCAGGCTCATCACACCTTTTTGGGGGGAATTATTTCCTACTCCGGGACTCTCTCATAGATTTAAGTTATGTTCATGAATCCTTATTAATTCACCAAGTATGAAAATGAGTTTTTCTTTAGATCCTGCAATCAATGATTGATATGTATGAGATTTAGAGAATATTTTATATGTATTTTAGGTTCTTCATCGATGGAGAATCATCCGTATGTATTGGAGATTCTTAGTCAATGGTATCCTTCAATACATTATATAGAAATATCTAGGTCATTATGATGACCATACTGGTTTTAAATCCACTCAGTGGGGAACTTGAAGTTTATTGTAATTCATAAGGACAAAGATTATTTCAGAGTTGATATCATACCCACAGATGGGCTACATACATATTCTTGTTAAAGAGGAATCAGAACCCACGTAGTTCGGGAATTAAGATATAGTTTAACATCATATGGGATGAATGAGAATTAATGGGTGATAGTCTTGAACCTTGGAAAGGCTTCCTATGTACTCTACTTTAAGGTAGAGATCAAAGTCTATGTAGTTCGATTAAGAAATGTGGGGCTTACATATGATTAACGGCCCAAAGAGATGTGTCATGGTATTTTTTACACTCTAATCTTACTTGAGTCATGCTCGGTGTGAGAAACAAGAGGTATTGGTAAACCTGAAGATTTGTGCCATGAAAGATGCGGTCACAAGGAATGATATGGGGCTTATGTATGTGTGACTACCCAAGTAAATGAAGATCAGGACTTAGTTTAGGAAAGAAGCCCAGTAACAAGGTCCATAAATATATTCGTGATTTATAGATATTTGGATACTCTAACTTGGGGCTTACTCCTAAGGAGTATTCCCAAATTAGGGGGGAATTATGATTGGTGCTTATTCCTAATAAGGAGGCCCAAAGTTAAAGGGAATTATGATTGGGACTTACACCTGAGAAGGAGGCCCAATTTAAGGAGACATGTAACTTGGGGATTATTCCTGATAAAGAGGCCCAAATTAAAGGGGACTTGGGGCTTACTCCTAAGGAGGATGCCCATTAATAGCATCCATAAAGGTATTTGTGATTTATGGAGATTTTTATATTCTTAATTTGGGGCTTACTCCTAAGGAGGATTCCCAGATTAAGGGGTATTTTGACTTATGATTGGGGATTACTCATAAGAATGATGCCCAAATCAAAGATTATCTCATCTTAAGGGATGAGGTTGAATGAAGGGAACCTCTAACCATAGTGATATAAAGTTATATAAATCACAAGGTTTTGAGAAATTTTCCACAGAATTCCTTTCATATAAGAAATCCAACAAAGAAACAATGCCATAAGTGGCTTTGAAGAGGGTTTTTAAGGATAGATCATGAAGAGGAAAGGTGGATTTGAAGAAAGGAAGTGAATTAAAAGGAGGGGCACCCAAAAAAAGGCAGGCGCGCAAGTCCTGTTTCAGCACACAAGTCCTGGTCGCACAAGTATTGATGAGTTCTAATAATTAGGCCTTATTATTTCTCTTAAGATCTTCCATTCTAGGTAAAGAGATACCTTAGAAGTGTCCAGAAGACTTCAGACGGAGACTTGGCTGACCAGAGTATAAATCTGAATTTTGGATTTTTCATCCTCGAAATGGGGAGCCCACAGGGGGTATTTATAGGCCATTGAGGACCTTGGGTGAAAAAAATAATAGGGTGCGCAAGTGACTTGTGCGACCCATATGTGGCACACAAGTATACTTGTGCGACCATAATGAAACTTGCACGACCCATGCTTAAAGAGTTCCTTGTTCATGCCTTTGTAAATTTCTGATGTTCTTCAAAGGATGAATCTCGTTGTGCTTAAGGTATTCCCCTTTTTTATTCGTTAGACTCTATTATGGAAAGGAGCATCAATAAAAGTCCCCCCTCAGAGTTGGGTCTAAAAAAGGATAGAGTATTTGACTCTAAGGTAAAGGATAAAACCAGGTACTATGGCACGCAGGTTTTGAGCGCGCAGGTATCGGCGTGCAGGTTACAGTGCGCAGGGTTATGGCCTTGCCTATAAATATGGGTGCCACTCTCATGCAAATCACCTGGCTTTCAAAGCACCTTGCTCTCATCGTTCAAGTGGGCTCTCGTTTGTGCAAGTGACTCGGCTTTCCGTTCGTCCGTGCTTCTGTTCGTTTCATGCTTCTGTAGTGAGTTTCTGACTTGCGTGCCAGTACTAGCATGGTAAAACATTCACGAACAACTTGGACTTACGTGCCAATATGGGACTTGCGCACCTTAATGCCTTAGCCATTTTTTTGAATTTCTTCACAAATTTTATGAAAAATCATCTTACTTAAAAGTTAATTATCTGATGTTTGTGCAGATTCAATAGCTCCCAAAAGAATCGGATCAGATGATGAGTTGGATATCAAGAGGATTGATGACATGATGAACATTGTTGCCACGATTACTATGATATATGTGAAAGCACTCTCCTAGATTTGGCCAAGTACTTGAAGAAGTATCATCATAATTTTACACAGAGCATTTACTTGCCTTTATATGTCCATGGTCATCTGCAAGGAGTCCACATTCCAGAGACAAAGAACTATCTCCCGCATTCTTTATTTCGAACATACACCAACTTTTATTCAGCAAATGTTTCAGTTGGAGGATCATTTGTTAATGTTGGAAAAGTGATGAAGGCATACATAATGCATCTTAGCCCTTGTGACCCAGATCTGAAATCTCATACGCTCGAGATGCATCTGCATTGCTATACCTCTATTTTGGTTATGTTTTGCATTAAGATCAGAAAAAATGGTGTGAACTTTCAAATTTTTTGTTCATGCCATTTCCTTGCAGATATGAGAATAGAAAAACCATGGGCTAACATGTTTTCCGCTGCTGATTGGTGAAGATAAGACTATCAAGACATTAGAACAATATCTGAAAAGAGTTCTCTCTCCAAATGGATCTTTACTTCCAATGCTTCATTCTCAAATCCATGTATTCATCTCCAAGTCTCTTGGATAGAAACAGAGTCACTGTTTGATCAGCAGAATATTTTCTCAAACCGCACTCAAGAACATTATTTCACAATTGTTCCAAGAAGAGCCGGTATCACTGCGTCTCTTATTGTATCAAGTTGAATGAATGAATTCCAGGTGCCTACTGATGAAGCTCAGAATTCTGTAAATCAAATGAAGAGTTATGTTGAAATCCTCTTGTAATTCTTGAAAAAAAGAAGAGACTTCAATCTATGGATGTCCTTCTAACTCTTGTGCATCAATGAAAAACACTTTCATCTTCAATCATTTGTTCCTGCATTCTCTTTCTAATTACTTTAATTAATTTTACTTAAGCCAATGGGCCTGCTAATCATAGTTTTATTTTTTCTAGGGTGATACAAAAAAACCATACACAAACTTTGAATCTTTTTATTGCTCAATATTTCCTAAATCATACAAAATGTACCTTTAGTGAGCTGGGACTCGACTTCTGTTCAGAGTTCCATTTACAGGTTCCCAATTTAATGAGTACCCTATCTCTTGTTGGCAGTTTAAAGTCATGCATGTCAGACATAAAAAGTATAGTGTTTAAGGTCGAATGTCTTTGACCAAATGGATTAAAAATTGACTCAATTCCTTAATAATTTGTTTGAAAACATATTACCACATTCAATTATGGGAGAAAACATGTGAAATATGAATTAAGAAATTTTGAATTTAAGGTATGATATGAAAAAAGGGATAAGGGGCATTAGAGGAAGTATTTTATAAGAGTGATCTTACTACTATTTAACAAACCCATTAGAGGGTTGAAGTATGCAGGGCCACTTAAGGGAATTGGCCACATAGTCAAATAATAGCATCCTTTGGCTGACAGGTTCATTATGTAGACTACTTATGCAAGGCCACCTAAAGAATCGTGTTGCATAGTCAGACAAAATAACTCTCAGAAATTTTACTTTTCTATTGCTAAAATCCAGTGGAAGTTTATGGAGATTCAAATTTTCTAAAGCATAGAGTCTTCTGTATGGAGAGAGGTACTTGAATATGGAGAGGATATTTCCAATCAAGATTGTAAAATAATTGGATGAATGTCACTCTTGCAAAAGTCTGACCCAAACATAGGGAATAGAAATATAAACCATAGACTTGAATACTTTTAAATCATGAAAAAGAGTATGGGAAAAATATGTTAAGGATGGATTTTTTTGTGGATCCCTACATATTGTCGTTAAGACCAATAAGGACAAAAGAGGTTTTCCTCCCAAGAATGAAATTACCACTATTTGAAAAACCCATTAGGGGGTTGAATTATACAGTTTCATTTAAAGGCATTGGATGCATAGTCAAATAATAGCATCTTTTGGCTGACAGGTTCGTTATGTAGACTACTAATGCAAGGCCACCTAAGGGCACGTGCTGCATAGTCAGGAAAAAGAATTCCCAGGTATCAGACATTTTGGGACTAGAAGTCAAGAAAAGGGTCATGGAGATCTAGATGTATTTAAGTTTAGGAGTATGATACATCAAAATGTGCATTGTCCAATTCATGTAGGAGATACACAGACCAATGCTAACGATAATCATGTTGTGGTTGGGTCCTGAATTGAGGTGCTGGACTTCAATATGTATCCCATAAGGATGGGAATAAATCCATATGTATTTCTTGAAATACAGTTCAACATCTTGTGGGACGAGAGTGTAGGAGATCTTAGTTTAGGGTCATAGAGCTCGGACCATAATGAGGAATACACATATAAACCTAATGTGAATCAAGACCAGGGTTTTCATACCACATTCATGTTTTAATAGGGGAATTTTTTTTAGTCAGGGGACTAAAAGTGTAATTTTGGGTTAGGCCCAAAGACTTGGGGCGGGATTCAAGGGACGCTCGAACATTCCTACATATCCCATAAGGATGAGAATCAAGCCATATGTAGTTCTTGAAATACCCTCTGTACATATTTGTTTTGTACAAGTGAAGGGTGAAAGGGGACATTAGTGCAATGATGGTTTGACCCAAAATTAAAGGTTTGGGCATTACCATGTATGCATGTATTCTTTGAAATATGAAATTATTCGAGATCAATGTCAATAATGATTCCCTCTCAGGTGAGGGTATCAAATAATGTTGTAGTTTATTGTCATTGCAGGACAAAAGTGTGAATAGTTTAAGGTCATAAGCATGGACTGGTGCTACACAGTTTAGCGTCATGTCGCTAAGACGTATGGATATGCAGTTTAATGTCTTACAGTGAGGAAAATGGGGAACTGTGTAGTTTAACCTCATATAGTAAGGACGATGATGAACCAAAGTGAAGATATTGGTTTTGGGGGGGCTTCATTGATCAACATCGTATGAGATAGAGGTGAACCGATGTGAAGATGCTATTTTTGGGATTGAACCTCAGGAGGTTGCCTACGTACCTGGCCTAGAAGGAAAGGATCAAAGTCCACATAGTTTAATTGAAGAATGAATTGGTGAGTGAGTTGTACTTGAGGACAAACCGAAGATGGTGTTGGAAATTACACGTGGTTAGCGGCCTAGAGAGGGTGTTATGGTTGAAACTTACTCTAAGCTCATGTGAGTCATGCTCGATATGAGAAACAAGAGGTAGTAACAACTCTAACAATGCACAGTTTAACGTCATGTAGGACGTATAAGGGACTTTTTCATAGGTTAAATGTCATGTGTTACAGATATGTGGTGCTTGGCAGTTTAACGTCTTGCAACTCGGACGAACAGTTTAACGTCATGTTAGATGACAAAGGGGACACAGTTTAACATCATGTTGGATGATAGAGGGACCATTCAGTTTAAATTCTTTCAGTGAGGACTAGGGGAGTATGCAGTTTAAATTCTTGTAGAAAGGACTAAAATAATTTAAGTTCATATGCATGGACCAATGCTGCACAGTTTAGCATCATGTAGCTAGGACAACACAGTTTAACGTCATGTTGGAAAAAACATAGTTTTACGTCATGTTGGACAAAACACAGTTTAATTTCATGTTAGAAAAATATGTATTTGTGCTACACAAAATACATCTTCAAGAATCTTTCATTGGTTGGAGTCATGATGGGTTCTCCATCCATTGAGATTAAAGAATAAGCTCCATTGGAGTAGACCTTATGTATTGAATAAGGTCCTTCCCATTTTGGATCAAGATTTGGAGGTTTCTTCCCTCGTATCATTAGAGTTCTGAGGAACAATACCAATTCTCCTTGAATGAATGAACAAAGATGAACTTTTTTATTGAAAGCTCGTGATATTCGATTCTGATAAACTTCCAAGTGGTGCAGGGTGCACAATTTTTTTCATCTAATCATTCCAATTCATCCAATCACTTTTGAGATTGTTCATCTATAGATGACTGATCACAAATGGATACACTGAGCAAAAGTAATTGAACCTCAATGGTAAATACTACTCCTGTTCCATATACCAATGAATATGGAGTTGGCCGCGTAGCAGTGCGGGTGGTGGTCCGATAAGCCCATAAAGCAGGAAAAAGTTTATCAGGCCATGATTTCTTATCTTTATCCACCATCTTTTGAAGTATTTTTGAAAGAGTCTTATTGAAGGCCTCTATTTGGCCATTGGACACTGCATGATACCGAGATGAATGGTTGGATTTGATTTTGTATTCTTGATACAACTTCCTTACCTCGGATGAACAGAATTTGGTGCCATTGTCCGTCAATATAGTATGAGGGACACAAAATCTGGTAAAGATGTCAGACTTGATGAAGCTAAAAATTCTTTTAGAAATAACTTCTTTGAGAGGTATTGCCTCTTCCCATTTGGAAAAGAAGTCAGTAGTAATAAGAATATACTTAAAATGCTTGGATGTAGCCGAAGGCTAAGGACCCACTACATTCATTCCCCATGTGGCAAATGGCCATGAGTATTTAGGTGTATAAAGCAACTCTAGGGGTTGATGAATGAAATTGGAATATACTTGGAAATAATGACACTTCTTAGTGAAATCAACACAATATTGTATCATTGAAGGCCAGAAGTATCCAAGCCTTTGAACTTGATCAGACAGTCTATGTCCAGACTGGTGGGAACCACAGACTCCTTCATGTACTTCTTTCATGACAGCCACTGTCTCTTCACCATCAATACATCTGAAGAGAATTCCATCAAAACATCACTTGTAGAGAATTTTTTGGTGATCAGGTCTATCATAAAGAGTAAAATTGACCACACGTCATCGGACCTATTCTTTCCCGACTCTATCAGGTGGGAGTGTTCCATTTTGAAGGTATTCCCTGATAGTTGTCATCCATACTGTAGTATGACCATATTATTCAGAAATGGGACTAATTTCATTGATTTCCTCTATTCTGATTTAAACATAAGGTGAAACTGTATAATAGTGGGCTATACTGATGATTTTTTCTTCCTGATTTGGATCTGCCAGAGTTGTGGCTATATTAGCCAGTGCATCAGCTTGAGCATTTTGTGATCACAGGACATAAGAAAATGTCAGTTCCGAAGGAAATTTTGCTATTAACTCTCTGATGTAATCATACAAAGGGAATAAATCTTCTTTTCTGATGGCATAATCCCCATTGACTTGTTTGATTACCAAGTCTGAATCACCTTTCACCTTTAAGTGATTAACCTATGCCTGAAGCGCCAACTCTAATCCTGAGATGAGAGCTTGATATTCTGCTTCATTGTTTCTACCGCCTTCTAACAATAAGAAGGAATATGGTAGCACTGCCTTTTCTGGGGAAATAAGTACAATTCCCAACCCAACTTTGTTGAATTTAGGATCTTCCATTTTCTTCCCTGTTGGACTTCTGGAAGCACCATCAAAGTACATTTCCCATGTTTGAAGATTATCTTGAATAGAGAAGACTTCCTCATCAGGAATCTCAGTATATAAAGATTTATCTTCTACTGAAGGGTGTTCAGCAAGGAAATCATCCAGACCTTGGCCCTTTATTTCCTTTTGAGACACATACTGGATATCAAACTACTGCAAAATAACAGCCCACCTTTCCAGACATCCTGTAAGCATTGGATGACTAAGGATAAATTTGAGTGGGTTATTGCGAGATACCAATTGGACCACATGATGTTGCAGGTAGTGTCTCAGTTTCTGAACTATAAAGATTAATGCTAGGCAACACTTTTCAATACTTGAATATCGATTTTCTGCCTCAAGAATAGTTCGACTGAGATAGTAAAGTCTGTTTTCATTCCCAATATCATTCTTTTGGGAAAGGAAGGCACCCAATGATCTCTCTAAAGTTGTCACATAAAGAATAAGGGTCTTCCTTCAACAGGTGGCAATAATACTGGCGAACTCAAGAGATATTTCTTGAGAATATTGAATGCCTCTTGACATTCTTCAGTCCACTGGTAAGTGACTCCCTTCTTCATCAATTTGGCGAAGGGTAAACATTTGTCTGCCAGATTGGTGATGAAACACCGAATATAGGCCAAGTGTCCTTGAAGTCCTCTCAATTCCTTCAAATTTAGAGGAGGTGAAATACTAAGGATTAATTTTGTCTTCTTAGGATCGACTTCGATACCACAATGGCGTACAACAAAGCCGAGAAAGTTTCCTGAGGTTACCCCAAAAGCACATTTCAAGGGGTTCATCTTCTAATTGTGTTGTCGAAGTTTGTGGAATATTATTTCCAAATCATCCAAGTGATTATAACGTTGTCTAGATTTAACCAACAAATATTCCAAATAACATTCAACAAATTTCCCAAAAAAGGGTTTGAAGATACGGTGCATGGCACATTGATATGTTGCACCTGTATTCTTTAGGCCAAAGGGCATTACTTGATAGAAAAACACACCTTGAGGGGCTCTGAAGGCTATATATTCTTCATCTTCTAGAGCCATTCGTATTTTATTATACCCATAATATCCATCCATGAAGGAAAGTGCTTTATAGCTAGTTGTTGCATCAATTAAGAGTTCTATGATCAGAACTGGAAAATCATCCTTGGGACAATGCCGATTTAGATCTCTAAAATCAATGAAAAATCTAATTTTTTCATTCTTCTTTTTCACAGGGACAATATTAGCCAGCCATTTGGGATATTTAACTTCTTTTATGAAGTTAGCCTTAATAATCTTATCCACTTCAGCTTCAATTTTGGAGGCATAAGTTGGGTGTGTTATTCTTGCATCTTGCTTGAATCCTCGATGTTCTTCTAGCAAACCCAAATGATGAGTAGAAACATTAGGATCAAGCCCTAGAATTTCTGTATATTTCCAAGAAAATATATCTCAATTTTTCTTTAAAAATGAAATATATATTTCTTGCACTTCAAGATTCATGGTCGTACTAATTAAATTGGGGAGTGGATCTTCTTTTTTACCCAGATTTATTTCTCTGAGTTCATCCAAAGTGGTAGAGATACCTTCTTCAAATGCTAGAGGAGCTTCCCTAAGATCTTCCTATTCTTCTTCAATATGTGTTACTTCTTCTGTTTATACTTGCATAGTAGATGATGAAGCAGAACTTCCATGATTAGAAAAGAAGTAAAAATCTGAACATCTTGAAGAAGAGACTACCATTTCTGACCCTAATGACGATGAAGGGTCTTTCTGAGGTGATAGAGAGGTGATGATGGATTGAGAATTGACATCATCGTTCATATCTTGCATTGCTATAACTTCTTCTGGCCTGGTTGATGAAGTATAGAATTTCTAGATTTTAGTGGATGAAATAAAGACATCTCCATTTGAGCTTTCATCATTTCCAGGTGAATCAACAACTTCTACCATGCTTTCTGGATTGGTTACCGTAATTGACATTATCGAAGTTTCCATAAGAGTATTTAGATTTGGGTCAGTCTTGTCAATTTGACTGATAGGCAACACATAATATTTACTCACAAGTATGAATGGGTTTACTGGAATCTTCTCCAAACCATATAGAGAATTAATTTTTGTAACCTTCTTTGTCATGGATTTCTCCTTTCTCTCCATGTGATAGAATTCTTCCTCAATGTATTGAGATTTACATGTTTTGAATGGGGATTTATCACCATACAATGTCCTAATTTGACCATTAAAACAATATTTGAGACATTGATGGTACGAACACGGTACGACCGCATGTTGATGTAGCCAAGGCCTTCCAATAAAAATGTTGAAGGCTGTTTCATGACGAATAACCATGAAACCTGAATTGGATACAAGGTCTCCAAACTGAGTTCTGAGTGTAATATCGCCCAGAGGTTCTTTTTAATTTTTATCATATCCTTGCAACATCAAAGTAGAAGGAGATAAATCAGATTCGGTGAGGCCCAATCGACGAAGTGTATGAATAGGGATGAGGTTTACTCCTGAACCATTATAAATGAAAGCTCGTCGGATGTCTATATCATTAACCTTTCCAGATAAATAAAAAGTTCTAATATGTCTATACACAACATCATCTTCATCTTCATCTGTAAAAGATATCACTTCATGGCATTCTTCAGGATCAATATCTATATGGTAGACTTCAGCCGCAGCAATTTCAGTTTCGAATTCCTGAGGACTTGACAAAGCCTCAATGAGTGCCTCCCGAAGATCCTTTGATAGATTCAGTGCATCCATAATAGATAACTTGTATGGTACTTGGGACAAATGTTTCAAGACATCATACTTTAGGTCCAAAGGTCTGTGTTTCCCAACAGGAACATGTGGTTTTGCAGGTTCCTTGGAAGTTTATGCTTTGGAAGTAGATGCATCTTGTATCGGGGTAGGAGTTGGAAATACTCTTGTCTTTGTAAAATTAGACCAACTATGTCTATTTATTTTCTGAGAGGAAAAAGGTGTAACCTCTAACCAATCTTCCAAAATAACTGTGTCGGGACTGAATCTACCATTTGTGGAAGAACTTTCTTGTTATTTTTGAGCCTTCTGAAGGGCTTGGCCATGAGTTTCTGCTACATATACAGTTCTTCTAGTGGTAGGATTGAAATAGCAGCTTCTGGAATATTCACATAATCCACTGTATCCTAAACCTCCGGAACTTCCTCTAATTCCTCAGTTTGATACAGGTAACTCAGGCTCACCACGATTGAAACTGTGACTGGTGTAAGGATCTGTTAAGTGAATCATGTTAACAGAACCAAAGATCAACTCTTCATCTGATGAAGACTCTGCCTGATTATCCAGTTTAGGTTGTGTCGTTTGGTGGGGCGGTGCCCGTTCTTTTGAAGTAAATGGCATAAAATCTTCCAAATTAAAAGACAACTTAGGCTTTGACTCGAGCTTATCTTATTCTGAATACTCTACTTTCTTATAATTATATCGCCTCTTTGAGGATTTTCCTTCTGATGAAGGGGGTTTTGATGTGGAACTCATAGCAGAAGACACAATTGGTTTCTTCAATTGTGTTCATAAAATGTCATGAGTTCGGTTGATAATTTTCCTAACCATCCAATCATCATATTTCTGCACATTTTTGCTTTTGACTTCATTCCACTCGCCTTATTCTTCTGGATCTGTAGCAGTAACACATGCTACCTGGGTTGAAGAACCTTTCAGTTTTACCTGTCCAGAGTCCACCATCTTTTTCAGGATGTCTTTGAAGACAAAACACTCCTGAATGGGATGCCCCAACATCTGATGAAATGGGAAATAGTTAGGGAGGTCTTCATCTCCTTCCTTGTTCGGCCTTTTGGGCCTTGGAAACTGAACCATATTATTTTTGAGAGCTGAGATGAATTAGCCAGGAACTTGTTCATTCCAGAAAGAATAAACATTGTTCTTAAAATATTCAAATTTTTTCTGACTTTGATCTTTTTTATCATTTTGATGATGTGGTCGTTGTTTTTGACGCTCAGGAGGCTGAGCCCTTCGATATGACGAAGTTTTTGAAGTGGAAGCAAGTACAGATGCTTGTTTAAGTGTAATTGTAGCAGTCTCTGCTTTCTCCATTCTCCTTCCTGGAACTAATGGAATTACACGAGTTTTAGCCTTAGTATTTGTAAGAGAGTCTTAAATCTACTGAGCAATTGAAGTAAGGTCTTGAAACCCTCCTGTATATTTCATAGGGATCAACGGTGTGCGTGATTCATCACGCAAATTTTCCACATAGATTGGAAACAATTCTTCTTGAGGGAGTGCTAAACTTAAGGAATATGTTAATCCCTTCCATCAAGCAATGAAATCTGAAACTCTTTTATTTTATCTTTTCTTACAATTTGTAAGATCAAAAACTATCATCTTTGGAAACGTTGAGCTGAATTGATGAAGGAATTTTTTATGGAGATCTTCCCACCCAATAATTGACTGGGATTGCAATCTTGTATACCAGACAAAAGCATGTCCTTGTAATGACTGTACAAAACACCTGATCTTAACTGCTTCTTTTTGTTGAGGAGTTCCCATCATAGGATCACAACGAGAAACAAAATTTGTTAAGTGTTGTTATGGATCTCCCGAACCATTAAAAATTGGGAATTTGGTACTCACAAAATTTTATGGTGGAGGTATTGCATCAACCCATTCAGGGTAAGCTCTCTTCTCCGGTTGAACTGGTGCATGTTTTCCTTCCATAGCTTCCAACCGAGATTTTAATGACTCAATGGCAGTAATTAATTTTTGAGAAACATCTGGTTGAGCTTGGACCTGTTTAGATGCAAGAACTAGAGTTTGGATGGGTGTGGCGACTTGTACTATCACTGATGGTAGTACTACTGGTTACTGTCGTGTACGACCCATAGGATTAGACTTGTGAGGGTATACTTGTAAAGGAGGATATTCTTGATCCATCCCAGCAGCTGCAATGAATTCCCTTGATTGACTGACTCCATCACTCTTAGGAGGAAGACTACCTTGAAGTAGTTCTGCATTTAACCTCCTTAACTCCTTCATTTCTTCTTCCTATTGTGCGAACCTTTCCTCTAATGAGAGTTATTAGCCTTCTCCAGAGTTAGGGGTAACCTGACTTTTTCCTTTACTTTTGTTGGATGCCTTTTGGAGAGGGGGAAGTTTGTTATTTGAAGGAATACCTAAATTCTGGGTAAGCCTTTGATTTCTGGTATGCACACCTTCTTCATTTTCCTCCGTGTGTACAGCCTATTGAACAGGAACTTCCTCATTTGATTCCTCTGAGTGAGCCTCATGTTTTGGGGGATCAGTAACAATGGAATTGATGACATTTATTGATGCATAATGCATTCCATCCCTTCTATCGGCATTTCTGCGATACTATCTTCTTCCATGTCCTTAATGAGACATTGCCTTTTGTTGAGTTGATCCCTCGGGAACCTCTTGATGAACTGTAATTTGGAGGGAGTCTCCTGATAATTTGGCTATGTGTTCCTCTTGTGGATTCTTCCCTAATCGAGAGAAAATTGACTTTATCTGAGGAAGATATTGGGGATTTGAAAAATTCCCTAGTCTGATGGACTGGGGATATTCTTGTTGTTCCTGCTCAACTCCTTGAATCTCATCTATTAATCCCAAGGGTTGAGTAAAAAGAGTTCCCAGCCTAGAAAGTTGAGGTTTCTCTTATGCTACTACATCTGATACTTTCTTAAAATCTCTCCTGATTTTGTGGATTTAGTCCGGAAATTGGCCGGATGCATCAACCTACATCCACTCAAATCACCTATCTCAAATGGCCATTGGATAATTTCTGACACTTCTTTCACCTGATGATGTGCATGATCTAAATAAGAAGCATGTTCGATATTCTCATTTGCTTGATGCAAGAGTAATTAGATAACTTGTTCTTTGTATGCCTGACTTTGGGAAGAACTAGTTGAGGCATGTTCATAATCAAGCCTTTGATTACACACAAAACCAATTGGTTGTGGCCGGCCATGGGCAATAACATTGCATGAGACCACTTTTGGATGGATTTGTTCACTGGAGAGTACAGTGAAATGCAGTGCTCTATGAACACCCCATCCCCTGATATGAATACCAGATGGGGAATTGGTAATTAAATGGCGCAACCTTTTTAATGCGCTAAGGCATGAACGTTGAAGGGATCTCTGCTGCTTTTCAACCTTTGGATGTCGAGAAACTGAGAGAGATTCCAAATCAATTTGGAATTGTAACCCTTCTATTATCTTGACATGATTTTCATATTCATCATAAGATAATATTTTCTCTTTTAAATGACAAATATTTTTCCACATGTTGAGACGAATATCATGAATACAATATTCCGTCAACATTTCTGGAATATCATACTGAGAGTCAGCCAAAGTCCAAAACATGACTGGAACTTCACCTTTCACCAGTTGTTTCTTCATATTCAGTACTTCATCCTTATCATTCGATGAAGATTATTCTACATGATTAGACCAAATATAGTGCTTCTTTGTTTCTTCATTAGATTCAACAAGATTGGTAGAAAATTCATTAATCAAATTATAAGATGAATGAACCAGGGGTGGTTCAGAGAATGAACTATGCCCTGGGCTATCTTTTGATTGAGAGAGTATTTCACCTACTAGCGGTAAAGCATCATACATGACTGGATTCACATTTGCAAGTGCCTCAAGATAAGAGGGATTTCTCATTTCTACATTTTCCTTTGAAGAATTTTCTAGGCAATGCGAATTACTACTGTAGAGAGGACTTTCATATTTAAATTCATCATCATGGGGAGGACCACCATGGTGGGTTACAACAAAAGATGAAACCTCTTTCTCCTTGGTCTTCTGGCCATGTAGAGGGTTATCGTGGCTCTCATCTCAAGATGATACTTCGAGATCGACCGAACTGTCACGAAGCAAGCCTTCATGAGGAAGTGTCTGATGAAGACCTTTAGAATTATTGTTCCCACTATTGGGAAATAAGAGAGTATAATCTTGAGTTGTAATAGATAATTGTATGAGGGTTTCAAGAACTCTATCATCGAGCAAGGCCTTATTACATATTAGCTTCTAATTTCTCGACTGTGCTGGACAGGTCTTTTTATTAGATGCCTTATCACTCACTTTGGAAACCACTTGATGAAGAAAGTGGTTATTATGGGTAGGTGTATGTGCCTGCTCAGGAGAAATGGTCAGGTGTATGATTATCTCCATTCAAATCGGGTGTATGTGCCTGACTTGATTGTCCATATGACAGGGGGGGAGTATTCCCTACAACCCTCTTGGACTGGGGTAGAGTTTTGTATCTATTCCAGAGTGATATGTTGATGAGTCGCTCCAATGGTAGGGACAGATTTTTATTTATTTCCCTATAATGCTGCTAAAGTTGTTATAATATTATGACAGGCATCCAGAATATGGGTAGGGATTTTCTTGTACTCTTTCACCATTGTCATAATGTGCTTGGTGACTTCAGCTACCGGAATAGGAATATACGTCTATTCCATTCTCGGAGTAGGTGTATATTCCTGCTCCTGTTCTCCTTTTCCCGTCAGTGAATTTTGACAGTACTCATGTGTGGGGATAGAGAGTTGAGTCTGCTCCAAATTTGTCGTCGGAGCTTTCCGAATGACTTCTTCGGGTGCTACCAAATGAGACTTCTGGAAGGATTGATGAACATTTCCAGGTGTATGTTCCAGTTGTGTATTTTTAGTCAAGTATGGTTGATGAATTTCCTTCAATGCTGGAAGATGAGACTACTGACATAATTGTTGATTGTAAACAGGTATATGTCCCTGCTTATCAGTTGTCACCATATTAGATTAGCGAGCTTCCTTGGGTCTAGTCAGATGAGCCTGTTGATTGGTTGATGAATTATAAACAGGTGTATATTCCTATCTATAACACTCCATCATAATTTCCTGGAAGGATTGGCGTATTACTTCCAGATGAGTCTGCTGGATAGTAATATCAGGACGGATAGGTGTATATGCTCGCTTGTTGTTTTCCGTCAAGTTGGCTTGATGGAATTATCTGGAGGGGGAAGTAGTAAGAGCCTACTCCCTGTTGACCGTATTTTTCCTCTGATGGTTCGTCTTGCGTGCTCAGTTCTGAGGAACCTGAGCTGAACCCCTAAAGGCGGTACCCTCATCATGTTGAGAGTGCACTCCCACACGAGTCTGGAGGTGATTGTTGATGGGATTCCTTAGGAAGGAATCCTACTTTCTTGAACTGAGACCTTGAGTGACCTCTTCATTCACCTCCCTGTAATATGGGAGGGACTGGTGATTGCATTCTGGGAATAACAACCCGAAACGGTTAGAGACAGTGGTTAGCACTGCCTACATCTTAACCACTGGTCACCGCTGTCCGGACAACCAGGGTGAGTTGTTAACTTAGAGGGCTTGTCGAGCGGCCTCCAGATTCGGAATGGTACCATGTTGAATGTATTCCTTAACCAATTCATTTGAAACCCAGCATTGAATAAGCTGAGTAGGTGATGTCATCCTCAGAGCGGATGAGGATCTAGTAGGAGTAGCAGCCGAGGCATTCACAGGTGTGAACTTTAAAGAATCCATTTCTGTAATGCAGAGAGATCTTGGAAAAGAGTGCATGTTTGATATAGAAGACATAATCAAGATAAGTCTGGCCATATTACATCTTTCGGATGAGAACATATGTTATTGATTGCTTTGTTTTCCCACACATTAAGTTAAATAGGGGCCTAACATATAAGTAAGACATCATTTTAACTTGGTTAGGGATTCATGTCGGGTTCACCATTTTTGTTTCTTCTGGAAATGGGGATGACCTCATTTGTTTAAGGTTAAAATTTTTCCAATCAGTATCTAATGGATTTATTCGTATAACTGGAAACATCCAATGATTCTATATCCATTTGGACCTTCTTTCCAAAGGTAGGTTCTCATTAGTTGTGGACCGATAAGGCTTAAGAATTTACATTGGTCGAGAGGATGGGAGGTCAGGTTCATCATACCTTTTTGGGGGAAATTATTGCCTACTCCGGGACTCTCTCATAGATTTAAGTTATGTTCACGAATCCTTATTAATTCAACAAGTATGAAAATGAGTTTTTCTTTAGATCATGCAATTAATTATTGATATGTATGAGATTTAGAGAATCTTTTATATATATTTGAGGTTCTTCATCGATGTAGAATCATCTGTATGTATTGGAGATTATTAGTCAATTGTATCCTTCAATACATTATATAAAAATCTCTTGGTCATTATGATGACCATACTGGTTTCAAAGCCACTCAGTGGGGCACTTGAAGTTTATTATCATTTAGAAGGATAGATATTATTTCACAGTTGGGATCATACCTGCAGATGGGCTACCTACGTATCTTTGTTAAAGAGGAATCAAAACCCATGTAGTTTGGGAATTAAGAAATAGTTTAACGTCATATGGGAAGGATGAGAATTAATGGGTGATGGTCTTGAACCTTAGAAAGGCTTCCTACGTACTCTACTTTTAAGGCAGAGATCAAAGTCCGCGTAGTTTGATTAAGAAATGTGGGGCTTACGTATGATTAACGGCCCAAAGATTTGTGTCATGGTTACTCTTACACTCTAATCTCACTTGAGTCATACTCGGTGTGAGAAACAAGATATATTGGTAAACCTGACAATTTGTTCCATGAAATATGCAGCCACAAGGAATGATATGGGGATTATGTATGTGTGACTACCCAAGTAAATGAAGACCAGGACTTAGTTCAAGAAAGAATCCCAGGAGCAAGTTCCGTAAATATATTTGTGCTTTATGGAGATTTGGATACTCTAACTTGGGACTTACTCCTAAGGAGGATTCCCAAATTAGGGGGGACTTATGATTTGTGCTTATTCCTAATAAGGAATCCCAAAGTTAAAGGGAATTATGATTGGGACTTACTCCTAATAAGGAGGCCCAATTTAAGGAGACTTGTAACTTGGGGATTATTCCTAAGGAGGCCCAGATTAAAGGAGACTTGGGGATTAATCTTAAGGAGGATTCCCATTAATAGGGTCTATAAAGGTATTTTTGATTTATGGAGATTTTTAGATTCTTAATTTGGGGATTACTCCTGAGGAGGATTCCCAGATTAAGGGGGATTTTGACTTATGATTGGGGCTTACTCCTAAGAAGGATTCCCAAATCAAATATTATCTCATCTTAAGTGATGATTTTGAGTGAAGGGAACCTCTAACCGTAGTGATATAAAGTTATATAAATCACAAGTTTTTGAGAAATGTTCCACAAAATTCCTTTCAGATAAGGAATCCAACAAAGTAACCATGCCATAAGTGGCTTTGAAGAGGGTTTTTAAGGCTAGATCTTGAAGACTAAAGGTGGATTTGAATAAAGGAAGTGAATTTAAAGGAGGGGTACCCAAAAAAAGGCAGGTGCGCAAGTCCTGTTTGGGCGTGCAAGTCCTGGTCATGCAAGTATACTTGTGCGACATGAGTTCACTTGGGCGACGAAGAACCTGTGAAGTGATACTTGGGCGACTTTGGATTGGAGCCCTTAGTATCATCCCTAAAGGATTTTAGATGGGTGGTGCACAATTTTCCTTGAGAGGGAAAGGCATCGCGCAGGTATCATTACTTCCCTTAAGGGTTGGACACTTAGGCATGCAAGTATTGATGAGTTCTAATACTTAGGCCTTATTCTTCCTCTTAAGAGCTTCAATTCTAGGTAAAGAGTTACCTTAGAAGTGTTTGGAAGACTTCAGATGGATACTTGGGCAACCAGAGCTTAAATATGAGTTTTGGATTTTTTGTCCTCAAAATGGGGGGCCTACTAGGGGTATTTATAGTCCATTGAGGACCTTGGGTGAAAAAAAGAATAGGGCGCACAAGTATACTTTCACGGCCATAATGAAAGTTGTGCGACCCATGGTTAAATATTTCCTTGTTCATGCCTTTGTAAATTTTTGATGTTCTTCAAAGGATGAATCTCTTTGTACTTAAGGTATTCCCCTTTTTCATTCATTAGACTCTGTGAAAGAAAGGAGATTCAACACTCTCCTATCCTTATTCTTCTTCTTCTTCCTTCCTTTTGGTTTATTTTTGTGTCCTCCACATAGGGTTTTGGTTTTTGATTCCATTGAAGCATGGTGTAATCAGCTGAGGGTGATGAGGATTTATAAATTCTTGGCAATTTAGCATCCCATGATAGTGTATTCATGTCATCGCTTATCATTTCAGTGGAGGTACAATGCCCAATGTATTTTTCTTTGAATTTAAATTCAATTAAATGTAATTTTTTATTAGTTATGAATTATTTTTTAGGTATTTTTTTCATCTTGGTGATGAGGGTGTGTTATGGGCCTCCTATGGGAGTTTAGTGAAGGTTTTAGAAGGAAAAAATATGAAATGTGAGTTTTAAATCCATATTCCTATTTGAAATTAATTTGATTAATTCTTTTAAATTATTTTAATTAATTTAATTTCTCTATATAGTGTGAGTTAGGTGCTTATGTTGTTGTCAGAGTACAGGTTTGGGCTTGAAGTATCTGTGGTTAACTCATACATTATTTTGGGGTTTATATTTATGTCCTTTCACTTTATATAGTCATTTAATTTAATTAGAATTATTTCTTTGGTTTTTGAGAACTCCTTTAGGTTTTTTTACTTGGTTTGGGAACATCTTGGGATTCAGGTGCCATGATGAGGGGTCTTTGTTTGGAGGACCCACATTCTTAGCTTAGTTCTACGGTTACACCTCATGTGTCCTATGGTGATGTGTAGTGGTGGTAACATGGATTTGTTTGGATTCCCTCCTTGTACTTGATATGACCATGGTATTGTTCATATCCCCTTCAGAGTGTCACCTCTAGGGTGGGATGTGACAGTGTAGATTATAGAGTCTTAGGGGCCACAGTGACATTTCTTGAATAAGAAAAAGTTTTATGAGAGGTTTACCACATGGATTTGGTTTTATAACCCTCCAGGTGAGAGGTGTGGGATGAGACCCTAGGTAGGTTGTGAGTTTTATGGTACCATGTCATTGGAGTGCCCGAGGGTTTATTTTTAGGACTCTTTGGATAGTTCCTTGAATTCAGGAATGAGGTCTGTATTGGATGGGAATATTGGTATGTCTCCTAGATGTCAGGACAGTTACCTGTGGTTTCTCCTATTGCTTTTCTGATTGGTTTCTTGAGTTTTAGTTTTGTTAGAGCCTTTGAGATGGGATGGAATTGCGGTGTGTCCGTCGTAATAGGGTGTCATCAAGAATATTTTGACTAGTGTTTTTGTGAACCTTTAGGTTTCCATTATGGATAGATTAGTGTGACAATTTGAGGTTTGGATCTAGAGGAGTCACTATTTGGACTAAGATGGGACCATGATATGTCAATAATGGTTAGGATTCATTGGTATTTTTTGTAAGTGGGTCTAATAGATGCTTTGGGGTACCCCTATGAGCTGATTGTTTATTGGGTACCAGTTGGAGTCCATTGAGGGATGGTTGGAATTATTCCTCATAAAGGGATTGTATTAGGGAGTTGGATGAGTTTGAGGATCCCCTCGTAGGGTGTCATGTTATTTTTATATCCTTCTGGAAATTTCAAGATAGTTTAATAGTTATATCCCAATATCTTTTTTGTGATCATAGATCCCCTTGTAGGACATCCCTTTGTGATATGACCATGGGGATCATGTGCTCCCTGAGTTTTTTTTGACCCCAATAAGGCTTTGTGAGATCCATGGTAATAGTTTTATGGATAATGAGATCTAGGGGACTAAGGGAACCAAATTTTTTTATCCTATAGTTGATCAAAATTGTTAGTTAAATTTTTTAGATGATGAGTTTGAGAGTTATATTAACCCTTGTTTTAATGTCCTTTGTTTGAGGATGTTTGAGGTACTTTCTTCTCTGTATTTGGATGTGAGATGAGACCCTTGGGATATCTTGGACATATCATTAGACTTATGATTTTATTTTGTTCTCTTCTTTATTGTCATGTTATGGTTAGATGGATCAAGGGAGATAAAGGATGATCTGGAGGAGTGAAATCCCTCTATAGGCCTATGGATATATTACCCTAACTAGAGATTGGGTATCCAAGGACCCAGATGTTTAATGGAATTAGGTTCTAGTTTTAGTCATCCCAACATCATTTTATGGAGCTAGTGATTTCTATAAGACTATCTTGTTCTAAATAGGTTCTTTCAATGTTATTAGATTCCCAATCACCAGTTCGGATTGTACTATTGGAGTCCTAGAGCCTAATATAGTTTTCTTCTATATTTAACACCTATAGTTACACCCTACGGTCTAAAATTTATGACTACTGTCCTTTAAAGATCTTGTATCACCTATGTAGATCAAGAAGACACACCAAATGTCATGTGGATTGGGGGACATTCTATAAATCCTATGGTGTGGGCTAGAGTATAGGTAGACTTAACTTTGGAATCAAACTAGAACCTATGGTTATCTATTTTATTTGTTTTTATTTAGCTCCCTTAATTTTATGAAATTTTTTATTTTATGTCTCTTGTTATTAGTTATGATTATGTTGATTATATCATGTGTGTATATACTTGTTATAAAAATAGATTATATGTTCACCATTAGGGGTGGCCTACTAAGATTTATTTCTCACCACATGTACATGTACCTTGGTACATATATAGATCATATATTTTATTTTAGGTTGGATCATAGGTTGTGCACTAGATCTTGTAGAGGTTCAGTGCAGTTTTATTGAGAACAATCATTTTTTTGGAGTCTTAGGATCGAGATATAGTAGTTTATTCACTGTGGAGACCAAGTTTGTGATACGGATCTGTGTTGGTAGTATATTTCGATGTATTTTTTCAGTTTTTTTATTTCATATATGTGATCATCCCAGAGGGATCTAGATTGTTGTATGTTTTAACATGATTTGAGTCAATATGAATGTATGATGTATTTAATTTTTTAATAATATTCCTTTGTTTTAGTTTATTTATATTTCTCACTCTGATAATAATGGATGTATTTGAGTTTGGTTTATTTTTCTATATTTTTTTACTCTAACCAAAGGGTATAGTATCCCCAATGTAACTTTTAGACCCTCATCATGACTTAGAAACCGATGGAAATGGGGTGGAATGCTTGAGTAATTTTGGATAGCTGGATCAAGTGATGTTTCAAGTAAAATAGTGCTAGTTCATTACATGAGGTGTGACTTAAACTAATGAAATGGTAAAAAAAATTGGATACCCAATGGGTTCCCTAAATAAAATTTTAACCTAATAGGATAAACTTAGATGACCTAGAATGATCTCTATGATGAGAATTTTGTATAAATGTGGAATATAAAGTTGGTATCACAAGGTGAGTATGAGTTTGGGACCTTGGTTGGGTGTATTCCAACCTCTTGAAAAGAACACCAAGATAATGAGTTCGGAAATTTTTAGAATGGTCTATATGGTAAATTATGAAGTATTTATGATTTCGTTATATTAAATTATGAAATATGATTAGTATATCATATCAAATTTTGGTGACTAGATAACTATTGATAAATTGAATTTGTTTTGGGCACTTATACACCTATATATACTTGATATAGTTCTGGGGAAAGGTGCTCTTCTAAAATGGGTGGTGATTTATGAAATGGATTTGGTCTAACCACTCTTCCCCCATAGGAGTTGATTTAGGATATAGTTCTAAGGTAGGGAAATATTCCATTTTGGGTGGTTATTTGTCATAATGTTCTATGGAAGTGAATTATTCTCTCCTGGGTGCTGATTTATGAGATAGTTTGGGGTAGGGATCTCTTCTCTCCTAGGTTATGATATTTGAAAAGGTTATGGGGTGGGGTTATTTTCCAAAAATGGGTGATAAAATACCAGAGATGGTTCTAATATGGGGTGTTATTCCCCCCTGAGTGATGATATATAGGATATGGTTTCAGGTTGGGGTATCATTCCCCCTAGGTGGTGTGTTATCTTCACAACCATGTGATTTATTCTGAGCATCACCATGGAACTCTTGGATCAATAGTGGTTTATTTATTTATCTTTCTAGTTATTTATTATGGAACATAGGCATAAACATTTTTTTACTATATATATTTACAGACACAATTTGTGGTTCCCTAATGAGTTTTACTCATAGCCTACTCAAGATTTTGTGGGTAATCAAGAAAACATAATATTTATTGGTGAAGATAAGGGAAATGGAATTATTCTTGATGGCTAATCTGGTTAGTTGAGATAGATTATGGGTGATGGGATTGAAACACCTATAGATCATTTTTTCTATTTTTTAAAAAAATTACTTTTGGTTATTTTGGATCTTGATGTGTATGATCCACCCACAGGTGGATCTAATTATGTTAGTGTTCTATGTATGATCAACACGCCTATTAATAGTTCTATAACATGGGTTGATATAATTTTTTATTGGAATTTAGTTATGATGGATGTTTATTCTTGTTTATATATATGCTATTTATGTTAAATCTATTATTATTTATGGTATCATGAAACATAGGGTATAGTATCCCTATGATATTATTATACACTCATTTTTAGTCAATAGCCACTAACATATGAGGAGTCATAGCTGAGGTATATAGCGACGTGGTCTGGTAACAATGAAGGTGAACTGGGTTAGGGAAATGACATCACTCACCTTATAATGATTCAAGGATGGTACACAGCCTCCCTATGGTCACTCCATTAATATTATCCTTTGTTCAATACCCCAAAAAATAAAACACATGGTCATATAAGACAATACATAATGATATCACCATTTTTATTGATACAATGAGTGTATATAGGTGCTCCTTGATCTTCATGTGATGATCCTTCACAAACATACTGTAAACATCACCTTCCATGAGTCTTAATAGAAACTCCAAATTCTTTCTCTGAAAACATATTTAAGGAGTTATAATTATTTATTCAATATTCTTTATCTCTTACTCCTCATATAATTACTATTCTCTCTAATATTTCATTTCTATCTCCCTTTTTCTCAATTCCATTCTCTAAAATAGATATATCAATAATGTACAGAATCACTCTCTCATCCTTTATTTTTTTAATAACTTTTATAAGTAGTTTTTTTAAATATATTTGATTGGGTATAGTCAAATCCCTAAATTTAATTCCATATCTCATCATTTAAAATTCCATCTAAATCAAGAAATATTCATATCCAAAAAATCAAAAAAATAACTTATATATATCTCCTCTAAATATCACATCATGGTTCTCCAAATTTTCTCAATCCTCAAACCTATTGTGGGAAAAGGATTAATACCATGGTGTGGTGATCAACTCCTTCTATAACCAAATATCCAAACTAATACCTTCACAGGAGTCTCCATGGTGATACATTGTTCTCCATGACATGTAATCATAAACCTATGACTTTCAAGTCTTACACCCCAAAAATACATCATGGTGACAAACTTGCTATTCTACTTTAATAAGTGAACTACAATATAACTCTTATTATCATGGTGTGATCTCTTCTTATAACTTAATAAGTTACATCATGAACATATATACTATATTGTAATTTATTCATCTTCCAGAAAAAAATAATGCATGTTGTTTTCATAGTAAAGCACTAGGGTGAGATCTCAACCAGTAGTCCAGCCTTTTATTCTTCAATATTTACCAATATGGTGTGATATTATTTCATGGTTTGAATGCTAATTATGTATTTTGTTTTCAATTATTCAGTAAATGGAAGTTTTTTACATATACTTTTCATGACATGGCCATCCATCCTATTATGTGACTAACTATTATGAATTTATCTCAAAAAAGGAAAGACTCTTATAAATTATTATCATGGTATGCCCATCCTTCACATGATATAAATTCTTTCAAAATAACAATTATTTATTCTAGTGTAGTTCAAAAGGTTTCCATTTTTTCAACCTATAAAACCCTTACATAATATAAAGATGACTCGGTACTTTTCTAATATTTCTCCAAGTATAAATCCTCTTATATCACTAACTAATATTATTTATAAGCTCAAATATATTATATATCATAGTGAGTGTTCTTCCTTTTCTACATTTAAATATATAGGAATATATTATATGTCATCTAAATATATTATGTATCTATTAGAAGATAATACATATCAAGATAAATATTTTCCAAGAATTTTATAATCTCACCCCTTCCCATAATATCTTGTATATTGGACCAAAAGATATTATATATATAGAGATCTTGATGCCTTTGTAATTTTTATATGAACTTCACTCATGGAGTGATCCCTATGCTCACAGCATGGTTTTTTCCTAAAACATCCAAAATATATTACATGGAAACATATTCACTTATTATTTTATTATAAAAAAATTATCCCTAACCACTTTTGGAATGACATATTCCTTATTTATACTATCTATAATGATAAGATTTCTATATTTCATAATATCTATAGATTACACATGATTTTTTCCTCTAAAAAAATCCAATATTACCAAACACAACGTAATTAATCTGGATTTCAATTATTACAATACTTTATAACATTACAATTGGAATTCCGAAACATCTTTCCTTGTAAATATTTAGATAAGTGTGGGTTCTAGGGACCATGATCCTCCTTCTTCATCACTCTATTTGTAATTTTCAAGGTCCCCAAAAACATTTAATTTTTTATTTCCCAAGGCCCGGAGGTTTCAATGGGGTGTTAAGTCATATTTCCTATAAGATTTACATGTTTTTTTCTCATAGTCAATGGTTTGTTCTCATGGTTGATTGGTATATTCTATAGTTTGATAGTTTTTATCATATTCAATCCATTTTTTATCATGTTTGATTGTTTTTTTGGTAAATCAATTTGTTCTCATGGTCAATCACTTTGTTCACAGGGTCGATTATTTTGTTCTCATGGTCGATAGTTTTTTCTCACGGTCTATGATTTGTTTTAATGTTTAATTAGACTATTTTAATGTTTGATAGTGTGTTCTTATAGTCGATCAATTTTCTAATATGTTTGATCATTTTTTTCTAAATTTTGATAGTTTTTTCTCATGTTCGATCAATTATTTTTATCATGGTCTATTTTTTCCTTCAAATGATTGATAGTTATATTCTCATAGTTGATCCCTTTTAAAAATCAATCCCTTCATGATATTAAATCTAGTATTTTAATCTAGTATTCAAATTCTTTAATCACTATGGTTTAAAATGAGTCATTCGATGTGTTTTAAATGAAAAAAAAATTAAGATACATACAAAAAAAACTTGACTACCTTAACTTCTTGAGTAACTTCGAGAAATAATATCTATCATCTTAAAAGTATAGTATTTCCTTTTTTTGATTCTTTTATTATTTCCTTTAATTCTAGATGAACCAAAACCCTATTCTTAAACCTTTATAGTTGTCTACTTTCAACTGAATCCTTTCTTATCATGATTCTTGTTGTTCTCAAAATTTCAGTTCCCTCTATATCTTTTATAGAAAAATATCATGTTTGAGGAAGGATATTGCTTCCCTTTTATATTCCTCCATTATTTTTAAGTTTTGTGGGATTTATCAAACCCTTACCCATATACAGGCATCATCATCATCGTCTCTTTCCTATGTGTTATATACATTGTGATTTGGATTTCATTTCAAGGTATGAGATCCTTGTTCTCTCTTATTTTGTGAATCTATGTAATTAGCATGCTTTTTTTCCATTGGGTGGGTTGTACATATTAAGTAATTAAGATAATAAACCAGATTAAATTGAACTAAAGGGGGTGGGGTGTATTTGAATGTCTTAATATATTTAATATTATTGTTAATTAATGATTATTATCTAGGATTTTAAGGTGTTGGTATGTGCATATTATGATAGTTGTTGATTTATTAACCCCCGTTGTAGATTTATAACCTTGATTGAAGTATTTTTTAAACCCACCACTCATAAAACGATTAATATCTATATTCAACTATGAATTGGTTTCCCATTTAAATTTTAAAATATTTGAAATTAAGTATTCATAATAATTAGATTTAATTTAAAATACCACTATAAATTAATTGTGGTAAAGTATTTGTTTTGGGAATCAATTATTGTGTGCTTATAGTATGCTTATTGTTGTACTTTTGATTATGTGGCTATTGTGGGTTTTTCATAATTATGGGGATGATAAGTTCAAGTATGGGATGTGTTGAGGGCAGTGGAAGTGTGGTGGTAGATATGTGGTTATTGTGGTAGTAATATGGGTTTCTCTATGAAGTCTTATTGTGGTAGCCTAATAGTATTGGCATAAAAAAATTAATGGTAGAACTTAATAATGTGGTTTGGGAATTCCTATGTGTCAAATAAATTGATGAATTTACAAACCTAGAACATCTTGGACTTAAATTAGAAATAAATGAAAATATTAGGTACAGTGTTTTATTGCTAAATATGAAGTAAAGTGGATTAATTATTGAAAAGTAGATATTAATTTAATAACCTAGAAAGGTGGATAAATCTATTTTTTAAAGAATGAAACTATGGGTTGTGTGTGATTGTTTCATGTAATGGGTTTAATCTAATTTTTCACGACATGTGGAAATTTTAGTTTTATTTTTATCATAAGGATAAGGTAATGAAGTGTGGATGTAAAAAGATTATTTGAGGATTTTGCGTTGTCTATGTGTGTGTGTGTGTGTATAATTGTATTTTTATGTTAATTTTATACACACCTCACCCATATTGAGTACCATATACTGACACCTATATGTTATGGGGGTGTTTCTAACAACATAAAAATTGTGAATAATGGATGGTTAATTACCCCTCTTACCCATTCTTCCTTTGGAAGAATTAATAGACAATGTTGCGGTTTGTGGCAGAACATATCCCTTAATATTGATATAGTTGGTGGAAAAGATTGATGATGATAAAATATGATATATAGTGTGAGTCATACATGGTAGGAGTATGGAATGAGGTTTATGTCATTTATGTTTATGATACCATACTTCCTAGGTTTTGATATTGTGGATGGATGTGTGATGATGTAGAAATGGCATGAGAGATGTGCATGATGACAATGATGTCAGCATGGGATGTTACGACCTACTGGAGGTTGGGGTACATAGTGTTTTTACCTAACCCATATCATAAATAGTTGGATATATGGTAATAATATGTAATATAAGGGATAGTAACATAAGACATTTGATGTTGGTTCATGAGTGAAAAAAACTTAGTAGGGAAGTGGATGCAGGGTGCCTTTATCAATTCTTTTATAATATTATTTTACTACTTATTTTCATTATTTGGTGAGTGAAACATAGTGATGTTGGGATTGATATATGACCTATCTAGTTGCTTATTAGTTTCATTATTTGTTCACTAATGCATTAGTATGATCTTTTCACATTTTCACGAGAGACCTTGTGTATAATCCTACTGATTATACATGGTATTCTCTCCCTATGTATAAAAAATTGATTTCTAGGTTTCCAAGAAGGTTATGGGGACCAATTTTGGAATTACTATCTTGGGTATTGAATTTTAAATAGAGTCTATACTTTAGTTTTTTTATTTACATTGGATAATTTTATATGTATTGCTTGACATATACATGGTGGGATGGTTTTGATTTGTTTATAATATTTAACAGAGTTGTTTGGTAGTTTTCTATCTTCTCTCTCAAAAAATTTCATATATATTTAGGTTAATGATACCATTTTATTATTTTACACCCTTGGTGTTAATCTCCATCCTATGGCCTAATAGAGGTGGGAATTGGGGGTCACTACTTCTCTTCACTACCGACCCAAAAGGTGTATCAGTAGAGGGGTGGGGGGACATGACACTCTTGGATCTCTTTTTTTGGGAAACTATATATATATTACCCAATTTATTTGTACATGGTGTACAAGAAACATTTTATGGCCCCTAAAGTTGTATGTAGTTTATTTGGAATGATATTTTCATAAATGACCCATATTTCTTCCTTATTCATAGTTTTCTTTCTTATTTTCAATCAAGCAAAAAAGTTTATGTGGCCCATTAGTGATTATATTTTATTCTTACACACCAAATTATTACTCTTATATGGACCATTTTAATTTCAAGTTAATATTATATAAATCCAATTTAATCTTATATAGATTTAGTTTAATCATATATATCCTTCAACATTTTTAGTTTTATCATATATAGTCAGTCCACTCCAAGAAGTTTATCAAAAGAGTATAGAATCCTCACACAACCAGTTGATTTCTCTTACATATCCTTTGAGTGTAAAAAGTTATTCTTAAACAACCATGATAGATACTTATTTCCATCAAAAATATGAAATATATTACATATCCTTGGTATTTAATATTACATAAGTCGTATAAAAAATTTATTAACCAACTATAACCTTTGGAACCTTTATTTTACTCATAAGTATTTTATTGGATGGATTTTTTCCAACTATATATCATCAAAACAAACTTAATATATGTATGGTTGTGAAAAATTAACATATAATATCAATTAAATCACAATTTTTTTTCTTATTTATAATAAACTCTATATTATTACTAAATATTTAATATGTAGTAAATAACTGTAAAATGCTAAAATAGTAGGGATATAATCAATGAATTACAATGTAAAATATATAAAAATATGTGTTATATCAATTTATCACATCCTTAAAAGTCCCCAATTACACATCATCAGCCTATTATTTAATATTCAACTTAAAAGTAGATTCAAAATGTCATGATCTCCCATATTCATTAACCAATAATTGTGAAAATTTACTTACTGACCACTGAAAGTGAATTACAAGTTCACAAGCACTAGATCCACCTTTTTAGAGTCCTTAAAGATATTTTATAGTTAAAACATCTATATATAAGGTTTAAATTACTTCTTAGATGACTTAAAAAATATCATCTAAATGTGTCTTATCTAGTTGACAATGATCCATCCTCCACTATATCTAAGCCATATCTCAAAGTAAACCCACTACCAAGGTAACTCATAAGTGGTCTGGTGTCTTAACTAATATTATAGATAAATTATAATCCTATATTTACTTCTCAATCTCATGTATTGATTCTCTAGATATATATTTTTTTACTATTTTCTATTGGAAATTCAATATCACTTAATTATATAAATCCTATTTTCTTATTCCATGCCCGGTATGTCGATAACATTTCAGTGAACTATCTTAAATTCAAACATAAAAATCATAAGTACAGCATAAAAAATTAAATCATGTAAAAATATAATACAAAAAAAATCTTGTCACATAGAAAATACATCAACCTTTCAAACAAACCACTATTATATTAAATCAACTTAAATATTCACAATAAAATTTCACCAACATTTGAATCAACATCATTTATAATAATCTCTTGAAATCATAGTTTTATCATCATATCCCCACCATTAATAAAAAAATAACTCCCTGTAAAAAAAGAATTTCCCTCTACCCATGAAACATGTACACCAACATAATGTAATAAATAACTGATTTTAATCATGAAAATCACTAAACAACATTCTTATCAAGGAATCAATAACCATAAATCTTTCAAACATTAAACTTTTTTGTTAAAAGTGCATCTTGTGTAAAACATCAATTCAACACACTATAATATTATTTGAAAATCACTAAACACAAAACTTTTAAATACACTTTATTTAAATCAAGTTGTCAAACATTTTTTCATAAAAACTTAAAATCAAAAACATACATTACACTTTTTTTTGAAAATTAAATTATTCAAAACTTTTTTAAATGTATTTAAATTTTATATTACTAAAATTAATACCAAAGGAAAACCTTGATGATTAAATAAATGTTTCAAAAACCTTATATTTTTAAATTTTAAAAAATAAAATAATCGATAACATTTTATCATAATTTAATTACTCATGGATATAACAAAATTATAGCATAAGAAAAACATGTTACAAATATAAATTTATAACAATAAATTAATCTAATGAAATATCACCAAATAAAACTTTAAAAATATGTACACATCATTACATGTTAGTACAAAATATTACATGCATTAATTATATAATTATAAAGACATGGGATACTTATATTATTAACATAGTAGATTAAATATCAATTTTTTACATTTTACCAAATAGCTTATCAATATTTTTTATCTTTCTCTTAATAAATAAATTTTGATTTAATGAAAATGGGGGGGATAACAGCTTTTTTTGAGTGTGTGTTTGATAAAAAATCCAAAAAAAGAGGTCTCTAGGGTGTGTGTGTGTGTGACAAAATAATTTCCAAATGAAAAAAGGGCTTTATCCCTATATTAAAAAATATATATTCCAATATACTCAAGATAAAATATGTCCATTATACTTTATTACTGATAAAAATTCTTAAGGTGGTACATATTATGGTTTTATTTCCATTTATCTAATCATTATTATTTTTCAATAAAATTATTTTAAAATTTAAAACAATATAACATACCATTTTTAATGGTGCATCATTAATAATTTGTGTCATATTTAATTTACATGTCATATGCCTCAACATACCTTCACATTTTTTATTTCAAAAAAAGTTACATAGAAACATTACAATATATAATAAGTATAAAAATTCTTTTTAACAATTTATAGATATTAACTACCCGTCATAACAAACATGTATCTAAATTTCAAAATATTTTACAATCAGTGAAATAAATCACGAGGCATGATATATTATGGTTAGTGATTCAACTCAAAAACTTCTCCCCTATTTATCCATTTTATTGAATTTAAATTTTTACCAACATATCATCAATCCTTAATGAATGAACCAATAAAACCACACAAACATATAATTTTAGAAAACCTTTAGAAATTATTTTCTATTTAATATAACTAAATTCCTAAAACTATAAGGATTCCATTAATTATCAATCATTTACTTTTAATATGAGTTATTACCTCTTATGGTTTCAAGTTAACATCACATTCGCCTTCCTTAAAATAGTATGAATTCATAGGGTACATAAATACATCATCTTAAATATAATTAATATCATCATGAATTAGTATAAGTAATGAATCTATGATTTTAATCACAATCACAATCAATAATTATGCATACACCAAATCTGGGTTTCTTCCCCGTAATTTGAACACACGTACTTAAGCAAGTATAGTAGGCTATAATATTCCATGGTTTAGAATACAGTATCAAGGGTATATAACATTCACGATAGGAGTAATTTCCCAAATTAATCCTAGGAAAATTAAAAACTCCCATCAACTTAAAATATCATAGCTTCAATAATCCAATATTAAAAAAACAATATAAAAATGTATATAATTCAATATGGTAAAAAAATAGAAAATTCAATACCAATAAAACAAATCCTAGGAAAAAAAACTTCTTTGACATTAGTTAATCACCATGTCATGAACAAGAAAGTTCCTAACCATTCCCTAACTATGTCAATCCAATCTATAAAAATTATATATTTAAGAAGGGGTGAGAATAAAAGTATACTCAGTTGGTTCTTCCCAAGAAATTATCATATCAATGTGGAATAATCTTAATAAATATTATGGAATAAATTGTGAAACTGACTCTTATCTCAACCCAGGTCATCTATAAACAATCTCACCTTAGGTTCACTCTCCAAATTCTATTACCCTATAAGAATTTTAAAATTGGAAATATAGTAAAATAGCTACATCTCACTCACTTCCTCAATTATATAATTTCCCTTAAATCACAACATAATTCATCCTAACACTTCCATCCCTTTTAATATTCGTATAACTTAGAATTGTATCACAACCACATAATATGATAGCATAAATCACCTATATACCATAACCACATACCACCACCACATACCCCCACCATGTACTACATACCAATAACACTACCTTGGAAAAATGAATAGTGGTAGAGGTTGATTAGTCATCCAAAAGTTTCTAATATATCTTAAGAATAGGGGGTTTACCCAGTACCCAAGATCTAAGACAGGTTTCATATGACTCAGGTGATGGTTCATAAGAAATAAAAAACTTACAATAATATATAATAACTTGAAAATAATTTCATATTGTCCACATTATATCCAATCCCCTTTATAACAAATGCACTACACATAACATTACTCCGTATAACTGCCACCATTGTCTCTTACCACATAAAAGAAGTGAACACATAAACTATATAATTTAATCACATTTCATCACATCATACTCCCCATTTATTAATTATTTATACATTATATATAATCAATCATTAACCACATCATAATTCACCAATGCTATTAATTATTCCATTTCATGTTCTATTATCAATTTCCACATAGACCATTGACCTCGTATTTAATTTATTATAGAATTTATCAATTCATTTCATGAAATATTTCCTATCCAATTATACTTATTTATTTTATTTCTTTATTCTTTATCCGTAATAATTTACTGGCTATTACATAATTCAATGATCAAATTTAAAATTTTAGTTCCAATAAGATATTAAATTTATTCATAACATTATTTTTATTCAGTTACTCATCTTTCAATCACTTTTTCATATAATTCAATGATTACACTAAAAATTTATTAAAATTAATACTAATTATTTCATTCCAATTATTATTTATATTATTTAGTTATTTTCATTTTAAATTAAAATCATCCACATCAAGTAAATCAAAAAAACCTCAACAAACTACTACATAAAATAATCACCAAATTAAAATCATATAATCTCTATTAAAAATTCATAATTCATATAAATCATAAATTTGTAACTTTGATATATCATATATAATTCCATGACCACACATCCCTCCTCGGTTCAATTTAACTTATTTGATTAATCAATATAAAAACTATAATCAAAATAAACTAAATAAGTGAAATTCCATATCAATAATAACAAATAAATAAAGATTTTATGAATCACCTACCATAAACCAAAACTTGAATTTTTACATCATCAAAAGGATGAATTCCTAGGCTCAAAATTCAATATTCTCACAACTATTATCCAATGAAACTATAATCTACCAATCCTCATATCAATAATATAGCATAAAAATACATAAACTACTATCTATGATCCATTGGAAAGAAAAAACAAGTGAAAGGATAAAAAATCAATAGAAATAGTGCATTTAGATCATTAATATTCAATATCATAAGAATTAGTACTCAATGATCAAATAAAGGCACCCAAATACACCAAAGAGGATCTTTCATATTGTCTAGGGTTGATAAAAAGGAGAATCGATTGAATGAGAGGAAATTGGAATGAAAATTTATATTTAAAATAAAGGTGGATAATACCATAGCATGGTTTTCAACTATGACATGGTTTTCATTAGATAAAGGAGGAATAAAAATAATGGTGACTTAAATCTCTATTACCATAATATTCACTAATTATTATTTTTCAAAATTATACATTGCCCAAAACCATGAAAAATATGATAAAACCATGATATAGATTGCTTGAATTTAATTTAACTCGTGAGATGAAACCATGAGGTCCCTCATAAAGGTACAAAATTTTCTCTTAACCATGAGGAGAAACTAGGATGTGGTTCTTCTCTATTTCCAATGGTAGATCCAATAAAATAAACAACCAAACCATAATATGGATTATAACTATTTTTTATAAACCATGTTGCCATGACCTAACCCACTGGGGGCCCTGTCCATGACTAACCCAAGCCTACCTCCAATAGGCTAGGGGCTGGTGTCTAGATCTGAGTTGGAATATCACACATATGGGAGCCCTTGTCCTAAGGAACCTGAACTCTCGTACCCACATACATATCTATGAAATGGTGAAAAGATAATAAAAAAATAGAAATGCATGCATACATATATCCTAAAACCATATAAGTGAAAGAGAAAAAAATACAAGGAGGGGGCTGTTGTTAAATGAAACTGCCAGAAAAATCCTCATCCAAGAACTAGAAAAGACCTCAGTTTATCTATCCCACTAAGCTATGCCTACTATGGGTCCTCCTAGTACATCATCGAAAGTCCTGTCATCTATATAAGACATGACATGTGCATGAAAATATTGTGTAGGGATGAGTATAAAAATACCCAATGGGCTCCCCAAAGACCCAAAATAAAAGGGAGAAAATGAAAGGTAGTTGTTCACTCGACCTAAGAAGAGGGAACCCATTCAAGTGAGAACAAGAAACTCCATATCGACCACTCCTCAGCTATACATGTCTTGTCAGCGCAAACCACATGGTGTATCAACCAATATATGTGAAAACACTATAAGTAAAACCAAAACAACACCTAGATATACTTGTATCAATCTCTAAGTCTTATGAGGTCCCCCCCTCATAGTCAGTTGTAATATTATACTCAAGGCTCTACGATAACACTCATCTAGGATAATCCACTCTACGAGCCCAATTATCCCATATAGAACTCATCTAAGAGATAAAATCCCATAGAGAACAGATCTACCTTCCCTGATGGTATTTCAAATAGATACGCACCATCATAAACTTTTAAACAAATTCCACTCTCCACCTTCTCATGGAATACATCCAAGAGAACATGATCATCAGGTCTCACCATGAATAAATTCATGCTGGAACCCATAAGATCTGGACTTTTCAAATAGGGTATCCCACACATCCCTGATGGGGGATTCCTCTAAACCTACTAGAACCTCAAAATATATCATCACTAATAGTAGGGATCACTCTAATAATTGTTTGGGGACACCACAATACCAGTATGTAATATTGAATACCTCGATCATATCAGATAGGGTATCACACCCAAGACAAATGGGAGACACCAAAAACCCAATATGGAAACTAAAAAGATATCACTCATGTAGTGGATCACACCCAGGACCACTAAGGGAACCACAAACCCGATCTGATACCCTATAGATCATATCTCTCATATAGGGGATCATTGACCATGTAATGTAGGTCATTATGATTCCAAAAACCCCATCTATTATAACTCGTGAATAGGGGATCATACTCCAGATAATTCCAAAAACCCAATGTAAACTATCTTTTGAGTAGGGGATCGTATACTTGATGATTCCACAAACCTTACTATTACTTCCTTCTTTTTAGTGGATCATGTAACTAAAGATACCACAAACCCTATTGGGTTATCTTCCTAGATATTATATTTACTCCCATGTAGTGTAGGCAACGATGATACCATGAACCCAATCAAGGTCAATCAATATAATAGATAATTTCATCCTAACCTCCCAGAGGGATACACCAACTCCATCTGAGATCGTCTTGTCAGGAGATCACAATCCTATGTTGAGTACGTAATGACATGTTGTACCCTCACATGGATAGATCAATGGGTACCACTCAACCAATACTGGTCTATTCATATCTAACAAAAGTGACCCACAATACATCACCTCATTTTGTATATCTAACACGAAAACCATGGCCACCATCATATCCAATTTGGATAAATACTCAATATAGGCTACCCAATGGCCACCATCTGAGTCCTAAATATGGATATGCATGAGGGGGAAGTCTCCAAGGAGATTAAATGGTGTGTACCCTCCATACATGGCATGCCTCTCAAATTTTTCCCTTGGCTGTGTACCCTCTCAGTACTCAGTGTGTATTTTGGAATATACATTGCATATACCCATGCCAAATGGAATGTGATCTTATCTGATCTCCCAGGAGAGTACTCACACATACATAACCGGCTAGACATGTCTCCCCACATGGTGTGTAAGCTTGGTAAATTGTGTGTCTTGGATACCTAGCTACTTGGTCATGTCCTCATCTCATGCATGTCTATATCACTCCATTACCATGTATTCTAGCTATGTAGTGTCACTCGTCCATGTCCCAATACATGAAATACCTAACCATTCCCCTCGGTCACATGGCCTGGGATCACTACAAGGCGTGTACCCCTAGTACACGATGTGTAGTCCCAAAATTTCATCTTCCAAAAATACTAATAACACGTGTGTTCTCTTATACTACACATTGTGTGATCATGAATTCTGAACAAGAATTTCCTACAAGTCACTAGAAACTCTTTGGTTTCCACAGAGTCCCACAAAACGACCCCCAAGGGATCTCTTGAAATAATCTAATGGATCTAAAACATAAAAAAATTAATCAAAAGGTATATCGATAATTATAAATAAAATACACCTAACTCATGGAGAAACACTAAAGATTCAGGTGCAAAAACATGCTCTGAAGCCACTACACCAAAATCCAAGAGTGATCGTCATCTAGATCAGATATCGACGACACCTCCTTTCATTGGTTAGGTCTTAGTTAATCTGTCAGGGCAAGGGTAAGTTCCTATCCCTTCTACCATGTGACACACAATGGATAATGGTTTATTTCTTTAATTTTATTAAATCAATAAACTTCATTTAGCACCTCGCCAATATTCCCTCAACCAAGCACCTAACACCAAAAAAAATTTATGCCACGCCTAGGGTAAATTCCCATTCTAAACCCAACTATAGTCTCAAATTTCCAATCTAATACTTCACTGGAGAGTTATTCCATGTTTACAAAGAAACATTGTGAATATGATATAATATTTTTAATATTTTTAATATCATCGCACTGAGGATATTTGGGCTTTAGAATCCCACACCAACACAATTCATGGCTTTAAAAAAATTCTTAGAAATATTCCAAAGTCTTATAATTCAAAACCAAATTAACTAAACTCTATCCACCTTAAGGAATATTATCCAAAAAAATATAAATACTTGGCACAAGGGAAAAAACTAGGGTCCCCATCAGGACTCCCATGCCAGTGAGATCGCTAAGGGTTCCTATGAAACCTATAATCATGCACTCAAGGCAACCACAAAGTCCAAACCACATCAAAAATCCAGCTCAAATTAGGTTTAAATCATTCAAAAAAGTGGCCACATGTATCCTAAGTTATGATAGGTGGGAAACACCACACACCTAGTTCATCTGTAGCCATAGGTTCTAGAGGTACACCACCTCGCTATCCTAATGAAAATAATAATGTAACATAGCATTACACATCCTCTCTTGGATGAACTGAAGCACACTAAACCCAATCATCGCAGGTACATCTCTAACACTGATCACGTGAGGGTTCCAGTGGGCAATAAAGGGTTTCCCAAGTGTACAAATTAGGTCTTACCATGACATCTGTTTTCAAACTCCAACTACACCACAATAGTAGGAAACCAAATATCATAGCAATACTGCTCCAAGGGATATACTAGCCATCTATTAAAAATGTTTTGTATATTCCCACACATGAGCTCATTCTAATTGTCCTGGGATCACTCCTCTCAAAGTATAAAATCCATCTCAAAATCTAGAAACACCTCCACACCCATCTATGGAAACCATCTAAGCATGGATGGTAGGAATCCAATATACACTGAGGATATATTTTAGGGCCTAACTCTACTGATACAGAGATATTTTATGTGGGTTTCTCTCCTCCCAGAGTCAGGTCACACTTTCAATAGAAGTGTGTGGCCACTAATATTCTCTGTATGAGACTCCAATATAAGGGTTGAGCATAAAATGTCAATTGGTTCCAGGGCCTACTCTGATAGTCCAACACACAACCCCTTCCCATACACACAAGTCAAATGAACTCATCTACCAAACCTCTACATTATATTCTCTAGGTGGCATAGAATCACCATCATGTTTTTAATCATGTCATAAGAATGTGTCTTAGTGATGGAAGTATCCCTCTTCCTCATGAGTCTGAATATATGTCAAAAAACACCATCATAGGGTACTACTAACGCCCTAAAACACCCTGGAAAAACCTTGAGAAATAAGTGTAATAATAGGGTACCTCAAAAAAGGCTCTAAAAATAAAACTATAAAAATTAGAAAAGACATAGAGTGTACCTATAATCATCCTTGGAACCTCTAGGTAATAAGTCTCTATGGCCTTCAGTTGTTCTTTCCCCTATCATCCAGCTCCATGAGCCTGGCGCAGACCACCTAGGGGAGATGGTGGCAGCATATCAAATTGTATACCACCTTCTTCTTATCTCACTGCTCCTCTACCACATCTACCATCATATGAAACTCCCTAATCCAAACACTACCTCTACTATGTTTTCCCACTGACTGTCTCCCTCTAATCAGCATGGAAGGTCAGACAATATCATGTGAGATTCCCCTATCTATCATAATTGAAACATCTCCTATACCATGGATGACTGGATCTATCCTGGAATCCCTAATCCTCAAAACCCTCCATCTTGGGATCATCTCCAAAAGCATCTTGCATGCCTGTATCACTAATCCTACCATCATCTACCAGTTGTCGAGGTCTCATCTCTTGTGCTCCCGACACTAACATTAGGATTCTGATTAGCTAGAAAGATATCCACTACCAAGGCCTTCTTGATTACTCCAATATGGATGGTAAATCATAATAATACCACTAACACCATGATCTCTTAGTATAATCCTAACTCAAAGGGATTTTCTCTAAAATATGGATCTCAAACCATATCTATGGATTATCGGGATAAGTCTATGAACCTATCTAAATACTCTATTACAATCATGATATCCTGATAAAGCTATAGAATGTCCGGAATATACACCAATCTCAATGTGGATGGATAAAACTATTACCTTAAGATATTCTCAAACTCTTCTCAAGTTATCATTGTCTCTTCATGGTTATACATCACTAGAATCCAACATTTACCAGCCAATATTTGCAAAAGGCTCACCACTAGAACCACCATCTGATTGGGAGGTGTCCTCATAAGGTGAAAAATGCATGTGACTATCTAAATCCAATCAAAAACTACTTGAGGTTCTCATCACCCAGATACAAGGGAGGTATCTACCTCTAGAATACATGAATCACACTCATCCTATGTGAATACTTGGCCTAAACTTCTAGTAAAACATGTTTCTTAATGAGTGGTGGCTCAGCTGGTGGACCACCCAGATGTACTGCCTCAAGAATAGTTCCCTACACTAAAGACTCTTCAGTAATAAGATTCACATCACAATACCAATATGGAATCCTATCTGGATTTCATCATGGAGGCATCCTAAAATAAAATCAATACACACCATGTTAAAAGATTATATATTTGGAGCTGACTCAAGAAGGACATGGAAACAACAACCCAGCCCTATATGATACATATACCAAAGTATCCCTACAACTAGTGCCTCAATGTTATGATTCAACAAGTTGGTTATCAAAGTCCTGCTGAATGGATACATTATTATCCTCACCAACACTAGAGTACATGTCCTAAAATCTAAACTTCATTCACTTCAACATTATCACTATAAATCCCAAACTAAGCTCATAGTTACACTGTGTTGGTTTTGGCCGCAACAAAAGTGTGTAATGGGTTGTGCCCAACTTTTATTTTTATTATCATTGATGATTGGTATAATATTTTACATGATGATTAATTATATAATAAATAGAATTAAATCAAAGAAAAAATGGTATATAATGCTAGAATCCATCATAGGATCATCACATATTATTTATAATTAATTTAATAAATTAAAAAATTACCTCGTATGAATTATTTCTTCATTGATGGGTCTGAAAAAAGATATACATTGTACCATAATTTTTTTGTAGGAATCAAGAATAGATTCCCTCTAGTGGTGATCCACATATGTTCCATAAATCTTTGAACATCGTCATAGGAATATTTAGGTTCTATAACAATAGATCAAATAACTTTCATAATTCACCATTAATTACCATGAGAATCGCTTCCAAAGTGTGATCCTTGATCCATATAGTCTCAAGAGTGGGAGTTGGAGGAAGAGATTTCTCCATTATTGTGAGTGTTCTTGGAGAAGGGATCTCTATAGATCTTGAGAGGATTTTCTGGATTCATTGTGCACAAAAAAACAAACTAATTGTCTCTCTAGAAAAATAATACAATTGGGTTTAAATAATTATATGGTTTAGAAATAAATATTGGTATAAGTTCCTTTTAATGTTTATTTAATTAATTGAGGAAATACATGTATAAATAATAATAATATTGTTATTATTTCTTCAATATGCACTTAACTTGTTAATTAAATTAAACATTATTTAATCAAATAATATTCAATATATATTATTTCTCACCAGACCTAAAAACTCAATCCTCCATTCCTCCATAATATTTATTGAGGCTTGAATAATGACTATTTTTTAATAAATAAATAACACAACATTATTCTATAATAAATAAATAAATGTTATATTCACTAAATAGTAAATAAATATTTATTAAATATGTTGCAATGTGTAATATAATCCCTTACTCATGATATCTCCGATAAAAAAGGTTACACACTAGTGTCATCAACCTATATGATCGATGAATATTTATTTGACTTTTTAAAAATCAAACATGCTTATAGAACACCATGGTCGTGGATTTATTTAGGATATATAATTTCCATAAAAAGGACTTCAATATCAACCTTTTTTAAATAAAATAAGGGACAAATATTTTATCATATTATTCATTAATGCAATATTAATTGTGATGCACCCAACATATCCTACCTCGACATGAACATTTGTCATCACAATTTTCATCAATGAATCAAAATGCATGACTTTTAATACTCATTAATAATAATCTTACATTATATGAATAAATATACACATCTATGGATAGTAACATCTAATGAAATTTATAAATATGGATTTCCTACTGGTGGGTCACTTTATCATAATATTTTACACTGAATATTATCATGGGTGTACCCCATGAGAAGGTTCCTCAAAGTCCTATGAGTCTCCACCTGGGGTAGACTATATCATTTTTGTTCCTAAAATGATATCATCTGGCTATAGAATGTATATTTAATAATAGTTTCATAGCACTTCTGGGTTCTCATCATAGCATAGAACAACTATGACCTTTTAGTGTGACATCTACTCTTAGAACATTATCACATACTACGTTAGGTAGAAGAACACTCATTAAATGATAAGGATTTTATTAATATTCAAAAATATGAATGCATGTTATCATGAAGTACACAGAAGTTGGTTCTAGGGCACCAACTCCAACAGACTCCCACTTACACTAAACCTAGCTCCTATCAACCTTTAGTCTACTAGCTCTCACATGATACCCACACTTATAAGGATATATTCTATTAGTCAAGGGGTCCAAATTTTTCTCTTATATGGGTACTATTATTACTAAAACTTCACCCATATGATAAAAACTCATCAAGAGGTGATACTTCTAGAGTATATGATTTGTATGTTGGTGTAACCTTATATCTTTTACAAGATCCACCACTATAGTATTATCACAATAAAATGTGATAGTGTCTTTAATGCTAGGTACCACATCAATATCTTATACAATGTTTTGTATCTAAATGGATTCCTTGGTTTCATTAGAAGCCTCTATATACTTAGAATCCATTATAGAATCTATGACAACTCATTGTTTTGAACTCTTCCATGTAAAAAACCCTCTATTGAGACGAAAAACATATCCTAATTGTGACTTTGGATCATTATGATCTATTTGAAATCTATAATCAGTATAAAATTTGATGACCAACTCCTTATCTTCTCCATACACTAGGAATATATCATTAGTTCTTCTTAAATACTTGAGGATATATTTAATATAAGACCAATGTTGTTCCCCTAAATCATCTTGATATCTTCCTAACATGCCCAATGCATAAGCAACATCAATTCTAGTACATAACATAACATACATGATTGAACATATCGCTAAAGTGTATGGGATCTTACTCATTATCTATTTATCTTATTGTTTCTAAGGACAAGTTTTCTTAGAAATATATATACCATGTGACACTAGAACCAATACCCTATTGGATTTATTTATAATAAATCTCTTTCATATCTGTTCAATGTGTGTACTTTGACTTAGTCCAAAAATCCTCTTGGATCTATTATGAATGATCATGATCCCTAGAATATATGTTGTTTTACCTAATCCCTTCATGGAGAAACACTTTTTAACCATTCCTTAAAAAACTGTAAGACCAGTATGTCATTCCCAATAAGTAATATTTCATCAACATATACTACTATAATAATGACTGCATTCTCACTAAACCTCTTGTAAACACATGGCTCACATTCATTCTTAATGAAACCAAATTTTTTATAGATTATTCAAATCAAATGTTCTATTACCTAGATGCTTGATTTAATCTATAATTGTATCTCTACAATTTGACAAAAAATTGGAATCACATAGAGTCACAAACCCTTATGGTTGTGTCATATATACATATTCTTAAAGGTTCCCATTAAGGAAATTAGTTTTTGAAATAAATCTTCCAAATTTCAGAGTCATGGAAATATTATATAAAAAGTATAATTGTGATGGATTTAAACATGGAAACTAGTGAAAAGGTTTCATCATAGTAAATTACTTGAACCTATTTAAACCCTTTATCTACTAGCCTTTCCTTGTAGGTATTTAATTTACTTTCAATGTTTGGTTTTCTCTAGAATTCCCATTTGAACTATATGGGTTTTACATCAACTGGAACATCATCTAGAAGCTAATATTTGTTCTGATACATGGAATCTATTTTAGAATTCATGGATTATTTCAATATTATAGTTTATGATCTCTATACTATTACTTTATAGGAAATAAATTCATAATTGTCAACCAATAATGAGTCTCCATCTTCAATGAGCAGAAAACCATATCTCTCTGGTTCTTTTACCTCTCTTGTACTCCTACACAGTACCTGTATTTCAGGAACTACTTCTTCTACCGTGATCTTTGGAGTCTATTTCTCTACCAACTCTTGTGTATCTTGAGCATGAACTTAATTGAAGTTAATCTTTCTCCCACTATCCTTTTTTAGTATGTGATCCCTTTCAAGAAATACAACTTGTTTGGCGACAATAACTTTATTTTCTGAGGGTTTGTATAGGTATAATCTCTTTTTTCCTTAAGATACCCTTTAAAGATACAATTTTTTCCCCAAGGGGTCTAGTTTCTTAAAAAATAAGGCCTTAATAAATGCCTCACAACTTCATACATGTGTATGTGACAAAACAGGTTTCTTTCCACTCCATAACTCGAAGAGAATTCTATTTTATGCTTTAGTTGGTACTTGGTTTAATGTATATTCCACCCATTGAAATTAATATCCCCAAAATGATAATGGAAGATCTATATGACTCATCGTTGAGCTTACAATTTCTAACAATGTATAGTTCCTCCTTTCACTAACATTATTCCACTATAGTGTGTAAGGTAGAGTGAGTTGAGATAGAATCCCAAACTCCTACATAAATTTGATGAACTCTTGGTTAAGATATTCATCACCTAGATCTAATAAAATATTCTTTATCTTCTTTCCAAGTTGATTCTCTACTTCATTATTGAATTATTTTAATTTCTTAAAGGACTCTAACTTAAGCCACATCAATTTGACATTTCCATATCTACTCAAGTCATAATTAAAAGTTATAAAGTAAGAATATTCACCTCTAGATTATATTGGAAATGTTCCACACACATTAGTGTGTACCAATCCGAGAGTCTCATTGGACCTTTCAACCTATCCACCAAATGGAAGTTTATTCATTTTTCCTTGTAAATAAGAATGAAATATTTTAAGTGGCTTTATCTCAGAAGAGTCTAAATATCCATCTTGATAGAGCTTTGTCAAATGCTTCTTTTTTACATGAACAAGATGGTGATCCCATATCTGGGTGTTATATGAGTTATGTGAACATGATTCATTGTCAATTTCCAATACTTGGTTTTCATAATTTAATATATAAATACCACTATTTAAATTTTCCATTCCATAACATATGTTTTCTCTATAAAAAAACATCTTTTACTTCAAAACATGAAAATAAACCCATATTCATCTATGAATGATACAAAAAAATATGTTATTGGTAACCATTGGTATATAATAACAATACTTTACAAACTAAATCATTCTTGTTGGTAATGAAAGGTGGTAGTCACTAATGGATAGAGCATCCAGCCTCGCATCATTAGCAGCTTGCAAATCCACCTCTCTGCTAGAAATATTTTGCAATATACTTGGTTCTTGTATTTGTATATAGATGTCATCACTAAAATATGTATCTAATACCCAATGTGTATATATTGAAATATTACACTTGATAATGAACACATATTTATATTCCCTTTTCTTATAGGTGCATTTCTTCTTCCAGTGGACTTTCTTTACACATTCAAAAGATAATTCCTCATTTTCTTCACCCTACCTCAAGATCTTATTCTTCTTGGAAGGACGGTGCTTGTGACCTTTAGACTTGTTATGAGTATTGGGACCCTTCTCCTAATTCTTCTTTTTCTTATTGACCATAAGGACTATGGGTTTTTATGCCCTATGTTTTTATCCACTTGGTGAATCAAAGTAAAAAAATAAAAAATAATCTTCTCATTATTACTCATATTGTAATTAATAATAAAACTGAATAAGGTTTTGGGCAGTGATGAAAGTGTGATATCTATGTGCAACTAATCTGGAAATTTAATCTCTAAGATGTCTAAGCATTCGATTTAGCCAAAATGCTTGAATACATGAAGCCCAGCTAGTGTAAAACTACCAATCTTAGTTGTAAAAAAATCATTAGAGATATCATATATCTATTGTCTTTCCTTATCTTGATATAGATGCTGAAGGTGAGACATCATGCTATATTAATCCATGTACTCATGTTTCTTAAAATGCTCATTGTTCATGGATGATAGTATGAAACAATGAAAATCTATTTCAGTGTTCAAATGATTCTCAGAGAGATACAACTCTTCATCACTAGCATCATTTCCAAGTGCTTTAAAAATCGATTCTTCCAAATCATACAATTTTCTTTCATGGAGAAGGATAACATGTAAGTTCCTTTGCCAATATTGTAAATTTATGCTAGTGAGAAGGTCATCCTTCTCAATTATGGATCACAATGATATTTTTGAAGTAATTTTATTATTGTTTCAAATAATAATATGCACATAATTTTAGTACTTTTCTAATAAAATTTATACAAATAAAAAAATATTATATTAATTAATCTCCTACTATTTTATTGAAACCTAATATCCCTCCCCATTGGCTTAGAAATATCATATTCCTTGGACATTCTAGTGGAAAGGATTCATATTCCCATTCTCATTACCCCAAATTTGGATGTTCAAGAAACTTGAAAGGTTTTAGGTAGGAATTCCAAATTTCAACTGCATTAAATTGTAGTTCCTTGATCTATTGAGTGGAATCCCAAGTCCTGAAATCCTTAAATTATATTTCCTCGACCCTTTACTATTAGTTACACCAAGTCCTACTTTAACAGTTAACCCTTTATGTGAAATAAGTTAATTCAATCCAAAACCTAACATAAGAATTCTCTAATAATTGAAAGAACCCCAACTTTGGTTGTTCAAGAACTTTGAACTATGATACAATTTTAATTGAAGTATTGGAAGTTTGTACCTGCTTGATATATATTATTGAGGGATTTTATCATTTTTTGCTTAAATTTTTTTTTATCTTTATTACATTCTGGTTGATATTAAGTGTATTTACTTAAGTTATTAAACATGTCTAAGATAATATTTATGCATAAGACAATTTATTTTAGTTTTATTTTACATGCTAGTAAATTCATTAATTCATTTGATTGTGACATAATGAAATAACCATGCAACTTTAAAGAAATAAAATAATAAAGCGCTATGATCATTATCTTTTACTAATGGATGGATTATCTAGGGGGTGAAAAACTAACTATCGACCTAGGGGGGAAATACCTTGAACCAATTAAGGTTTGTGTTATAGATTTTGACCTATCCACCTATGTATATATCTTAGATTAGTTTTTCCTCAGCTCCAAACTTGAACTACTTCCACTAACTTGGGAGCTTCATCCATTACATCTTTCTTCACTTACACGTAGGTGAGGGGAAAGTATTTACATAAAATAAATCATGGGCACGTAGTCCCTTGCATAATAAGAGGAGAGATGGAACACAGGCTAAAATTTTAATTTAATAATAAATTAAATGAAACTAATCACATAAAATGTTATGTTCAAGGATCATGATCACCCACATGCATTAAATGAATTACTCATTTAATAAAATTAGTATTCAATTCTTAATCATTCTTATTTAAGATAAATAATGCTCGAATAAATTAATTGTATTCTTTAAATAATCAATTATTTTATCTTAATTATCAACTAAATTTCCATAAGATTATCATCCACCATAATTTTAGACAAATTAAATAAATTTATTTAAAATTAATGTTGTACATAAATGTACCTTAGAGGAAACACAATGAATATTCATTTGAATCTACCCAACATGTATTATACTCTTATACTGTTTACTCTTGTGACATATGGAATACATGAATTATCATGTTCTTTAATGATGTGTACTATAAAATATTATTACATGAATTACATGATATTATTTTGTCACGTGTAATAATTCAATGCACATAGAGTAATAATTGTAATACAACTCACACATGATATACAGATCTAAACATTACACAGAAATTAGTTAAAAAATTATATATATATATATATATATATATTAAAACTCATAACTTGGAATTTACTATCAACTTAATGACCACATGCAAGACAAATTCGATAAGGTTTACATAGTATAATAAATTAGTTTTAATTTTGTATATTTTTTTATAAGTACACATCATGTACAAATGAGCTACACAGCATGTATGTTTCTCACTATCTATCTGAGGCACATGCCTAGGGACTCATCATCTAAATCATGCCTTGGAAAAAACTAGAGTACACAGCGTGTACAAGGGCTAAATGGCTTTTGGTCTCCAAGTTACATGGTCACCAATTAGGTAGGCCATGTAAACCGACTGATACATAGCCCATCTATGATTTCCTGACTACATGACATATATGTGGGCTACACAGTGTGTTCTATGATTGACTGTGTTTCAAGCTGGCCTTATCAACACATGGTGTAAAATTAAATTCCTTGCACGTATTCAATGCACAGAGTTTGAATTAATTTCAAATTTATTCCTGGTGAGTTAAACACTAGTACAAGGTGTGTAGTAACAGCTACACACCATATACTCTTGTGTTATCTAGCCAGAATACTTATAACCTCTATATGAGTTCTTAGATTTTATTTCATTCAAAAATTGATCAATGTGATTAGATTAATCGAAATGAAATTTGAGGAAGTAGATCTTGATTTTTTTAAAATATTGATTAAACTTGAATTGAAAACTAAATGAAAAATTCATAAATCGATCTGTGATCTTTAAATAATTATAAATAATTATCTAACCATTCTAATACCACTTAAAGGTTATAGGTGCAGTGTAAGCGTGCAATGGATCATGACCAATATTGACTTTTTTTATGATCGATGATTAATCCAAGATTTTACATGATGATGAACATGATAATCAATGGAATTGAATCGAAGAAAATAGACAAGGGATAGAACATTGGAACCAAGAACAAGGTCATCACATATTATTTATAATTAATTTAATCAATTAAAGAATTTTCTGGTGTGAATTATTTATTTTTTGATGGTTCTAATAACAGATCTTTATTATATTATTATTTCATTGTGGGAATTAAGAGAATATTCCCTATAATGGTGATCCACATGTGTTACACAAATCTCTGAATTTTACTGTAGGAATCTATGGATGCTAGAATGAAAGATCTTATCACATGTTTTATTTTCCTTTTATCATCACAATAATCAATTCCAAAGCATTCTTCTTAATCTCTCTAGACTTGAGAGTGGGAGTTGGAGAAATAGCACTCTCTGTTCATGGGAGCATTCTTGGAGAAGGGAGCTCTCTAGAAATTGATAAGATTCTCCATATTCATTGTTCACACCAAACAAATGAATTGGCTCATTAGAAAAATTATATAATTGGGTTTAAATACTATTAGGTTTTAGAAATAAATATTTTCACAAGGGACCTTAAATATTTATTTAATCACTTATAGAACCCCATATCAAAATAATATTATTATTATTATTTCCTTGACATGTGTTTAACTTACAAATTACAATAAATATTATTTAATCAAATAATATTCAATATATATTATTTCTCATCAGACCGAAAAACTTGGTCCTTAATTCCTAAACAATATTAATCAGGCCTTGAATAATGACTATTTATTAAATAAATAAATATCACTGCATTATTTTCCAATAAATAAATAGATATTATATTCACTAAATAGAAAATAAATATTTATTAAATATGTTAATAACATAACATTCTCTTGAAAAACTAGTTTTAGAATATATGTGAACAATCATACATGAAAATTTATTAAACCACATGGAGGAATAATATTTATTCAAATTGTTAAATAATAAATAATAATATATTTTTTAACTAAAATTTTGGATACATTTAGTGTGTGACCCTCTAGGTATATTTCTGAGTGACATTAGGAATATCAGCCTAAAGTACAAGGTTAGTGTCTAGAAAAACACCAAGGAACCCATAGAGAAAGATGTTAATGCCGCAATGACATAATACCTCATATGAACACTTACTGTGTGATATAATCCATTAATCGTGATATCTCTAATCAAGTAGGCTACATGATGGTGCCATCAACCAAAGTGCTTGATGTATCTTTTTTTGACTTTCCAAAATTCAAAATTTCCTATACAACACCATGGATAAAGATTTATTAAGGATATATCATTTTCATCAAATGGCCAAAGATATTAAATTCTGTTAAATAGCATAAGGGACAAATCCTTTCTCACACTATTCATTAATGCAATATTACTCATGACGCACCCAATGTATCCTACATCACTGTGAACATATGATGTCACATTTATCATCAATACATCAAATTACGTGACTTATAATACTAATTAATAATAATATTAAAGTATAAGGATCAATAAACACGTCTGAATATAGGAACATCTAATGACACATAAAATGTTGATTTCTTACTAGTGGGTCTTGTTATCATAATATTCTACACTAGATATTATAAAGGGTGTACACCAAGATAAGGTGCCTCAAACTACTATAAGTCTCCATACTTAATAGACTATATCATTTTTTATCCCTAAAATGATATAATTAGTCTATAGAACAAAAATTTAATAATAGGGTCATACCACTTATATATTCTCATCATAGCAGGGAACTGCTATAACCTTTTAGTGCGACAGCTACTCTTTGGAAATTATCACATACTATGTCAGATAGAAGAACAATTATGATGTGATAAGAAGTTTATTAATATTAAAAAATATGATTTAATGTTATCATAAAGTACATATAAGTTGGTTCTAGGGAACCAAATCCAATACACCATAGTCCCAATGTCGAACCCACTCTGAAACCACTCTGTCACGACCCGACCCACCGGGGCTCAATCCATGAATTCCCCAAGTTTCACTCTAATAGGTCAAGTGCTATAGTCTAGTGCTAATTAGAAATATCACACATATGGGAGGACTTATCCTATGGTACTTGTAATCCCACACCCATATACTTCTCCATGCGATAGGGCATAGATAACAAAAACTGAAATAGAAATACATGCAAACATCTATCCAAAACCAAGAGAACTGAAAGTACAAAAAGGGTAAAAATACAAACCCACCAAAACTATAAAAGCATACAAACTTCTAAGAATGAAGGTATCACAATCAAATGAAACCTATAGAAAGATAATTATCTAAGCATTAGAAAACACCTTGGTCTATCTAACCCACTAAACTCCTCTAAATCTAGGCCCTCCTAAGACTCCATTTAAAGGACTTTCTTATTCACAAGACATTACATGTGCGAGAAAATACCATATATGGGTGATTATAAAAATACCTTGTAGGCACCCCAAAAACCAAAAAAAAAGGGAGCAACTGAAATGCAATAGTCTGAATGACTCGTCTAGAGGGAACCCAAGTGAGAAAGAATCAAAAACTGCATATCAAACACTCCTCCACTATACATGTCTAGTCAGTGAAAACTACATGGTGTGTCAACCAACACAGGTGAAAACAATGAAACAAAACCCATAAATACACCCAGATATACTCATCTTAGGCTCCAAGTATCACGATTTTCCAAATTCATAGCTAGCTAAAGGATTCTACTAAAGGTCATAATGGCCCGAAGGCCTTCATTTTTTTTATTATTTTTGATAATCCACCATTCAAGGGGTGAGGTGGAACCCTTACAAGGCCCAAAGGCTTAGATACAATTACATGACCCGTAGGTCTTAGAGGGAATCACCCAGATAAGAAAACTTGGAACTGCTCCTCCCCAGCATATGTCATGATATAATTACTCCACCTTTATAGGGTTGGTCGGCTAGCTATCCTATGCAAAGCTGCATAGGCCTGGTACTAATGGAAAAGCCATACCCTCTCATTCTTCCAAATCTGATTAGCTCTACTCTAGTGAATGTGTCTTCCCTATATCCTCATCTAAATCCTTGTTCCTTGTATTCAAACTCGTACATCTGAATTCATGTGGCATAAAGGCCTTAGGGTGTCCGTAAGGCCTTAAGGTGGCCCGAAGGCCTTGGGTGGCCCGAAGTCCTTGTAGGACCCGAGGCCCAAACCGGTGGCCCAAAGGCCCAAATGGATGAATATTTCTAGCTGTTATAGTACCGAACAGTACCTACTACAGTGCCTACTACAGTACTTCTACAGTATTGATTACTCAAGGATCTACGATAACAGTCATCCAGGATCACACACTTCATGAGCCTTTATATCCAAAATGGAACTCTTTTGAGAGATAACACTACATCGGGAATAGATATACCATTATTTATGGTACTTATGTGAGATATTCTCCATCAAAAACCACTGAACTAATGAAACTTCCTACTATCTTGTGGAATACATCCTTGATAACATGCTCATTAGGTCTCACCATGAAGAAATTCACACTAAAGTCCAGTGGATATCAATACTCGTATAGGGGATCCCACTCATCCCTAATTAGGAATGCCTTTAACCCAACTAGAACATTGAAATGTCTCATAACTCTGAGTGGGGATCACTCCCAAAACCACTTGGGGCACTAAGAAATCGATCAGTAATACTTAATACCTCATCACATTAGATAGGGGATCACTCCCAAAACCTCTTGGGGACATCATGAAACCAATATGGTAACTCAAAAGATCTCAATCAGATAGGTTATCACACCTAGGACCACTAGGGGATACCAAAAACTAGATATGATTCCATGGGGATCATATCAATCAGATAGGGAATCACCGCCCATGTAGTGTTGGTTATGATGATTCCACAAACCCCATATTGTATAACTCATGAAGTAGGAGATCTTACTCCCGATGATACCACAAACCCTAATGAAACTTTCTTCTAAGTAGGGGATCATAAACCTGACAATTCCACAAACCCAATTGTTACCACCCTCTGTATAGGGGATTATATAACTTACGATACCACAAACCCTACTGGGATATCTTGCCTGATATGGGATCTCCACCCATGTAGTTTTGGTCATGATGATAACACAAACCCAATATAGGGAAATCAATATGATATAGGATCACACCCCAACCTCCCAAATGGATACACCAACTATATCTAAGCTCATCCTATTGAGGGGATCACAATCCTATTTTGGGGATTTAATTCCACATTGTACCCTCATAGGGATAGACAACGAGGTACCACTCAACTGATATTGGTCTATAAATCACTAACACAAAATACCCATAACACATCACCTCATGTTACATCCCTAACACTGAAAACATGGACACCATCACTTTTAACATGGAAAACTATTTAGGATATGCTACCCATAAGCCTCCATCTAAGTTCTTAAGATGGAGATGTGTGAGGGATAAGTCCCCAAGGGGAGTACACATCGTATACCCTCCATAAATGGATTATATCTTGAATCTGAACCCTGTTTGTGTCCCCTATTATCTCACAGATTGTATTTGGGAATATACATGGCATGTAACCATGTCACACGACGTATGAACCTATCAGATATCCTATATTTTTTTCACATACATGGTTGATTTTCCATGACTCCCCAAATGGTCTATATGCTCAGTACATGACATGTCTTGGCTAGCCAAATACTTAGCCATTTTTTCAGCCTATTCTTGTGTCTGTCACCCTATTCTTGTGTACTTTTTCCATGTAGTGTCACTTGAGCATGTTCCCAGACATGACATCCCTATCCATGTGCCTTATCCACATGACTCGGTCTCACTACATGGAGTATACCCTATGTACATGGTGTTTAGTCCTCAAAGTTCATCTTCCACAAACAAGAACAATACACAACTTTTAATCCTATACTACATATCGTGTGATTTGGAATTCCAAATGGGAATTCCCTTCGAGCCACCCGAAACGACTTGGTTTCCACCAAAACCCACAGATCGACCCCTAGGGGATCTCTAGATATTGTCTAAGGTCTATAAACATTAAAAACATAAAAATGGGGATTGGGACTTAAAAATTAAATATTCCTACCTCGTGGTAAAATTATGAAGCTTCGGGTATAGACCCATGCTTTGAAGCCACTGCATCATGATACGAGAGTGATCATCATCAAGATCAGAGATTAGCAACACCTCCTCTCCTTTCTACCTCAGTTCATCCATCATGTGGGGGTTTATCTCCCTTCTATCATGCTCCACAAAAGGGGGAAGGGTTTATTGATTTAATTTTTATTAAATCAATAAAACCCATTTAGAACCCATCCAACACGCCCTCAACTGAACACCTGGAACTGAAAAATTTTATGTCATGCCTAGGGTAAACACCACATTTTGTACTCAACCTTGGTCTCAGATTTCCAATCTAAGACACAACTTGGGAGTTATTCAATGTTTATAAAGAATTTATGTATGTGTGATATAATATATTTTTAATATCACTAAACTGAGGATCTTTGGGCCCCTGAATCCCACACCGACTCAATGCTTGAATTCAAAAATATTCTTAGAAATATTACAAAGTCTTAGAGGTCAAAACCATAGTTTTTATACATGTCTTAGTATCCAAAACCATAATGTAATTTCTTTCCTCATGGTACCAAGAACTCATAAAATTTAATCCTTCATACATTAACTCCCTAGCATGAGGGAGATATGAAACCACGATGGAAATGGGAAAACCACAATGCAATAATGATTAACCCCCTATATCATTTGTTTAAGAACCCAAATTTCATCTTAACTTTTACAATTCATCTCAAAATTCACTCAACATCCTCCAACACCTCTAAAACTCAAAAATAGAGGACCATAATTTTGTGTGCCTCTAAATTATTTCTAAAGTAAATAAAATTTCAATGACCTATGACCATTTTAGAAAAAATCATGATGTGAAATATTTATTTTATAATGATTTGTTTTTTATAAAAAACCCATGGTGTTTTTCCAAAACCACATCATTTTTTAGATTTTTTTTTTTGAATCATGATATGGTTATATAAACTATAGTCATGGTTATAGAAAAACACTAAAATGATTTTATTTTTTTATTTTAATCATATAAATTATTCACTAAAACTTACTCTATAACAACCTATGTCATTATAGGTCAGTGTTTTTAAGGGAATTTTGAATTTTATAAATCTGAGAGTATGGGGAGTTTGAATTTTTTGTTTCAAATATGATTCTTGAGCCTTAGAGTAATGATTTTTGGATGTTTTGAAGTTAGTTTAAAGTTTTTAAGTATTGTTAGTTAAGATAAGTATGGATTGATTGACCTCGCTACTAAATTCAAATAGCAAGAGGTCACTTGATATTAGATTTAGAGAATTAGGTACCTAGTGAAATTTACAAGTGTATTATAACCCCTATAGGTCCAATGGGTAATCGATGGACCCTAACAAGGTGTCCAATAGGATATGGGGTACCTAGTGCTGGTTGATTGGGTATTTAGTAGTTATTTGGAGTGATTTTTATAGAGGGGAAGACAAGTCATTTCAGGTTTACCTCCCCCCACCCCTTATTTTTAGTTGATTATGTACTTAAGAGAGTGAATTTTGTATATTCCTCTCCCCCTTTGTTCTCCCCTTGGATCCTATTACACCCCCCCTAGTTCAAGGTTTATTGGATACGGTTTCATATCACAAGGATGAAATAAATCCCCATATTCTTCCACTTGTCTCCTACTCCGGCTTCCACCTCTAATTTTGAAGGGTTTATCCTTGGGATTTAAGGATAATTCTACTGAATAAAGGTATAATCCTCTCCAAAACCAGGGTATTTTTGCTTTGATGATTATAGGATGTCAAATAAGGGGAAAATCCACCAATTTATCTTCATTTAAATAAGGCTTAGTCTCTTATTGAGTTTTCACAAAAATTTCACCAAATTCATTTTTAATTGGAAGAATATTGAGTGTTTAATGATGGTAATTTTTTCATAGGAGTGTCAAATGCATTACACTATTCATTAGAATGTATTTACTCAAGGTTTCAACCATATTATGTCACTTGGTGAGTTTTCACAATTTATTATCGGTCGATTAATTATGGATAATTAATTATAAATATTAATAAATAATTATTGATGGTTTCTACTATGAGTTAGGGATTAAGAGCCTAGGGATTCATAGTTTGATCTTGGATATAGATGGAGAGAAAATATCAAGGATAATAACTCTGATATTGAGGTAGTAAGTCACTTTAATAATTAACCATATGAGTGTATACATGTGTATGTGTGAGTGGATTCTTGGGGGTTCAGATTTGGGATGGCTGTGTGAAAATTAATTGAGGTTCAGGTGATGTGAGTAGCTTGGGATATGCCTTGGTGACATGGGTAAATGACTCCCAAATGGGTATGTTATCATTATTTGTGTGATTGGTGTGTAACCATGGGAGTGATTTAGTGGGATGGGATATGATCATGGCCCCTTAAACATGTAATTTTCTAGTTAAGTTTATTTTGGAGACATAAGTATAGTAAACCATGCTCATTCAGTTCATCTAATAAATACTTTGGTTAGGTGGCTTAGAGTGGTTAGAGGTGTGACCAGTAGGTAAGGGGTGTTAATAATAACTAACAATAGAAAGTGGAAAGTTATTTCCCTTATTCCTAAAACTTTCTTGAGAGGGAATTTTTGGTGTATTGGGCTTGGGATTTTAGCAAGGATCTGAGTATGACTTGACTTGTATGGGTGATTATATTGTCTCAAAGTGAGGGGGAAATTACCTAGGAATGGGTCTCCTAAAATTATTTGGGAATATTAGTGATTATTGAAGAAACATATTTTGAGAAACATCATAGGATGGATATTTCTAGATTGATAATAGAGGAGGAATCCTGGGTTGGTTGGTAATCACTTGTGTGGGATTAGGTAAGAAAAGTTGCATGGTAAATAATAATTGGTGAGTCGGTATTTAAAGATAGACCATGAGTGTTTATATTTTGTATTATTGTTTGATGGGTTTAGTTTCATACTTTGTTTGGGTGTATTGAGATTGGAAATGGATGGTGGTTATTGAGTTGTTATGTGTTATCCACCAGCATTGTGCTAGGTGTTTATGGGTACCAATGTGAGGGTTAGGTAGGGGATATTTCTACCACATTTTTCTATTATTCTTGATTATATTTGTGTAGTAATTGATGAGATATCACCTTGAGTGATAATATGGTGTTATTAGGTGTAGTGATGAGACCATACCCTGATTGATAGGGTGGTGGTATGACATATGCTTTGTGACCTCACACTAAGTGATAGGGTATTGTTATGACATAAGAATCATGGGACCTCACCCCAAGTGATAGGGTGTTGGTGAGAAAAATGAATTAAGATTGCACCCTCAGTGATAGGGAAATATTGTGAGACTTGGTTGTGGGTCCCTACCTTGAGTGATAGGGTGTTGATATGATACTCGACATTAGAACCAACCCTAAGTGAGAGGGTAGTGGTCAAGACTCATATGAGGTACCCTACCCTGAGTGATAGGGTGGTGATTAAGTATCTATTATGTGAATTTACCCTAAGTGGTAGGATATGGGTTTGGGTATATGGTATGAGACAATATTTCCTTCTGACATTGGCTGAAATAATTGGTTTCAAGTATCATGGTGGCCTATTTAGAACACGAAGACCCCATGAAATTTCATATATTTTTATTTTTAATAGTTATTGCATTTATACACTGATATGATAGAATATATAAGGTATAAATTTGTGGTTCCCTACTGAGTTATATGATTTTACCCATCACGAGAATCTTTTCTTTCATGTGATCTTATTGTCTTCTTTCAAGTTACAATTCATACAATGGTTTATCTAGAGTAGTTGGAAGGATATTAGAAGATAGGACCAAGGAGAGACTTGGGGTTTGTGAATATATCTCCACTATTATTTTTTATTTTATTTTTCTACATGATTTTCCTAGAGGGTGAACCTTGGAATATATGTATGTATAATAGTTTGAAACATATTTTGATTAAATATGTTGATATTATTTGTTTTTTCAGTTATCCCTTGGATATAAACTGAGGTGTTTACCTTGATTTTGAATGATTTTTTGGTTATATTTTTTTATTTTATGATTTTATATCAATATTATATTCTCCCCATATTGGTTATAGAATCTTTCCACTGGTTAGAAGCCTCTAGCATATGGGGAGGCTCACTTAAGGTCATATGAAACTTCAACTCATGTCAGTAGTCAGTTTCTTGTTTTAAGTCATTATAAAATGGTATCAGAGTATTTTTTGGTTGGATTACAATATTTGGACATGTAAATAAAATCTTGTACTAGTCAGACCCTGGATATTACACTTGTCTTGTATGCCACAAATACATAAATAGTGGAATCATATGTTACTCAGGGTATGGGATTGTAGTTCATTACTTTTTAGTGTTCTGGTTGAGGTATTTATCCAAGTATATGGTTTCATTTGAGATAGTTATTTATGGTTTAACTATTAACCAAAGTTGTAATGATGTGTGATTCCATTCATCATACTAGGAACATATGGATATTTAACATGCACATGACTACTTATAAATTAGAAAATGGTTTTCAAAAAATGAAAATAATTTTGGAAAAATATTCAAAGGAAAATAAATTTTTTGAGAAATTTTTTGGGGAAATAAGTATTGGTTAATTAATTCATAAATAATAACTTATTCATTATTTTCCAAAATAAATTATTAGTGTAACATTAATTAACTGAAACCACTATGGTGGATTTAATGTGTTTTATTTGATTTCATTTTTGTATAGTCATAATCATGTTAGATGATAGACCCATAGTGGGTATTTTTGGGTAGTTGATGCCCTATTATGGTTCATTTCCTTGGTGTGTTTGATCCTCAATCTCATTATTGGGTGATAGTTGTTAAGAAAATGGTTGTTATTAGTATGAGAGGTTATGGGTGGTATATATGTGAGATGTTTGTATGGTTATAAACCCTTTAGTATTTGAGTTAGCATGGTGGTGTATAGGAAAAATACCCTTGAGAGGGTTGGGTGTATATGTTATTTCATTTAAATAGTGAAACAACCCTATTTATAGTGAGTATGGAGTGGTAAAAAGTTGATATAGTGGTTATTCCCATTTATCCAGTGGTTTGTGAGTTGTTTGGCTAATGGATTTAGTTGATTATCATTTTATATGAAATAAATTAGTGGTTATTAGTTGTGATTTAAGGATCATAGTATGGTTTGGCCTGGTTTTATAGGGGATGGTAGGTGTATTGAATTTTAGATTGGTTCTCGACTAGTATGGGATCGAGTGTTTGGGTTTTTCTTAAGTATTTCATGGGTATATTAGAAATGGAAACATGTTTAGTGATTCATGATAAATGTGTTAGTAATTTAGGAATAGGTGAAGTGTGTAGTTCGAATTATGTTTTATGTTTAAAAGATGGAGTTGGTTTGGTATAATTAATGTCATTATAGATTAGGGTTTGGAAATTCCATGTGATACATAGTGCTCCTGTAGTCCATGGAAAGATGGATGGGTCATTGTGTGATGATAATTAGGTGAGTATCTCACCACAAGTGAGAGATGAATGATTATTAGCCACGTATGGAATGTTTCTAGTTTGTATTTCCTTACTGAAACTACCCTGGGAGTGGTGTGTTGTAAATTTTCAAAACTATCAATAATAATTTGGTGAAGGAATAATATTGATATTTGTGTTAGGATAGTTTTGATTATGATTATTTAAAGACCTTAAAGGACTATAGGATCCTTCTAGGTATTAGAATTTAAAATCCATATTTAATTAGATTGGTTCCATTATATATATGAGTGTGGAACATGTGGGTTGGAAAAGTAAATTATATTTTTGAGTGGTGTTTTACTAGGTAAGATTAGAAAGTCTAAGATATAGGTTGTAGGTCATTGATATAAGTTTGGATTAGTTCAATGAGTGATTTTTTGTTTATTAAGGGTAGTGAGAATCAGGATGGTTATAAGTGGTATCTTTAGGCTGAAAAGTATAGGTGAAGCAGTTTGAGACACCCAGATGTCATAAGACCCAGGTGTAGAGCTCTGGGGTTAGAATCTCAATGTTATGTTGAGTAGTGATTGTGAGGGTATTCATTTTAGGATGATGAATGTTAAACATTAAATTAGTGGTTAAGAAATTATATAGAAAATTATATGGTGGGGATCACCCAATGGGTTTCTCAAAGTATATATCATCAGTGAAATCGAGATCGATATCCATAGTGGTGTGATTTTTTCTACCTAAAAGGGATTGTGGTAGGATGAGTTGTGTCAGGTTATAATGGAATACCATATTTTTTTTATTCATTAGTAATTTTAGGTGTAGTATAGGCATTTTTTAGCTAATTAGGAGTAGTATTGAGTAGTTATGTTTCCATTTCCCCATTTTTTGGATATGTCAATACCGAGGAGGGAGTAAAACATGACTATCTGGGATTGGAGAGTTGATCAAGGAATATTTTGTGAGTGGGGCCTAGGATCAATTTTGTAGAATCATCTTTTTTAGGATGGTGTGCTCAAAAACTAGAGGGTTTTTATGATGTTTAGTCTTGCGATGAGTGGGTTATAGGTATTTAAAATTAAGGTCATCCAATAAAGTCACCCACTCATATTTCATGTGTAATACTCTATGGTGAGGTGGGTTTTCATAAATAGAATTTTTTGAGAATAGGTGGTGTGTTTGGGGTATCTGGGTGATCATTTTCAAAAAAAGGTTGGTTTGGCTTGAGTAGGAATAATTTTTATAGGACCATATAATACTTATAATTGGAAATAAGTGCTATTATCCTTTTCAAATAGATGAATCGAAAGAATTATTGATTATGTGGATGGTTTTAGAGGATGATAATACCAATTTAGTGGTGTTTGTAACATATTGAATCATTATGGGTTAATTTTCTGAGGATTTTTTTAAAATATATAGATTCGGGAGAAAGGGATATTGAATTTGGTGTTTCAGATTTGATTTTTGATCCTTGTAGTATTGATTCATGTATGTTTCAGTTTTATATCAAAGGTTTTGGGTATTTTTGGATGAGGGGAGTATGGAAAAAGTGGCCCTACTATTGAATTTCAATAGCAGAAGTCCATTGGGTACTTGGTGCAAGGAACTGGGCACCTAGTGATAGGTGCAAGGGTGTTATAGCTTTTAGATGTCCATTGGGTGTTAGATAGGGTAGTGAGTACTTGAATATAGCTTATTTAGTACCCTATAGTTTTCTTGGATATTTTTCTAAAGAGGGTAAAACCCATTAATTTAGTCACCCCCCCCCCCCTTCTTTTTGTTTGATTGGTAACTGAGGAGATGGAATTCTAGCTGACCCTCTCCATCTTGGTTCTCCCACTTGGATCTAAATTGATTCCCCTTGGTTTATGGTTGATCAAATTTTTTTATGTCACATGTAAATGAATTAAACCATCCTCATACTCTCCTTGTCTTCTCCTCATTTCTTCTAATCTAATTTTAGTGGGTTACTCTGAATGATTTAGGGAAAATTTCATCAAATCAAATTTAATTCATCTCTAAAAGATGGATCTTCTTAGTTCAATGGGTATAATATGTTAAAGTAGGGTAAACACTACTCGTTGCTCTCTATTTTGATTAATGTTAGTCTCTCAGTGAGTTTTCCCATGGATTTCACAAATTTAGTTTTAATTTTTTGTCATTTGAGTGTCATATGATGGTGATTTTATTCATGAGATCTCTAAAGGCATGCTCATGGTCATTGGTGTGTCATTTCTCAAGGTTTCATCCACATGAAGCTACTGAGTAAGTTTTATTGATTTATACCTGATTAATTAATTTTGAATAATTAATTATAATTATTTATAATTAATTACTCATGGATTATAGAATGGTTTAGCCGGTTGGGAGCTTGAGTTTTCTTAGTATGAGGATGTATGTGGATGGAGAGTGTGGCTTCAGGTTGATAACTCTGATATTGAGGTCGGTGGTCCCTTTAATAATTGACCATGTGTGTGTGTGTGCTTGTGTGATTGTATGAGGGTTAAAATTTAGGATATCTATGATATGATTAAGTAGAGTATAGTTGGAATGAGTTTCTTGGGATAGTCCTCAATGATGTGGGTAAAAGACACCCAAATGGGTATGTCCTTATGTAATGTGGAATTGGTGTGTGTCCTTGGGGTAGATTTAGTGGGATGGGATATGCATGAATCTATTGGCCCTTTTACAACATCCTAGACATAACCATCTGATAATTACATGATTTATATCAAATATTTCATCAATTTCATACCCAAAACTGTTTAGGTTTATATTTTTAGAGGATTAAGAATAAACATTACATAATAAAACCCATACTTTTCCCACAAAAAGTACATTATTTTTACACTAAACCAAAACTATTTAATGATACACAACAATACATTAAAACTCATAAAAAATTCTCCACACATGATACCCTTCTAAAAAAACATACTTAATACTCTTCTTATTTTACCAAGGGAAAAGAATCATAATAAAGGGTGATATGAAATTCTCACTAAGGGTAAACATAAGTGATAAAAATTGATGATCATAAGTGAGAATAAGATAAACATATGGGTATGAGAACATAATAAAGGTTCATAAACATAAAATAAGATAATATTACCCAATAAAATATAGATCAAAAATCATGAGTTAAGGAATAAGGATTTGGGGAATAATAAAAGAAAATGGATATATGAGTGTGAAAACATGAGTAAATAATCATTATCCATGAATAAAACACATAGGCATAATAATGTGTCTTAATAATGTGAAACATATATAAGAATATAAAATCACTTATTATATCAAGTATAGCTATAAATATTATCATTTAATAGTAGAAATAGTCCCATATTTGATTGGGTTTACTCCCCGATCCCTTACATGTCATCTCATGAGACACAAAACTTTAACCAATTAAATAGAGGGATATATAATTTCAAGGCCACCATCACATAATGAAAACAAATATACATATGTATACCACATGAAAACATTAGTTATTTCATCATATCATAACAAGTTACTGAAAAATAATTAGGATCCACATATATTTTTACAAAACATGATCAAAATCAATCTAGAGAAGAATATTGATGTTATTATTAGAGTATTTACCCAGTGATTCATAAGAAACATTAAAAGATGTTGAAATTCTGAACAAAAATGAAGTGAAATGGAAATAAGTTATGGGAACCTAAAAAATATCTATAGAGAAATAAAATATATGAGGTTTTAATGAGTAAGGATATACAATTTTCCCAATTGGAATTTTAACATAAACAATCTCAGTTTCAAAGTGAGCTTGGAAAAAACTCTTAATACTTTAGTAAATTTTGAATAAAATTATCCTGAAAGATAAATCATGAAATATACTTTTATATACCATGAATAAAATTTAATTTATGAAAATTAATGTCAATGGGGTATTTAGTACACCATATAAAGGAAAATAGGTAAAAAATAGGAAACATGGGTCAATGAAGGGGGGATTGATATAGAAAAAACACTTAAAAGGGTTAAATTTTATGACATAATAATTAATTTCAAATTATATTATTAAAAAATAATTAAATTATATATAAAAATAATAATAAGTAAAATAAAAACCAATCTTAAGGTATATTATACTCAACTTAGACAAATGATGTTCAAGATGAAAGATTATAACTCAATGAAGGGAAATTGAGTTAAAAAATACTCTTACCTTATAATATCGCTTGCTAGAACATATTATATATTTATGTATAACAATAATAAACTCATTAAAAATATATTTAATAACTTTATTCGTAATTATTAACTTTTATATTTGAATTTTATATCAATTTATTATAATGTTATTACTTATTTTTATCTTATAATTATCATCGACGGTTAATAGTTTCAACCATTCCTTATGTATTTTAGGGAATAAATTTAAATTATCATTTCATGTTCATGATTTCATCATATTTAAAATCTTCAAAAGACTATAATATACATTATATAATTATTTATGAAGCACCGGGTTCATTACATGGGTATTTCAGGTAAGATTCTTAAAGATGAAACCCATAACAAGATGGTTTCAGTGACTTTTAATGAATAAAAGGTCATATATTAGAAATGAATTAAATTATAATATTACCATTATAAAAAATAATAATTTTCATATGAATATCATATATTTTCAATAATTATGTTTTTATAACCATCCATGATAAAATTTTATAGCATCATCCATGTAAGTGGTTAAACCAACCCAAACAAGAATATGTTATAATCAATGGATGAGTAAGATTATGTATTTTTCTTACTAAAATATAATTATTCTATAAATTTAATTATCATATTTATATTTTTTATATTATAAATTATAATTTTTAAGAGTTGGAAGAAGAATATAAATGAAAATGAAGGATAATAAGTAATTGCTTATAAAGAAGAAATTGTATCTTCTCTTGGAATCCTTCTTGGTTTTTAAAGGAATTATGGAATTCTCATGAGACTAAAAATAATAATTTAGGGATTATTATTAGGAAATTAAATAAATTATAGTAAAAAAATTAATTTGAATTTTATAACAAAGAAGGAGTGTTGGAGGGGTCCTTTTATAAGTGAGAAGGGATGGAATTTTATAATAAAGTATTCATTATTTTATTATTTATGACAATGTATATGAATATTATTGATTCACATGAAATTTATTAGTTTTTTATTAAATAATGAAGGGTTATTTTACTTTAAATCTAAAAAATTCAAATGGAATCATCTGAATACTTAATTAAAGTAAAATAATCATAAATAGTTTTTTATTAGAATAAAATATAACTTAGGTTCTCAAATTTCAAAAAAAATTACAAATTAAAATTATTATTTTTAAAATAATTATTTAACTTTATAAATAAATTTTTGGTTGATTAAAGGGTTTTATAATTTTTTTAGTCATATGTTTATCTTGATGATGTCATAAGAGGTATGATATTTGTAAAAACAATATTTTTGTAATATTCACCAAAAAAATAAAATTCTTTTTTAAAATCACAAAAATAAATATTTTACCTTCACTATGGTAAATAAAATTTTACCTTTGAAAGTCATCATTTTAATTTATTAAGATAAAATTACACTGCCCTTGCAAAAAAACATTTTATCAAAAAATAAATCTTTTACCATCATCATGGTAACTAACATTTTACCTTGGTAAATTTTATATCTAAAAATAAAATTTAATTTATTACCTAATTTGGATACAATTATTATAAATTTGGAGTCAATTTTAGTGGATTTAATTTTTAATAGAGAGAAAAATTAATCTTAATATAAGTACACATAACGCAGAAAAAAATTTAAAAAAATGTATTTTTCAACATAAAAATGAATTTATTATTATTCCTTAAAAATTAATAATAATTATAAGATTGGTAATTTGTTTTAATATATATATATATATAATTTATTTCATTAAATTTCATACTCTATATATGATAAAATTAAATTTTAAATTAAATCATATAATACACGGGAAAATAATTTATTTAGAATAAAAACTATTTTCTTTTCTTATGAAAAACCATATTCTTGTTACATACCTTGATAAAATTATTTCTAATTATATAATATTAATATATATCAATATTAATTCATATAATTATCATGAATATACATTGATAACATATCCAATAATTAAATAAATATTTAAATTAAAATAAGAAGTCATGTAAAGAAAATAAATGTAACCATTTTATAAAAAAAATATCATTTAGTAAACATAATGATTTTAAACATGTCCTCGGTATATAATTGATTGTATAATATATTTTTGTGACATTAAATCATTTATAAATTAAATATATTTTGAGTAAATATAAATTCATATCATGAATATTAATAAAACATAAAGTTGTTTTTTATTAAAAATACTTGGGTTGTCACGTTCACCCCCTTAAACAAATTTCATCCTCATAACATTAACTCATTTAAAAAAATCCCAAATTTCTATTTCTATGTAGGTCCTGATAATAAAGGTATCATAAAGAGGATAAATACATTTAAATATTTTTAAAATCAATTTCAAGTGGTGTAAGAGGATTTAAAATACCATAATATTACCAGAAGCTACAAAAATGGAATCTTGAAAGGAAAAAAGTTAAAGAGAATAAATTTGGATTGGTTGGAAATATAAATATAAAAAAGTTTAAATAAAATACATTTTAATACTTTTAAAATGTCTTAAATATATCCACATCGATATAATTATTCCTTTTGAATAAAGATAATGTGAAAGTTGAAGGTTTCATAATAGAATACCTATTCATACTCCAAAATAAGAAAATAAAATACTTGAGGTAATAAGGAACATGGTCATAGAGAATAAAATATAAAATATAAGAAAAATACTTTAAAATATTATAGTCATTAAAAAAACCTAAAAGTCAAAAAATCATTACAAATTCTCCAAAAAAATAAAGTTAATATTTTTTAAAAAAAATATTTAACATCAATAATAATCATAATATTTCGCAAAAAAAATCATGATTACCTTGATAGAATATGTTTCCAATAATTAAATTAATCTTTATCCTTAAAATAATATTAACCACTTAGATATAAAATCATATACTATCTAAATATATACTATAATTATATAATGTTCCAAAAAATAGTAAATATTTCCTTAAGATAACTTTAATCAACTTGTCACCAATAACTTTTCAATCCCTAAGTTATATATACTACTTAACTAATTTTACTAAAATCAAACAACCCTTTATCCAAAATATCCATAACTACCTCAATATAAAATTATATACTAACTCAAAATTTTATCAATACCTCAATCATATACTCTTCCAAAACCCAATAAAATATCACTGGCCACCTTAAAATATGTTAACTCAGTCCCATAATTCCTTATTTTAGTGCTCACAAATCATGCTTACTTAGTTTACTAACTTTTTATGTGTTGAATGATATAGATTTATAATTATGGACTTAACATAAATTTCTCTAAGTACAAGTTTCTACTGTGAGATACACCTACTGCCATGAGAGTTCAGCCATCGTGCTTTAAGCAGTGTGACTACGCACTGGATTCTACTATCATGAAGGAAAACACTAAAATCGTATGAATAAGTATGTGTGGCCATCAAAAAAACTCTATGACCATGTGAATTATGTATGACCGTTAGGATAAATTTATTCCCATGAAGTGAATTATGTGACCATGCATCATTCCATACAATCATGAGGTTAAATCTGATATCATGAATCAAGTAATGCTACTTTGATGGAGTATATGCAACCACGAAGATATGCAACTACGATAAGGTTTATAATATTGTGCTCTATAAAATTATTACCATGATATAGAATATGCAACCGTGAGATGGAATCTATGACACTATACCGAACTTCTTCTTCTGTGAAGATATCTTATGTCATGGCTAAGTGGATTTCTGCCTATGTGAGAGTAAAATAATATTATATTCCAATGTATAGTTTTTCAGGTATTTAAAATAAATCATACTTAATTTTTTTCAAATCATATTTCTTAATATAAGGATTTAAGTACAATTATTCAAAAATGGGTACTTTGTAACATTGAATAAAAATTCATCATTTTCCAGATTTCATACCAAAGTATGAGGATTTATTATATTAATATCTTGCAATGGATATTTTGAGTTTTTCATAGTAGAAATATAAGGAACATCATGTGCAATAGTGCAGATATGGTGTGGATATTTTATCATGGGTAATATAGTGCCAAATAAAAAAGAAAATGAGGATTTTCTTGTGATATTTAGATCTTTCCATGACACTCTGTTTTTTATGAAAAAATTAAACCTTTGTAAAAGCCCTGCGAATATAAATTTAAGTATCATCAGGGAAATATTTAAAGATAATATAATAGAATAATATGATAATTTTGTATCATATTAAGCTTAATCAAGGAAATATAACTTCATAACATATTCGTATTATTTTTTATCTTTTATTTATTGTTATTTATTTTTTAGCTATGATTTCTTTACTTGTTTATTATTTTAGCATTATCTTCTTTTCTATATGGGACAGTACTCTGATACTCTATTATCATTTATTTTAAATTTATTATCCCACGAATAATTCTAGAAGAGGTTTCTTGTATCTTAGACCACCTTGTGTGATTTTTTTGTAATAACTCATTCAGGTTATGGACCATTGTGTTTATTATAATAAATATACTTCACAATAAACTTCAATCAAGGGGAAAGTAATTAGTATTAGCTTGATACTGGACCTATTATTTTAAATCTACAATATGTTTAATTTACTTTTATTTCTATATTTTAAATTATAAAACTATTTTAATAAAAAAACTCTAACTGATAGCTATTAATTATAATATAAATAGTTTTAGCGTGATTAAAATAATTTCAAAAGTTAAATTTCAACACCTCGAGATCTTAAGGTAGGTCTCTTTTAAAATTTATCATCTTTGATTGTTTATGCTTCACACAAAACCATGTTTAAAGTTGTAATATACTATTAAATATGAAGGTTGGAATAGTAATATAACCAATAAAATAGTAACTTCACCCATGAAAGAATAAATAAAATTTATGTATCTTATAAATGAAAATAGGGTATATTTATATCATGGAATAAGTAAATAAATTTTTTAAAAATGATAAATTAAGTGTTTGTATTTTTGTAATTCAAAAATATTTAATTATATTTTTATAATTAAAATAATGATTTAATAGAAAATATATTTTAATAAAATAGACTCATAAATTAATTTTTTTTGTCTTATGATTATAAAACTGTTTTATGAGACCTTAATTAATTTTTCAAAGTGTCATAAAACCAGTTATAATTTTAAAATCAGTATTTTTATAATAAATGATTATTTTAATTAACAATTAAATTTCTCGTATTTAGAAAATTATTTTCATAAAATTTAGTTCATTTTTTAATCCTACACATTGAAAAATGGTTAGGGTGATTTTTTTGTATTTCTCTAAAATAATTGAATTTTTTGTTGAATAATAAAATATAGTAATTTATATTATACATACATTATAAGTTAAATACACTATTTATTGAGTCATCACTAATGTAATCACTATAATATAAAACTATAATTATCTCTTTAATGTATTATTCATGTAATAATTACTATTTATTGTCCTAATCCAAAATAATAAACTAATGAATAAAATAATCAAAAAGCACCCCTCTCCTCCATTATGAATACCACCACTCACCACCAATTCTCATCACACCTATTAAGCCTTAAATATTGTAAAATTTCTTCCAAATAATATTAAAAATTATCTTCTCCATGTCCAAGTTCCCTTGGTATCATCAAAAGACTATTCCCAATCCCCTTAAAGAGGTTCTCAAGGAAAAGAAATTCAAGAGGTAAAATACCCTTTTGTTTTCCTTTTTTTCTTTTCAATTTCATTTATTTTATTATCCTTACCTCACCTAATCTATCAAAACATTAATGATAACTGAATTATCTTTTATATATTGTAATTTTATTTTTTAAACATAAAATCCATCATCAATCCTTTTCTCCTCTCCCTTTTATTCTAAAAATTAAAATATCATCTGTCATGTGCCGATTTACCGCCATCATGGTCGATGCGTTTTCATTTTCCATTACTGCCTTCATGGCTGGTCATAAAACAATTATTATAAATAAATGATATTTTATTATACATATTATAAGTCATATAATGTTCTGTAACCAGTATATATATATAATATTAATTAATAAAACAAAACTAGTTTGTGATAATCAAAAATTCACCAAATTATACTAACATTCATAATAAATGTTTTATCTAGTGAATCATCATAATATCTGAAAAAAACGATATATAAGACCATTTAATCTTTTTTAAGTTCATTAATAACATATAATTTTAATTATGGAGAATTAGTCACATTTTACATGAACTTCCATACATGTATACAAGTGAACCAATCATGAAAACCAAGGAAACGAACACTCCTGAACGACAAAGATGAATCTTATAACTCATTAAATAGGACAGAAAAGATCTTAATAAAATTATATTAAATCATATAAATGTTTAATAGGCTCTTAATTAAATTATTAATTAATCTAATTTTCTTATCTAGGACCTTAATTACAATAGTCGAACTCTTTCAAACATAACGTAAGAGTTTCTACCTGAACCTCCATTTTTCTTTCGGGTTACCTTTTCTTTCTCTTTACCCAAATTTAATTCTTATTTATTTTTATATAATTATTATAAATACAATTAAAATGTTCCAAACTCATTTATCTAGATCATTTAATCTTTATTTTATAGGTAAATACATGTTTTATAAGGTTTGCTTTTCAATTCCTCTCGATAAGAAAACTCGATTAAATGGAACTTCCAAATTTCGTTCCCATTTTCAAATCCACTCCATTATTTTTTTGATCCAAATTTTTTTTTCTAAAATCAATATTTATATCATAAAAAACTACCTTATCTTATTTCTAGTTTTATGTAAACAATTAAACCATTTTCTTCTTTAAAGACTCTTTTATATTTTCCCTCAAACCACACTAAAGTGGCCCATTTATTAAGTATCTTAAAAAACTCTTTTTACAAGTTTTAACTTAATTTGGACATAATTTATGCCTCAAACATAATTTAATTATCCTTCCCTTTTATTTTTTTGGATATAAATGTTTATAATATGATTTTATAAAGAAATACAGATGATTTTTCCAAAATAACTCTTCTTTGCAAAGTAAAAAAAGGGTATTTCTCTCAAGAATTCATTGATGGTTTTATTAGAGTATTTTAATCTATTTTAACACATTCTATTGAAACTTATGATTAATTAGTATTGAAATTTCATAATATCATCTACCATAATTTATTAAATGGTTTATGATATTTTTTACCATGGATGTGTTATCTTAATACCATTCACCATATTACTCAAAAAGGTTAGTGGTTATGTTTACTATTTGGGGAAATTTATTTACATTTAGTATGTATAAGTTGTTAATGTTTCACCCAATTTATATGAGGAATTAATTTTACTTATTTAGTGATGAGTGGGGCCCTATATAGCCCCTTGATGCATCGGTATGTCTCATGAGACAAAACATATATGGATTTGGCTAAGGCCTTAACCATTTATTTTCATATGTCTTGGACAAGGACTTTATGGTATGTTTATGATGTCTAAAATTATGTATTAACTCATTATGATATTAGTAATTTATTATCCATGTGATTATTCAAATAGTATACTATCCATGGTTAAGTTTCATTCTCATGTGATTATTTATAAGGCATTATTTATTTATCTATTATTCTAACCATATTATGATCAAGATTATGTTCTAATGGAATATGCTTTTAGTCATTCACCATGCCTTATTATTTATGTAATCTTTTTTATTATTTATTACCCTTACTACTCATATGATATCACCCATTTCTTATGTTTTATTTTTCCTCATTTTGGGAATATGTGTATTATGAATGACTTGCATAGACAATCTAGGATTTTATTGGTGTTTACTATAGAGTTGATTTGGTGTTTTTATTTCAAGTTTTAATGAAATAATTATTATTGTATCTAGTTCTACAAAGCTACTAAACAATTCAGTCCTTTAGGATTCCACTTCCTTGCTTATTATACCAATTTAACTAAGTAAGGCACCATCTCTAGGATACTGGGGTTGGAGTTATTACAGTTCATATCAAAGTAAGTTTAGTAGAAACCTTAGAAACTATAAAACATATATTATACAACATAACCCTAAGAAAGAATTTTAAGATAATAATAGAAGAATATACAATAATTTTAGTAAGGTATAGATTGTGTGGGTGTTTCTATAAATACATCCATGTCAAGATACTACAAGTGGATGTGGTTTTGGAAAAGATGTACTTAGGGGTAACAACTCTGACAATGTGTGTCAGGGATGACTCAGTGTAACCTGGTACACAACAATGGTCCTTACTACACACCTATTTTGACACTACCAGGGGATATTCTTAGGATAATTCACATTTTCTTTACAAACCAATATGAATGATTTAAAAGTAAATATATCCCCAAAGAAACCATGTTTATGATTATGATATTAGCTATGCATAAGTTTTTCAATTTATTTTGAATCTTACTAGTTTAAAATTATGAATTATGATTAATAATATAATTTAGTGTATTCCATTTTTTAGAAATGTCACCTTGTAGAAATAATGGAAACTATATCAACATGTGTATATAATATAGGTATTCCCCACTTTTGTAATATAATTATGTTAGAGATGGTGGTTCAACTAGAGCTAAACAACTTATAATTATATTGGATTATCTAACTCAGGTTATAAGAAATAACCTTACTCACATCGAGTATCCCAATCCACAATATGATATAACAATGTTAGACTTATTTATGCTAAAATAACCTCCATCATTCAATGGGACTAAAAACCCATTTCTAGCTGAGTAGTGGATAAGTTCTTTAGAGGAGATATTTTTCACTTTGGAAAGTAACGAAGTGGAGAAGGTTCTCATGGCATTTTATCATATATCAGGAGATGCAGATCAATGGTGGTCATTAATTCAAAACACAAAGGAGGATGAGTAATTTGAAAATATGTAATGTAAGTATTTAAAGAAAATTTTATTATAAAAATATTTCCTTTGTGAAGATCGAGTGGATATGGAGTGGCAATTCTTGAGTCTGAAAAAACAATATCATGAAAACATTTCCCAGCATAAAGCCAACTTTACAAGGATATCAAGGAATGCCATGGACTACTTATATAATTCAAGGAGCAATATTGATCTATTCTTTGATGGTTTAAAACCATTCCTCCAAAGGGAACTGGTCTCCCAAAATTTACCATCATACTATGATATAGTTTCATGTGCTATAAATATAGAGAAATAATTCTCTAAGTCTTTTGACTTAATGGGAAAACAAGAGAAGAAGAGGGTGGTAGAAAAAATAATGGATAAAGGGAAGAATAAAAAATGGAATTTTCTAATGTGTGATACTTATAGAATTAAACCCCCTAGTTCCTTCTTAAAAGGAAAAGGAGTTTGTTACAAGTGTAGAGAAAAATTCCACCAAGCCTATGATTATAAGGGAAAGAAATAAGTGACCAATATTTAATGCTAAAATGGTAAAGAAATGGGGAATTATGTAAATGATTGTCCTAAGTGTCAAGTAAACTATCTCTAGAAAAGGCTAAGGGAAAAAGGCTAAGCTTATACAATCACAACTATAGAGGTTGAAGTTCCTAATGATGTGGTGGCAGGTACTTTAATCGTCTCATTAAATTTAGATAAATCTTTATTTGATTTTTGATCATTTCATTCCTTTATATCTTACCAGTTTCTTTAAAAATTAGATATTTCTAATTCAACATAACAAGGGAGTTGTCAATAAAGACTCCAAATGGAAACATTATTTCAACAAAGATGTGTCAGGTAGTTCATATTATGACACATAAAAATGATCTAATTTCTAATTTTATCATTATACCTATGGTGGATTTTGATATAATCCATAGTATCGAGAGTCTATAGAAATATAATGAAAATTTTCTTACAAAGAGAAGGGAATTTTAATTCATGATAATGATATGGAATTTCTTATCTTTAGAGGGGAGACCTCATCATCTGATTCATATCTAGATCCACCTCCAGTGTCTCTTTTAAATTAAATTCTTAGGGAGGAAGAGAAGATATCATCTATGGATGAGGAAATAAATCTTAAAATTGAATATGTACTTATTGTGCAAGAATAAATTGGTGTATTTCCAAAGTATTTACCTAGACATTATCTAGAGCAGGAAATTGATTTCTTTATTAATTTAATTCTTAGGGAAATACCTATATCATAGACTCCTTATAGAATGTACACTGTATAATTACTAGATATGAAGTAAAAAAACTAGAGGAAATGAATGATAAAGGATTTATTCTCCCTAATTTTTTTCCATGTGGATCCCCTGTTCTCTTTATCATGAAGAAAGATAGATCCATGAGGTTATTCTTTGACTATAGATAAATCAATGCTATTAAAATAAAGAACAAGTATCATCTACCTCGAATTGATGATTTATTTTATCAACTTCATAGCACTGAATATTTTTCAAAGATTAACCAGTGATTTGTATATCATCAACTGCATTTGAGGAAGGAATATATTCTAAAGACAGCATTTCAAACCAGGTATAGATGTTATGAGTTTGCAGTAATTTTATTTGGACTGACTAATGAACCCTCTATGTTTATGGATCTAATGAATAGAGTGTTCAAGTAATATCATGATGACTTTTTTGTGGTATTTGTTGATGATATATTGATATATTTCAAAAGATATGAGGACCATGAGAACCACTTGTAGGTTATTCTAAAGACTCTTAAAATAAAAGAGTTGTATGGAAAGTTTAGAAAGTGTGAATTATGGATTCAAATAGTTTATTTTTGTGGCTATATTGTTGATAATAATGGAATCTCAGTTGATACTATGAACAAAAAGGTATTTTAGGAATGTAAAATACCAACGAATGTAACTGAGGTATGTAGTTTCATTGGATTAGTAGGTTATGATCAGTGTTTAGTTCAGAATTTTTCCTAATTATCTAACCCATTAACCAAGCTTACTCATAAAGGGGTTAAGTTCATGTGAAAAAAATAATGTAAAGAATTTTTTAAATAATTGAAGAGGACATTAGTTAATGTTCTTATCTAGACTCTACCATGGGGAAATTATGGATTTGTGATTTATAGTGATCCATTAAAGAAAGTACATGGTTGTGTCCTTAAGTATAATGATAGAGTTATTTACCATGCATTGAGGCTATTAAAAACTCATGAATAGAACTATCCAACTCTTGATCTTGAGTTGGAAGCTGTAATATTTTACCTGAAGATATGGAGACACTATCTCTACGGTGAAATATATGAGATATATATAGAACACAAGAGTTTGAGATATATCTTCTCATGTAAAGAACTAAACAAAAGAAAAATAAAATGGCTTGAGATACACAAGGATTATAATTGTTAAATACACTACCACCCAAGGAAGGATAATAAGGTAGTGAATACATTGAGGAGGAAGGATCATGGATTTATGAACAATATGATGTTTTACAAAGACCCTATGTACATGGATCTAGAAAATATGTATATGGTAATTATCAAGGAAGGTGAAACTTCATTAATTTTTCAATTAGTTTCTCAACCATATTTACTAGAAAGGATTAAAAGTTCTCACTCGGATGATGATAATTTTCGAAGGAAAATTAAAGTTGTGAATGATGGGAAGTTGACAGACTTCATGTATAATGGTGTAATTCTGAAATTTGGAAATAGGATTTGTGTTCCCTCTATACCCAAGCTAAAAATGGATTTATTGGATGATTCCTATAGCTATAACTTCTCTATATACCCTATTATTACTAATATGTATAGAGATTTGAAAGAACATTTCTTGTGGGATAATATGAAGTGGGAAATTGCTAATTATGTATCAAGATGTTTATTCTATCAACAAGTAAAGGTAGGGAGACAAATACCTAAAGGAGTCATGAAACCTCTACTTATTCATACATGTAAATGGGATGAAATTACAATTGATTTTTTCACTGTATTACCAAAAAATACAAGAAATAATGATTTAATGTGGGTAATTATTGACTGACTTACTAAATATACACATTTCTTTGCTATAAGGGAGGATTTTCCACTGGAGATCCTTTCACGACTCTATATTAATGAATTTTTAAGACTTCATGGAGCAACTCTTTCTATTTTTTTATCATGATCCACGATTTACATCAAACTTTTGGAAAAGTCTTCAGAAAACCTAAGACACTAAGCTTTATGTGAGTACATCTTTCACCCTCAAACTGACGAGAATTATGAAAGTACCATTCAAACACTAGAAGAAATGTTGAGATCATTCTCACTTAACTTTAAAGGTATGTGGGATAAGTATTTACATTTGGTATATTTTTCTTATAATAATAGTTTCCATTTAAGTATTCAAATGGAACTATATAAAGCATTGCATGGAAAGAGATGGCGTTCACCAACTTGTTGGGATGAAGTTGGTGAAAGGAATCTTGTAGTCTTGGAACTTGTGAATGAAATAATAGAATAGGTCAAGACTATACAAACACATATCAAAGAATCTCAAAGTAGGAGAAATATATATACAGATAATTTAAGGAAGGATTTGGAATTTCAAGTCTGAGATCATGTTTTCTTGAAAGTATCTACATGGAAGGGTGTTATAATATTTGGAAAGAAAGGGAAACTAATCCCCAGGTACATTGGTCCTTTTGAAATCATAGAGTATTAGAGTTGTGACTTATCATTTGTAAATACCACCAAGTCTTTCTAGAGTACACAATGTGTTCCACATCTCTTGGTTAAGGAAGTACATTCCAAACCCAATGCATGTCCTCACTTCTGAAGGAATATAATTGGAACCTAATTTATCTTACTGTGAAGAGGCTATCTGGATTCTGGATACTAGAGATAAGGTGTTAAGAAATTAGACAACTCAGATAGCAAAGGTGCTTTAGAAAAATCATAAAATTGAAGAGGTGATGTGCGAACCCGAGGAATTTATAATGAAGAACTACCAAAATATTTTTATGAGGTGACATTCTAGAAATTTTGAGGATGAAATTTTTGTATTAAGGGAGAATATAACACCCCAAGATCTTATGGTATGTCTCTTTTAAAATTTACCATATTTTATAGTTTAATCTTTACACAACACCAAGTTCAAAAACATAATATACTATTAAATAATATCGTTGGAATAGTAATATGACCATTAAAAATAGTAATATGACCAATAGAATAGTAACTTCACCCATGTAAGTATAAATAAAATTTAGGTATCTTATAAATGAAAATATTCTATATTTATATCATAGAATAAGTAAATAAATATTTAAAAAATGATAAATTAAGTGTTTGTATTTTTGTAACTCATAAATATTTAATTATAATTTTATAATTAAAATAATGATTTAAAAGAAAATAAAATTTCATAAAATAGTCTCATAAATTAATATTTTGTTGTCTTATTGTTATAATATAATTTTATGAGACCTTAATTAATTTTTTAAGGTGTCATAAAACTAGTTATAATTTTAAAATCGATATATTTCGAATAAATGGTGATTTTAATTAAAAAATAAATTTATAATATTTAGAAAATTATTTTCATAAAATGGAGTTCATTTTTGAATTCTAAAAATTAAAAAATTGTTTGGGTGAATTTTTTGGATTTTTCTAAAATAGTTGAATTTTTGGTGAATAGTAAAATATAGTAATTTATGATATATATATATATACATTATAAGTTATATATGCTGTTTATTGAGACATTTATGATGTAAGAACCATAATATCGAAATATACTTCTCTCTTTACTATATTTAATCATGTAATAATCACTTTTATTATCTTATTCCATAATAATAAACTAATGAATAAAATAATCAAAAACACCCCCTCCTCCACTATAAATACCACACCTCACCACCTCTTCTCCTCAAATATCTTAATATTTTAAGATTCTATAATTTCTCTCTAATACTATTACCAAGTCTCCTCCCTAAATCCATGAACTTTTTTTCTCACCAAAAGACCAATCCCAAGCCCCTTAATAAGGTTCTCTTCGAGAAATATTTAAGAGGTAAAATCCACTTTCGTTTTCCTTTTTTTCTTTTCAATTTCATTTATTAACTAATAATTCCCTAACCTACTCTATTAAAACATGAATAATAACTATAGTATCTCATATATGCTGAAATTTTAATTTTTTTCATTTAAAATCCATCATCAATCCCCTTCTCCTCTTTCTTTTTATTCTAAAAAAGAAAATATCATTCGTGATGTGCTGATTTACAACTATTGTGGAAGATGCATTTTCATTTTCCATCACCGCCTTCAATGCTGGTCATAAAAATATTATTATGTTTAAATAAGATTTTATTATATATATATTATAAGTCCTATAATGTTTTGTAACTAGTATATATATTTAATATTAATTAATAAAACAAGACTAGTTCGTGATAATCAAAAATTCACCAAAATAAACGAACGTTCATCATTAACGTTTTATATAATAAATCATCCTCATATCTAGAAAAAATGATATATAATACCATTTAATATTATTTATGTTAATTAATGAAATATAATTTTAATTCTGGAGAATTAATCCCATTTTACATAAACTTTCATACAAGTATACAAGTGAACCAATCAGGATAACCAAGGAAACGAACACTCTTGAATGACACAGTTAAATGGTATAACTCATTAAAAAGGTTATAAATGAACTTAATAAAATTATAATTAATCAAATAAATTTTTAATAGTTTATTAATTAAATTATTAATTAACATAATTTCATTATCTAGTACATTAAGTACAAGAGCATAATGATTTCAAACTTAAGGTAATAGTTTCTACTCGAACCTCCATTTTTCATTCGGGTTACACTTTATTTCTATTTAACCTAATGTAATTATTATTAATTTTTATATAATTCTTAGAAATCATTTTAATATTTTTTAAACTGATTTATCCAGGTTATTTAATCTTAATTTTATGGGGAAATACATTTTTTATTAGGTTTCCTTTTCAATTACTCTCGATAAGCAAGCTCGGTTAAAGGGGACTTCTTGATTTTTTTTCCATTTTCAAGTACACTCCATAATTTTTTTAAGCCACAAATATTTTTATAAAATCACTATTTTTATCATAAAAAACTATATTATATCATTTATGGTTTTGTGTAAATAGTTATTTTTTCATCTATAAATACTCTTATATTTTCCCTCAAACCGCACTAAAGTAGACCATTTCTAAAGTTTTTTAAAAAATATTTTTAAATGTTTTTGCTTAAGATAGAAATAATTTATACATAAAACATAATTTCATTTTCCTTACCTTTTATTTTCTAGGATATTCATTTTTAAAATTTTATTTTATGAAAAATACAAATGGTGTTTTTAAAATAACTATTATTTGCAAAGTAAAAAAGGGTATTTCTCTCAAGAATTACTCGATGATTTTATTAGAGTATTTTTATCTATTTAAAAACCATATATTGAAACCAATGATTAATTAGTATTGACATTTTATTATATCATATACCATATTTTATTAAATGGTTTATGATCAATTTTACTCTAGATGTGATATTTTAATACCATTCACCATATTACTCAGAATAGTTAGTGATTATATTTACTGTTTGAGGAAAGTTATTTAAATTCCATATGTATATATTATTTTTGTTTCACATCATTCATATAAGGAATGAATTTTCCTTATTATGCTATGGTTGGGCCGGATGTAGCCCCTCAATGCATCGGTAGGTCTCATGAGAAAAAATATACATGGATTTGGCCGAGGCCTTAACCATTTAATTTCAGATGTCTTGGCTGAGGACTTAATGGTATGTTTATGATGTTCGGAATTATGAATCCCTTAATTATGATATTAATAATTTATAATCAATGTTATTATTATACTACTAGAATATCCATTGTTAATTTTCATTCTCATATGATTATTTATATGGAATTATTTATTCATCTTTTATTTTTTCCATATTATGCTCGAGATTATGTTCTAATATCATGTGTTTTTAGTCATTTGTCATTCCTTATTATTTATGTTATCTTTGATTTTATTTATTACCATTACTGAGACTCTAATCTCACCCCTTTATTATTTTTTATTTTTCCCTAGGATGTGAATGTGTGTATTATGAATGACTTGTAGGGATAATCTAGAAGTTTATTGGCGTTCCCTATAGAGATGCTTTTTTGTTTTTGTGTCAAGTTGTAATATAACAATTATGTTTGTATCTAGTTTTCTAAAGATACTAAACTATTTGTTCCTTCAGTATGTTAATTTCTTGTTTATTATACCAATGTGATTAAGTAAGATATCAGCTCTGGACTACTGGGTTCAGGACACAAAGGGTTCATTCATCCTTGTGTTCCTGGTCAACTTTGGATGTGGAAACTCACTTCTAGCCTAAGAAATGGATATTCTTATTGGTATTTTAACTTCACAATAAAAGGAACATTGATCTTTTAGCTATATAATTGGATTCAAAAATTATTGGCAAGGCATTTCAATGAAAAGGTATCACTCCTTATTCTACCTTCTATGTCATTAGAAGATGCACTAGTTATTTAAGAGACAATATGGAAATTCCCCACACTAGGAAGGAGGGTAATATGGTTTTTGACCTCTTGGCCTTCATGGAGGTCCAAGAGACTAGTGTTACCTACTTTACTAGAATGACCTCTTTGAACCTCTAGGTTAGGAACCTCGTTATAGGGGATTCCCTTGGGATGCATTACTTTAGACCTCTGAATCCTTTTTTTGTTTTATATTGTCATTTTATACTCCTTTATTTTATAAATATAATGATGTTTATGGTGATTATTATTTCCAAGATTCAAAGTTTTTATACATGAATTATTATTAAATTGTTTTGTATTAAGTTTGGGGTGTTTAAAATTTTTATTTGTAAAATATTTTTAATAAAAAAAATTGAATGCTCAATTCACCCCTCCCCCCTCACCTTCTTGAGTAATTCACTTGAACCATAAAAATCTTGTCACATAATCCCTCAAAATGGTATCTATACCTTTGAATTTTTTATTCTTCATAGACTTATTAACCCATTAAGTTATCTATAACTCTTAAATTATCCTCAACCAATAACATCCTATCATATAAAGTTATCTAAACCTTAATTTGAAACCAATTTTAATTCCCCAATCATAACTATCCAATAATTTCAGGATTTATAAATAATATTACATCACTTATAAACCCAAAAACAAATTAGGTTTATATTTTTAGGGGATTGGTAAAAACATTACATAGTAAATCCCATAATTTTCCTTATATAAGGAATTTATTTTTCCACAAACTAAAAAATTTTAATGATACACAATAATTCTTCAACATTTTCTAGAAAATTATAAACACATGATATCCTTCTAGACACATAATATTTAATACTCTTCTTCATTTACCTGGGGAAAGTAAACTTAAGAAAGGGTGATATCAAACAGTCTATAAGGGTAAACACAAGTGATAACAATATAAGTTCATAAGTGAAAAGATGATAAACATGTGGGTATGTGAACATCATCTTGGTACGTGAACATATATAAGATAATCATTCCAAATAAAACATATATCAAAAATCATGAGTCGTGGAAAATTATTTGGGGCATAATATAAAAAATGGGATATATGAGTGTAAAAACACCAGTAAATAATCATGAACCATGAAAAATAACATAAGTATAAGACTATGGATTAAGAATATATAATATATATATAAGCATATAAAATCACTTCTCATGTCAAATCCCACTACTAATACCATCATCACATAGTGGAAAAATACCCATAGTGTATTGGTTTTACTCCTTAGTACCTTACATGTCATCTCATGATATATAAATCTTTTCCCAATGCATTAGAGAGCTATATAATTTCAGTACCACCTCTCACATAATAGAAAAAAGAATAAATGTCTGTACCACTTGAAAATATTTATAATTTCTTAATTTCGTAATTAAACCATGATAAATAAATTATTTTCATAAATATTTCCAAAAAACACGACATAATTCCATCCATAGAAATAAGATAGATGATATTATTAGAGTACATCCCCAGTGATGCATATTAAAGATTAAAAGATGTTAATATAGATAAATTATGAGCCAAAAGAAGTTAAAATTATAATAAGGCATTAAAACTCCAAAAATAACTAGAGTATAATAAAATACATATTTTTTGTGGAGTGTAAGGGCATAAAATTTTCTTTAAAGAAAATTTAGTATAAAAAATATCAATCTTAAAATGATAATAGAGAATAAATCCTTATGAATTTGGAAACTTTTGAATAAAACACCCTTGAAATAGATATTAGGAAATATACTTATAGTTACCATGAATCAAAGTTATTTTATTGTAAAATAATTCAATGTTGTAGTGATTGAACCATGTAAATTAAAATAGTTTAAAAATAATAAACAAGTCTCATTGAAGGCACAATTGATATGTAAAAACCCTTACAAAGGACACATTTAGTTATGTAAGAATCAATCGAAAGGTTAATTATGAGAAAGAAATTAATGTACCTATAAAAATAATATTAAGTATAATATAATATAATATAAAGGTATATTGTACCCAAACTAGATAAATTATTTTCAAGAAGAAAGATTATAACTCAATGAAAAGAAATTGATTTGACAAAAACCCTTACCTTGGAATATTGCTTTCTCAAACATACTTTATATTTCTGAATAATAACCATATATTCATTAAAAATATATTTCAAAAACTTATTCATATTTATTAACTTTTATATTATTATTTTATATCCATTAATTACATATTTATTACTTATTTTTAGTTAGTATTTCTCATCAGTTGTTAGAAGTTACCATCATTCCTCATCTATTTCAGTATAATAGTTATGCTAATCATTTAATTTTTATGAGTTTATTATCCATAAAATATTTAAGGTGTTTTAATATAAGTACCATAATTATTTATGAAGCTCCAATTTATTACATGGGTATTTTAGGTATGATTCCTAAATATTAAATTCATGACGGGCTTGTTTCGATAATTTTTAATGAAAAAAGGGTGGAATATTAATAATTAGTTAAATATGAATATTACCATTACAGGAAAAAAACACATGATCTAATTATTAATATCATATCTTACCAGTAATTATGTTTTCATAACCATCTATGGTAAATTTTTATAGCATCTTTCATGTAATTGGTCAAACCATCCCAAATAAGAATATATAATAATCAATGGAAAAGTAATATTATTTAGTGATTTTACTAAAATATCATTATTTAATAAGTTCAATGATATTATTTAAATTTTATTAAGATGGTAAATTTTAATTTTTAAGATTTATAATAATAATATAAATGAAAATAAAGGATAAGAAATCATTATTTACAAATAAGAAATCATATCTTCTCTTAGAATCCTTCTTGGTTTTTAAAGGAATTGAGGAATCAACATGAGACTAGAATATAACCATTGTAGGGGAGGATAATTATGGAGTAAATATGAAATAATATGGGTAAGAATTATAATTTTAGGTGTGGTTTAGAAGGGATGATGGAGGGGTCATTTTATAAGTGAGAAGGGGATCATTTTATAATAAAGTATTCGTTTTTTGTTGTTTAATCCAAAGACTATAAATAGTATTTATTCTAATGAAATTTATTGATTTATGACTAAAAATTGAGGTTTATTTGAAATTAAATCCAAAACAGAACCAAATGGTATTTTTTGAATACTTAATTAAATGAAAATAACCAAAAATAGATTTTTTAGAATAAAATATGACTTATGTTCCAAAATTTCTAACCTAGGGTTATAAATTCAACTTATTATTTTTAAATGAGTCATTTTACTCTATATATAAATTTTTAGTCAATAAAAGGGTTTTATAATTATTGGAGTCAAATTAATATCATGATGATGAATAAAAAGAACATTATTTCTAAAAACTATATTTTTTTCTATCACTAAAAAATAAAATTCTTTAGAAAATTCCTAAAAAATAAATCTAACATAATTTTAAAATTAAAATTCAGAAAATAAATTCCATTTTATCAAAATAAATTTCTAAATTTTAGAAATTTATATTTTAAATGAAAACATAAAACATAATGAATAATTATTTTTATAGAAAAAATAATTTTTAAACTAAAAATGTTATTTAATTATTTTATTATAAAAATCATTTAAAAGTGATAAATTTAATTTATTAAAATGAAAATACACTACACTTAGAAAAAACATTTATTTAAAAAACACTTGTACCTTTACTATGGTAACTAATATTTTAACTCTCTAACTTTTATTTCTAAAAATTAAATTTAACTTATTACCAAATTTTTATATACCAATTCCAAATATGAAATCAATTATAGTAAATTAAATTTTTAAAGGTGATAAAATTTAATTTTAATATAATAATTCATAACATAGTTAAACATTTTTAAAATGTATTTTTTAGCATAAAAATGAATTTATTATTAATCTTTACAAAGTAATGGTCATTAAATTATTGGCACTTTCATTAAATATTTATATAAGAATTTAATTTCACTAAATTTTATTCTCTAGATTTGATAAATTTATTTTTCAAATTAAATCATATAATACATAGGAAAATAATTTATTTAGAATAAAAACTATTCCATTTTCAAATAAACAACCATATTCTTGTTTTATACCATGATAAAATTATTTCTAAGACTATAATATTAAAAATATCAATAATAATTCATATAATTAACATGAATATACATTTATAACATATATAATAATAAAATAATTTAAAAAATCAAAAAAATAAATCATGATAAGAAAATAGAGTGGGAATGTTTACAAAAATCAATTATATCATTAAGTAGATATAATGATTTTAAACATATCCTTGATATCTAATTGATTATATAATATATTTTGGTAACATGTAATCACTTTTAAATTAAATTTTTCTTGAATAAATATAAATTCATAACTTGAATATTAATAAAAAATAAAACTGATTTTTATTAAAAATGTATGTGTTGTCTTATTCTCACCACTTAAATAAATTGTTTCCTCGCAACTTGGAATCTAATTACAAAATATCCAATTTATATTATTGTGTAGGTCCCAATGATTAAGGGATTATGAAGTGTAAAAATACATTAAAATATTATTAAAATACATTTCAAGGTTTTAAAGAGGACTTAGAAAGCCTTAATATCAAAAGAAGCCCTTATAATGGAACCTTGAAAGGAACAATGGTAAATAGAAAAAGTATAGAGTGCAAGATAAAATAAATATATATAAGTGGAAAGAAATACCTTTTTGGATTTCTAAATGTTTTTAATGAAATCCACATCAATGAGAGAAATATAGCATTTTATTTTGAATAGAGATAATAAGAAATATGATTGGTTCAAAAGAGAATGTCTATTCATCTTCAAAAATAAGAAAATAAAATATTTTTGGTAATAAAGAACATGAACATAGAGAATAAAATATGAAATATAAGTACCATACTTTAAAAGAATGGAGACTTGAAAATAAAATCCTAAAATAAAGAAAACATTTATCACAAGTTATCCCAAAAAACCAATTTAATCTTTTTTCCAAAAAATATTTAACTTTAATAGTCATCAAAATATTTCCCAAAAATAATTATTACCATAATTATATATGCTTTCACTAATTAACTCAATCATTATCTATCAAATAATATCAACTAATTTGACATAAAATTACACAATTTCCAAATATATACATTATGTTCCCAAAAATACTAAAACCATTTCCCCAAAATAACTTTAATCATATAATAACAAAAAAAATCAGTACCCAAGGTTATATATACTACTTAACTTATTTCCCTAAAATTGAATAACCTTTTTCTCCAAATAGCCATAATTACCACAACATCAAATTTCACACCAACTCTGAATGTTATCTACACCTCAATCCTTTATTATTCATAAAATCCTATAAAATATCACTTACCACCTTAAAATACTATCACCCAATACCTAAAAATGGTATTTATACCTTTGAATTTATGATCACTCATAGACTTATTAACCCATAAAGCTGTTAGAAACTCTAAAATTATCCGAAATTAATACCATTATGACATCTAATGTTTTCTACACTCTAATTTGATACCAACTATAACAATCTAAACATAACTATCCCATAATTTCATGATTTATATAAAATATTAAATCACTTACATACCCAATATCTTTTAGGTTCAGAGTTTTAGAGGATTAGAGAAAACATTATATGGTAAAACATGTACTTTTCTCACTAAAAGGACATTATTTTGTCACTAAACCAAAACTCTTTAATGATAAACAATAATAATTAAATATATCACATAAAATTATCTACACATGATACCCTTATAGACACATAATATTTAATATTATTCTTTTGTTATCCATTGAAAAGAAAAATAAGAAAGTGTGATCTCAAATGTTTAGTAAGGTCAAAAATAAGTGATAACAATCAAAGATCATAATTGATAATAATATAAACATGTGGGTATAATAACATAATCAAGTTATGTGTATATAACATGATATAATATTACCCAATAAAACATACATCACAGATCATGAGTTATAGAATAAGGATTTTAGGAATAATATTTGAAATGATATATTTGTGTGTGGAAACATGAGTTAATAATATTGAGCCATGAAAACATAAAAAAGGTATAAAATGTGGATTAATAATTTGTAATATATATAAGGATATAAAATCCTTTCTTATTTCAAGGTTATCTAACATGATTATTATAATACAGTGGATATATCCCTATAGTGGATTGTTTTTAGTCACTAATTCCTTAAATGACATCTCATGATACATAAATACTTAGCTAATTCATTATAGGGATATATAATTTTGTTCCCGCCCATTTCATAATGAAAAAACCCATACCTATGTGTTCCACATGAAAACATTCATAATTTAATCATATTATAATGAAATCATGAGAAAGAAATGAGTTTCATAAATATTTCCAAAAAATGAACATGATTCATTCATAGAAAGAATATGGATGATATTATTTTATCACATCCCTAGTGATGTATATAAAACATAAATAGATGATGAAATAGATAAAATATGAAACAAAATCCAAAAATAACTAAAAAATAATAAAATATTTGTGTTTTTAGTGAGTAATTACATAAAACTTTCCCCAATGGATATTTAACATAAATAATATTTATTTCAAATTGAGATTGGAAAATAAACCCTTAAGGATTTGGTAACTTTTGAATCAAAAGAGCTTGAAAGATAAATCCTAAAATAGACATGTAGATTTCATGAATAAAATTTATATTTTAACAAAATAGTTCAATGGTATAGTGAGTACACCATGTAAATTAAAAAAGGTGAAAAAAAAGAAACATGAATAAAATAACGATAAATTGAAATGAAGAAAAACCCTTACAATGGTAAAATTTTACTGTATAAGAATCAATCAAAAATGTGATTATGGGAAAGAAATGAAATTCCCTTGAAACATAATAGGAGGTACGATATAATATAATTTTAAGGTAGAGTGTACCAAATTTGATGAATTATTTTCATGAATAAAGATAATAACTCGATGAAGGAAATTGAGTTGAAAAAAACCCTTATATTGGAATCCCGCTTTCCAGAAATACTTTATATTCGTATATAATAATACAAGACTCATTAAAAATATATTTCATAACCTTATTCATATTTATAATGTTTTATATTATTATTTTATATCCATTTATTACATTATTATTACTTATTTTTAGTTTATTTTGATCATTGTGTGTTAGTAGTTTCAATATTTCTTTTTAGTTTATTTTAACCATAATGTGTGAGTAGTTTCCTTTATTCCTTTTCTATTTCTATACAAAATTTTCCATCATCATTATTTGTTCATGATTTCATCATATCAAAAATATTCAAGTTACTAAAATATAATTTAGATAATGATTTATGAAGCTCTAGGATCATTCCATGAATGTTTCACGTGCGATTCTTAATGATAAAACCCATAACGGGCATGTTTTGGTAATTTTTTATGAAAAAAATGTTGGTATAATAATAATGAGTTAAATAATAATATTACCATTAAATAACCAAAAACAAAAAATTATTTAAATATTAATATCATATCTTAATAGTTATTTTTTTATAACTATCCATGATAGAAATTTTTAGCAATGTCCATGTAGGTGGTTAAACCGACCCAAAAATGAATATGTTATAATCAATGTATGAGTAATATTATGTACTAGTTTTGGTAAAATATAATTATTAAATAAGTATAATGATATTAATTATAATTTATTAACATGAAAAATCAAAAAATTTAAGAGGTGAAAGAAAAATATAAATAAAAATGGTGGATAAGAATTCATTACTTACAAATAAGAAATAGTATCTTCTCTTGGAAGCCTTCTTGGTTTTTAAAAAAATTAGAGAATTATAATGAGATAAAAAATTAACCAAAATAGGGAAGTTTTATTAAGGAAGGATATATTACAAATTAAAGTTTGGAATTTTAATTTTAGGTGTTGTTTGGAAGGGGCAGTATAATGATCCTTTTATAAGTGACAAGGGGTGGCATTTTAGAATAAAGTATTCATTATTTTATTATTTAGGATAAATATAATGGATATTATTTATTACCATGAAATTTTCTAGTTTGTGATTAAAAAATAAAGGGTTTGTTTGATTTCAATCCAAGCTAAAACCAAATGGAATCTTTTGAATTCCTAATTAAAGGAAAACGACCAGATATAGTTTTTTAATAGAATAAAATATAATTTAGGATCTAAAATTTCATAGGTTTATAAATTAAAATTATTATTTTCAAATAATTTATTTTAATCCTAAAATAAATTTTTTATTGGTAATTTTTTTATGATTTTTATAGCCATATCTATATTATGATGATGTCATAAAAGGTATAGTATTCATAAAATTATTTTTTACTATTCACTAAAAAATAAACTTCTGAAAAAAAAAACCCAAAAATCAACCCTAAGACAATTTTAAAATTTTAAATTAAAAAATAAATATCATTTTATCAAATTATATTTCAAAAATTTATAAATTTAACTTTTAACTCAAAACATAAAATATAAAGAAAATTATTTTTATTGAAAAATGACTTTTAAAACTTTATGTGTATTTAACTTATTTTATATCAATTACTAATTAAATTAGTGTTAATATGTTTGTATATAAATTGAAAAATACTATTAGTATCATCCTTTAAATGTGATCAATTTATTTTATTAAGATATAAATACACTACACTTAGAAAAAAACATTTCTTTGAAAATGACTCTTTCACCAATAATGTGGTAACTAACAATTTACCTTGATAAATTTTATGTTTAAAAATTAAATTGATCTTATTAACTAATTTATAAATACTAATTCCAAATATGAAATCAGTTTTAGTGGATTTCATTTTTAAAATTGATAAAAATTAATTTAAATATAAGAACCTATAATTCAATAAAAAAAATTATAAAAATACATTTTTCAGCATAAAAATGAATTTATTATTATTAATTAATAATTAATAATCATTATATGATTAGTAATTATATATATATATATATAATAATTTCATTAAATTTCATTCTCTAGATATTATAAATTTAACTTTAAAATAAAATCATATAATAGATGGGAAAATAATTTATTTAGAATAAAAAACTATTTTGTTCTTAAATGAAAACCATATTATTTATTCATACCTTGATAAAATTATTTGTAATTATATCCTATTAAAATATATAAATCTAAATCCTTTGAATTAACATGAATATCCTTTGATAACATTTATAATAATAATAATTTATTAAAATTATCAAAATAATAAATCATGTTAAGAAAATAAATGTAATGTTTTAAAAAAAATTATTTTATGTCATTAAGTAAACATAATTATTTTAACCATATACTTGATATTTAACTGGTTATATAATATATTTTTGTGATAAGAAATCATTTTGAAAATAAATATTTATTAAATAAATATTAATTTATAACATGAATATTAATAAAACATAAAATTGATTTTTATTAAAAATGCATGGGTTGTCGCACCTTGGAATTTCCAAGATATGGTTTCATTGAGATAAATGGGTATATTATACCATGTTTGATCAGTATGGCTGAGTGAGACTCAAGTTGTATTTCTTGTAGTGGTTTGAGGTGTGATCGGTATCTAAGGGGTGCTAAGAGGCACTAATAGGAGAAAGGGATGAGTGTTTTCCTTTAAGCTTACTTCTTATTTTAGAGGGAATCTAGGATATATTAGTTGTGGTATTGAAGTGAAAATTTGGGTTTTAATTGACTAGTATGGGTGATCATACAACCTCAGAATGAGTAGGGTGATTACCTAATCATGGGTCTTCTCACCTTCTTAAGGCATATTAGTGATAAGTGAAACTACTTAGTGTTATAATCATTAGGGGATGATGATGTCTAGTTTGGTGATATAGGATTAATCCTGGATAGGTTCCTCTACGTTGGTTGGTGATCCTTTATGTGGGATCTAGTGAGGAATATGACATGTCCAAGCATGGATGATGAGTCAATATTTATAGACTTCCCATGACTAGTGAGATTTCAGATCATTTTGGGATGGGTTTAGCTACATAATTTTGGGTATAGTGATATTGATCATGGCTGGTAGATATTGTGAAATTATATATTATCCACCAATAGTATACGAAGTATTGGTTTGAACTTAGTTAAGGTTTTGATAGGGTCTTTGTTTTCCAGGTTTAATTATTGTGAATAATTATTCTTTTAAAGTTATTAATGATAACTCACCTTGAGTGATAGGGTGGTGGTATGAGGTGTGGTGATGAGACCTTACCTTGAGTGATAGGGTGGTGGTGCACAAACTGAAATGAGATCTCACTACCACGAACTGACTCAGATACCCTGGTACATCGGTATCCAATCTATAACTGACATGAACTGAAGGTCATTCTCGATCCCAGGGGTTGGTGGCTAGTGTTAGGAGATCAACAAAAGGTCAGAGGGAATGATTTCTCATCAACATTAGAAAAAAAACAAAGAATAGAAGAATATAAAGTATTGAATAGTCAATATTCCAAACACTCCTCATAGAGAAAAGTGCCATAAGCAGGCAAATAAATATCAAAAGGGAACATCATCCAAATCCCAAAATCACTATCTGATGAGTGAATCATAGGTCTACTTATCACCGTCAACACCCAAGGTCCCACTATTCAAGCACACCCACCACCTCTAAGTGGTTATTTCCCTTTACCTAGACCTATCATAGCATAATAAATGAATTCTTAAAGACAAATTTAGGGTGTTAGCAAAAATATCCCAATAGGATTCCACCAAATGTTCCATAAGAAATTCTATAATAAATAAAATATTTATGCTTCAATTTAAATAAAAAGGAATGGAAAATATTTTTCACATTTTTATTCAAAAAATATTTCAAGTCAAGTAGATGTAAATTATATCAAAAATATGATTAAATGAACATTTTTGTGTGAATAAAATAGTTTAATCAATACTTGAATATAATAACAAAATCAAAACTAAGGACCATGGTCATATAACATGAGTTTTGTTAGTTCTTAGATCTAGGGTAATCACACTAATCAGTCAATCAATCACAGCTCAAAGTGTGCACATATCCCTAAGGCTTGGTCTATAAAGATAGAATAAATAAAAACCCCATCAAGGAAAATCATGTCAACTTGGTTTAGTTAGAGTTGTTGGTGTTAATCCATTGTTAGGGAATCAGAGGGCCAGCGTGCTTGTCTAAATCACTCATTAACTAGTTAATAAAAAAATTTCATTGAATCAATCAATCAATTAATAGAAATCATTTCAATTCAAATCATCATTCATGATTCAAATACCCAATTTTAGGTTTCAACGTGACATTTCAATTTCAAAACCAAATCATAGGTTTTTATCAAGTTTATTACTTTCAAAATCATCTTTAATTTTAATCCATTTTTTCTCAAGAATCAATGAAAATTAATTCCATCAAATCACTTTTAATTTTAAGCCATATTTTCGCACAATCCACCCAGTAGTTTCAAATACTTTGAAAATGGATTTTTTTCAAAAAAACAGGATGATTTGAAATAAAATATCAAATATTAAAAAATAAAGGAAATAAATTGAAAATAAAATTCAATTCAAGAAATAAATAAAGGTTTAAAATGTGGGAAAATCCTTATGGAACCACCTACCTTTAATCACACAATCAAGAGAACACCAAAAACAGGAACCACCAAAAGAGACTCAATAGAAAGGAAGATAAAATTGGAATCCCTAGAATTAAAATCAATCAAATAACAGATATAATTCATCAAAAACATAAGGATTCATCACTCTCAATTAAGGTGAGAGAAGAATAAATAATAATTCCCAACTAAATAGATTTACACTTACTAGAGAGGGATCAATATCATCCACTGGCACTTAGATCCAAGAAGAAAAGATGTCTTAGGAACCAAAATTTCTCTTCATAGCCTCAAACAATAGATGGGTTAGGTTATGCTTTAATCAGAGGTGATTAGAATTTATAAAATGGGGTTCTGGTCATTAGATAAAATTTTCGATGGATTAAAAACTTGTTCACATGGTTTCTTGGGTTATTCCACATGGTTAAAGCTAATTGTGTAACCTTACTAGTATTTTGGAGTCAAACTCATGGTTTGGTTACTAGGTAAAACAAATTGTGTTCCAAACATGTTCTCTCTATCAGGATACTTACAAGGGGTTCATGGTTTGTCTATAGGGTTTTACAAACCGTGTGCCAACCATGTACTCCACACTGTCCAAAGACACATGGTTTAGGAAGAGGCCCCATGGTTTTAACTAATCATTCACCCATTCTCTATAACCTCAAATTAGGCTAGTAGTTTCTTGGACTGAACCAAATGGAATTCCCTAACCATGTACCAATTGTGTGTAGCCCCAAAAACTACTAAGAATCCCCAAAAGTCACTAAAAATAACCTCAAAAAAGATTAAATAAATGGATAATCAAAATCAAGGGATAAAATTACATAGAAAATGTTATCATGATGTTAAAATCTCCCCGCCATAAACACTTTTTACCCATAGAAATCCTATCAAGAAGACTTTATATTAAGTAGATGGGGCCACTTCTCTCTTATTAGTACCTCTCACTCCTAAGTATCGTGAAAATTATAACCATGCTTCCAAATAACTCAAACAAGAGGTATATAATTTCCACAAAGAACCTTCATCTTAGAATCAACAATCTAAAATAGATTCTCAGTCCTAGATAAATCAAATTCCACATCAAATTAATCCCATATCTAGACATGATATTGTTGAGAGATATAATTTTTAAGTTGCAACATGTGGAACACATTATCAATCGATGTCAACCGAGGTAGAAAATAAAAATGGTAATACATCTTTCCAATCATTTTAACAACCTCAAATGGTCCCACTTATCTTGGTGTAATATTTCCTTGTTTTCCAAGATGTTGGTGAACCAACTGAGGTGAAACTCTTAAAAACATCTTCTCACCAACTAAAAACTCCAAAGGTAATTGATAAAGATCAGTATAAGATTTATACCAGATCTAATCCATCACCATTATCTAATGAATTAGATAAACCTTTCTAATTATCTCTTGGAACAAACTAGGAATGATCAAGGAAGTTTCACAAATCATTGACCAACACAATAGATATTTTCATGGGCATACATTCAATGCATCCAAGGGTGTCATCGTGATGGATGATTGGTAACTATTTTTATAGAAAAAAACTATTGATCATGCATTGAGTAAACAATTTCATTAATTTATTTTTATTTTTTATGCTCACAAACACCCACGTTTATGTTACTAATAAGTTTTATTTTAAGATAATTTCAAGAAGATAACATTTTTTAGAATAATTATTCTAAAAGTAAACAAAATTCATTGATCTGTGGGATAATATTTTATTAAGTATTTAGAAAGTTTTTTAAAAGCATTCTGGAAACACAATTCATACCATGCATTTAGAATGAAATGTATGGATCATTTAACTTATGTTATTGGAAAAGTATGGATCAAAAACCATGCATTTGGAAGAAAACATTCATTTTAAGAACAAAAATTATGGTTCATCAACCTTACTTTTGTTAACACCCATATATTTTCAACCCTATGTTTAGAGTTTTTTTGCTACATAGAGGAACTCTGTGTTTGACTGTTCAATGAAGAAGTTTTAATTAGAGATATTATCCATGGTTTTTATAATGGTATCAATGGAAGTAAATATCATTTAAAAAAAATTTATTTGACTAATTAAAAGGATTATTCTCAAATAATTAAATCATTTTTATTTATAAGGGGAGTTATAACTCTCTTTAATGATTTTGAATTCAAATATTCATGATTTATTATGCGGTATTTCTATATATGGTTTGAATTGGAGTTTTTCAGCCTAAAGTATAAATATTGATATGATCAACTTCTAAATACATAGATATACATAAACATATATTAAGATATATTCAAAGATGTGTTTGAAAATAATAGCATATCATCACATTCAGAGCTACACTTTGGAGACATACATGTTTAGATCTATCTAAACAACTTGATGTTGTTGTTGTTGATAATGTTGTATCTTATTGTTACATATTCTTATGAAAGTTTGAAACAGAATTAGTTAGAGCTAAAATTTGGAGACATATATGTTTATACATATATCTAGTGTTTTATCCATCACTATTTGAAGAAATAATGTGCATCATTGAAGATTATTTTTTTACAATTGTACGTTATTGAAGATCAAACACATCTATCAGTTATTCTTTAACTATAATAAAAACCTATTTTCTCAATAAAATCAATCTCTACTGATTTATTATATTTTTCTTCTGCTCAGACTTAGTCATGGTGGTGAAGGATTATCAGCTTCTTAGACTAAATTATGGATTTATGGTTCCTTATAAAAAGAACCAAAATGATGTGTAAAAGACATATTGTAAAGGTATCAATTATTTATACTATGTTTTGTAAGTACTCAGTAAAAGGACTTACTAGTGAAATCTCTAAACTTGTTAAGAGAATATTGGTGGTGTGTAGTGAAGGATCTTTGTACCCTGAACCACTATTTATCATTGTGTTCTTATCTTTGTTTATTTTTGCTTTATACTCAACCTTAAGAGAGAAAAGGAAATAATTGATTTATGATGAGAGGGATGCTTTGAATTCATCAAAGTTTTTAAAAGAACAAAATTCACCCCATCCCCCCTTATTTTATCTTTATCTTTTTCATATCCAACACAACAACTGGTATCAAAGGTTGGACTCTATTGGAGATATTTCTCTTTTTGGAAATCTATTTCTATTTGATGCCAACAAGTGGTATCAAAGGTTGGACTCTATTGGTGGTATTTCTCTTTTTAGAAATATGTTTCTACTTGATACCAAAAAGTAGTATCAGTGGTTTGACTTTATTAGAGATATTTCTATTTCTACAAAAAAATTTCTACTCAATACTAACAACTGGTATCAAAGGAAGTGCTCTATTGATATATTTATATTTTTTAAAATCCTTAAAAATATTTTTTTTTCTGTCTAACACCCAACAAGTGGTATCATAAAAAGGACTCTACTAAGGACTAGGATCAATCATTATATAAAAAAGGTATCAAAGAATCATAAAAGGATAAAATCAAGTGTTATAATAGTTTTTGTATCTTGTGAATTTTTGAAGATTTCATTTGGCTCTAACAATCTATAGTTAAAGATTCAAACAAAGTTAAATCTCAGAATGACTAATCTTGGTGAACGTATGTCAATGATCTATGCTCCTTACTTTAATGGTGGTAATTATGTATACTGGAAAGATTACAAGATTATACATTTAAAAATTATTGGAATGTGAGTTTATTTAAAGGTTTTCAAGCCTTATAAAATTCCCAAGGAAGATTTAAAAAAATTGAATAGTGATCAAGAAAAAGAATATGGTCTTAATTAAAAAACTATGAATGTTATTTTTTGTGGATTAGAAATTGGTGAGTTTGATAGAGTATCTCAAATTATTACTTCCTATGAAATGTAGAAAACTATTTCTATCACCCATGAAGGAATTAAAAATGTCATAAAATTAAGGTATACTACTATAAAAATTGAAATTTCATACTTTCATAATCAATGATACTGAAAGAATCACTAAAATGAATGGGATACGAATTGATATAGTCAATAATTTTTCTATCTTGGGAGATCCAATTTTACAATTAAATTAAGAAAGTGTTTAGAGTTTTATCTACTAAATAGAATAGTATATCTTCTGCTATATGAAAATCTATGGTAGTAAAACAATTGTTAATTAAAGAACTTATTTGTATATTGATTATCTATGAAGATGAGATGCAAGTGGAGGCTGAAAATAATTTTTTTGTATAAAATGATGAATCTTATCATATAAATATGATGGACGAATCATATGATTCAAGATATAAAGAACCAAAAAAAATATTTATCATATCTCACTAAAATTTTTAAAAAACTATAAAAAGGGACAAATAAAAAAGATAAGAAAGATATATGTTGTGGCTTTAAGGAAAAATGACACACAAAGCCTAAATGTCATGTGATCAAAGATAAAAATAGTGATAACTATGAAAGTAAAGGAAATAAAGTTATGAAGATAATTTTGAGTGATACTTCTAGTTTGAATGATGAATCTAATATGGACTTAGAGGCTGAGTATAAAAATAAAGTGATGAATCTATGTCTTATAGCTCGTACTAATGAGGTAAAATATTCTTTGTCTCAAAATTATAATTTATAAAAATATTATTATGATGAAATTAATATATATTGTTTCATTCTTTAAGATAAGTATGAATCCTTAAAAATATATAATAAAAGTATTATAAAATCTTATAATATTTTTTTTTAGAAATGGAATTTTTAAAACAACTTGAGGATTTAAAATCTAATACTTCCAAAGTTTTGTGTGATCTGTATGAAGTTAAAATTAAATAATTTTTAAGTGAATTATATACTTAAAAATATCTTCAAGTATAAATATAAAAGGATAAAAATATTTAAATTAAATTATTGGTAAAAATAAAATACATAAAGTAAAATTTAGAATTGGTACTAATGGTGAAATACTAAAACTATTTAGGAATTATTTTATTCCTAGATCAAATAACAAAATCATGTCTACTATTAAATGTTTTTATTGTGGAATTAATGAAAAATATACAATTGATATTTTCTTTAGAAAAATTAAATTTTCTATTATTAATAATTTTTATTTTCCAAAATAATTATTTAACATGAATAGTATAATCTATGTAAAAAAATAAACAGATCTGGTTACCCAAAAATTTATTTGGTAACACTGTCATACCCAAAATGATATGGGTACCAAAAGGCACTTGTATTTTATGTTTTTATAGGAATACACCACTGAACTAAATCATTAAATTATTAAATTGCTTGACTGGTTTATATATGGAAATCTCTACCAAATGATTGATCAATTTGGAAGTAGTTCATTATCAAAAATCATTAAAACTTGAATCTTTGATCCAGAAATTATTTCATTATTATTTTCATGTATATATGATTCTAGTGCATTAACTATTTTATATAAGAGGTAGATCACATTTATGTTTAATTGATAAATCCTTATTTACTCTTTTAATCAATTTTTGGTTTATATAATTACAAAATTGAATTAGTAAATATTTAGATATTCATGAAGATTTTTTTATTTTTAGATGATATGGTACTTGTTTAATTATAAAAAAGATAATTTTTATTATTTAAATTTATAAACCAATTTTTATATTTATATTTAATGTTCTTAAAAAAATTATTTTTTTATGTAATTTTTTCGATTAGAAAAGATTTCTTACATGAAAATTATTTTCAGAAATTAAGATCTATAATGATTATTCTGCTTTTTCAACTTGAGAATATAAATTTTTGTCTGCAATTTATCAAAAACAAATGTATTATTCTATCTTTTAAAATCCTAAAAACTTCTTCGTAGAACCTTTTAAAAAAATAGTTCTCTTCTTAAAAATATATTGTTCAAATACTTCTCAAATCAGTCTGAGAAAATATGAAATGATCAAGAACTTCAAGTTCATAGGAAAGTATTTATTAAAAGAAAATGAAAGGTAATCCTTCTTCTGATTTGTTAAAAGAATACTTGATTTCATATATTAAGGATTCATTTGAAAAATCATAAGAAAAAGAGGATAGAGTTCGATGTTATGAAGAACCAAAAGTTTATTCGTCTCAAATAATTTATGAATAGCTTATGTTTAAGGTTAGTAATTTGAATAAAGAAAAGGTGAAGCTACATATTGATCTAGATTCATCTAGAAAGACTTATGAAAAACTAAAAAAGTATTATTATAATGTAAAATAATGTTCAATTTAAATAGAGTATTTTGAAGCATTTAAAAATGAAATGTTAGGTCGGATGGAGTTACTTAGATGGAAAAATGTTACTAAGATGGATCTTGATAAACTAAAAGTGTTCCTGGTTGAATAGTTTTTTTCTTCTTCGCAATATCAAAGATCTATAGATGTTGAAACTAAAATAGAATAATTGTCAAAAGTTTTAGCAAATTTGAGTGAAAAAGTTCAAATTTTTTAAAGTTTAGATGATTGATCTAATCCATCCTAACACCCTGAATTTTATTCATTGTTGTTGTTTTACTGTCAATATTCTATATATTTTTTTAAATATCATAATTAGTTAATAAGTGTTATAAATTGTATCAAAATTTAATTTTAAGTTTTATATCCTTAAACTTTTTTTCTTACATATATAACATATGTTTAATGTTTTAATATTTCATTATATCTAGGAAATTAGTCTATTATTTTGAATAATAATAATTTTTTTAAAATATGAAATGTGAAAAAAATTAGTTTATAGTCTTTTATTTCTTGAAAATATTTTAATTCCTTGAATATATTTTTCAAATATGTTATATCATGGGGAGTTATTTTAATAAAAAATGAACTATGTAATTTAATATATTCTTTACAAACTCATTTTATTCATTGAAAAATAGTATATATTCTCCTTGATTACACCTTTATATATTTTTAGTGGAAGCATGGATTTAGGGGGATTTTATATTTCTACATTTTACTCTCATCTTTTTTATGTCACAAAAATGGGAGAAGTTTATATGTTTATCATCATGAGGGAGAATTTAAAGAAGTAGGATAAGTTTATATGGTAAAAAAATAAAGTTATGAGAAAAAATTTATATATATAAGAAATCTTCATAATAGAAATCTATAAGAAATATAAAAGAGGTTAAATGTACTTATAATTTATTTATTTATATTTGTGGAAATTTTTTTATCTAAAAACAGTTATAATTTTAATATTTATTAAATGATTTTTGTAATGGGTTTTTTGATCATCAAAAATGGGTAGATTGTTGAGCATGTGTTGATTCAGAAAATTTATTAATTTATTTTTTTGGTTTTGATGCTCAAAAACACACAAATTTATGTTTCTAATAAGTTTTATTTTAAGTTAATTTTAGAAATATAATATTTGTTGTAATATTTATTCTAGAAACATACACAATTCATTGATCTGTGGGAGAATATTTTATTAAGTATTCTGAGTGTGTTTTAAAAGTATTCTGGAAATTTTGTTCATGCCCTACTTTTGGAATGAAACGTATAGATGATTTATCTTATGTTATTGGAAAAGTATGGATCAAAAACACTATGTTTATAAGAAACCCTATGGTTAAGGAATGGAAAGTATGGTTCATCAACCCTACTTTTGTGAACAACCACACATTGTCAACATTATATTTAGAGTTTTGTCATTGTATGGAGGAACCCTATGTTTGACTATTCAATGATAAAGTTTTAATTAAATATATTATCATGATTTTTGTAATGGTCTCATTGTTGGTAAATATCATTTAAAATATTTTTTAAGACGGATTCAAAGGCTCATTAGCAATGGATTAAATCATTCATATTTCTAAGGGAAGTTATGACTCTCTTAAATGATTTAGAATTCAAATATTCATGATTTATTATGTGGTATTTCCAAAGATGGTTTGACCTAGAGCTATTTAACCTATAGTATAAATATTGATATGATCATCTTCTACATACACAAATATAAATACACATATATACAGATATATATAGAGTTTTGTTTTGAAAATAATAGCATATCATCACCTTCAGAGCTAAACTTTGGAGACATGCATGCTTAGATCTCTCTGATTGACTTGTTGTTGTTGTAGTAGTTATTGTTATATCTTATTGTTACATCTTATTCTAAAATTTTGAAAAAGAATTAATCAAAGTTACACTTTGGAGACATACATGTTCATACATCTATGTGGTGTTTTATCAATCACTATTTTAAGAAATCTTGCGCAGTATTGAAGATTTTTTTTTGTTATACATTTTTAAAGATAAAACACGTCTGTTAGTTTCTGCTGTAACTATGATCAAAACCTATTTTCTAAATCAAATAAATATCTATTTATTTATTGTAGTTTTGGATACTTATACTTGCTCGTGGTGGTGAAGTGGTATCAGATTCTTGGACTAAGCTATGGATTTACAATTTCTTGTAAAAGAAGCAAAATCCCTTGTAAAAGCCTTATTTTAAAGGTATAAAATTTCAGTACTCAGTTGTGGAAGTCCCTGGTAAAATGAATTACTAAGGAAACCACCAAGCTCACCAAGAGAGTGTTGGTGCAGTGGAATAAGGGATCTTTGTGCTCTAAACCACTATATATCATTTTGTTCTTGTCTTTATTTGTTTTTACAGTGTACTCGGCTTTAAGAGAGAGAGAGAAATAATCACTACATGATGAGAGGGATACATTAAGTTCATCAAAGTTTTTAAAGGACCACAATTAACCCCCCCCCCCCCCACCATCTTCATTTTATTTATATCTAATACAACAAACTCAACCAATCCCATGTGGTTATCCCAAGCTCCACTAAATTTTAGAATACAAGAATGAAGTATATCTTCCAAGATCTATATAGCTCATTATATCCAGTCATCCATATATGGATGATAGTATATGCTCAAACTAACTTGAGATCCTATCACCTCTTGGTAGCCTCTCTAAAAATGATAAGTGAAATGGGGATCTATATTAAATACTATAACATATATAACATCATGAAATCTAACAATCTAATGTATATGAAAACTTTCCCCAAGTCTTTAACCTTGGTTATATCATGAATAGTGATAAAATGAGATGATTTGGCTGGTTGATTAATCACCACCCATATATCATTCTTCCCTCAAGGGGTATGTGGCAACCCGACCACAAAATAGATCAAAATCTCATCCCACTTCCAAGTCATCATTGGAAGGGGATAAAAAAACCCAAAGGTTTTAGTTTCTCTTCCTTGATATGTTGAAAATTATAATAATGAGAAAAAAATTGGCAATATCTCCTCTCATACATGTCCACTAGAATCTCCACCATATATAATAGAATATTTAATGGTTTCGGGTTATACCTCCCACTAGGAAATATGGAAATCTTCCATCATGAATTTTCTCATGATAAAAGGTATGATGTACCAAATATGAATGCATAGGATACCCTCAGTTAATAAATAACACTTTACAATGGTCTCCACACTATAAAGAGAGTCCCTAATGCCACAGAACTCATCATCAAGATATTTTTCCTAAATAATCAACTCAAGAATATATGAGGTCAACTGAATGCTCATCAAAAAAAATTCATCTTGTCCTCCTAAACTCCCGAATGCATATGATCAAATAGATCCATCAAATTACACTATTCTAATGATTAATTCATAGCTTAGGTTGAATTTTTACTACATAAGGAATTAGCAATAACATTCCCCTTATCAAGGGTGTAGGAAATATTGAAATAAAAGGATTGTAAGTACTCTACCCATTATCTCTAATAGAGATCCAAATATTTTTGTGAGAAGATATAACTTAGAATTTTATGATCTGAATAAATGTTAAAACTTTCTCCAAAAACATAATTTCTCCAAAACTTAAGATTGTGAATCATATATGTGAGTTTAAGAACATGTGTAGGATATTTCTTCTCATGTGGCCTAAGCTATTGGGAACCATAGTCCACCACATGATCACCCAATATAAGAATGTAGCCCAAACCCAAACCCAATGCATCAAAAAAGACCACATAGCACTTCTCAACCTTTGGAAGAGTCAAAAATAGAACAAAATTAAAATGGAACTTCAAATAATTGAAATAATGCTGAAACTTTTAATCCCATAGTAACTTTAATCCTTTATGAGTGATATCTATCATCAAATAAGCTAGCTTTGAGAAATATTTAATGAATTGGTAATTATACCATGCTAAACCCAAAAATCTTCAAATATTGAAAATATTTCATAGTTGTTACCAAGTCATAACATCCTTCATATTATCAGGGTCAATTGAAAAACCTTATTCTGATACCATGTGTCCCAATAACTTAACTTCCCAAATCTAGAAATTAAATTTTTATAGCTTAGCATAAAGTCTGTGATCTCTCAAAATTTCCAGAACTACTCACAGATAGCATGCATGATCATCCTCAGTTTTATAGTATATCAAAATATTGTCCAAAAATACTACCATGAATGAATTGAGATACTCATGGAATATCATATTCATCAACACCATAAAAATGATGGAATTATTCATTAGAACAAAAGTTATAACAAGGTACTCATAATGGTCATACCTTCTCTAGAAGGTGGTCTCCAAGATATAGGAATCTTTGATTCAAATTTGGTGATAACCAGACCAAAAATAAATATTCAAAAACCATTTTTTCCCTTTTAGATATTAAAACAATCATTAATATGAAGAAATAAAAACTTGTTCATTACTATGAATTGATTGATTTTTTTGTAAATCAATGAAAATGAAAAGTGTTCTATCATATTTCATTAAATAAATCACAATCACCGCCCAAGGCGATACACTTGGGTGAATGAGACCTTTTTCCAACAAATAATCCAATTGATTCTTTAAATCCTTTAATTCAGATGGTTTAATATGGTAATAAGTAATAGAGATAAGCTGAGTACCTTTTACCAAGTCAATAGAAAACTCTACCTCCCTCATAGGTGGGAAACTAGAGAATTCTTATGAAAACACATTTTAAAACTTGATGAACACTGAAGGAAGATCACCAATCAATGATTCTTTATCTAGGTCAAAATAAAACATAGATATTACCCTACATAACTCTAGAATAGGTAGTTTATCTCTACTCAACCTCAGGTCCCATTCTCCCTTGAAAGCACAGAATACCCCATAAAGGGCAGTAAAGGTTACCCACCAAATATAAGAGTCAATTTGTTATTTATTGGTAATCAACCAATCCATATCAAAAATGGAATGCAAAGGTTTCATGTTGAGAACCAAAAAATATTAGATGATCTCAATCAATGATTAATAGAAGGGCATAAGAACTGTATCAATCGGGCCCTATAGGCACCCCATTTACTATGTAGTCATGTGTTTTCCCTTCACCAGGGCCCACCCATGTGATTGAATGGGTCATCATACCAATGACTATCCCCACAGGCCAACACATATTCTTTAAATGTGTTTTGTTCTCACTCACACACACCTTGGGAAACATCTGATGAGGTCACACATACTAACCAATACTATGAGAAAATCATGCTTAACTATGGAGTTTTAATTAGGAAGGATCCTAAAAATAAAGGTTCACCTTGTTGACATGGGTAGTAACATTTATCCTTTTAACCCTTTATCTTTCTAGGGTGTTATAATCACCCCCCCCCCCCTTATTGCAGAAAAGTAGAGTCAAAAAGATAATATTCAATATGGGATTTATGAGAAATTATCCAATACATATCAAAAATTACATCTAAAGGTTTCATGTTGAGAATAAAAAAATATAGATGAGCTCAATATTCAATTAATAGAAGGAATAAGAAGTGTAAGATTGAGCCCTATAGACAACCTAGTTTCCCCACAAACACGTGTGTACCTATCCCTAGGGCCCACCCACACACCCAAATGGGTCATCATACCAATTATTGTTCCCATATTCCAATAATTATTCTTTGAGTGTGTGTTTTCCTCACCCACACACTCCTTGGAAACTTTCCATGAGGTCACCCATATGAACCAATACTCTCATCCAAGCATGATTAACTATGGAGTTATAAACAGGTAGGCTCCCAAAAAAGTTTCACCTTATTATTAGGGGTAGTAGCATTTATCCTTTTAACCCATTATATTTTTTTGGGTGTTATAATCACCCCCAGTTAGAGCACAATGTCCCTATTGTGGACCATACTTTCAACCCAGAAAGTTCCACCGCATTTCTGGTTAGGTACCACCTATGATACTAATGTTTAACAACGGGGCCCTGTAGGAAACCCAGTTACTCTATAGGCATGTGTTGTCCCCTCATTAAGTCCCACCAACGTTCCTGAATGGGTCATCAGAACAATGATTATCCCCATATCCCAACACATGTTCTTTCAGTGTGTGTTTTTCTCACTCACACACAGCCTAGGAAACATCCCATGATGTAACCCATATTAACCACTACTCTAGGAAAATCATGCTTAATTGTGGAGTTTTAATCAGAAAATATCCTAAAAATAATGGCGTGCCTTGTTGAAATGGGTAGTAACGTTTATCCTTTTACCCTTTGTCTTTATTGGGTGTTATAATCATCCCCCCACCCCTCACTTTAGAGCACAAAGTAGACTCATAAAAGATAATATTCAATCTTGGATTTATGAGAAATCATCTAATACATCTCAAACATTACATCCAAAGGTTCATTTCAAGAACAAAAAAATCTTAGATGAACTCAATATTTTATAAATAGAATACATAATAAGTGTAAAATTGGGCCTTGTAGGCACCCCAATTGCCCTAAAAACAAGTGTTTCCCCCTCCCTAAGGCCCACCCATGTGCCTAAATGGGTCATCGGACCAATGATTGTTCCTATATCACAACACATGTTATTTTAGTGTATTTTTTCTCACTCACACACACCCTCAAAACTTTCCATGAGGTCACCCATCCTAACCAATACTCCCATCCAACCATGATTAACTATGAAGTTCTAATTAGGTAGTCTCCCAAAAAAAGGTAAACCTTCTTAACATGGGTATTAACATTTATCCATTTAATGTTTTATCTTTCTGGAGTGTTACAATCACCTCTGTTTAGAGCACAACATCTATATTGTGGACCCAACATTTTTAACCTAGGAAGTGCCAATGTACTTCTGGCTGGGTACCACCTCAGATACTAATGTGCAATAACTAGGCCCTATAGGAACCCCAGTTTCCCAACAAACACGTGTCGTTCCCTCCCTGGTGCCCATATACATTCCTGAATGGATCATCGGACTAATTATTGTCCCTATACAAACCACCTTAACATGGTCATCAAGTCTTGGCCCGCTAAGCAACAAAAATTTCCCTAAAGACATGTGGTCCCTACCTAGGGCCCACCCACATGCTCGAATAGATCACTAGACTAATGAATATCCCCACAATCCAACACGTGTTCTTTGAGTCTTTTTTTCCTCACTCACACACACCATGAGAAACTTCCTAGGAGTTCATCCATAATAACCAATATTAATGTCCAAGCATGCTTAACTATAGAGTTATAATTAGAAAATATCCCAAAAAGAAAGGTTCACCTTATTGAAATAGTTAGTACCATTTATCATTTTAACCCTTTATCTTTTTGGGGTGTTATAACAAGTGCATTAGAGACCCTTCTCTCTCTTTGATCCTATAGGTGTAGAAATATTCATCACATAATATATAATATTTGTAAGAAGATTTAATAGGTTCGCAATATGAGAAAACATGAAATAATGAGATGCACCAGTGTTAAATAAAGTAGTCACTAAAGATGAAGTTGTAGTGATAGTACCTCTCACTATTTTTGTACCTACATCATCTTACTCTGGAGACTCTTTTACTATATAAAGAAGCTTTATTCTAGATATTTGTGGCTAAAACCTCTTAGTTATTGAATCATATGACTACAACATAGTAGCTTTAGGAGGGGATGATCATGTTCCACTACATGGGGTAAAAATTCATTACATAAATTTTATAAGTGTCCTGAGCAACCACACAAACTAAAAATATTTGGTGCCTCTATGCAAACCCACTTTGAATTCCCAACCTTAACACGTTGAAAGAAAATCAATTAATATCTTACAGTCACCATGAAATGTCTGGATGATGCATGTTATTGTGATTTCCATAAGATTCATTATGTTGCCTCTTTCCTTTAGATAGGACAACAAAACATTCACTCATATTATAAGGAACTCCCACTAACTCTAACTTACTAGTCAAGTCAAGATCATCCGTAAAAACTCTATCCAGCACATCCACTTAATAGGTGATATTTAACATGAAATCCTGATATTTAATATCATATCAAATACCCATATATAATATTAGGCATTTAAAATCTCACTCTACACTACCTCGGCACAAAGCTGAACAAGTTCATCAAATCGGTTTACATACTAAGACATGATCTTATCACCCTATTAAAAGCTAAGAAACTATATAAACGTTGATAAAACCAATGATTCCATAAAAAATGTTCAATGAAAAGATCTTGGAAGTATTTCCACTCAAATCATTTATGTTTCTTCACCATAACCATCGAATCCTACCACCTCCTATTAAACCCTTCAAGCTTAAAGATAACACATTTTACCTTTATAGAATCTAGAATTTCCAAGAACTCAAAACGTAGATCAATATTTTTTTAAAATATGATACCACATGAGGATTATTTTAGCCTTATAAATCTTGTGATTTTTTTTAAATAAAATATTGAGTGCGATCTCTAGCTTCATCTCATCAAGGTTCCATTGTTAGAGCCTGAATGAGAACGAGAGTGGATACGTGTCTCATAGCTTGGACAGCATGCACCACTATCTAAATGATATTATAATTAACTGGAGGGATCGTTTTTCATGGTTCAATGGAAGATCCCTCCTAATGTTTGCTCAAACATATTCTTAGGGGAATAGTAGTACACAACATCAACAAGACACTCTAGGAAAAATAGATTTCATGATGGCTTTTTAGTGGCGGTTTTTAAAACCGCCACTAAATTTGTTTTTTATTATTTTATTTATTTTATTTATTTTTAGTGAAACTTATTCTAAAACCATAGCTAAATCATGTTTTTTTATTTTTTAAATTTTTTTAGAGGTGGTTTATAAAAACCGCCATGAATTAATAGAAATTTTTGAAAAACAGCAACAAAATTAATACAAAAAATATTTAATATTTAATATTTAATTATAATTTATTATTATTAATTATGATTTATTATTTATAGTCATTTATTTTTATTATTGAAAATTTTTATTAATTAGAATGTTTTAATTATTAATTATTTTCTAATTATTAGTTGGTAATTATTTGAAACTTAAATTAATTCTTGGATAAGTTAAAAATTAGATTTTAGTATCAAATAAAGATAACTTTTGATCTAAGTTCCAGTAAAATTGATGCTTGGGAAATGAAATAAAACAAAATTGGATAATAATTTGGTGGTAATTAATAGAATAAAAAATATTTTAGTTTTAAGAGAATATAAAAATCAAACTTGAACTTCAAACATCCATAACTTTTGATTTGGATGTCCATTTGGGCTCTACCACGTATCAAATGGAAGCCTATGATGAGATCTACACTATGTTTATGAAAACCCAAATCTTTATTACAAATTAATTTATAATTTATTACATAATAATAAAAATATTACAAAACTGGAGATTGATAAGTCTAGTGTATTGGGGTATTTAGGTACATTACATTACAACTTAAAATAGGGGGTACATCGTCATTATTGAAAATTTCATTAACATGCTCATAATATTACATTATTCTTAAAACTGCATGGGATAACCTAGAGACATACATAAGAAAGGTGTGATATATAAATCCTGGTAAGGGAATAAATAAAGAACAACTTGAATAAATTATTATATGTTAGATAATAATAATTTCAATGGGACATAAAATGGGTTATAATCATAAACATGAACAAATAGGCAAGATATATCATGATAAGATAAAGGCAATATGAGAATGTGTCAACAACTTTAAACATGACATCATAAGAATAAGTCAAGGTTAAATACTAATAAATAATAACATAATGGGATTAATATAACCTACCAAGCACCATACATAGTGTATCATGAGACTAAAACATTACCCAATACATTGGAGAGCTATCTGGGCACACCCATCATAATAATATCTTGTATGTGTGTAATTTTTTCACATAGATCGTATAACATAAGAATATATTTCATCAAATTTAATCACATGATTAAGGATTGTGAGTTTCATATATGGAAGTTCCCAATTGATAAGTTATAGGTATATCTAGGTGAATAACCTTGAGTGGAAATGTGTACGGGTATACACCTCCCAAATGTTAATCATGGAAAATTGTAGTGACATTTCGACAACGTAATGATAGTACATGAAGATTCATAAAATGGTTCATTGATAAGGAAAGGGGTCAATCATAACTTATAAGTAAAAATGATATTATGAGTTATATATAAGAATATAATACAACATGAAAATTTGGGAATTAATTAGTATATGATAAGGGGGTTCTTGAATAAAAACTTTGCATGGAAAAATCACAGGATAATATCAGCAGCATAAAGGGAATACATTATTAATCATGGAAGGTCTTAATGAGAGTAAAAGGGGTCACTCATCACATGTAAATCATAATTTAACTCAGAGGGATTTGTAAAATCATATCCCATCAATAGGAATTGGAACAAAAATTTCATTACATGAATAAGTTTCTTGAATAAGGAGGAGAAAGAGAGGATCTCTTACTAAATATTAGCATAGTAACAGCTTAGTTAAATGATATAATGAGAGGGGATAAATGATATAAAATTTCTATAAAATAAATTTTATAGTAGAGGTATATTTATAAATTCATGAAAACATAACCAATTGAGATTAAAAAGGATAAATAAAAAAGAAATTGCATGAATTGAAAAGAAGAGAGAGAGGTCCCTTAGCTTGAGATGGTGATTCCAAAAGATTGGGAGGGGATTTTTGAGAGATTTGGGGAACCTTGGTAGTACTATAGAGATGTGAGATAAAATTAAGGATGTGGTACAAGGTTTTTTAGTGAATATGAAGGGTAGATTGGGTGGTTTCATAAAGGAAAAGAGAGGGGAGTTCTTTAGTGTTTCCCAAACATAGGATTTAAACTCTATATATTAAAGTAATCAAAACCACAAAAATTATCATGGTTTTATATATTGGTTTCTAAAAAAAAGTAATTTTTTTATTATTTTATAATTATAAGTTCCAAACTCAATAAAATATCACACCTGGTGATATGGAAGTGAGTCATGTTTATGAAGAAATGATTTTAAAACCATAAAATATAATATATGTTTTTGAGAATTACTAAAGTATTTATAAAACTAGTAAAATAAAATAAAAAACATAGTATTTAAAATTAGAAATATATATTTGATCATGGATACTATTTATATAATTTATTATATCCCTTTTGGGTCATTATGATATCATAATACACACTATATATCTATACCGTATTTATTTTTTACTTGAAAATTCGATTGTCTCAGCAAATTGTGTCAAATTCACTGTTAGATCATTTTTATTTTTTTATTCCAAAAATAATATTTATTTTATCAAAATAATTTTAAAAATATTTAAATTTTCACTATTAAAAAAAGAATCAACATATATTAAGAAATATGGGTTTTTTAACAATAACTATTTTCAAACCCTTATAAGAATTAAATTTGACATCAAAAAAATTATATTATCATTAATATTTATTAAAGATTATTTAATTTTAATATTTTATTAAAATATCATTTATTTTTAAAATTCATGAATTTATCAAAAAGTAATAACTTAATTAAAATTTCATATTACCCAAAAATACAATTTTTGTTTTATCATATCAAAATAAAAGTCATTTATAAAGTAGCAATAAGAAGAAGTAAATATGACCATTTTTATATTTAAAATACCATATAAATATTCATATTATTATTATCTTGATACATAGTCTTTTATTACACAAGCAAACACCCTGAGGGTAAGGTATGTGATGATGAGATATTTATGTGTTATTTCGGCGTACATGGTTTGGGTCGTGATCTCGATGAGCTTAGACTTCTCCCATAATTGGTTTCTCTCATGATTTAGTTTTTGGATCTCACATTGGGAATGTTAAAGGGAAAATACCAATGATTTTATCTCCCACAAAATATATTCTAAATGGGTATCATAGGGTATGATATTTTTGGTTGAGGTCATTGCTTATTTTTTCTATGTCAATTGGATTTATCATAACCCTATATTTATACTAAATATATGACCACTGTTTAATGATTATTTAATCAATGTTTATTATGTTTAATGGTATTTTAAATCTGATAGGATATAATAAAACCAAATAATTTCATGTGTTTTCAATAATCAAAATAGGGCATTTAATTCAATCATAAAAAGGAGATTTTATTTATAAAATTTTTAGTCATTAAATCTTTCCCCTTTCATAAAATTTTCTCTTGAAATTTTCATTTCGCACACTAAAATATATAAAGATAATTTTATTTTATCATCTCTTATTGTTCCCATGTCACTTATTCAAACTTGTGGTTTCTTCATATCACTTTAACCAGATGCATTATCTTATTTCCTAGAAATTTGTCTTTACAATCTAAGATATTCATTGATTGCTCCTCATATGAAAGATCATTCTCCAATGGACCACCTATATATTGAGTACATATGAGGTTATTGTATATACTTCCTCAATAAGGATACATGGAATACATCATGTACTTGATACAGGTTGGGTGGGAGTGCCAATAGATAGGCCACCACTCCAATGCAATCATGGATCTCAAAGGGACCGATGTATCTTGGAATAATACTTCTCTTATTCCCAAATCTCATGAACTTATTCCATGAGGATATATAGAGTAATACCTTATCTCTAACCTCAAACTCTAAGTCTCATTGATGATTGTCTGCATATCTTTTCTATTGACACTGAGCAGCCCTGATGTGCTCCTAAATGGTCTTGACCTTTTCCATCATTTCCTTGACCATTTCAGGACCTAGTAGTTTGTTTTCACCAAATTCATACCAACATGTAGGTGTTATTAACCTATTCCCATAAAGGGATTCATATGGATCTATGTGGATGCCTAAGTGGAAACTATTATTGTATGAGAACAGGACCAAAGGAATTTGTTGATCTCGTCCTCCTTTGAATTTCATTGATCATGATCTCAACATATCCTTGAGTGTCTAGATAGTCTTATTAGATTGGAAATAATTTTGAGGGTGATAATCAATGATAAATTTCAACTCAATATTTAGATCATTCTATACAATCTTTAATAACTTGAAGGTAAATATTTTGTCTCGATCAGATACAATCAATAGTGGTTTTTTATGTAGTCTTGATCCTTCTCTAATGTATAGCCTTGCAATTTTATCGAGTAAGAAGTCATCTCAAATTACAATGAAGTGAGAAGTCTTTGTAAGATGATCCATCACAACCCATATATCATTATTTCCTCTTTATTTCTTTTTAATTCTAGTGAAAAAGTCCATGGTTAGGTTTTCCCATTTCTATGTAGGTATGGGTAATTGTTGCATCATCCCCTTGGATTTTTGCTAGGGGTGTCCAGACCCAGCCCGACCTGACTGACCCGACCCGACCCGACCGGGTTGGGTCGGGTTGGGTCGGGTTCAAGATTTCATATTCACGGGTCGGGTCATTTCGGGTTGACCCGTGATCGGGTTGGGTCGGGTCACGGGTTGGGAGAAAAATTACCCAACCCGACCCAACCAACCCGTCACTACCCCTGCGCATCTTTTGGACCCGCGCGCTACCTCCTCCCTCCACCGTCGTCTGCGACCACCGCAGACCCACACGCCGGAGTGATCCGGGAGCACGGGACGCCGACGGGATTCCCCGGTGCGGAGGTTGAGCCGGATCTCCGAGAGCACGCTGCGGAGACTCTCCTCGTGCTCGTTGAATATGGAGTCCGCCGACGGGATTCCCCGGTGCGGAGGTCGGAGCCGGCCTCCTCCCACGCGTTCCAGAAATGGAAACAGAAGCAATCCGGAACCTCGATCCACCTGATTCCGCCGCCGTCCGTCGCGTTCTTGCTCAAGATCCTGAACCGCGACGCCTTGTTTCCGTCGTACACCACCGGAGATCCGCCGCGAATCATCTCCCGCAGCCAGAACACCACCTGCTGGTCCGGAATCACGACGAAGTTCTCGGTGATGGCGAAGTTGTGCACCATTGTGGGCTCGGCCAGGGGGACCTCGACGTCTGGGGATTTCGCCGTCGCGAGAGAATCGGAAGTACCTGAGGTGCGGCTTCCGGAGAACGTCGTAGGTGAGCGAGAACAGCTCACCGGAGACGGGGTCGATCTTAGGGTGGGCGATCATGGCGGTGATGAGCTGGCCGTTGAAATCGAACCGGCCGGCGGTTCGGAGGTCGCCGGAGGGCGAGACGTGGACGTGGTACGGGAGATCATCCCCCGACAGGGCGAGGAGGCGGCGGTTGAAGAAGGTGAGGCCGGCATTGGCGACTCTGGTGCCGTGGCGGTGGTCGAGGAGACCGAGGAGGCCGCGAGCGTAGAAGAGGAGGAGGCGGGCGATGCCGGAGTGGCCGTGGAGCTCGCCGATGGCCTTGGGGAAGACAAGGCGACGATTTTTTTTTACATAACCCGATCGACCCGTCAACCCGATCAACCCAACCCAATGTGATACGGGTTGGGTCGGGTCGGGTCCAAAAAAAAATGAATATAACCCGACCCGACCCGACCCATGGACACCCCTAATTTTTGCCTTTCAACCTTCACTTGCTAACATACAATACACTTTTATTATATATTGTGATCTCATTATTCATATTACCCAATAAAAATTTCTCTTAAAGATCTCGATACATATTTTTTCTCCTTGGATGGATAGAGAAAATTCGATATATGTGCATCATCTAATAACTCGTTTATCTCAAGATTTGATGGTACACAGAGTCATGACCCAAATATTATAACTCCTTCTTCGTTAATTTTAAACTATTAGGATTTCCAATTCCTTATATATTCTAACTTATTCTTAATTTCCAAATCATCTCTTTGATCATCCTTTATCTTCACCAGAAAGGATGGTTGATCAATCATTTGTTAAAGGATTGATGATGTTCCTTCATTTTTTATTCTCATCTAAATCCTTTTCAAGTATAAGAAGATATAATTCTTCTCCATTATCATCAATGATAAAATTTATGAATCCTTTCCTCTTATAGTTTCTTCCACTATATTTACTTTCCAAGGATAGTAGTGTATTGACCAGTCATAGTTCTTAATCAGCTCTAACCATCTTCGTTGGAACATATTTAGATCTTTCTGGGTGAATATATACTTGAGTATCTTACAATCCATATATATTTCACACTTCTCCTCAAAGTAATACTGAAACATGATTTTAAAATGTAAATATCACTTTAGATAACTTCGAATCATGAGTTTGGTAGTTATGTTCATGAACTTTCAATTACATTGAAGCATAGGCTATCACTTTATCATTCTACGTTAGTACAGAGCCCAAACCCTTATTCGAAGCATCATTGTACTCCATGAAACATTCCCCACTTATGGGTTTCATAAGTATAGGTGTAGTGATGAGCCTCTTTTTCAACTCCTTGATGCTCTCTTCATATTCATTATTCCAGAAAAACATGACTCCCTTATGAATTATCTTGGTTAGAGGATTTGACCATCATGAGAACTTTCTTACAAATTATTGATAGTACCCAACCAGTCCAAGTAAAATATGGATATTTTTCACTTATGTTACACTTTTCCATCCTTAAATTTCTTTTGTCTTTTAAGAGTCCACATATATTCCATTTCTTGTGATAACATGCTCCAATAATGATACCTCGTTCAACCAAAACTCACATTTTCTATACTTTTCCTAAAGTTTCTCCTTTCATTAGGTCTTTATCATAGTTCTTAGATACTCCTCATTATCCTCCTTTATTTTGGTGTATATTAAAATATTGTTTATAAAGACTACCCAAAAAATTCAAGGTAATCTATAAAGACTCTATTAATCAAGTCTATAAATATTTCTAGAGCATTAGTAAGTCTGAATTGTATTACTATAAACTCATAGTGCTCATACCTTGTATGGAAAGTAGTCTTGGGCATATCCTTCTTATTTAATATTAATTGATAATACCCAGACCAAAGACACAACTTAGAGAATTATTGGGATCCATTTAGTTGATCGAACAAGTCATTAATCCATGGAAAACAATTATTTTTCTTTATGGTGATCTTGTTGATCTCATAATAATCAATGAAAAGGCACATCGACCAATCCTTCTTCTTGAAGAAGAGGAATAGTGAATCTCATAGTGAAGAAATTGGTTGTATGAACCCTTTACCCAAATTATACAATAGTTTATTCTTCAGATCCTTAAGTTCTAAAGGTTTGGTTTAAACCCTCATTTTATTATTAAAGAAAATCAAATACCTCTTTTTATTGGGTAGAGGGAGACCCATTACATAGCTCGAAGGCCTAGGGGCATGAAAGACCATTTTTTGGCCCAAAGGGCCCTCTAGTAAATAGTACTACTACAATACTCGGGATGCTATAGTACTTCCACTACTACAGTACTGCTAAAGTACTGCTAAAGTAACCTAGAAATTCATCCCTGCCTAGATTATATATGGAGTCTTGGATATTGAAAAATCCCTAGGTAAAATCTCAATTGAAAATACAACCTCTCGACTAAGGGGAAGATTGGGAAATTCTTTTGGAAGCACATTATTGTAATCCCTAAAAATAGTAATGTCCATGATATTTTCCTTAGAGTCAATAATTTTAGCTAGATAAACTTTATCTTAGGGAAATAATATCCATGCTTTAGATGTCAATGCTAAAGAAAATCCATCCTCCTCCTTGAACTTGTATACAATCGGATGATGATTCATGATATATAGATTTATTTCCTTATTGTGGTAATTTATGTTGTCTTTATGTAAGTAAATCCAATCCATACCCATAATTGAATAAAATTACACTAAAGGGAGTATCACAAGTTACATTGGGAAGTTAAAACCATAAATATTTACAGGGGAGGAGTTTTATGCTTAAGATGAAATAATTACCCTTAGTGTAGGTTAGTGGTTTGTATAGTGTCCTTGTTCCTTATAGTTGAAACATTGGACAATAGTTAGAGGGTTGAATAAAGCATTCATCTCTTCCATTAAATTGATGGGTTTCTCCCATTGGAAATCGCTAGCTAGGTGACTTTCCTTCCTTCACCTAAAGTATTTCCTCATCCCCTTTAAGAAATTTATGGGTTTATTATTTCCACACTTTTGAAAAGTGATATATTGAAATTTATTAACACCATTATATTTCTCCATCACACCACCATAATTAAACCTCTCTTTATGCTTATTATCCTCATGATATCCTTGACATTCATTGATATCCATTTATACTTTGAGGGCACCTTAAAAAATTCTCATAGTTATCAAAGTTTCATATTTATTGGTATTTTTGTAGACTCGGTTTTAACCCACCAAAGAAGTAATAAACTTTTCATTTTGGGGTGATGAAAAAGCCGGAGGTGTATAATGCAAGTATTGTGAAGTTTCCCTCATGTGAAATGATGGGTTCATCATCTTTTTACTTGTGGGAAAGGAAATTACTTTCCATTTTATGTTGAAGAGTATGATAAAAAAAAATTTCAAAAAACATTTTCCTAAATTCCTTCCAACCATCGCTTCGATATCTTCTTCGGGATTTATATTCTTGATCAATGTCCACCACTAATCAGTTTCTCCCTCCATATAATAAACAGCTAGTATAACCTTTTCATACTCAAATCATTGAAGGATAGAGAAGATATTTTCAATGTATTTGATCAATTGTTCCGTGATTAATGGATTCGATGATCAATTGAAATATGAAGGGATCTATCACATAAAGGTCACAACCATATCTTGTTATTTCTTAGTGGGATTTTGGAATTCCTCTTGATTCAGGTTTCTATTCATAACTTGAGTCAACTGAGAGAGTTTTGATATATGTATTTAATGCATATATTTTATGTTATTTTAATGTATTGATTTGTATATTTAATTGATTATTGTTAACTATATTTGAATTGTTTAACTTATTTTGTGTTTTATAATAGGATACAAAATATAATTGAAAAATGAACAAAATGACACTTCACATTATGAGCTTCGCTCATGGCGTGATACTGGATTTGTGTGGATGATCATGGAGCACTTCCAGGGCACAGAACTAAAGAACCAAGGTAAAATTGGGCTTTCATAGTAGAAAAATGACATTATATGATGTTTAATCATTACACATCGTGTACCAGTGCAATATGTAAAAATAAGGACATGTCTTGAAGTGATGAAAATCATCATTAAAATTTAAATGTGTTGTAATAATTTACACCTTGTGTAAATTTTCTGGATTGGATTTAAGTGGCCAAATTCACCATATCTTCAATATTTGACAGAATCATTAACATGGGACCCACCCCAGACCACCTTTGAACTAATTATTAATGATCCTCATTAATACTTAAGCCTGTCTAGAGCCTATAATTAGAGTAAGATCCTACTACAGTTAGGGATATCCTAGAAACCAAATCTTGGATCGAGAAGCTACGTTGTACAACCCACTGCACCCTGAGTTCATCTCCCTTTTAATTATGATTTATTTTTCTTTTATCCTTACCACTAATACTCTCATCACTAGGATAAGGGGGTAAACCTGCCTTGTGATAGGGTTATGTAAATAGAAGGGGTAAGGTGTGTTGGATTTATTTCATCTTATTTATTCATGTATTTTGTTTGTTGTAATTATTCAATCAACTTCGGATCTTTTTTTTATTTTATCATGACCGTTGATATTTTAATCTAAAAAGAACTTTAAAATTTCACAACTGACAACCCTAAATAAGGCATGACCACTTTCAACTTTAGGGGAAATCAGTTTTAAATATAATATTGAAACAAAATTCATTATGTGTAACCCTAAATTACCAGACCAAGGGAAATAGGGTATTACCCCATTGAGGAAAGGATACCATGACCATTGGATCTTCCATGTCTTGAATCCAACACCAATCATGAATTAATCAAACTATTTTCAAAAATCCAATTGCACTGGAATCCCAAAATTACAAAACCCTAGCACTCTTTTCAAAATATGATCTCAAAAAATCAATCTACTTTTATTTCTTATTTGGTTTCTGTAAAATCTATCAAACCCAAATTTTATCACGTCTTTCTTAAAATTAATAAAATTAAATCTTTTGAAAATATAGTCAAACTAATTTCACCATCTCTATAGATCGATCTTGACCTACTTCTTTACTTGTTTTAATCAATTAGTTTCATCTATTGAGTTTTTATAAATTTTTTGTTTTTCATAGACCTGTAGGGAATTAATGATGCCCTCTAGGCTAGTCAAAATGGAACTATTTCCAGGGAAATTTGATTTTTAGTTTTTAGGTTTTTAATTTTTAAATTTAATTTTAATTTTGTTTCTTTATTTCAATTACTCTTTTTAAGTTGGGTAATTTGTATTGAAATTATCATATTAAAATTTTAAATGAACAACTATAACACTCATGAAAAGAGAAAATACATCATCGAGTCAACTCACCATTCAGAACCAAGTCTAGAGAATAAAATCATTACAGTCATGGTGGGAATTGATCAAAACCAACCTACAGGGTCTATTCAAAGAGATCCAGGACCGAGGATGCTCATAAACTATAGGAATCCATCAAACACAGGATTACAACTGAGTATCCTGGAATCCCTGATTACTGTAAACCACTTTGAGAAAAAGTATTGTCACAAAGTTCATGATTCCTTCTCCTATTGGGTTGGGCATATCATTCGGGCAGTCATCACATTATACTTCACATTGGTTGTTTACTTGGTTCCTCCTATTTTTGATCATTGTCTAGAATAAAGGTAAAATTAGGGATGAGTAATTTTAAACTATTAAACACACAAATGAGAATCTAATAACCTTAAAGGGATAAATTATAAATTACATTTATTAATTAACTTATGAATTTCAAGGCTTCAATATAATTTATACATGATATATTTTATAACATTGACTCTTATGGGCATTTTTTGTTCCCATAATAATGGTTAGTAATGAGATAGGGAATTTACCAAAGAATATCCCCCAAGAGTGTCAAACCAGGTGTACAGAAAGATCCATTTTCATATACTATGTGATAATTGAGTATAGATCAATCACCCTTTTTAGGATTATTACCCCTATGTACCTCTATACCAGAGCCACATCAACTTATAATATCCATAAATGGATGTATTTTCTTAGAAACCACTTACTCAATAATTTTCCAATATTTAGGGATATTTTCATATGTTTAGACTTATCCCTAAAGATTTCTCTAGAGTTTCCTAATCTTAATTCCAAAAATAACTAAACTTTCCTCTGATATAAACTATGACAACCCTAGTCTTTATTACACATTAATTCATAATTTATTACATAATAATATACATATTACAACCCATAAGATCAATAATTATAGTGTATTTGGTTAATTAAGTACATTACATAACAAATTAAAATAGGGGTACATCGGTATTATTGAAAGATCTTTTAACATGCTCATAATATTCCATCATTCTTAATACTACATGGGATAACCTTGGGACATACATAATAAAGGGGTGATCTATAAATCCCAATAAGGGAATTAAAAAAAGCAAACCATGAATAAATTATTACATTTTATAAAATAGGGATTTCAATGGGACATAAAAGGGTTGAGAATCATAAACATGAATAAAGTGTCATGATATAACATGATAACATAAAGGAAACATGTGAATGTGGAAACAACTTCAAACATGGCATCATAAGAATATGTCAAGGTTAACCACCAAGATGTCATAACATAATGTTCTTATGATAACCTCTAATTCACCATAAATGGTGTATAAAGAAACTAAAACATTAACCAATTCATTAGAGTGCTATTTGGGTTCACCCATCATAATCATATCATGTATATACATAAGTGTTCCACATATATCATATAACATATGAACATATTTCATCACATTTAATCCCAATATTAAGGATTGTGGGTTATATACATGGACTTACCCAATAAATTATGTATAGGTACAGTTAGTTGAATGGCCTTGAGTGGAAATGGTTATGGGTATAAACCTCACAAATGTTTGGCATGGAAAATGGCAGTGACATTTCGACAGCATAATAGCGATACATGAAGATTCATAAAATGGTTCAATGAGTGCCCGTGGAGCATGGGTGAGTTGGTTAAAGGCGGTGGTGTCCTGACCCCGAGTTTCCGGGTTCTATTCCTCACAATGCAACGCGCACTATATGCTAACAAACCTCTCGTGGGCCCCTCTACCCCATTGGGAACTGGCCTAAGCCCAAGGGTTGGCCACCTTGGGCCTCACTGGGGACGTGGGGTGTGCAAGTGGGGAGGCCACCCCAATACCTTGTTACCCAACAACACGTTTTCCTATGGGGCATGGTTGAGTTGGTTAAAGGCAGTGGCGTCCTGACCCCGAGGTTCTGGGTTCGAGTCCTCGCAAGGCAACATGCACTATATACTAACAAACCTCTCGTGGACCCCTCTACCCTGTTGGGAACTATCCTAAGCCCAAGGGTTGGACACCTTGGGCCTCACTGGGGACATGTGGGGCGTAGGTGGGGAGGCCACCCCAATACCTCATTACCCAACAACACGTTTTCCACTTCAGTGGTGGCATGGTGGTGAAGGAGAGTGTTACAACAACGTCGTTCTTTGGAAGGTTTGGGTTCAATTCTTGGGATTCCACTTTCAGGGCGAGTCTCTCCCTAGGTATCCACCCATCTTGATGGGTCGCTCGGTCTAAACTGGGTAGGAAAAATGAGGCGCGGCCCAATGTGCTGACGGATTGCTTTGACGAACCATCATCGATCGGGCTGTCACCCTCCAGGACGCTCTGCCATATCGGCTGGAAACGGCTTTTTCCCTAGCTAGGGCTCTACCTTAGGGTAGTTACCTCTTCATGGGGGATGGGGGTTACCATGTGTGGAGGGTTCGAAAAGTCCACACATGGGAATTCCCTTCTTTGAAAAAGAGATAAAATAGTTCAATGAGGTGGAAAGGGGTCTCTAATCACATGTAATTTAAAAGTATAGTATTAGGTATATTTAAGAACATAATAAAACATGAAAATTTTGGAATTAATAGGCATAAGAAAAGGGTTTCTTGAATAAAAACTTTTCATGGAAAAATCACAGAATAATTTCAGCAGCATAACGGGGGTACATTATGAATCATATAAGGGATTAATGGGAGTTAAAGTGACCACTCATAACTTTTAATTAATAAGGGTGGTAATTGGGATGTGAAAATTTGTATCCCATCAATATTAATTGCAAGACAAAGTGAATTACATGAATAGTGTACTTGAATGCAGAAGATAAAGATAGGATCCCTTACTAAATTGTGGTATAGTAACACCTTAGTTAAATGCTATAATGAGAGGGTAATTATGATATATAATTATTATGAAATCAATTTTATATTATATTTATATTTATAAAGTCATGAAAACATAACCAATTGATATTTAAAATATTAAATATAAATAACTTGCTTGAATTGAAAAGAAGTGAGGGAGGTCCCTTACCTTGAGAGGGTGATTCCAAAAGATTGGGAGGAGCTTCTTGATAGCTTGGGGGCACCTTTAGAGGACATTAGAGAGGGTAGAGATGAGTAAGGATGTAATAAAAGATTTTTTAGTAAAGAGTAAGGGGATATTGGGTGGGTTTATAATAGAAAAGAGAGTAGAGTTCTTTATTATTTCCCAAACATAGGTGTTGGACTCTATATAATAAAGTAACCAAAACCAAAAACCTTCCCAAGGTTTTTTAATATTTTTTCAGATAAAGGGGGTGTTTTTAATTATTTTATAATTCTAAGGATATAACTCAATAAAATATCACACTTGGTGGTGTGGAAGTGAGTCATGTTTATAAAGAAATGGTTTTAAAATCTTAAAATATAATATAGGTTTAAGAGGATTGATAAAGGCTTTATAAAATTAATAAAATAACCTCAAAACACATTATTTAAAAGGGGAAACGTATATTTATTCTTTTATTCCATTTATATAATTTATTAAATCACTTTTGGGTCATTATGATGTCATAATACACACCATATATGTATACCGTATTTGATTTTTTCCCTAGAATTTGACTATATAGAAAAATTATGAAAAAAACATTTTTAGATAATTTTTATATTTTGATTCCAAAAATAATATTTATTTTATTAAAATTATTTTCTAAATATATTAATTTTTAATTAAACAAGAATCAATATTTATTGAGAAAGGTTGGTTTTTTTGACAATAACTATTTTTGAACCCTTATAACAATTACATTTGACTTCATAGAAATTATATTATTATTTATATTTATTAAACACTATTTAATTTTATTATTTTATTAAAATATAATTTATTTTTAAAATTCATGAATTCATCAAAAAGTAATATCTTAATTAAAATTTCATATTACCCAAAAATAAAATTTGTATTTTATCATATCAAAATCAAAATCATTTATAATGTTAAAACAATAAGAAGTAAATATGACTATTATTCTTTTAAAATTAAAAAATACATATTAATATTATTAGGGTCTTGGTACATATCCCTTTATTACACCAGAAAATGCCCTAAGGGTAGGTGCGCGATGGTGATATTTTTATGGGGTGGTTCAACGTACATGGTTTGGGTCATGGACTTAATAAGCTTAGACTTCTCCCATAAATGGTTTTTCTCATGCTTTATTTGTTAGATCTTGTCTTGGGATTGGTCAAGGGAAAATACCAATGATGTTATCTCCCTTAGAAGCTCCGATAGATGGGCTTCATGGTGTATGATCCTGTTAGTTGAGGTCATTACTTCTTTTGTATGTTTTAATTGGATTTATCATAACCCTATGTTTATATTAATAATATAATCATTTTTCAATGACTGTTTAATCAATGATTATGATGTGTAACGGTCTTTTAAATCTGATAAGATATAATAAAACCAAAGAAGTGTTTTTGGTTTTTATAACCATAATAAGGAATTTAATTCAATCACAAAGGAAATTTTATTTATAAAAGTTCAGGTTGTTATAGTGTTAACCTGAGGGGACCCCAATCACTGTTTTTTTTTTCAAGGTCAAAAAAGGCCCTAAAGGCCTCCAAAACTGAGTTTTTAGATCAGATGTCAAGATTTTTTAACATTCGATGAGATGTTAACTTCTTTTAAGAGTGTTTTCATGTACCTATTAGATCATCTATGACTTTATTCCATGGTTTTACATTCATATTGATTTTATATTGTTGTAATTGTTATGGTTTTCCCTCTTTTAGTAATTTATTATATTATATTATATTATATATATTTATATATTTGTATATTTGTATGTATTTCTATACATTTATGTAAATTTATTTATAATTCATATATATTTATCAATATTTATTTAAAACTATACAAAATTGTATCTTTGCATGGATATTTATATGTATTTATGAATATTTGTCCATATTTATATACATTTGTGAATATTTATATGTATTTTTTTATATTTTTTTTATATTTTTTTATATCTTATATGGGTGTGTGTGTGTGTGTATTAATATACAAATATATGCATGTCTGCGTTTATATATACTTATGTAACATAAATGTGTGTTTATATATATTTATGTAAATTTCATTATATTTATATATATATATATATATATATATATATATCCATTTATTATTTATTATTTATTATTTATTATTTATTATTTATTATTTATTATTTATTATTTATTATTTATTATTTATTATTTATTCTTTATTCTTTATTCTTTATTCTTTATTCTTTATTCTTTATTCTTTATTCTTTATTATTTATTATTTATTATTCATTATTAATTTATTACTTACTTATTATATATTAATTTATTATTTATTACTAAATTATTGTTAAAATATTATTTAATATTTATTTAATATTTATTCAATATTTATTAAATATTTATTGCATATTATTACATAATATTTAGAAATTATTATTAATTTATTATTTATTAATAATTTTATATTTAATTGTTCTATATTATTAGTTTATAATTAATGTATTATTTATTATTTATTTATTATTTATTATTTATTATTTATTTATAATCAATTTACTACATATTTATTATTTATTGATTTATTTTTCATTATTATTTTATTTTTTATTTATTTTTTATTTATTTTTTATTTATTTATTGCCTATATATTTATTATTAATTTATTTTTAATTTTTTATTAAATTTTTATTATTTTATTATTAATTTATTATTAACATGTTATTTATTATTTATTTATTACTTATTTATTGTCTATTATTTATTAATTTATTCTATATATATCATATATTAATTTATTCTTTTTTAGTAATTTATTATTTATCCATTACTTATTTTTTATTTATTGACTTATAATTTATAATTTATAATTAATTTATTTATTACTTATTAATCATTAATGATTATTTAATATTTACTCATTTTCTATTTATTAGCGTATTATTTATTTGTTTATTATTTATTATTTATTATTTATCATTTATTTATTACTTATTTATTATATATTAATTTATTATTTATTATTATATTATTGTTAAATTATTATTTAAGATATATTATATATTTATTATATATTATTACATATTTCTTATAATTTATTATTAGCTTATTGTTGATTATTTATTATTTATTATTGATTTATTATTTATTATTGATTTATTATTTATTATTGATTTATTACTAATGTATTTGCTAATATATTATTTATTTATTATTTAATCATTATTTATCTGTTATTTATTATTTATTTATTATTTATTATTTATTTATTATGTATTTATTATTTATTTTATTGTTTATTTATTATTTATATATTTTTTATTATTTTATTTTTAATTTAATATTATTTTATTATTTATTTATTATTTATTATTTATTTATTATTTATTTATTATTTATTTTATTATTTATATATTTTTTATTATTTTATTTTTTATTTAATATTATTTTATTATTAATTATTATTAATTTATTATTTTTTTATTATCTATTTATTATCTATTATTTTTTAATTTATTATTAATTAATCATATATTAATTTATTATTTATTATTAATTTATTTTTTATTCATTATTTATTCATTGCTTATTTATTAATTATTTATTACTTATTAATTATTAATGATTAATTATTAATGATTATTTATTATTTATTATTTATTATTTATTATTTATTATTTATTATTTATTATTTATTATTTATTATTTATTCATTTACTATTTATCAATGTATTATTTATTTATTTATTAATCATTTTTTTATTATTTATTAAATATTCATTATTAATTATTTAGTTTGTATTTATTTGTTATGTATTATTTGTTTTTTGTATTACTTATTATTATTCTTTAATTTTGTTATTTGTTTTTTATCTATATTTACATAAGTATATTAAATTTTGTTTACTTACCACATGAAGAGCTTACTGGAGTGGTAAAGTCTTACAGGATAACCAAGAGGTAAGGTGTTCAAATCTCACCCAGCACATATATACGCAGAATTTATGCATGTCATATATGGCATATGCATGCATGGCATGGAATGTAATAAATAAATTATAAATTATAAATTATAAATTATATAAAATAAAAAAAGCGATGTGAAATGATTTAGCTGCGATTTAAACCATCGCTAAATGATTCTCCCGATTTTTAAAAAACCGTCGCTAAATCGTTCCACAATAGTTTTGGAAAACCACTCCTAAATGATTGCTGGCACACAATTTAGTGGTGGTTTTTCAAAACCATCACGAAACAGTTTAGTGATGGTTAGCATAGTGGGAAGCACAAAAACATTAGCAAATATACTTAGATCATCAACTCAATCAAGAGATACATGAATACCAATTCTATTAGATAGAATTCAATTTTTTTGGATTTCAAAATTTGTAGATCAAGTTTGGGGAAAGACTAGAATCAAATCAATTTACTCCTCAAAGACGCTTTTCCTAAACACCCATGGTGACTTATGGCTCGCTGTAATGAGAGATGACCAAACACTCACTCATAAACTACCCCTCAAGTAATGATAATTCTACCTCTTATCTACCAGAACATCTCAGACTGCATACTTACATCAAGGAAAGACAATCAACCATCCTCTCATACCATTTTTTCATGAACCAACCCGGACACCCTGGTACACCGGTACCCGATCCGTCATTGACATAACTCGGTGGTAATTCTCGATCCCCACAGGTTGGTTACTAGCACTAGGGAATCAATAAAAGGTTAGGAGGTATTATTTCTCCCCAATATCACACAAATAATAAAAAATAGTAGAAGATAAAACAATGAACAGTCGATATGCCAAACACTTCTCAAGGACAAAAGTGCCACATGAAGACAAATAAATATCAAAAAAGTGTATAACATCCAAATAAATAGCTCAACAACCATCAAATCTATATCCTATAATCCCCATGTAATGAGTGGATCGTAGCTTCACCTATCACAATCATCACCCAAGGTCCCACTAGTCAATCACACCCACTACCTCTAAGTGGTGTTTTCCATTTACCTGGACCTGGCATAACATAATCTACAAATACCTAAATGAAAATGAAGGGTTTGAGGAAAAATATCCCAATAGGATTCCACCAAATGTTTTATAAGAAATTCCAAAACAAATAAACCATTTATGCTTATATTTAAATAAAAACAAGGCATAAAAAATGTTTTTCACGTTTTCAGTCAAACAATATTTTAAGTCAAGTATATGGTAAATATATCAAAAACATTTTTAATGAACATTTTTCATTAAAGAGAAAGGATTTGAATAAAATAGTTCAATAAATACATGTATGTAATAATCAAATTAAAGCAAAGAACCCTAGAATTTTCCCTAAAGTTTGTTAGTTCCAAGCTCTAGGATCCTTACACTACTCAGTCAATCAATCTTATATCAAAATTTGCACACATCCCTAAGGCTCGTGCCATCAAGATAGAATCAAACAACATCCCCATCAGGTAAAATCATGTCAAACTTGGTTTAGTTAGAGTTGTCATAGTCAATCCATTGTTAGGGAGTCAGATTCCTAGTGTGCTTGTCTTAATCACCCACTAACTACTCAGCCTCACATGAGCTTTTAAGTAACCAATAAATCAAGGGAAATCATTTTAATTCAAATTATCATTCATAGTTCAAATTTTCAATTGCAAGATTCAATATTTCATTTCAATTTCAAAACCAAATCATAGGTTTTTATCAAGTTTGGGACTTTCAAAATCATCTTTTGTTTTAAGAGATTTTCCACAAGAATCAATATCGATTCATTCTATCAAATCACTTTTCATTTCAGTCCATCTTTTCTCAAAATCCACACAATATTTTAAAAGTATTTAAAAAGGGGTTTTATTTCGCAAAATCATGCCTCTTTGAAATAAAACATCAAATCTTCTCAACTCAAGGAAATCAATTGAAAATAAAATTCAATTGAATCAAACAATCAAGGTTTCAAATGTAGTAAAAGCCTTATAGAACCACTTACCATTAATCACATGATCAATTGAACACCCTAAATGGTAATCTCTAATGGAGAGTTAAAGGTGAGGAATATCAAAAAGAAATATCTATAATTACAATACATCAAATCAAGGATCCAATCCATAAACAACATGAGGATTCTTCACTCTCAAAGAAAGTGAGAGAAGTAAAAAATGAGGATTACCATCTAAAGAGATTTACACTTACTATAAAGGGATCAATCACTTTCACCAGCACTTTGATCTAAGAATAAGAGAGGTTTAGGGAGCCAAAACGCCTCTTGAGATCCTGCAAAAACTAAAGGGTCAAATTAGGGTCGAATGGGAGGTGATTAGAATTTATAATGGAGGGTTTAGATCCTTAATTAAAAAATTAGGGATTAAAAACCCATTCTTAGGGTTTCCTGGGTTATTTCTCACATTTAGAGTTAATCATGTGCCCTTACTAGGCTTCTAGAGGAAGATGCATGGTTTGGTCACACTGTTAGACAAACCGCATTTCAACCATGTGCTCCCTCTAGGGATATTTAAAAGTATTTAATGGGTTATTTGGTCACAAGGATTACTCATGATGATATAATATGTCACTGCCTAGAAAGAGCCATGAATGCAAGGGGAGTTATTCAAGGGAAATGAAATTAGATTATAAAATAAATCAAGTTATGATAAAAAAAATTATCAAATCAGCAAACACAAAATAGTTTTGAGGGTCCTAAATAAATCTATGGAATGGTATGATCAGTAGGACCATTGTTTAGAAAAAGTGCATGAAAATATTACATAGAAAAATTCTCTATGGTGTGAAAAGAACGGAAATACATAAGTTCAAGGGATAAAAGGTATGTTGAGTTATAGTTTCATTTAAATCTATTATAAGAATCAAGTCATGAATTCTTGATAGTGGGAGTTCATCTTACATAACTAGTGACACTAATATTCTAAAGAAAATTGAGAAATATGAAGGGGTTGTAACCTTTGGCAGTGATTGTTCTCTAAAAATCAAGGTAGATTTATTAACTAAAATAAAAGCTTATAATTTAAAATCAAATGATGTTGTGTATATGGAACGAATGAAGAATAATCTATTAATTGTTAGTCATATATGTTATGATGTTCATGAGGTTTTATTCAAGAAAAAATCTTACATCATTAAAATTATAAAGTATGGAAGGGTTATCTCTCAATAAAAAAATGGAAATTTGTTTATAATGGGAGATCTAACCAAATACTGTTACTTGGGTGAGAAATATGAAATCATGATTTATTATATAATTCTTGGTTATCTTGTCCAAATAATTATAAGAAAAATTCATAAGTATGATGTTATGAGAGATCCACCCAAGATAAAGAGAGAAAGAGATGATGTTTGTGGGACTTTTCATAAAGGAAAGTTGACTCATGGGTCTCATATATAGTTATTTATTCTTTACACTAGACTATTTTAGATCATTCATAGACTTATGTAGTTTCATGAGAAAAAATTATACTAGTGGTTATTTGTATTGTGTGACATTTATTGATGATTTAACTTGAATGACTAATGTTATGTTCATCAAGAACAAGTTAGGAGCTATTGAGAGGGTTAAATTTTTTAGAATACAAGTTGAAAAATAGTTGGGGCTCTGTATAAAAAAATGATATCTTATAATGGAAAAGAATATACATGTTATGAATTTGAAATTAATTCTACTAAATAAGAAATCAAGCATCAATTTCACACACTATATACACCCTGGAGAAAATGGTTTTGTTGAAAGGAAGAATATAAGTATAGTTGATATGGGTAAGACAATGCTATATATAAATAAGATCTCAAAATATTTATAGATATAATATGTATATAATGTTATACACATCAAAAAAAGATGTTTATTAAGACATAAAACAAACTTTAACCCATATGAAATGTGATACAAAAATAATCCAATTGTCAAATATTTTAAAGTATTTGGTATTCACTACTTTATAAAGATCAAAAACTATAATTTAGTAAAGTTTGAGGAATATTCATATGAAGGGATCTTTATAGGTTACTTTTCAAATGGAAGTGGGTACAAATTTTGGAACAAGATATTACATAATCTAATTGACTATGTTGATGTAAAAAATATTGAATATCTTTGCAGATCAGATTAAGTTGCTTTCATAGATGGGGATATTGAAGTTTTTTATGAGAATATTTATAAAAAATAGATTTAATAACATAATATAAATGAGAATAATTTAGTATAAAATGAATTTGATCATATCAATTATGAATAGGGTTCTAAGAATCAGATATTAAAACCTCAAAGGCAGAAGAAACATATTAATTTTAATAATACTATTGTCAATTAAGAGGCTCCAATCCAAACCAAAATAAGACTAATAATAGAGAACCAATCCACTCTACTCTCATTATTTAAACCATAAATAGTAGATAAATTTGATAATCATGAAGATTAGATACAAGTTATGAATGATGAGCTGGATAAAATTCAGAAGAAATACCCTTGTGAGTTAGTGTCAATACCTAATCATAAAAATATTATTGGCACAAACTGGGTCTTTAGAAATAAGATTAATGATAAATGTTAGGTTATAAGAAACAAATATCTATTTTTATGTAAGGGGTATACTCAATTCAAATGTATATATTTTGAATAAATATTTTCAATAGTATCAAGTTTGGAAACTATTGGAATGATTTTTATAGTGGATTCACATAAGTATTATAAAGTCTATTAAATAGATGTGAAATCATCCTTTATGAATGGTGACCTTGAAGAATAATTTTTCATTGAATATCCATAGGGTTTCCTTATAAATTTTTATGATATCATGGTATGTAGACTAAAAAAGGCTCTGTATGGCTTAAAAATGGCTCCTAGAGCATAGTATTTAAATTAGTTGGTGGCCTTAAACAGGTGGGTTTCACAAAAGGGAAGTTTAAAATTAAATTTTATGTAAAGGAGGTATCTATAGGTACATTTATTATCATAGTATATATAGATGATATAATATTTTCTAGTAAAAAATGGTACCTTTTTTAGTGTTTTTCTAAATAGATGAAAAAGAACTTTAAAGTGTCTATTCTAGGTTGAATGACATAATTTCTAGGATTAGATTCAATAAAAATGAAAAAATATTTTTATCATAAGAAAAATATAATAGATAATTACTAAATAAATTTGGTATGGATAAGTCAAGATAAGTATCAACTCCTATTTCAATTGGAACAATATTGTACAAATATGAGGATGAAAGCAAGGTTGATCAAAAGGTGTACAAAAGATTTATTGGAATCTTATTATATTTAACAACTTCATGGTTTGATGTAGCTTGTGTAGTGACTCCATGTTCTATATTTCAGATTGATCCAATGGAGTCTCACATGATTGTAGCTAAAAATATTCTAAAATATATCAAAAGTGTAATGAACTATAGATAGTTGATAGTGTATATTTGAATTTTATAAGATCCACATGTGCAAATTAGAAAGGTGATTGCACTGATAGAAAATACACTTCAGGTAAATCGTTATTTCTTGGTGAGGGTTGTGTGAGATGGTACATCAAAAAAGAAAAATTTAGTGACACTTAGCATTGGTAAATCTAGGTATGTAGATGTTACACATATTTGTACATAGGTTTTATGGATGTATTACTTGAAAATTTGAAAGTTAAAACTGAGAGGTCGCTGATAATTATTTTTTATAATCATAGTATAATATATTTATCCAGAAATATTTTTCATCACTCAATATCTAAGCATATAGACATCTGATATCATTTCATTAAATAGATGGTGTCCAATGGTGATATCATTATGGAATATGTTTCAACTAGAAATTATATTGTATATATCTTTACTAAATCTTTTCCAAGAGAGAGGTTTTCTGAGTTAAGGAAAAAATTACATGCTCATACCTCTCCTCTCACCTGATATGTGTGTAAAGATCCCCCACAAGGATTTGGATTTTGTTATAAAATAGGGTGAGAAAGTAATCGAATATTAGCAAGTGATATTCTCTTTGTCAAAGGGGTGTTTCTTTAACAAATGTAGAGTGTAATATTTCCTTATTAGTTTAAATATGAATCTTTGGATACTAATTAATATAAAATATTTATGGAAGTCAAAATTTAATATATGAATTAAAGGGTAGATCATCTATTCACTAGGACACACTTTCTTGTCACTGAGGGATGAAATTATCTCAATAACATTACATTATCCAGTAATATGGTACAAGATTCTTCTCATTAGATAATGGTCCTAATTTTATGATTACTATGATATTTGATGAATTCTGAAAAGATATTATTTTTCTTGAAATATTTTAATAATTTTTTCATCAAATCCACAAGGGGTAGATTGAAGTTCCCTTTGAGTTATTAATGGTTTGTATTTTTTTCATTCATGGTTGAGAATCATTGTAGGTTGTTGATATGTTGTTGAGGTCATGTGGAGTGTTTTTTTAGAATCTTTGGACTACCCTAATATACATTGAAGTGATTATGTGATTATGTGATTATTTGAGGTAATCTAGAATTTTCTTCATAATTTTTTTTCTAAGTGATACTATGTTTAAGTCATTTTGATACTATTTATGGGTGTTTTTTAGGAACTGTATAAGACTTATTATTGACTATGTGATAAAAATAGTGAATTTATACAATTATAGAAGCATCATTTGTGGCTACATATACATGAATCTCAAGTGCATAAGGATCATCTAGAAACCATTTAAGGATGATTCTCAATGTAAATATCATTTTATATTGTGTAAAGATGATATCTAGACCCCATAATCATGATCTACATAAGCATCATTAAAAACTATGTAAATATCATGCTTTAGAGAAAATTTGAAATTTTTTTGTTTAAAAATTAAAGATTCTATAATTTAGTATTCTGAAGGGAATAAATCTATATAATGCTTGAACCAATCTTAAATTCATAAAAAATTACATTTAAAATGTAATTCAAGCTTATTCATGTATCAAATTTAAATGGATTGTCTATGTTTAATATTTTTGAAGGTTTAATTATTTTTATCTAAATTAATAACCATAATGGACCAAATAAATCTATTGAGGAATAATTTCCATTATTAATTTTGAAATATAATTTTGATGATGCTTTGCTAATTTGAAGTTCAAATAATCCCTTGCAATCAGTTATGCATTGATTCCTTCTAATTTTTTCAAGATGTTGAGTTTGAATGAGTTGTAATGTAATAGTGATCTCCATGACACAATCAAGTTGAAGATGAAGAGTGTAGTGGATTGAGTTTTACCCAAGTGGGAATTAGCTTGATTTTGAATTCTTAAAGTCTTGGGACCTTTCTAGGACTAAAATGATAATTTAAACAAAGATGAGTACCTCAGAAAAAAATTTATAGGGTTCCATTGGTTCCGAAGTATGATTTTTACCCTTGATCTGAGATAGTATGGAAAAGAAAGTTCTATGTGGACACAATAATAATATAAAAATATTATTATATTACTTTTCATTATGTACACAATATTTTCTGATGGAATGAATATATCTCTTGGATGAAGTATCAAATGGTAAAACCAGAATCATTCTTGGATATGGAATGAAAGCTTTACCTTGGGTGTGATTTAACTTTTGTTTTTTTTTTTTTTGTAATGGGGCATAGACATGGGTGGATTAAAAAAGAAAAATTATTTAAATTATTAATTATTTAATTATTTAGAAAATAACCTAAAAAATCCCTATTTAACCATTTATTGGGACATTCTATGGGCTTATCCGCATAACTCTATTAAATTATAGTAGATCTTGTGACGTTTTCTTTGGTATATGACATTGGTGTTGAGGATTCAAACATGAGAATGTTAGAGATTTCCATCATCATTGACGACATCGCATGTGAGAAAATTATTCCCTAGAAATCCATCCTATGAATTGAAGTAGGTACTTTTTATTTATGTACTTTACCCTATATTTGATATTTTCACAATCATAGATTAATTCTCTTATTATAAAATATACGATTAGCCTTTTCATGTCCCTGTCAACTTTGATTTTTGGTTGAATTTCATGTTTGTTGATTAATTGGTTATATAACCTATGTTTATTCATTATTTATTTATTTATTGATATTGTAGACAATGACTAATCATGTATGGCCATCTTAACCACCTACCTTGTGTTTCTATGGATTTATCCCTCCATTCTTCATCTAATCACCAATGGATTTAATTTTGACTACTGGCTTAAATGTTTTTCTATCCGGTTATAATTTTTATTCAAACATCGGATTGAAATCCTTCATTTTTATTAAGAACTAATGTTGATGATGTAGGGATAGAGATTGGATGATGGTTTAATGCAATGTAGTGACTGGTTAATGATGGGTTTTCTATATGGTTGTTTTGATATTTGGGGTGTGTAGGCAATATAAAAAGGTGACGATTATCATTTTCTAAGAAATAAATGGTCAGATTACAACCTTCAGTAGTATACCAATCTTAGGCAACATATTTTTTGGGTGTTTATAGAACTATTCGTAGTGATATCAGTAGAGAAGAAATGAAAATGGGAATCACATTGAATTTGTAGATATTTTGAATAAAACATGTCTATATGGAATGTAATTCGGAAGAACACATAGTGTATAATTGAGAGGATGTGACACTAGGGTTTTGGTTTCAAGTTAGATATAACACATCCATGTGGTCGGTTCCACACTTCATGTGACCCTAGATGGTCTGCTCGAGATGTAAAGGAGGTACAAACCTAAGGTACACAGGTGTCCTACACACTATGTGTACCTACCCACAAGTCGTATGGTTGATCTTTTACATGCCATGTTGAATGAAGGTATACATTAAGTATTTTTACTTTGGTTGATATGTTATGTAACCCCTTAGACACATAATGTAATTTCCTTTCACTTGGGTTAGGACCTTGGAACGGTCCTTTCTAAGTAGGATTTTGTATAAAACATGATGGTAGAGTATTTTTTCCCTAGTAAGGTCAGGTATACAACCATTCTACCTAGACTATGTGATATACTATATATGGGTCGATAAAGGATATGGTTAGGTATCACCCCATGGGATCAAGGCCATGTTCCTTTATTCCATTCCCTTGGTAGAGTCATGTATCATGTTTCATTTATTTGGGCATGTGATCACCTCCTATGGGACATAATAGATAGGTTCAAGTATCCCCTATATTCCAAGTCATGATACTTTATATGTGGTTCAAATTCCCTCATATGAGGTGTTTTTTATTGAGGTGTGTCTTTCCCTTGGGGCTTTACCTGAGAGGACTTAGGGATTTCTTTTTTGATAGTGTGGATTTATAGAGCTACCTAAATAATGATTTTCATTGGATAAATATGAGTTTTTATACCTTAATGTGTGACTTGATACCTCATATGAATATATTAGGATTTATCCTTTACCCTCGGATAGTGTGTTCCACCTCAGTAGGTGATCATGCTTCAAGGTTGATTGGGATTCCCCTCTTATATTTTGGCAGTGACATAACTATTGGAATCCATTGTGGTACTAAATTATATGGGATTTTTTGTAACACCCTGAGATTTTATGATATAGTTCTCTAAAAAAATTATTTCTTTGATATCTTTCTTTGCACACAACAGCAAGTTTAAACAAACCACAATATACTATTAAAATGTTTATTATTTAATGTGAAAGTTATGTCTTAACTATGGATTCAAGGATGTCAATAGAACTAAATAAATTATGAAAAATTTATGATTTACATGTGTATAAAATTAATTCATTGGTTATCAATTAATTATAAATGAAAATAAAAAACATTTGAAAATAAAGGAGAAGTTTTTCTAAAAAACTGTTTTTATGCCCGTAATGTGTTTTTATCTTAATAAATTAAATTAATGACTATTGGTGAATGATTTTAATAAAATTTATATATTATGTATTCAATAAAAAAATTAAAATTCGTCTAACATTTTTTCTAGGCATGGTATAGGAATAAATCCAATGTTATGCTTAAAAATGTATTTTTCTAAAAAACGATTTTCATCACATTTTTCACAATTATTATTAAATGAGTTTCTACCACTTATAAAAATTGAATTGTGAAAAATAGATTTCGTATTTGTAATCATGAGTTTCAAATTTTTTAAATAGGTCCCTTTTATTTTTAGCCTTTATGAATAATAACCTTGGTAAAATTTATCACCTCAATAAAGGGTAAATTAGGTTAACCAAGGTTAAAACTAAGTGTTAAGGTCACAATTTTTTATCTTAATTATTATTGTATGAAGTTAATTTAACCCTTATCACCTTATTCTCAAAAAAAAATTAAGGCACAATTTTCCATGAAAATGACCTATATAATATTTAAAGCATAAAAAATCACAAAATGTCACTCTCTTACTTTTAAATGTATCTTATGTGTTCACATAGTGAAAAAAGAGAGTTATTAATGAATATAAATTGTTATTTTGAAGATTTTGAAATTATTTTCATGATGGTAATTTATTTATAATTTTTAGTTATTATAAAATTACCTCAAATGCTTACGTAGTACTGACGCAATATTTCTTCAATTAAAATAAAAAAAAAATTATTTTAAAAATATTAAAAGTAATATATTTTGAGTGATTTATAATGTTCCAAAAAAAATATAAATGAATATAATATATTATTTAGGTTTTCAAGGATTATTTTAAAATTCCATTTTTTCTTAATGCATTTAAATTCAAATTAAATCAATAGTGTCAAAATTAACATTAATGATATTTTACGAAAATAATATTTTATTAAATTATTTAAAAACATAAAAATATTGAAATATGAAAATTGGTAATATATGATCTAAATTATCATCCATTATCCATTTATAAACCATTTTTTACCATATAAGTAAAAATATAACCCTTTAAGACTGAAAAATTCGTTAACACGGTTAAGGTAAAAATTAGTTAATCGGGGGGTTAATAAAAAGATAAGTTTTCAAATGATACCAAAAGCTATATAAATTTCATTGGTTTATGATATTTAAACATTATATTATTTTTATTTGAATCTATATCCATTTATAATCATTTTTCTTGAAAATAAATTAATTATATTTTAAAATTTTTGGTGATTCCAAGAGTGCCCCTCCCCTCACTTGTAAAAAGGAACCTCTTCTCCTCTATTCCTCACACATTTTTAGGTGTCTATCTCATCCAATACATGCCATAATACCTTTATATATTCCTTCACCACATCCTAGATCTTTTATTCTTTCCAAAATAACAACTCTTCAAGGCTTAAGGTGTAATCCAAAATAGGGTTCTCAATGAGGATGTATAACTCTTAACCGAGCATTTTCTATTTTATTTATTATTAAACCTTTTTTAAATACATGGTATAAATTATAAAATAATAAATTTATTATATTAAATATAATTAATTTTTTTTGTTATTAGGGAAAAATTATTATCCACCTTCTTTCATCCTATAGAAAGCGAAAACATCACTCGTGCGTACGTACGGCTTACCATCTCCATATAGCGGTGTAATTCATTTTTCATCGCTGCTTTACTTGGATGGTTGTAATGATGTATTTAATAAATATATATTTTATTTATGAAACTATTATGATATTTAAAATTTTAATTATTATTTACCTTTCTTTTGTTCCATTCATTGAAAAAATGAAACAGTGTTCATGCATACGTACGGTATACTGTCTCCATGAATGGTGTAATTTATTTTTCCATATCTACCTTTTATGGATGACTATAAATATATATATATATATATATAATATATATAATATTAATATCATGGTAAATATTCTGGATATTATGGAACTATGATCAATGTATAAATTCCAAGAATTACAAACCGAAACATGCATGGAAAACTAAGCAGTTATCACCTGGAATACTGATTTTAATAAAGAATTATTAAAAAATGAGTGATAAGATGTTATAGAAAAATAATATATGGTATGATATATATTATTATGGTTTTTTAATTCATTTATAATAAATATATATTCATTATATGGGAGTTTTTAATTCTTACAAAGAAATATGATACTTTAGGTAAGGGTTTTATGTTACCATCTCATTATTTACTAAGATTGTTTATGATTAAGCTTCTGATAATGAAAATTTATGATCTACCTCTAAATAATTCTGATAAATTTTCTTCTCATATAGTTATTTATATATATTACATTTTTGCTTTTATTTTAATCTCTTTTAATACTCAAGATAGCAAAAGAATTTTTTTAAGGAAAACTAACTTTATTTCTCACTTTGGTCAAAAAAAAATTTCTTCCTTGTCAATGTTTTCTAGAAAAATTTACAAGAATTTTTTTTAATATTATCCTATGATTTTTTAAATTCATTTTACCCAATATTTAATTTTTACAAAAAAAATTAAAAGGAATCTTCTTATCATTTTCTAAATGAGATACTTTTTGACTTTTTTATAAAGATACGAAAGGAATGTATTCTTTTAACTTATATGACATGGATTGAATTATCCACTACCATGACCACTAAATTATTTGATACTTCCTTTACAAGTTTCTAATTTTTTTTACAAATAAAATGTTTTATTTAATATTTTTGAAATTTTTGGATTTAAAATAATTTATTTCAAAGTGAAAATTGTATTTTCCTCAAGAATTATTCTGTAGATATTTTAAATAAATTTTTCATCTATGATAACATCATTTGATGTTAATTATGATTTAATGGGGTTATTATCAAATGAATCTATCCTTAGTCGTTATTTGTATGGTATATAATTATTATTATGATATTTTTACAAAATCTATTTATTTTACATAGGTAATGTTATTATGATATGAAGAATGTTTTATGATCTTATAAAATTTATATGAATAAATTATGATTATCTAATGGTTAGGTCCATTATAGTCCTCCAATGCATTAGGTAAAGTGATATTGATATCTCATGAGATGATTAGGATAAGTTTGGACATGATTTTAAATATCTTTTTTCACATACTAATGTGTGAGTATGATTTCTTTCTAGTTATTCTCACTAGAAAATGAATGTACATGATTGGAAATGGATTTGTTCACATTTTTATGCATGAGTATGATTTCTTTCTAGATATGATCACATTATTATACATGGATATTATTTCATTTATCTATATTCAAAAGATTTTTTTTCTTATGCTTATGGTGATACATGCCTATATTATGACTCTTGGATATTGATTACTACTTTGACACCCTTATTGATCATGCTTCTGGGTATAAACTGATTTCGAATCTTATAATCTAAGTTTTTTTTGTATGAATATTTTATGTCATGGACATGCACTTGAATATTTTATAATACTCTTATGATCATATTATCCTCTAATGATTGGTATCTCCCATGTTTACCCTTACTAAGAATCTGGGCTCGCCCTTTTTTATGTTTTCTTTCTCTAAGTTTTGAATAAAGGTTCTAAGTAAGGTATTTCTAAGAATAGTACTATATGGGTAGATTTTTGTGGGAGATGTTGAATATATTTCATGAAATAAGAAGATTGTGTATCTAGTCTCCGAATACACTAAACCTTTAAGGTCTTTAGGAGTGTATATTTGTTAAATTTATTGAATATTCATCTAAAATGATGCAATATTTATATATGTTTTTCTTAGGTTGATTGAGTTGGTATCAGAAGATGGGTTTAGTTAATAGTTGGATTTTAGGATTAGAAAATTTTAGTGAGAACCATAGGGATAATTCTAGGTATAGGATAACATCCTAATGTTTTGATAATGACCATGGATAACCTAGGTTAAACCTAAGGTTCCATAGATTTAAAAGAAGGTGTCATCATTTAGACATCTTATAAATTATATTTCAGGATTATATGATATCTCACACTAATTATTATAACTTGATACTTACACTATTTTTTTGGTGTCATAAGTCAATGGATAAAACAAGAATAAATCATGTAAACAATGAATGTGATGGTCAATGTAATGACCACACTCAAGTAAAACCAAATGGATTGAGATCTAGGATGAAATATATTATGATTATTCTCACTAAAATATATCAAGATATAAATGGTAATGTGGGTCATTTTGAGATTCTCAAATCACTAATAAGGATAAAACATGCCATTGAGTCTTTTATGTGACAACATCCACCTTCCTTCAATGGGTCTTCTGATCCACTAGTTACCAAGAAATGGATCAATGTGATGGAGAAGATATTTTTTATTCTTAAATTCCTAGACCATAAGAAAGTTTTATTGGTATTATATCACTTATAAATTGAATATAATCAATGGTGGACTCTTATCAAAAACAAGAGATAAGAGGAATAAATAAACTCCATGGAATGGGAGGAGTTTAAGAGGGTATTTCTCACTAAATACTTTTCTATAAACCTTTATAGAAATATAGAAAGGGAATTTCTAGAGTTTAGATAGAGGGATGATGGATCCATTATTACCTCTAAAGAAAACTTTAAATGACTACCAAGGTATGATTATAGCTTTATAATAGACCTTGTAATAAAAAAATGATCGATTCTTTAGTGGCCTAAAACCAAGTCTTCAAAGGTCATTAGACATAAGTGACTTTTGTAATTATGAATAAATAATTCAATGTGATCTAAAGGTAGAGATGGAGAGTGGGAACTCCAATTATTTTTCTAGTTTTAGTGAAAAGAAGAGAAAAATATATCTTCATGGAAAATTGAATGGTGAATCTAAAGGAGGAAAAAAATTCCAACCACCTATATGTAATAAATGTGGGGAAAACATTTAAGAAATTATTTTAAAGGAACTATGAAGTGCTTCAATTATAGAAATTTTGTTCATCAAGACAATGACTATCGATGGGGGGTGAAAAGGTCATAAAATGAAATAGAGGTCAATAAGGATTCAACCAAATAAGTTTAATGCTTAAGATGTAGGGAGATTAAGAATTATGTCAATAAATTCCCCAATCTAGAGATAATGAGGTTGGTGAACCTCAACAACCCCCTATGAAAAATGATAAAGGAAATGCCTTTGTTATCCCAACTAAAGAGGGTCGTGAGAATGAGGTGGTGAAAGTTATTTTTATCATCCACTCTAGAACTACTAATGTATTATTTAATTCTAGATTTACCCACACTTTTATATCTAAATAATTTTCTAAGGGTATCACATCACCACTACAACAGTTATATATTGAGTTAGTATGAAAAATATTAATGGTATGGTGATTACATCTAAAGTTTATTGCATCTCTATAATAGAAGTTTTTGGGAATGTGCTTCCTATAAATATTGTGATTCTTCATCTAGTTGAATTTTATGTGATTTTGGGCATGGATCGGCTCTCTATATATAGAGAACATGTAAATTTCTGTGGAAGGTAAGTCACACTTTATATTCTGAATAGACCTATGATTGTTTATCAGTGCGAGGATAAATACAAACATCTAATAGAAATTACTTCTATCTTGTGGGTATTAATTCATATCCATGAAGAGTGTCAATCTCAAATGGTTGGAGAGAAGGTAAACATTGATAATTTTCTTATTTTATGGGAGTTTATTAATGTATTTATAGAAGAGTTTTTAGGTATTCCTTTCAATCATGAAGTTGAATTTTCAATAGAACTCATACCTGATGCAACACATGTTTCAAAGACTCCTTATATAATAGACTCAATTTAGTTGCAAGAATAAAAGAATAAACTCTAAAAATCTTGATAAATAATTCATACACTCTAGTGTGTCACCATGGGGTGAACCTGTTCTTTTTGTTACGAATAAATATGGTTCAATGCTTCTTTGCATTTATTATCAGAAACTCAACAAGATCACTATCAAGAAAAATTATTATATACCCCATATCAATGATTTGTTTGATCAATTACGAGGAGCTCAATACTTTTCTATGATTGAACTTTGTTCTGTATATCATAAATTGAGGGTTCAAATGGTGGATATACCCAAGAAAACCTTCTTAATGAGGTATGGGCATTATGAATTTATATTGATTCCATTTTGACTTAATAATTCCCCTACTATCTTGATGTATTTAATGAATAAATTATTTAGATATTAACTTGGTTGGTTTTTTGTAGTCTTTTAAGATGATATTCTTATATATTCAAAGAATAAGGAATAGTATGAAGATAATTTGAGAATTGTTTTGAAGACCCTGAGCAAGGATAAGTTGTATGAAAAACATACCAAATTTTAATTTTGGTTACAAAATGTTTTTGGGTTATATAACTCAAGTGAAGGTATATTAGTGGATCCATAAAATATAGAAGTTATTAAATGTTGGCCCAGACCAATCTCTATGACTAAGATCTATAAATTTCTTGGTTTGGTTGGATATTATCGATGCTTTTTAGAGAATTTATCATGGCTATCAAATCTACTCACTAAGTTAACTAAGAAGGGATCCAAGTTACCTTAGATATATGAATGTGAGGAAAATTTCAAGGAACTTAAGAGAAGTTTAGTCATCATACATGTTCTTACATTACCCTATAGTGGATAAGGGTTTTTAACTTTTAGTGATGTGTCAAAGAAGGGATAGGGATGTATAGTGACCCAGACTTAACATACATAGATATTACATCATTTTAGATGAATATTCATCACATTACAAAAGTATATACTTGAGGACCATAATATTTTAGTGTCTTTGGAAACTTGGAACATAATATTCTAACTTGGTGAAAGATCTTCAATGTTTTCCAAAAATATATTCCCATTTAGTACTCCTACTTAAAAGCTTTCTTTGTAACTTGGGAGAAAGGAAACACAAGAAATGGTGAGATTAGATGCTTAGTAAGGGTAAATAAAGGAGATACATGAGTATAACATGAGTATAAGGGTATGAGAACATGAGAATAACATTTATAGATCATACCCTATATATCAAAGATCATAATATTAAGTCATGGAATAAGGATTTTCAGTTCATAATACACAAATCATAAAGAAATCAAATATCATAATCTATGAGAGCATAACATAGGCATAAGACATAGACTTGTGGCATACACGTCATCTTCAAAAATTTTGAAAATGTATAAATAAAAACCGATTCACTCATTAAGTTAAGGAAATAAAATCAAGCCCTCATATAAACTCATAGACATGAAAATAGGCCCACACATAACATTGTGAACATGTAATCAGGTTTACACTTAACATTGTAAACATGTAATCAGGTTCACACATAAACTTATAGACATGAAACCAGGTCCATGTATAACATTTTGAATATGTAATTAGGTTCATGCATAACATTGTGAACATGTAATTAGGCACCAGCATAAACTTATAGACATGCAACTAGTTCCATGCATAACATTGTGAACATGTAATCAGGTTCACACATAACATTTTGAACATGTAATCAGGTTCACACCTAAACTTATGGAAATGAAACAAGGTCTATGAATAAAATTTTGAACATGTGCTCAGGTTCATGTATAACATTTTGAACATGTAATCAGGTTCAAGCATAAACTTATGGACATGAAATCAGGTCCATGCATAACATTATGAACATTTAATCTGGTTCACGCATAACATTGTGAAAATATAATAAGGTTCACTCATAACATTGTGAACATTTAATCAGGTTCACACATAACATTGCGTCCATGTAATCAAGTTCATGAATAACATATATACTCATGAGTTATCCATCGTTACCTAATGTATTGGAGGGAGATATAGGTCCCACCCATCACAAAATAAAATCATACATACATGTGCTACAAGATCAAAAACAATCATCATATCATAACTCATGAAATGAAATGGGTATTATAAATATGTCATTATATTATTACCTATGGAAAATATATAGGTTTCATAATCATTTTATCAAAGCATAACCTATGAAAATAAGTGGGGTTCAAAAGCATATAACCCATGGAAGAGAAACTGGTTTCATATACAACTTTTCATCTTAAAAATAAACCAATCAAAGAAAGAATAAGAATGTAATCCTTTAATCATATCCCTATTAAATCATAAACTATATCAAAATATGTCATCTTATATGGAGAAGGATTTTGAAATATCACTTGGATCATTTCCTAAGGAAAATACTCTTTCTTTGAAAATCGTTTTTTTAAGACATAAAACATTTTCAAAATCCTTTTATTTGAAAAAAAATTGAAAACTTATAAATTAAGCTGTAAAAATAATTTAAAACATTTATTGATGAAAATATACTTTCAACTTTAAAAAAACTTTTTTAATCGTAAAAAATTTTGAAAAACTTTTTCTTTGATAACAACCATGAAAACTTATAAAGGAAGCTTTGAAAACCATTTTAAAAAAAATTAAAAAATAAAAAATTTTGAAAATAATTTTCCTTGAAAATTATCTTAAAATATCATTTAAAAAATTGAAAACATGTTCTGAAAAATGGTTTGGGGAGAAAATTAATTTCCAAATGAAGAGATAAATAAAGTTAGATTTTCTTAAAAATATTTTCTTAATTATCTTAAGTACCAAAGAGTGGTAAAATGGTACCATTACATGAAAATTTCAAGAATAACCAGAGGATAATAAAATTAATGAGAGTTTTTGAGATATGAATCATAATATTTCATCAAATGAATCATAATTCTAAAAAATCATGATAAATTATGAGATTGTGACAATAAACTCTTACCACTTTGGTAACATTGAATCTTAATACCCATGAAATAATAACATTAAATAAAGATTAAAATATCATAAAAATAATTATATTCATGATATAACATGTTAAGTGTAATTATATACACCTTGTAAAATAATATATGTGCATAACAAAACATGAGTCTCAAAGAGGGAAAATTGAGACAAAATTACCCTATCGATTTGGAAACTTTTGAGTCATAAACCCCATGAAAGATAGATCATAAAATGGATATGTAAATACCCATAAATTTAAGTACAATAATAATATAATACATTCATGGGTATTATATACAGCACATAAAATAAATGAATGGTGAATATGGCATAAGGCTCACAGAAATAAAAGTGAGACTAGAAATCCCCTTACTACTTGAGTAACTTTTGAATCATGAGATCCGTGAAAGAATAACATAAATTGAAAATTTTAATATTATTAAATAAATGAAATTCATGATATAACATTTCATATGTTATTATATACACCACACTAAAAGAACAATTATTAAATATAGTAAATATCTCACATAAATAAAAGTGAGACGAGAAAACTCTTACCTCAAGTCTCGAATTTCTTAATAAAGGTTCAAACCTCCTGTATAATAAATATATGTTTATTATAAATCTACCATAGAATAATATTATTATACATAATACTATTTATGATTTTATTATGTCTTTATATTACCCATTTATTAACAATTTCATGTTAATGTTATATTTCGGGTAATATTAACTTTGTTTTTCATATATGTTTTGACTTGTTATTTTTGATCCTTTTACTTATATAATGATTTAATTACTTAAATAATGTAAAAAATGTTATAAATATCATATATATTCAGTATATAAGTGTTTTTAATAATATATAAAATATAGAAATATAAAATTAAATACACCGTTCATAGAGATGGTAGGTTGCACATACGCATGAACAATGTTTCCGTTTTATTGTTGTATTGAAAGAAATAAAGTAAATAAAATATATTTACATATATATATATATTATAATTCTATTATAATTATTATTTTATATATATTATATACATTTACTAAACTCATCATTAAAAAATTCCATGTAATGTGTGAACGAATCACGTCACTTTGAGGAGGTGGTAGTCCACACACCCACAAATGAAGTTATCGTATTTCCCACAAAATGGAGAGCATTAAGGTATGTGTTATATAATAATTCCATAAGAATGAATACATAATATATATAATATATATCATATAAAATCAATATATACATCATTATTACCAACCTTTAGAGGTGGAAATGGAAGAACAAATGACATTGGTTTGTGAGGCATTATTCCTTCATACACATGAATGATGGTTGTGTATCCCATTTCATGGAAGTGTGTGAAGGTTTAGGTCATACCCTTAACATAAAAAAATATCAGTATATTGAATATACTAAGATTATTATATAATCATTATATAAAAATAATTGAAGGGTTGGAGAAAGAAATAAAATTAAAGTGCTCATTGAAGAATGTTATCTCTTATTCGGGTAACTCCTTTTGGTTTGCACCAAATAACTTCCTTGGTTTGATTTATTACCAAAGGATGATTGGAGGATGATTGGAGGGATGTTGGGAGATTTTTTTTAGGTTTTGAATGATCCAAAGGTCTTTAGAGTTGTGAATAGATGGGGAGAGGTGGTGGCCATTTATAAGTGAGGGAGAGGACACACTTGGTATTTTTGAAAACAAGTTAGGTGTACCCATGTTTTTACCTAAAAAAGGTCTTTAAAAACCCAAAAACACTCAATGATATAAGGTTTAAGGTGTAAATATGTCTATAAAATGGGTTTTGGACAATTTTATAGGTCATTTTTACCCTTATGTTTAAGGTTTATTCCCTTGTTAAGATTGTTTTTCTCTTAATCATTATAATTAATTTTAATTGCTTTCACTAATATTTTTAGACAAACATTAAGTTTAACTTATTAGATATTATAAATTATTAGAATTTAAAATATGGAATATATTTTTCCAAATTCTAATCATATAATTTATAGAAATTATTTTAAAATTAATCCCATAGACGAGATAAAACAATAGGTTTTTACAATAAAAAGTTTAAAAGTTTGAAATGTGTTTATATCAAATTTTAATGTGAAATTGATTTAAATGACCTAAATTGTATTTATTTATGTATAATTTAACTAATTATACTTTAAAACTAATTTAAAATATAATTTAACTACATAAATAAATTAGATAAAAAAGCAGATTTCAATTAAAATTCAGTGTTTTTCACTATTCATCAAAAAATGAAACTTCTCTGAAAAATAACAAAAATTTACCCAAAGTAAATTTTTTTATTCCAATTTCAAAAAATAAAGTTTATTTTTTCAAATAGAAATTTTAAAAGTTTAAAAAATATATATTTAAAATGGGTTGGTGATTAAAAGTCGATAAAATTAACTTTTAGAAAAATACAACTTTTTATTCATAAAATTGAATTTATTCTTATCTTTTGTCTATAAAATCTATCAGATGAGTTAAAAAAATATTGAATATATAATATATAAATTTTATTAAAAACATTCATCAAAAGTGGTTTGTTTGATTTATTGACATAAAATGGAATTTTTACATAGAAAAATAGTTTTCTTAGAAAATGAATTTCTTTATTTAAAATAGTTATTACTTTCATTTATAACTAATTGATAACCAAAGGATTCATTTTATATACATTTCTATATCATATTTTTACAATTTAGTTAATTTTATTCATAAATTCCTTTCCAATGTTTGGGTAGTAACAATAATAATATTTTAAAAATAGTATTAATATTATATTATAGTTTGATAAAACTCAGTCTTGCATGTAACAAAATATATTGAAGGAACTCATAATTTTGTGTAACACAATCCAAACATATTGTTTCATATACCGTAACCTAATATAATTGTTTCATGTAGTGAAAGATTAACTTAGTTTTATGTGTAATGCAATCCAAACTTAGTGATTTCATATTACACAAGCTATATTCATTATTGTGTGAAATATAGAATATCATAAAGATTAAATTAATTAAAATATATATATTTCACAAAAATCACAAGTTGTTTCATTTTACCCCCCTTAAAATGAATTTCAACTAAAAAATTTGTCTGGGTTATCAAAGTTTTAATAATTTAAAGTTTCCTTCATAGAAACCCACTTTGTAAAAATAAATACTAAAACTTCCTTTAAAAATGGAAAGTTAGAAACATAATGGTTACCCAAATTAACTCATAACTAGGTTTAAACATAATATAACATAGGTGTAAAGTTAAAACATGGAAATAGAAGACAAATATAACTATTAAGTTTTGATAGAGAGTCATAGAGAACATGGTCATGAGAAAGTTAATGATCACAATGCCATAAACCAAAGAGGCTTGAAAAAGGTCATTGATATCATCAAAAATGATGATTACAGGACAAAATTTTATTTCAAGATACTTTTCCTAAAATTTAAAAAAAATCACAATAAAATATACTTACTTGATTTCATTCCATTTCATAAGCACAATCTCACCCTTTGGTTGTGCCTTGATCACTTTCCACTTATCTCTTACTCTAAGAAATGAAGGTGAATTTTTCATCTCTAAAGCACTATCAGATTATGAGATCCATAAATAGAATGATAAGTAATTATATTCTTATTTAGTTGATATCACATAAAAATGGTTAGTAAAGGTTATACAATATGAATAAATCCTTATATGGTTAGATAATACCTTAATCTCTAAAACCTTTTCCGAAGTTCAACTTAATCTATTCCATAAATGGTTAACCTTGTAACCCTTCCAAAAGATGAAAATAAAAAAAATTAAAATATGGACACTAAATTTTTCAAAATCAACTTAAAATAAATTCCCCATATATCATAAAGTAGTTATTGGTTGTCACATGCCAAACATGTGAAAACCTTCATCATGTATTCTCTTGAAACATGGTAATAACTTGAATTACCATAAATAATTATTGAAAACATACCTTCTTTCTTATTCTAAAGATTATTGGATATATTCCTTAAATCCAAAAATATTTTAAACTTCATCCATGATAGCATAAACCACTTTAACAACAAACTGTTTATCAGTTCTGAGGTCGTCAATACTATCCAATTTACTTTATCCAAATCAATCATCTCTTTATCCAAGCTAAACATTATTTCCTCAATATCTAGAACACATTAAGGGTTATCATCCCTTGATTACAATGTCACCTTTCTATTAAATCACCTTTCTAGTTCATCAGCATCATTCACTATACTTTTGAAAATACTTAATTAAAATATACTTAATGATTTATATAACATAATTCTTGAATTACAATATATGTTCACTTGAATCATCCAGCTTATTTATCTAAACATTAGCTAGGATTTATCATATTATTCCTTAATACCCCTTTACTAGAATATGAAATATGAATCATTTCTTAAGGTTACTCAACATCAATTTAATCATGCTTCTTACGTTTAATGTAAACAATACTATTAGAACATCTCATACCTTTCACATGTCATTCATGGTCTCTTTATCTTTAAAAGTATAACCAATACTCATTCCACCTTCCTAATTATCTTCATGAGATTTAAACTTTGTAAATTTATTTGAATAATTCCCATACTTTCCACATATGAAACATTCAATGATAACCCATTTCCTTCTAGTTACTATATTGACTAAGACCAGAAAGTATAGTTTGAGCAACACTTATCATAGCATAAAACCATATAATAATGAAAATTTACTTATAAGATTTATAAATCATGGCACATTCTTTTAAATATATGAAACCTAAGGATGAAACTTAGATACATCCCTAGAAATATTATTAGAACTATCCGTAGGGATTTCAATAAATGTTTCTCATCCAAGTTTCAAAAGGTTGACTAAACCTTTCCTTTGATACCAACTATAGAGACTTGGGCTTAAAATACATATATATTACCTCATTTTGGATGAATATTTAGAAAATTAAAAAATTACATGACCAAGGACCATAATATTTTTGTGTATTTGTAAACATAGAACACAATATTCTACCTTGGTGAAAGATCTTCAATGTTTACCAAAAAGATCTTCCCATTTGGTACTCCAACTTAAAGCCTTACTTTATATCCCATGGGAAAGGAAACATAAGAAAGGGTGATCTCAGATGATCAGTGAGGGTAAATAAAGGATATACATAAATATAACATGTGTATGAGGGTATGAGAACATGATCATAACATTTTAATATCATACCCTGTATATCAAAGATTATAATCTTAAGTCATGGCATTAGGATTGGAAGCTCATAAGACGTGAATCATAAATAAATAAAAGAGTATAAGACATGAGATCATAACATAGGCATAAGGCATAGAATTGTGTCATACACATTAGCTTATAAAATTGTGAATATGTATAAATAAAAAACACTCATTAAGTTAAGGACATAAAATCAGGCCCTCACATAAACTTATGGACATGCAACCAAAACAACACATAACATCGTGAACATGTAATCAGGTTTACGGATAATATTTTGAACATGTAATCAAGTTCATACATGAACTTATGTACATGAAACTAGGTCTATTCATAACATTGTGAACATGTAATCAGGTTCACGTATATCATTATGAATATCTAATCAGGTTCACGCATAAATTTATGTACATGAAACCAGTTCCATGCATAACATTGTGAATATATATCAAGTTCACATGTAAAATTATGAACATGTAATCAGGCTCACACATAAACTTATGGACATGTAACCAGGTCCATACATAACATTTTGAACATGTAATCAGGTTCACACATAACATTGTGAACATGTAATTAGGTTCATGCATAAACTTATTGACATGAAACCAAGTCCATGAATAACATTGTGAACATGTAATCCAGTTCACACATAACATTTTGAACATGTAATAAGGTTCATGCATAAACTTATAGACATGAAACCTGGTCTTTGCATAACATTGTGTACATGTAATCAGGTTCATAAATAACTTTGTGAACACGTAATAAGGTTCACACATAACATTATGAAAATTTAATTAGGTTCATTCATAACATTTTGAACATGTAATCAAGTTCACACATAACATACATACTCATGAGTTATCCATAATTACCCAATACATTGGATGGAGATATAGGTCTCACCTATCACAAAATAAAATTATATATACATGTGCCACACGATCATAAAAAATCATCATATCATAAATCATGAAATGAAAAGGGTATCATAAACATGTAATTATATCATAACCTATACAAAATATATAGGTTTCATAATCATTTCATCAAAGCATAATCCCTGAAAAGAATCGGGTTTCAAAAGAATATAACCCATAGAAGAGAAATGGGTTTCATAAACAACATGTCATATTAAACATAAACCATTCAAAGAGATAATAAGAATAGTGTCCTAGGATCATATCCCCAGTAAATAATAAACTATATGAAAGGATCTCATCTTATATGGATAAGGATTTTGAAATATCACTTGGATCATTTCCTAAAGAAATTTACCTTTCCTTGAAAATCATTTTTTTAAGGCATAAAAAATTTCAAAATAATTTTATTTGAAAATTAATTTGAAAACTTATAAATTAAGATTTAAAAATAATTTAAAACATTTCTTGATGAAAATATCCTTTCTAATTTTAAAAAATATTTTTAAATCATAAAACCTTTTTAAAACCTTTTTATTTGATAATAAATTTAAAAAATTATAAATGAAGATTTTAAAACCATTTTTAAATTTTTTTTAAAAATAAATCATTTTAAAAATATATTTCCTTAAAAATGATATTAAAATAACATTTAAAAAAATTAAAAAAAATTAGAAATCATCGTTTTGGGAGAAAATAGATTTCCAACTGAAGAGAGATATAAAATCAGATATTTTTTAAATATTTTCTTAATTTTATTGAGTACAAAAGAGTGAAAAATGGTACCATTACATAAAGTTATAATTAACATCCATAGGATAAGATATTTAATGATATTTTTTGAGCTATGAATCATAATATTTCATCAATGGAAGCATGATTCTAAATAATCCTCATAAATGATGAGATTGTAGCAATAAACTATTACCACTTTGGTAACTTTGAATACTAATACCCATGAAATAATAACATTAAATAGTGCTTAAAATATCATGGAAATAGGTATATTCATGATATAACATATTAAATGTCATTATATACACCTTTTAAAAGAATATAGGTGCATAGTATAACATGTGTCTCATAGAAGGAAAATTTAGACAAAATTACCCTACTAATTTGGTAACTTTTGAGCCATAAACCCCATGAAAGATACATCATAAAATAGATATTTAAATACCCATAAATTTTATTATAATAATAATAGAATACATTAATGGTTAGTATATACACCACACAAAATAAATGAGTGTTGAAAATGGCCTAAGTCTCGTAGAAATAAAAGTGAGACTAGAAATCCCCTTACTACTTGAGTAACTTTTGAATCATGGGATTTATGAAATAATAACATCAATTGAAACTTTTAATATCATGAAATAAATTAAATTCATGATGTAACATGTAATATTTTAGTATATACACCACCCAACAATAATAAGTGTTGAATATAGCATATATCTCACAGAAATAAAAGTGATATGAGAAAACCCTTACCTTAAGTCTTGAATTTATTCATACATGTTCAAACCTCATGTATAATAAATATAATTTTATTATAAATATAAAAAATAACAATATTATTATATATCATATCATTTATTATTTATTGTGTCTTTATATTACCCGTTTATTAACAATTCCATGTTAATGTTACGTTTCGGGTAATATTCGCTTTGTTTTTCGTATATGTTTTGACTGGTTATTATTGATCCTATTACTTATATAATGATTTAATTATGTAAATAATTTAAAACATGATATAAATATCATATATATTCATTATATAATTATTTATAATAATATATAAAATATAGAAATATAAAATAAAATGCATCGTTCATGGAGACGGTAGGTCGTATGTATGCATGAACGTTGTTTCATTTTCTTATAGTATTGAAAGAAAGTAAGTAAATGAAATATATGTATATGTATATATATTATAATTTTATAAGAATAATTATTTCATATATATATCATATAAATTTACTAAATTCAACCTCAATACGTTCTATGTAAAGTGTGAACGAATAACATCGCTTTGAGGAGGCGGTAGTCCGCACATCCACAAACGAAGTTATTGTATTTCCACAAAATGGATAGAATGAAGGTATGTGTTATATAATAAATCCATAAGAATAAATAAATCATAAATATCAAATAAAATCAGTAATTAAATCATTATTCTCAAGCTTTAGATAAGTCAATGGAAGAACGAACGATATTGGTTTGTCAGGAGGTAGTCCGTCGTACACACGAATAATGATTGTGTATCCCATTTGATGGAAGTGTTGAAGGTGTAGGTAATAAACTTAACATAAAAAATCTAATTATATTGAATATACTTATGTTATTATATAATAATTATATAAAAATATTTTAAGGGGTTGTATAAATAAATAAAACTAAATTTCTCGTTGAAGAATGTTACATCTTCTTTAGGTAACTCCTTTTGGTTTGCATCAAAGGACTTCCTTGGTTTAATTTATACAAAAAGAGAGATTTTTAGGATGATATGATAGATTTTGGGAGCTTATTTGGTTAGGTTTTGGATGATATAAATTTCATTATAGGTGTGAATAGAGGGGGATAGGTGGTGTCCTTTTATAAGGGAGGGAGAGGACAGACTTAGCATTTTTTAAAATAAGTTAGGTGTATCCACGTTTTTACCTAAAAAGTTATTAAAAATATACAAAACTAAATACTATAATGTTTAAAATTTAAATATTTCTATATAATGGGTTTCGGGAAAGTTTATAGTTCATTTTAGCCCTTATGTTTAAGGTTTAGTCCCTTATTAAGCTAGTTTTTCTCTAAATCACTTTAATTAATTTTAATTTCTTTCACTAATATTTTTTTGTTAGAAAATTAAGTTGAATTTATTAGAAATTATAAATTATTATTATTAAAAATATTTTATCCATTTTCCCAAATTCTAATCACATAAGTGGAGAAATTTGTTTTAAAATTAATCACACGGACGAGATGAAACAATGGGTTTTTAAAGTAAAAAATTCAAGAGATTGAAATGTTTTTATATCCAATTTTAATGTTAAATTTATTATAATAACCTAAATTGTATTTATTGATACATAATATACTAATTATACTTTAAAATAAATTTAAAATATAATTCAACTATATTAATAAATTAGATGAAAAAATAGTTTTCAATTAAAATTCAGTGTTTTTCACTATTCATCAAAAAAAATGAAACTTCTCTGAAGAAAAAAAAATCATCCAAATTAAATTTTTATATTCTTATTTAAAAAATGAAGTTTATTTTTTTCAAATAAAAAATATATAAAAGTTTCAAAAAATATATTCAAAAGTGGTTCTCCTTTAAAGGGCGGTAAAATTACCTTTTAGAAAAATACATCTTTTTATTCATAAAATTAGATTTATTATTATCTTATTCCTATAAAATATATTGGATGAGTGTCAAAAAAAATATTGAATATATAATATATAAATTTTATTAAAAACATTCATCATAAGTGGTTTTTTTAATTTATAGAGATAAAATGGTATTTACACATAGAAAAATAGTTTTATTAGAAAAACAATTTCTTTATTTTCAAATAGTTCTTACTTTCCTTTATAAAAAGTTGATAACCAAAAGATTAATTTTATATAAATGTCTAAATCATATTTTCACAATTTATTTAATCTAATTCATAAATTTCATTCTAATGGCTAGGTGGTAACTATAATAATATTTAATAATAATATTAATTATATATTGTGGTTCGGTAAAACTCAGCCTTGTGTGTAACGAAAGTCATCAAAGGAACTCAATATTGTGTGTAACATGAGCCAAAAATTATGTTGAATGTACTAAAATATAATCTAATTATTACATGTATTGTAAGATTAACATGGTATTGCGTGTAATGCAATCCAAACTTAGTACTTTCATATAACACAAACTATATTCAGTCTTGTGTAAAATGCATAATATCAAAAAGATTAAATTAATTTTAAAAAAAAATCAAAAAATATAGGTGAGTTTAAAATTGTTTCCTTGTGTCTAATGATATAGTTATATCTTATTCCTCATGAAAATTAAATGTTCATGAACAAAATTACCCAACATATGATTTGGAGTTATCTATGGTAATTTTTACATTAAATATTTAAAGGCATTATATTTATGGAGAAATGTGTTATATATATACTAATAATAAAAGTTTAAAGTATATATTCACTCAAAAATAATTGAATATGTTCCATATAATATGGTTGGATTTGATTAAATATTATGACTGCTCAATACATTAGCACCCTGAGAAATCAGGCAAGGTGGTTGATGCTATAAGACAGAAGGACCATTCTAGTTCTTCCATGATGAGGATTGATAAAATATAATATTTTTTTATTTTTAAAGGATGGATCTAGAAATATTAAAGGAAAGGTAGAAATATTATCTTGCTTAAATAATTTTTCAACCATCTATCCAAGTAAAGATTAAAGATGTGAAAAAAGATGATGTAGATCTACAAAATAATGTGAGAAATGTTCCTGATTTAAACCTTGATTTTTATGGAATGATAAGGTTCAAAAATTGTGTACGTTTTCCATATATAATATAAGTTAAGAAGGGTTTATTAGATTAATATCATTGTTTATCATTCTCTATTCATCCTGGAAGTATAAATATGTATAGAGATCTGAAAGAGTATTTTTTATGGGATAACATGAAGAGGGATATTGTATAGTATGTATCTCATTTCTCAATATATTATCAAGTTAATGAAAAGTGACATAAGTATAGGGGGATGTTACAACCATTACCTATACCATAATGGAAATGGGAAAACATCACTATAAATTTTGTTTTCAGACTCCCCAAAATTTATAAAGGTCGTAATTATATTTGGGTTTAAATTTAACGTCTTATAAAGTATACACACTTCATTAACATTAAATAAAATTTATCTTTTTATATACTTTATAATAAATACATTAATGAAATGTTAAGTCTTCAATGATTACCACATTCTATTTTATCTGATCGGGATCCAAGGTTTACCTCAAAGTTCTGGTGAAGTCTTCAGCACACTTTTGATTTAGAGTTGTGTTTTAGTACTACTTATCATCCTTAGATAAATTTTTATTCTAAGAGAACCATTCAAACCCTATAGGATATTTTTAGATATTTTTATAAGGATTTCAAATATGGTTGGGATAAAAACCTTCCTCTTTTTAAGTTTTCTTATAACAATATCTTTCACTCAAGAATTCATATGGATCCTTATGAATCCCTTTATGGAAAGAATTGTAGAACTCCAGTGTGTTGGGATGAATATGGAGAAAGAAAGCTATTGGGACTCAATCTAGTTGAGGAAATAGTAGATAAATTCATATACATTCATTAACACATTAAGTAATATCAGAGTCGATATAAAAATTATTCTAACAACCATCAGTAAAATATATAATTTGAAGTTTGTGAGAAGGTATTTCTATGAATATCTTCATGGGATAAGTTTATGAGATTTATAAAGAAAGGAAATTTGAGCCTTAGTTATATTAGTACCTTGGATATTCTTGATTGATTAGGAATGGTATCTTATCATTTGTTGCTTCAATGAACCTCTCTTAAGTTCGAGATGTGTTCTATGTATCTCTCCTAAGGAAGTACATACCTTATCCATTATATGTATTGAAATCAGAGGTCATACCACTCGAGCATGATCTTTCCTACATAAAATAATCAGAATAAATATTGAATCATAGTTATAAAGTTCTATAGAACAAGACTACTCACCTGGTTAAATTTCTATGTAGGAATTAGAAATTCTAAGAAGTTACTCGAGAACCTGAGGATGTGGTGAAATATAGATATCAACATTTTTTTGCATCAAAGTGATTAAATTTCAAGGTATAAATTTATTTTTATGGGGTTATAATGTAACACCCTAATATTTTCTGATATATTTATCTATAAATAAATTTTATTTCTTTGATATCTTGTTTTACATGCAACGCTGAGTTTAAATGAACCATGGTATACTATTAAAATATTATTATTTAATGTGATAGTTATTTCCTAGTCAGTGGATTGGTAGCTATAAATAGGAATAACTAAATTATAAAAAACCTATGGTTGACTCATTTATAAAATGAATTCATTGGTTATCAATTCATTGGAAATGAAATCAAAAATCTTTTCAAAGTAAAAGAGATGTTTTTCTGAAAAATTGTTTTTATGCTCGCGGCATGTTTTTATCTTAATAAATTAAATTAATCACTACTGGTGAATTATTTTAATTAAATTTATATATTTTATATTCAATTAAAAAATTTAACATTCATATAATATTTTTTCTAGGCATGGGATAAGAAAAAATTCAATGTTATACTTAAAAATGTATTTTTCTAAAAAAATTAGTTTTCATCGCATTTTGTATACTTGTTTTAAAATGAATGTATTCCAATTTTATAAATTGAATTGTGAAAATTTTATTCTATATTTAGAATTAAGAAGTCTAAATTTGTTAAATATGTCTCTTTTAATTTTAGGCATTATGAATAATAATCATGGAAAAAATTATCACCTTGGTAAAGAGTAAATCGGGGTAAACTATGTTAAAACTAAGTGATATGGTCAGTATTATTCATATTAATTATTATTAGATGAAGGTAATTTTAACATTACCATATTAGGATTTAAATATAATTGTTTAAGGGGAACTTTTCCATGGAAATTGCCTATATAATATTTAAAGCAAAGAAAAATACAAAATGTCACTCTCATACATTTAAATATCTCTTATGTATTCACATAGGAACAAAAGAAAATTTTGAATGAATGTTAACAGTTATTTTGAACTTAATGAAATTATTTTAATAATGGTAATTTATTTCTAATTTCTAGTGATTATATAATTACCTTTACTACTTACGCAACGCCGATACAGTATTTCCTCAAATAATAGAATAATAAAATAAATGATTTTAAAAATATTATAAGTAATATAATTTGGGTGATTTATAGTGTTACATGAATTTTATAAATTAATATAACATATTAGTGATTTTTTAAGGATTATATTTTAATTCTATATTTTTTTAAATGTCTTTAAAGTCAAATTAAATGAATAGTGTAAAAAATGCATTAATGGTATTTTATAAAAATAATATTTTATGAAATTATTTAAAAAACATATATATCTTGAAATGAGACAAGGGGATAATATATAGCCTAAATTATCATCCCTTATAAATTTATGAACCAATTATTACCTTATAATTAAAATTATAACCTTTTAAGATTGAAAAAGTTGTTATCACAGTTAAGGTTAAAATTGGTTAACTAAGGGGTTAATAAAAAAAATATGGTTTAAAATGACACCAAAACATGTCTAAATTTAATTATTTTTTAATTTTTTAACCTTGGACTCTTTTTATTATAATATATTTCCATTTGGAACCATTTTGGTTTATGATTAATCAATTATAGTTTGATTTTTTTAGTAATTCCAAGAGTGTTAGTCCCATCACTTATAAAAAGGCACCAACTATCCTCTCTTACTCACAAATTTTGAGCATTCTAGATCAGAAAATACCTTCCATAATACCCTATAATATTAATTCAAAACATCCTTGATCTTTTGGTCTTTCAAAAATACCAAACCTTCAAGGATTAAGATATAATTTAAAAGAGGGTTCTCAATGAGGAGGTATAACTCTTAACCGAGCATTTTTAATTTTATTTATTATTAAACCTATTATAAATACATGGTATATAGTATAAAATAATGAATTAAGTATCTTAAATATATTTAATTTTTATTATGATGATTTACTAACTATTATTTTCCTTCTTTCTATCTTATAGAAAGCGAAAACATCACTCATGGGTACGTATGACTTACAGTCTCCACGTAGCGGTGTAATTCATTTTTCATCACCACTTTACTTTGATGGTTATAATTATGTATTTAATATATATATATATATATATTATTTATTATATTATTAATATTTTTAAAATTTTTATTATTAATTACATTTATTTCATTCTATTTATCAAAAAATGGAAACAGTGTTCATGCGTACGCACGGCCTACCGTCTTCATGCATGGTGTAATTCATTTTTCTATCTCTAAAATTTATGGATGAATATATATATATATATATAATTAATATATATGATATTAATATCATGGTTAACATACTATATATTATGGAACCATTTTCAATGTATAAAGACTGAGGCTGTTGAACCAAAACATGCATGAAAAATAAAGCAATTATCACCCAAAAGAGTGATTTTAATAAAGAATTTTTAAAAAATAGGTGATAAGATGTTATAATAAAATATTATATGGTATGATATAAATTATTATGGTTCTATAATACATTTATAATAAATATATATTTATTATACATAAGTTTCAAATGCATATGAATTAATATGAAACTTGAGGTGGGGGTTTTATGTTACAATCTCATTGTTTACTGAGATTGTTTATGATTAAGATTTTGATAATGAAATTTCATGATCTACCTCTCAAAATTCTCATTAATTTTACTATCCTCTGGTTATTTCTATATATTACATGTTTCCTTTCATTTTACTCTCTTTAAATACTCAAGGGTCTAAAAGAATATTTTTAAGGGAAAACGACTTTATATCTCTCTTTGGTCAAAAATCTAGTTTCATCCATGTCCATGTTTTCTAAAAATATTTTCAAGAATTTTTTCAATATTAACATATGATTATTTAAAGTCATTTTTACCCATGATTTAATTTTTACAAAATATTTTAAAATAAATATTCTTGTCATTTTCTGAATGAGGTACTTTTTGACTTTTTTTACAAAGGTATGAAAGGAATGTATTCTTTTAACGTATAAAAAATGAATAAAATTTATTTCTTACATGAAAACTCAATGATTTGAAGATTACTTTGAAATTTTCTAAGGTTATTTACAAAGAAATTTTTTTCCTTAATAGTTGGGAAATTTTTTATTTTAAATAAGTGGTTTCAAAGTGAAAAATGTATCTTCCACGATAATTATTTTGGAGATATTTTAAAGAAATTGTTCATCTATGATAACATACTTTCATGTGAATTATGTTTTACAATGGTTATGATCCAATGATACCATCCTTATTATTTCTATGGATGGTCTATGATTATGATGATGATATTTTTGTGAAATTTGTTTATTTTCCATGAGTAATGTTAAGATGATATGAAGAATGTTTTATGGTCTTATGACATTTATATGAATGAATTGGGATTATGTAATAGTTGGGTCCATTATATCCCTCCAATGCCTTGAGTAAAGTGATATTGATATCTCATGACATGATGATGATAAATACGTATATGATTGCGAGTATCTTTGTTCACATATTGATGTGTGATTATGATTCCTTTCTAACCATGCTCAAAGGAAAATTCATGGACATGATTGAAAATAGATTTTTTTTCAAATTTTAATGTGTGATTATGATCACTTTATAGCTATGAACACAAGAGTATGTGTGTACATGATTCCATTTATCTATGTTCACAAGATTATGATTTATTATTATTATGATTCCACATGCATATATTATGACTCTTGGATGTTTATTACTACTTTAAAAACCTTATTGATCGTGCTTCTAGGTAAGAATTGATTTCAAAGATTATGATCTAAGTTTTTTTTAGGGTATGAATATTTTATAATGAGTACATGCACTTGAATATGTTATATGATGCACACCTATCATGGGGTGTGTAAAATGATTTTTATTTCTCCCTAGGGGATATAATGTTATTAGTAACCAAAGTCATCTCTAAGGAGAATTGCATTAATCTAGTTGTCACGGTGCAAAAGTAAATAATAGAATAAGATTTCTAGGACTACCAAATAAGGGAACAATGGATTTAAAAATCAAGATGAAAGGAAATTGATTGGATTTCAGGTTTAGTTTTCTATTTTTAATGTTATCATGGTCTTTTCAAAATAAATCTCCAATATTTATTAATTGATTAAATGAATGGTTCCACAATAGATTACTTATTTTCACCATTGTTTAATTTTGATGATTATAAGAGTTATTCTCACAAATTCATTATTTTGGATTATCCTCTTTCTAATGTGTGAAACCCATAATAATCCTTCTTTGAAATACCTAGGAAATACCTAATAAAGTATTAAAATTATTAATCATCTAAATCAGATCACTATTTCTTCCTCATGTGTTTAGTAATCACTAAACACTCTCTGCTTTATTTTAAATTAATAAATCAATATAATTTAAAATAAAATAGAGGAAGATAATATTTATTGATAGAAATGTTCCATAAAATTTTCCTAGAAATATTTCCATAATATACCATCTGGTTTCTAAATTTGAAACCAGAATATCCCACTAGATCTTTTCTGTTCCCCGTAGCATATAAGACACCAAATTAATTCTATTCTCATGAGAATTATTTAAGTGATTTGTAATCATCTAGATGTACTCCACCTAGAACTTTGATGCCTTAGGTACAACCTCTATATCAAACTTATAAGGGTGTTGAAACTGAAACTCTCTAGTCAGATCAAACATACTCGGCACAACCCACCCTGGGTCTCATTCCACCATCCACATAAAATGAAAAAAGTTCTCACAGAACTACTCCTCTCATTTGTTACCCTAGATCAATAGGGTTTCCTGCTCCACTACTGGAGAAGAGTTCTTGGTGATATCCCTATGTCTCCTAACTGAAACACATCATCATGGTTGAATCCCTCTATAATAACAAACACATGCCTCAAAACACATAACATAAAGCTTCCATAGTTTGCAAAAATAAGGCTCTCTACTAGCCATAAAAAACCCATACCACATACACTATCCATCGGATATGGTTGCATCTCTAACACTATCCTCAACCATCCCTACCATGTTTCATGGTCAACATAGGGTAAACCAACTTATACAGTCACAAGTCTTTCATTAGATACCCTATTTAACCATTTTACCTTCACAACATAAATCTTTCTCATTTAGGAAACTTTCCATCCTTTAAACCTGTCACAACCAAATCTTAACCCATTTATTACTCTTCCTTGGGCACTAATCGTTAACCATTCTTTTATGTTATTCCCATTTACCTATTTTCATCATCTTTATTTGACACCATTTCTTTTAAATTTCAAGGAGAAATGAAAAGAATTTTATCCCTCACATCCCGCATGTCTTTCCTATGTGTGCCTACCATGATGCATGTCTCATATATCCCTAGGTTCCTAAAATGATGCATGTATTGACAACCTTATTCCATTTTATATGTGAGAAAAATGTTGTAAAATAGTCACATAACACAACAAGTGTATCACCCAAGGTGAAATATCATCCAACCGTAACAATAAACATCAAGAACAACAATCACACCTTGGGTACTTAGGTTTTCCCCCATACATGGGTTAATTACTCCCATACATGAGATCATTTCCAAGTACCAATGCATCATAGTATCTCATCTACCATTCCAAAATAGTAAGAAAACGGAAAAGAAAAACCCCTCTGATGTCACTTTATAATTTCCCGACCTGGGTGCCTCGAGTCGGTTTGCCACATGACCTCAGGCATGCCCCCTCATATATTAGAGGCTGCCAACTAACAGTGAGGGTCTAATAGAACACATAAAGAGACTATAACCTATTTATCAAAGTAATCCATAGTAGTTAAAATATAAAATAAAGGAAATAAATAAACCATCAACATGCATCAAAAATCCATTTCTCAAAACTGGGTATAATCCCATAACCAAATAGTAAATATGTAATTTCATTTCATATAGTGCCAAATGTAAGGAAACCCCAAAATAAATAAAAGCTGAAGAATCCCAAAAATAGGTCCTCACTCCATATCCAGATCCTTCATCCATGCACATACCACATCCAAATCAACCATCCATCATAGGAACCTTGCACTTGTCTTGACCTGCAACCATGAAATCAACTTAGGTACCCAATAGTGGCCTGAGTAGGGTGTGAGTACAACTCATTAGTCCAACACCAATGGTGCCTAGAAAATATACATTCTAAATAGATAGTGTATGTAGGTATATAATGAATAACAATATAAGTAGAAGGTAAAGCGGGTGCCATTATTTAACAAGTTCACTTTATCCACTTTCACCATTTGTTCCATGGGTTAGCCATTTTCATAAAATAAACTTTAGCCCATGTTGGTAATATAAACTATACATAAAGGGATAATAATCAATATCACTACATAACTAGGTAAAAATTTACACGAAACAATATATAACACTTACCTCAAAGCCTCAGTCTAGGTATTCATATCCCATGCGTTAGTTAGGGGTATAAATCCACAATCCGACTCCCTAACCCATACATTGTAGGGGTGGGTCTTAGAACCTCATTATAACCCAAAACATGGGTGTAGAGACTCAAGTAAAATACCCCACATACCATTAAGTCATGTTCACATTCTTCTTTAACCATTTAATGCATATACCATTTTCAAACCATCACTCATTGAACACTTTTACCATTTACAAACCATGGTTCATTCAACACATGTACTATCTTCATGCCTTAACCCATTAAAACATTTACCATTCACAATTCATAACTCATTAACACATATACCATTTATGTACCTTATCCCATTATCATACATACCATTTACACACATAACTCATTTAACACATTTACATTATACCAAACGCCCCCTTGTACCATATGATCAACTAAACACAATTAACATCAATTTCATTTCACAATCCATGTTAACAAGATAAACACAATTATAATTTGGTTTCCCCTTCATAATACTATTTTAACATGATAAACACAACTATCATAGGTTCTATCTCGTAAACCTTCCTATTTCATATTTAATAACCCAATCCCCTGTTTGAGAATGTGGAACACCCCATGGGTGACCTCTATCCCAAACTAATAAACCTCAATATATCCCAAGAGGATCATGAAGGGTTGAATTCATTATTTAACCAACCAATTAATCATTTATATAATGGAAAACTAAATATATAGCATAACGACACGAGTCCACAACCACATACACGTAAATCAAACATCAAGACTATGGGATATAACTTTTAGACCACCTACCTCAATTTTGTAGAAGCGTGATCAATTAACCTTGTCCTTTAGTTCAATATTGAACCCATGTCAAATACCCAACCTAGAATCCGCTAGAAAAATAGGTTTTTAGAGTGCTGTAAAAATAGGGTTTTAGAGCATTGGAAAAATATGATTTTAGAGCTTTGGAAGAAGAAGAATGATTTCACAAGCTCTAATATAGAAAAATAAAGAAAGAGGGGTGTTAACCTCACATAGAGATTTGATCTACACCCAATGGCACTTCAAATGACTTAGAAATGAGGGAGATCAATCCTTGGGATTTTTTAGAGGAAGGTTTCATCACCCTTGGCAACTAAAGGAAGAATGGGGTGGAAAACTAGGTAAGAAAACCTAAAACTCGAGGGGGTGGTCAATTTCCCCATCTTTAATGTGGCGCATGTTTTGGCCACATGGTTGGATAAAGCATATTCCAACTGTGCGCCATCCTCTATCCAAGAGGGGGTCAGGTTGAACAGTCTCCTTGGGAGACCACATGGTTTGATAAACTGTGCAGTAGCCATGCAGGATGGATCTGTCCAAGCTCACATGGTTTGGTCCCTCTCTATGCACAGTTTTACCAATATTGCACCACCTCCTCCAGGAAATCATGGTTAAGGTTCACAATTACTACTAATTGTGTGTAAATCATTCAACATGAACCAGATGGCCCCTCTTTACATTCTTTCATGTCCCAAACCCCTAGGACATCCCCAAGACCCCTCATAAACTTGGGAAACATTTGATTAACCAACTTAAAAGGAATTTAAACCAAAAATTAAACAATAACATACCTCATTATAATTATATGATCTTAAATCTTCAGCGTCATTCTTTTCAAAATTTCATTCTTCTTCAAAGATATCTCTCTCTCTTCCATTCATATATTGGTTGGTGATTGATCCTTATTTTTAGTAGTAATTTAAACTCCTAAAATTTGGATGATACCCTCTTTAATTGTTTCCTTATTTTTCTCCAAGACTTTAAGGTGTATCTTGAAATAGTCCATAGATATCAAGTTTTCCAAATTCATTGCATGGATGTATTACAACATGGATATCTCCTCCTTCAGTGCAGACTCCTATAACTATTTTTTCTTAAAAAATTCAACATTATTGATTTGAACATGTCCACGATGTAACTCATCCTTCACAACACAACACAACACCCATTCATTCTTATTTTCATGAAGATTTCTTATCAATCGAAGAGAGAAATAATAGGGTATTCTCTCCCCTGACTTTCCATATCTTCATCTTTGGGTTTATAGCTGCCTTCATCTTCTCTTTTTATAAAAATCCATTTTCCATGTGGATTTTCTAGTATATCCTCTTTGGTGGAGTGTGACATGGTTGTTTCATCCCATGGTTCATGTAGCTATTTCTGGCTATTTTTTATATATTTGTTTCACATAGGCAGTGTGTGACATAGACATTTACATCCATGGGCTCACATGGTTTTTTGATCCATGGTCTACATAGATATTTATGGTGACATGAAATGTAGTCGATGCTCTCCATGTATTCATTTACTATATGTACATGCTTCTTCAGTGAAATGGTGGTACAACAGCGTAGGGTGACTCATGAACCTCATCTAGCCTTCATAGTGGTCATATCAACATGTATGGATTCATTCTTCTTAAAAATAAGTTTCACAAACATCGCTAGAGATTCTAGTGGTTTTCCATAGTAATACCCAACTTTGGTAGTGTTAATAACCTCAGGCCTAAGCTTCTCAGTGTGGCGGACATAGTAATTTATGGTGATTGAAAATGTTGAAAAGTGACATCAAGTGGCACCAACAAAATTGAAGGTGTTTCTGATTGAAATAGAGTGGAGTTATGGTGAAGCATCATCATTTCGATAAGTGGTGAACAATTCTTGTTAATAGGTTATCCCACATCGAACATCCACAAATGAGATCTCTCACATAAAAATAAATCCATATCTTTGGTGGCTCGAAATGATATGGCTGCAGGGGATCAGTGCCTGCTCACACTTTCACACACAAATATGGTTTGTGGCAACCTGAATAGGCTTGTGGGCTTAGGCCCACACACTGCACTCTCTGGTGTGTGGCCTCCTCTCTTTCTAATAAGTAGGTTATCCCTTGGGCCTTTCTTGGCCAACTGAACCATATTGGGTGGGATATGTGTCTTTTGGGCCTTTAGGTGGAGTTTTATCTTTATTGGACACATTTTTTTACCTATAATAAGTTCAAAAACATAGTAAATTCTTCAATAGAATCAAACTCTAAATTCAAAATTTTTTTATTCATTTAAATCCATATTAATTCCTCATTTGTAAATTCCCACATTTTAATAAAATAATGAATTAAATGAAAATATTAATTAAAATACATTCAAAATCATCAAGAAATGTTTAAAATGTTTTATGATAAAATGAGTGCATCAATACCCCCACACTTTCACTATGCTTGTCCTCAAGCATTGAATATCAACATTGAATTAAATATAAATTCCATTTTTCTTAAATTTAAATCTCAAAGTAACTAAAACAAAATGATTATCAATGTTAAATCAAATTTTCAAGTTCCACACAAAACATCAAATCAACTTCACATTTTTTAAAATATCAATTTATCCAAGTTTTTTACTTTATTCTTTTTTAAAATAGTGAAACTTATCCTGTAATTCATTAAATATTCTCAATTAATTATTATCAATAATGCCAAGTTATGATCTACCTCACTTTGAATATTTTTCTATCATAACACATGATACAAATTCAAGTAGAGTTATTCTCATATCATGATAACATGCTCTATTTCCATAGACCTATAAAGGAACTACTTTCTCTACTTTATAAAGAAAAAATTCACATAAAATCATGAGGACTTTTCAATCAATGTTCTAATGACTCTAAGGCTTAAGGTCGGTAGGTTTTGAGGTTAAACACATTAAGACTCAAAATCAGAGGTTTATATCTAAAGCATAAATCAGGATATCTAAAGTAAAATATCAATGGTATTATCCTATTTAAAATGAAAATTATCACTTCCCAAGACTCAAAGTAAGGTTTTGATCAATGTACTTACACCTTCTTATATTTTCTCTACTTTTTACCTTTTTTCTTTTTCAAACTACTTTTTTAGTTTTTTTTACTTTTAGAAATCTATACTTGGTAAAAAAAACTAAAAACCACCACCCACCTAACCACATATGATAAAAATAATAGGTTTGATAATTGTGAGTTTTGATTTTACCAAGTCACAACCCATTATTCTAACTTTTTTATTTTTTTTCAAGATGGAAAAACAATGAGAGTGAAATGTATGAATCAAAAATCTTTCCTAATACCCAAAATAGAACCCCCACACTTTTTCCTTACAATTTAGTGTATCCTTCCACCATGAATTTCCTCACCCCTACACTTAAACTTTAAAATATCATGAAAATACCAAGAGGAGGGTAAGAATGGATATAAATGGATTGAAATGTGGATCATTTATAACAATGTCATCCATGGTCTCTATGGGATAAACAAGGATTAATGTATAAGGTGGTCCCAAGGATAAGGTTTTATCAATAAAAATTTATTAGTCATTTTAAATGTGTTTTTGTTCACTCATAGATTTTATAAGTTCCAATGAAAGTTCTATAAGGTGACATGCCCTAAGATTATGCAAGAAATATTCTCAAGATAATATGGAAAGTATTTAGTCTATAAATCCTATTGGTAAATGGAAATAAAATTTGGAACAATCACTCATGGAATGACTAATAATAAAAAATCAATTCAAATGAATTTCATAAATTTAAATTATGACAAATGGTAGGGAAATTTCATTTACATGAATTAAATAATTCCTTCAAATTATGTTTCATCAAATTAAAATCCATGTTTCGCTATAATTATTGAATTATAAAACTTACTCTTTAAATCTCATTATCATTGAAATATAAAACATTCCATCATAGGATTCCTATGAAACTCATGTCTCCTATATAAGTCAAGAAAAGAAAAATTCAATGTGGCATGTAATTTTCAGTTTAACATAGCTGCTGAAATTTCCAGTTTAAAATAGATTTTTACACCAAAATATAGGGATTTTATAAGATAAATAATGTAAAAATGAACTACCATTTTCTCATAAATATTTTTCTTCACTTCCTTATCTTATTTGGGTTATTTGGTGTCTTTATTTGATGATAGTCTTGTATAAATAAAACAAATCACACCAGTGCAAGAACCATTCCATTAAAACTCAAAGGGATGAAGGGGAAAATTGAATTTATCCTAAACTCATAAATACTAAGAAAACATCAAAACTCAGGTTTTTCGTTCAGATTAGCCTTTGGTTAAAGTCATTGGATCAACCAAACCTTGTAAAAAGTAATCGTTAGATGGGTTGGAGAATTTGGAACACCTCCACCATTTTATGAGATATATTCACATGGAACTTTTTTAGCCTTTCCCAATTGATGGTAAATGAGTTTCCTTCTTCTTTATTTATCTAAATTTCACCAAATTGATAAAAATTAGTAACAAATAAAGGTACTTACCACATGGAAGGAGGCTTACCTAGTATTAAATTTAATCTATAATTGTAGAGAAGAACTTGATCTCCTAGTTGAAAGGTATTTTTCTGAATTAGTTTTTCATGTGCCACTTGGGTTTTATCTTTTTAAATCCTGGAATTTTCAAAATCCTATCTTCTGATTTCATCCATATCCTGTAACTGAAGTTTTATCTATTTTCCAACACTTTCCAAATCCAAATTCATCATTTTACAACCCAAAAAGCTTGGTGTTCCAACTCTACTGGTAGATGAAAAAAATCATAAATAAACTGGTAGGGGATCATACCTATGGGTGTCTTGTTGGTTTTCCAATATGTCTATAAGGTTTCTTCAAGCCTTTGGCTCTAATCCTTCTGTTTGGTTTTAACCATTTTCTCCAAAATATCTTTGATCTCCTAGTTAGACACTTCATCTTAGATATTTGTTTGAGGATGTTTTAGTGAAGATGTATTGTGATGGACCCTATATTTTTAAATCATAGACTCTATTATTCTATTGAAAAAATGGTTCCCTTGGTCATTGATAATGGATCTTGTCACTTCAAACCTACAAAAGATATTTAACCTGAAAAAATCACATGCAACTTTGGCATCATCAATCTTGGTAGCCTTAGCTTCAAACCATTTTGAGACATAATCAATAGCAAATAGAATGTAATAATTTCCAAAAATCATGGTAAAGGGACCCATAAAATCAACTCCCCAAACTTCAAATATTTCATGAAAATTATGGGTTTTGAGGAATTTATTTTATTTTCTGAAGCATTTCCATAAAATTGACACTTATCACACTTCTTATAGTATTAATTACCATATTTAAATAAGTTTGGATAATATATTTCATATTCAAAGACTTTCCTTTCCTTTCTCTAAGGTCTATAGTGGCCTCCACAAGTGAGTGTGTGAAAAAATTCAAAAACAAATTCTATTTCACTTGATGTTAAGTACCTAATTATGACTTGATCATTGAAAATTTTCCACAAAAATGAATCCTTCCAAATATGAAATCTAGATTCAAACTTGATTTTGTGATTTTTATGAGAATTAAGGTGAGATGATACCTGATATGTGACCAAATAATTTACTACATCATCATACCATGGTACTTCACCTTCCATGATGTAGATTTTTTCTCTAGGTATATGATCATTGAGTGGGTTCAGTTCTGTAATTTCTATTTCAACAGTGTCATGAAGTCTATTAATGTGGTTTTCCATCTGATTTTCAGCTCCCTTCTTGTCCTTGATCTCTATGTTGAACGCTTTCAAGAATAGTATCCATCTTACCAACATTTTCTTGGGATAAAACTTCTTCATTAAGTAATTAAGTGATGCATGATCAGAAAATAAAACCAATTTAGTTCCAAGTAAATAAGTTATAGATTTATCTAATGCAAAGACAACAGCAAGGAACTCTTTTTAGTGGTTGTGTAATTGAGATGATTATCATCCAAGGTTCTTGTGGCATAAGTTATGACTTGTGTACTTCCTTCAATTCTTTGTAAAGGGATTATCCTAAGTTTGGTTTGATGTGTCACAAAGTATTTCAAATGGGTGCTCCCAATTTGGCGGTTGCATTATTGGTGTGATGGTCAATATTTGATTCATCTCATTAAATTCCTTCCTATAATCATCACTAAAATCAAATTCAGGCTCTTTAAAAGTAATTGGTAAATAGGAAGAACAATCTTACTGAAATCCTTGATGAATATTTTATATAATCCCACATGAACCAAGAATAGTCTGATATGTTTTACATAAGTGGGATATGGATAAAAAAAATTTAATTCAACCTTTGATTTATCCACCTGAATGCCTTTCTCTGAAATTATATGTCTTAACACTACTCCTTTCTCGACCATGAAATGGCATTTTTCAAATTTTAAAGCAATATTTTTTTAATGCATGTTTTCAAAAAAAACAAATTACCTAAGAAATTATTAAAAGTGTTATCGAAAATTGTGAAGTCATCGAGGAATACCTACAGGTAGTCTTCAATATGATATAAGAAGATACTTACCATACACCATTGAAATGTATCTGGGGTGTTGCATGGCCCAAAAGTAATTCTCTTGTAGGATAAGGTTACAAAAGGGTAGGTGAAGGTTGTATTCTCCTAGTATTATAGAGAAATACATACCTGGAAGTATCTTAAATAACCATATAAGAAGCAATAGTGAGTTTTCTCTACTAACCTTTATAGAATTTAGTCGATGAATAGTATAGGAAAGTGGTCTTTTTGGGTAACTTCATTTAGATTTCTGTAATATATACACACCATCCAACTATTTTGAACTCTCGTGTTGATCAGTTAATTATGGTCATTTTTTATAATGGTTAAACCAGTTTTATTTAGGACTACAGGGATAGGGTAAACCCACTATGAATCAAAGATCGGGTAAATGATGCTAGCTGCTAGAAACTTCTCTATCTATGTTTTCACTACCTCTATAATGGTGGGATCTATCCTCCTTTTTGGTTGATTAATAGTTCTTTAGTCCCCCTCTAACAATATTCTATGTGAGAATATTTTAGGTTAATTCTAGGTATGACTCCTAGGATCCACCCTATAGCTTGGATGTTTCTTTTCAAAAGGTCAATCAAGGTTTGTTTTTAGTTCTTAGGTAGGTTTTTATCTATGATTACTGGAAATTTTTCTCCTTTCAAAATATACACATACTTTAAATCATATGGGAGAGGTTTTAATTCCAGATTCAAGGGTTGATCTAGAGTTGAGATTTAATTTAAATTCCCCACTTATAAAGCTTGAATTTCATATGTAATGGGAATCATGTTAGTTGATTCCAATAAATTATCAAAGAAATTAGAGGTTATTTCTTCTTGAAATTTGAAAATATAATTTCCATCTTTTTTAGTATTCACTTTTTCCTTGGTGTTTTCAATAGAAAAGTGTTCTCCTAAGGATAATAACTCTGGGAGTATACCTGAATCTTCAATGGGGTCAACACCTTCTTCATTGTATTTTTAAACTCTCTAATCTCTATTTATTGTATTCTTTTATCTGGTGGTGCACTCGAAGAGGGTTTTCCATAGGAATTTTGTTGAAAATGATCTGGTTGGTAAGATTTTTGTTAGTAAGGTTGCTTATACAGTTGTTGGAAAGGAGCTAGGTTCTAGAATTGTTGTTGGAAAGGAGGATAATTTGGGTATTGGTTGTAAATGAGAGGTATATTCAGGTTTTGTTGACCTCTAAATCCCCATTGGGATTTCCCTTATCTCTATGGTTGATTCTATGCAAACTGACTTGGCTGAAATACGACTGCACAACTCTTCAAACCATGTATTTCAACACATTTATTAGTAAAGTAGTGGGGTTATGAACACAAACCACATACCCGGGGTTGGATAGGTTATTCATTCACTTTTTTTACACCCATCTATTTTAATAGACTTGTTAATTCTTCAAGATTGGTTTCAAGTATAGGTGATGAGTTATAATTCCTTACCTCATGAATACCTCTCATGTATGTGACTCTATTTCTGAATTGTTGGGAATTCGGTGTTATCTTCTCAATAATTATCCTAGATTCAATGGGTTATTTTTCAATAAAATATCCCCTGGATGATGCATCCAAGAGGATCCTTTCATTTTCCATCAATCCTTGGTATAATAAGACTAGAAATTGGTGGTCTTTCCCTACTTGATGAGGGCATATTTCACAAAGCATCTTGAATCATCTCTAGTACTCATAGAGGGTCTCACCAATAGCTTGTTGAAAGAGTAAATTTCTTTCCTTATTACTATACTCTAGGATGTTGGGAAGAATATTTCCATGAAAAATTTTGTAGGTCATCACAGACATGGATCTATCTGGGTTATAATCTATAAATCCACTCTTTGAAGGCTCTCTCAAGTGAAAAGGGAAATTCCCTCCACTTGACTTGATCCTCTGTTACTCTTTTTTGCTTGAAGATTAAACCTATGAAGTTGAATTCTTAAATGTTCCTATTAGGATCTTCACCTTAAAGTCCATGGGATTCAGTTATCACAAGAATCATTTTGATACACAATTCAAAATCATTTTGTTGAGAAGGCATGGATAACTAGTTTTTTATTTGAAAATTGTGGGGCACAAAGGTCCCTTGGAGCTTTGTTTGATTTTATTTCTATATCTAGAGTATCAGAGTGAACACTTGAAATTTCACTTGAGTCCTATAAATTGATTTCTTAAAATTTATTCTCTAGATTGAGATTCCAAATCCTAGTTAGAAAATTCCTCTCTATATCAATATCAAATTAAATAATTATTCATTTGAGGTTCTAATCATGAAATGTTTAGGTAATATTAGCACTCACTCCCTAGCAGCGACATCAAGTTTTGACTCACTCCTATTATGGGGTGTGGAAAAATATTTTTATTTCTTCCTAAGGTATGTAGTATTAGTAGTAAGAAAATTCATATCTAAGGATCAATGATTTAATCTAGGGTTCACAATGAAAAAATAAATAATAGAATAAAATTTATAGGATTGTCAGAAAAGTTAACAAGGATTTTAAAAATCAATATGAGAGACAAGTGATAGGGGTTTAGGTTTATATTTCATTTTGTAATGTTATCATGGTCTTTTAAAAATAAATCTCTAATCATTATTAATTGATTAAATGAATGGTTCCATAATCACTTCCCCATTTTCACCCTTATTTAAGTTTAATGATGATGAGAGTTATCCTTATAATTTCCATGTTTTATATTATCATTATTCAAATGTGTGAAATCCACAATGATTCTTATTTAAAATACCTAGGAAATACCTAATAAGGTATTGAAATTCATAAGCATCCAAATTAGATCACTATTTCTTCCTCATGTGTTTAGTAATCAGTAAAACCTCTCTACTTGATTCTAAATCAAAAAATAAATATAATTTAAAAACAAACAGAGGGAGATATGATTCCATAACCATTTAAATAATTAAAATCAATGATTTATCACAAACACAATCATATTCATATTAAATTCTAAAATAAAATATTGAAAACCATTTAACATAGAAAATAAATCCAAAAATTCAATTTAGTTCCTGACTGAAACATTACAATTGAGTCACCTCTCCTTCACCCAATCACTCATGGTTAATACCCCTCCATTAGTGAAGAAATAATGGAATTTAGAGGGGTAGAATGAATTTTTCAATAAAAAAATCAAGAAAATTATGGTATAATTTTCCAGAGCAGTGGCTAGTGGAACTCCTTCTTCAGTATATACTTTCTACCTGATAGGTCCCCCCAAAAGTAGTGACTCTTGTTTTTATAAGAAAAAATAAAATAATCCCCCATACTTATTTAGCATCTTTATTTTCAAAATTTCATTATTCGTAAAAGATATCTCTCTCTTCCATTCATATCTTGTTCAGTGATTGATCCTTGTTTTTAGGAGTGATTTGAACTCATAAAATGTGAAAGGGACCCTCTTTAAGTGTTTCCTTGTTTTCCCCTGAGACTTTGGGTTTATATTGAAATAGTATATAGATGTCAGGTTTTCAAAATTCACTACATGGATGCATTTTAGTTTGGATATCTCCACCTTTGATGCAAACTCTTGTATCTATTTTTTCTATAAGAATTTGGCACTGTCGATTTGAGTATTCCCATGGCACAACTCCTCCTTCACGGCACAACACCCATTCATTATTATTTGTATGAATATCTATAGTCAATTAAAGATATAAATAATAGGGAATCCCCCCTAAATTCCTATATCCTTGGATTTGGGTTTATAGATATCTCCATATTATCTTTTTAGATCAATTCATTTTCCATGTGAATTTTCCAACATAGACTCTTTAGTGGAGTGAGATGTATCCCTTTCATCCAACAATTCACATAGTCATTTTTGGTTGTTTTCCATGTAGTTTTTTCACATAGGTAGTGTGAGACATGACCGTTTACATCCAAAGGCCCATATAGTTTTTTTCCTCCATGGGATACGTACCCGTTTATGGTGACATGAAACGTAGTTGATGTTCACCATGTAGTTGTTTTCTGTATGAACCCACTTCTTCAGTGTAGTGGTGGTGCAATAGTGTAGGGTCACTCGCACACCTCAAAGTTGTGGTGAAGCAGTTTCGTTTTAGTAAGTGGTGAATAATACCCATTAATATGCCGTCCTACATTAAACTTCTTCGTGGAGATCTCTCGCATAAAAATGAATCTATGGTGTCGGTGGCTCATACCATCATGGTTGTGGGGGATTGATGCTTTCTCACACTTTCACACACAAATATGGATCATGCTAACCCGCACAATCCTACGCACTTAGGCCCACAAGTTGTGCTCTCTAGTGCACAACATCCTCTCCTACCACTTTCTAGGATTTCCCTTAGGCCTTACTTGGACGACTGGCCCATATTGGGTTGCCAATGTGGCTTGAAAGCCTTGAGATTGAGGGCTATACTTGTTGCCCACATTTTTTACCTATAATTAGTTCAAACACTTAGTACAATTCTAACATAAAGTCTTTAATAATATCAAACTCTAAATTCGACATTTTTTATTCATTTGAATCTATATTAATTTCTCATTTTTAAATTTTCACATTTTAATAAACCAATGAAGATAATGGAATATTCATTCAAATACATTCAAAATCCTCAAGTAATGTTTAAAAAAATTTCATAATAAAATGAGTGCATCAATATCATACCCTTATGATCATCTTATCCTCTAATGATTGATATCTATCATGTTTACCCTTACTAAGTATCTGAGCTCACCCTTTCTTATATTTGTTTTTCCCAAGTTGTGAATAAAGGTTCTAAGTAAGGTATGTCTAAGAAGAGTACTATATTGGAAGATCTTTGTGGTAGATATTGAAGATATTTCATGAAATAATAATATTGTGTATCTAGTCTTCAAAGACACTAAACTTTTACAATTATCAAGAGTGTATATTTGTGAAATTTATTGAATATTTATATAAAATGATGAAATATTTATATATTTTGTGCTTGGGTAACTTCATTTTTGGTGAATTACCAGTACATGGGATTTCATTTGAGATGTGATGTTGTAGGTGGCTATAGAATTTGGGCATCATGGACTCTTTAATGATATGAGCACCTCTATGTGATCATGCGACGTGGATTTCAAGGTTTGGAGTTGAGATGACCAGGATCTCTTTGTGTCTATGACACTCCTAGTGTTTGAACATATCTAAATTATTATTATTGACTTTATTTTGAATAATCCTTAGTGTCGGAAACTTTAAGCTAGCTTGGAGTTCTGATTTTCTTTTTTTCTTTTTCCTCCCTCTTAGCCACCTATGGGTCCAAGAGTTGAGATGGTGTATTTCTTTAATCTTATTTTTACTTTTCAGGGTGTCCTACTAAGTATGTTTATACTCACCTCTATATGATATTTGGTCCCACACATGTTGTGTCTATGTAGATGATACATAGGTCGAAGATGGTCTTCTGGATTTGGAGTTGACATGGCTTGTTCGGAGATCGTGCCAGACAAACTTGGGGGGTGTGGCATAGGTAGAGTGTAGGTTTCGAGCGCAGCGGAAGCACAAGATATATGGTGACCAACTTTAATTTTTCCATTATTGATAATCAATCTGAGGACTATTATGATGAAGAACTCCATGACCAATAGAATTGAATCAAATAAAATACAAGGGAAAGAAGAAACTGGAACTAGTAAAGAAGAGATTTCCACATGTTCTTTATAATTAATTTAATCAAAACAAGATTTAACTCAAAGGAATTTTTTCTTTGTTGATGCGTATGGCCACAGATCTATAGTGCATCATCTCTGCGTTGTATAATCCAAGTGTAGGATTCCTCTATAGGTGATTCACATGTGCTTCACATAACTTCGGATTTCACTGAATGATTCTCTAGGTGCTAATGTGGAAGATCTTTGTGCTTGCGATATCTGCCTTCAATCGCCTTGAGAATCACTTCCAAAGTGTTCTCCTTGATTAAGTGGAGGAGGATCACTCTCGTTATTGAGAGCATTCTTAGAGAGGGAATAACTCTCTAGGCTTGAGATCTTTTCTCCAAGATATTATGCACAACGAAATGTTTGGCTAGGGTATTAAGAAAATAACATAATCAGGTATTTATTTTTCTAGGGTTATAATAAAATAATTGCACATGGACCTTATTATTTTATTTAATCCTAACAACTTCTCATGTAAAATAATAATAGAAATATTATTATTTCTTGACATGTTCCTAACTTGAAGATTATAATTAAATATTATTTAATAAAAATAATATTCAATATTATTATTTCTCACCAGACCCTTAACTCGGACTGTCAATCCTCCACCATATTTATTGAAACTTGAATAATGACTATTAATTTATTAAATAAATATCACTGAATTATTTTCCAATAAATATATAAATATTATATTCACTAAATAGAAAATTAATATTTATTAATTATTCCACCCGTAATATGTTATCTCGAATAACTAGTGTCGAAATAAATGCAATCAGGAATCCATGAATAATTATTAAATCACAATTGGGAATAATCTTTATTCAAATTGTTAAATAATAAATAATATTTTATTTAACTGAGATATTGGATACACTTGGTGTGTGACACTCTAGGCCTCTTTTTCAGTGGAATTAGGTGGAGCAGCCTAAAGTCCAAGGTTAGCATCTAGAAACACGCCAAGGCACCCATAGAGAAAGAAGTTAATGCCGCAATGGCATGTCACCACATATGAACACTTACTGTGTAATATAATCCCTTTGTCTCAATATCTCCAATCAAGCAGGTTGCATGAAAGTGTCATTAACCCATGTGCTTGATTTATCATCCTTTGACTTCCCAAAAAATGAACTTGCATATAGAACACCATGTCCTTGAATTTATTTAGGCTATATCATTTCCATAAAATGGCCTGAGATATCAACTTTCATTATGGAATAGAAGGGACAAATCCTTTCTCACATTATTCATTAATGAAGTATTACTTGTGACGCCCCCAACATATCCTAACTCATCACGAACATAATCATGGTTTTCGTCAATACATCTAAGTGTGTGAGTCATAATACTCATTAATAATAATCTTAAAGTCTAAGGACCAATAAACATGTCTACGGATTGGAACATCCAATGACACTTATAAATATGGATTTCTTACTAGTAGGTCTCGTTCTCATAATACCCTCCTAGAAATTACCAAGGGCGTACACCATGAGAAGGTGCATCAAAGTCCTATGAGTCTCCACCCCTGATAGCCTATATCATTTGTGTCCCTTCAAATGATAGCATCTGGCTATATAACACATATTCAAGAATAGTGTCATGGCACTTCTGTGTTCTCATCATAGTAAGGATTTTCTATGACCTTTTAGTGAAACAGCTACTCTTAGGAAATTATCATATACAATGTCATGTATAAGAATAATCGTGATGTTATAAGGAATTTATTAATATCCATCCAATGAATACATATTTATCATAAAGTAAAAATAATTTGGTTTTAAAGCACCAACTCCAACAGACTCCCACTTGCACTAGAGCCAAATGCTATCAATCTTTAGTCCACTATCTCTCACATGATATTCATGATTCTTCTAAGATAGGCCTTTAGTCAATGGGTCTACCACGTTCTCTTCCATGGATAATATGATCACTGCAACTTCACCCCTTTGATAGAAATCCCTCAATAGGTGATACTTCCGGAGTATGTGATTTGTCTGTTGATGTGACCTTGGCTCTTTTGAAAGAGCCACCACTGCAGTATTATCACAATACAATATGATAGGTTCTTTACTTCTAGGTGCCACATCAAGATCCTATATAAAGTTCTAAATCCAGATGGCTTCCTTGGCTGCATCAGAAGCTGCTACATACTCAGACTCTGATGTAAAATCAGATACAACTAGATGCTTTGAACTCTTCCAACTCAAAGATCCTCTATTGAGATAGAAAAACATATCTCGATTGTGACTTTAGATCATTATGATCTGTTTGAAAACCATCATCAGCATACCCTCTGATGACAAGATCATTGTATCCTCCATACACTAGAAACATGTCCTTAGTTCTTCTCAGATACTTAAGGATAGTCTTAACAGTAGTCCAATATTTTTCTCTTGGATCTACTTTATATATTCCTAGCATGCTCAGTGCATAGGCAACATCAAGTCTATTATATAAAATGGAATGCATGATAGATCTTATCACTGAAGCGTATGGGATCTTACTCATTCTATATTTCTCCTCTTATGTCTAAGGACGCATTTTCTTAGAAAAATGTAAACCATATGACACTGGAACCAACCCCCTCTTGGATTATTCTATACTAAATATCTTTAGTATATGGTCAATATATGTACTTTGACTTATTCCAAGCAGCCTATTAGATCTATCACGAATGATCTTAATCCCTAGCATGTAGGTTGCTTCACCTAAGTCCTTCATGGAGAAGCACTTGTTCAACCATTCTTTAAATGATCATAAGACTGGTATGTCATTTTCAATAAGTAATATGTCATCAACATATACTACTAGTATAATGAACGCATTCACATTAAACCTTTTGTAAACATATATCTCGCATTTGTTCTTAATGAAACCAAATTCTCTTATGGATTCATCGAATTGAATATTCCATGAACTAGATTCTTGCTTTAATCCATAAATGGACCTCTGTAACTTGTAAACCCTTTTGGAATCACTTGGTGTCACAAACCCTTCTGGTTGTGTCATATATACATTTTCCTAAATTTTCTCATTAAGGAATGAATTTTTGATATTCATATTCTAAATCTCATAGTCATGGTAAGATGTTATGGCAAGTATGATTCTTATGGATTTAAACATATAAACTGGTAAAAAGGTTTCATCATATTCAATTCTTTAACATTTTTTAAAACCTTTAGCCACTAGCCTTGCTTTATAGGTACTTACTTTACCTTCCATGTCTAGTTTCTTCTTCAATACCCATTTACACCCAAGAGGATTTACATCAATTAGTGCATCGAATAGAACCCAAACTTGGTTCTGATACATGGAATCCATCTTAGAATTTATATCTTCTAGCCATCTTGCAGCTTCTGAGCTCTCTACTTCCTCCTTATAGGAGATAGGTTCATCATTTTCCAATAATAATGATTCATCGTCCTCGGTGACTAGAAAACCATATCTCTCTGCTTCCCTTACCTCTCTTGAGCTCCAACACAATACTTGTATTTCAGGAACTTCTTCTTCCATGGGGATATGTAGAACTTATTCTTGTACCAAATATTGTGTATCTTGAGCATCAACTTCATCGAAGTCAATCTTGCTCCCACTATCCTTTTTGAGGATGTACTCCCTCTCAAGAAAGATGGTTTGTCTAGTGATAGTTACTTTCTTTTCTGAGGGGTTATATAGGTAATATCCCTTTATTTCCTTGGGATTCCCTATAATGATACACCTCATTACCTAGGGTGATAATTTGTTACCTGAGAAAGGTTTAACAAATGTCTTGTATCCCCATACATGTGTATGCAACAAAATGGGTTTCTTTCCACTCCATAACTCAAATGGAATTCCATTTTTCACCTTAGTTGGTACTCGGTTTAATGTGTATGCCATAGTTTGTAATACATATCCCCAAAAGGATAATAGAAGATTTGTATGACTCATTATTTACCTTACCATGTCCAATAAGGTACAATTACTCCTTTCACTAACATCATTCCACTGTGGTGTATAAGGTGGAGTGATTTGATATAGAATCTCAAACTCCTGAAGAAAGTCGATGAACTCTTGATTACGATATTATCCACCTCGATCTGATTGAAGCTTCTTTATCTTCTTACCAATATGATTCTATACTTCATCCTTGAATTCCTTGAATTTCTCAAAGGACTCAGACTTATACCTCATCAAGTAAATGTAGTCATATATACTCAAGTCATCAGTAAAAGTTATGAATTAAGAATATCCACCTATAGATTCTATTGGAAATGGTCCACACACATCAGTGTGTACCAATCCTCGAAGCTCTGTGGCCCTTTCACCCTATCCACCAAATGGAGGTTTGGTCATTTTACCTTGTAAACAAGTGTGACATCTATCAAGTGGTTTTAACTCAGAAGAGTCTAAATAACCATCTTCACAGAGCTTTGTCAAACGCTTCTCATTTAAATGACCAAGACAGTGATGCCACAACTGGGTATTATATGAGTCATGTGCAATTGATTCATTATAAATTTTCAACACTTGGTTTTCATAATTTAATACATACAGACCATTATTTAAATTCATCATACCATAACATATGTTTTCCTTATAAAAGAAACAACTTTTATTTCTGAACTTGAAAATAAACCCATTTGTATGCAAACTTAATACAGAAATTATATTTTTGTTAACAATAGGTACATAATAACAGCCGCGTAAAACCAAAATCATTCTCATTGTAAATGTGAGGTGGTAGTCACTAATGGAAAGAATAGTCAGCCTCGCACCATTGGCAGCTCACAGATCCACCTCTCCTCTGGCAATTTTTTGGAATCTACTTGGTTTCTACATTTGAATACAGATGTGAGCACCATAAGCTATATCTAATACCCAATGTGTAGAAATGGAAATATTGCACTTGATAATGAATGAACCTTTGGCATCCCCTTGCCTTTGGGTGCATTTCATCTTCCAGTGGCCTGACTTGCCACATGCAAAGCATACTTTGTCCTTTTACTTGCCCTACCTTTGGATCTTCTTCTTCTTGGTCAGATAATGCTCTAGGGCTTTAGATTGTTTATAAGTCTTATGCCCCTTTGTCTTATCCTTCCTCTTCCTATTCACTATAAGAACTGTGTATTTTTCACACCCCATGTCCTTATCCACTTGCTGAATTAAAGTAAGAAGTTCTGATATAATCTTTTAATTATTTCTCATATTATAATTCACACTAAAACTAGAGAAGGTCTTGGAAAGTGATGATAGTATGAGATATGTATGCATCTCATCTGGTAATTTAATCCCTAAGATGTTTAGACGCTCAATGTAGCCAATAATCTTGAATACATGTGGTCCAGCTGGCGTAGACTCTCCAAGCTTAGTGGTGAACAAATAGTTGAAGATCTCATACCTCTCTTATCTCTCCTTCTCTTGATAGAGATCCTGAAGGTGAGACATCATGCTATAAGCATCCATTTACTCATGTTGCTTTAAGATCTTATTGGTCATGGATGATAGCATGAGGCATTGAACATTTGTATCATCATTTAGATGTTTCTCATACACAGAGAGCTCCTCATCACTCGCCTCATTTCTAGGTGCAACTGGTAAAGGTTCCTCCAGCACATATAGTTTCCTTTCATGGAGAAGGATGACCTGAAGGTGCCTTTTCCACTCTTGGAAATTCGTGCAAGTGAGAAGGTTTTCTTTCTCGAGTATGGATCATAAGGATATGTTTGGTGTCATTTTTAATTTCATTTCTACGAATAATATTAATAGAGTTGTAGTACTTTATCTAATAAAATTAAGACAAATAAATAAATAAATATTCATTAGTCTCTCACTATTTTATCTAAACCCGATCACCCTCACCATTGGCTTCGGAATATCTTGTTGCTTGGATATTCTAGTGGAAAGGATCCATATTGCCCTTCGCATTACCCCAAATTTGGTTGGTCAAACAATTTTAAAGGTTTTAGGTGGGCATTCCAAATGCCAACTGCATTAACTCGTAGTTCCTTGATCCATTGAGTGGACTCCTCAATCCTAAAATCCTTAATTTTGGATTTCCTCAACCTTTGCCTCTCAGTTACACTAAGTCCTTCTTTGGCAGTCAACCCTTAATGTAAACTAAGTCAAGTCAACCAAAAACCTTATATTAGAATTCCCTGATAATTGAAATCATCCCAACTTTGTCCGGTCAAGCACTTTGAACTATGGTTCGATTTTAACCAAAGTAATGGAAGGCTATACTGACTTAATATTTTATTGATGGATTTTATCCTTTATGCGTAAATTACTTTTTATTATCTTTTCACATGCTTGTTTATATTAAGTGGGATGAGCTTAAGTGATTAACCATGTATTGGATAATATTTACGCATAAGTCAGTTTATTTTAGTTCTATCTTGCATGCTTGTTATGATCGCACCAAAACATCCATAATGAATAACCATACAACTGACAGAAATAAAATAAAGGGTATGATCATGAGCTTGTTTTGAAGGTTAGTTTATATAGTGGTTGATAAACTAACCATTGACCTAGGGGAGAAACACCTTGAATCAATTAGGTTCATGTTTATAGCTTTCCACATGTCCGCCTTTATATCTCCTTGGATTGGTTTTGAATCGACTCATAACTCGAACTGCCTCCACTAGCTTAGGAGCTCCATCTATTACATATGTTTTTACTTACATGTAGGTGAGGGGTAAAGGGGGGTTTATATAAAAGAAATCATGGGCACACAAGCCCTACATATTATTGAGGAGAGAAGGCACGTAGGCCAATAATTTAATTTAATAAATTAAAAGGAAACCAATCACATACAAAAGGTCTGGTTTAGCTCATGATCATCCACATGCATGCACTGATATTTATGCATTTAATAAAACTAGTATTCAATTCTTAATCGTTCTTATTTAAGATGAAATGCGCTCGAATTGATTAATTGTTATATTTAATTAATCAATCCTCTTATCTTAAACCTTTTCTGAATTTCTTTGAGATTCTCATCCATTATAATTTTAAAAAAATTAATAAATTCATTTAAAATTAACTGTGTACTTAACTTGTACCTTGGAGGCAACCTGGTGAATACTCGTCCAAAACTACCCAACATGTATTATACTTGTATATACTTTATTCTTTGTGACATATGGCATGCATGCATAATTATAATTGTAATACAACTCATACATGATTTGCAGAACTTTGAACATTACACAGATGTTAATTAAACATTTATATATATATATATATCAAACACATATCACATGTTGTGTCTCAGCCTTACGCCCACACGAAGGTACATGTCTCAAAGGTTACATAATATAATAAAAAATTTTAAATTTGCGTAATCTAGAAAAAGTACGCGGCGTGTAGATCCGACTACACAGCGTGTACCCTCCTCATTATCTATCTGAAGGACACGCCTGGGGAAACGACGTGTGAGGTGTATTTCAGAAATCTTCAAAGTACACGACGTGTCCAGTGGGCCACACGTCATGTGGACTCTGCGTTACACGGTCACCATCCGGGCAAGCCGTGTAGGGGATTCACGACTCAACCCTGGCCCGAAGGGACTACACGCCGTGTCTAGTGGGCCACATGGCGTGTAGTTCATTTTCCATGTGCCAGTTAATCCTGGTCAACACCGCGTTGACTAAAGGTTATTAATGGTGTCATTAATGCCCAATTAACGTAAGATCTCAAATTGATTATCGAACTAAATCTTGATGCGTTGAACAGTACTACACAACGTGTGATTCCGATTACACGGCGTGTAGTCTGGTGTTGTACGGCTAGGATCCTTAGCACCTTCGGATGAGTTCCTTGATTTTATTTTAATAAAAAATTAATCGTTTTTGTTAGATTTGCGAGAAACGATGGAGGAAAAATAGATCTCGCAATTTAGATTTCAAGAACGATTAACATGGATTGAAAACCTAAATTATAAATGCGTAAATCATCAATGAAACTAAATAATTATAAACAATAATGTGACCCACTCTGATACCACTTGTAGGTTCCGGACGCAGCGGAAGCTCAGGATAGACGGTGCCCAACTTTAATTTTGTCATTATTGATAATCAATCTGAGCTCTATTCTGACGAAGAATGACGTGACCAATGGAATTGAATCAAATAACAGACAAGGGAAAGAAGAACCCAAAACCAAGAAAGAGGAGATCGCCACATGTTCTTTATAATTAATAAAATTAAAATAAGAATTACCTCGAAGGAATTATTTCTTCGTTGATGCATCCGGCCATAGATATGCAGTGCATCGTCGTTACATCATAGAATCCAAGTATAGGATTCCTCTAGTCACTACAGGAAAAAAGGTTTTTTGCGACGGGTGGTTACCCCCGTCACAAATAACCAATTATTTGCGACAGAATTTCATCTCCCGTCGCAAAAGGTTTGGCGCGAATAAAGCGCCAAACCGCGCGAGGGTTATTTGCGACGGTGAGATCTGACCGTCGCAAATACCCGGTGGCGATTAATAGCTTTTTGTGACGGGATGTCATCCCGTCGCAAAAGGTGTGTCGGCAGGGACTATTTGCGACAGGACCTGTCGCAAATAACTTTTTAACCGCCGACATCAATTAATGCGGGCGTAGGTATTTGCGACGGGTCCCGTCGCAAAAGATACTATTTGCGACGGGTATCCCATCGCAAATAATCTAACCTATATATACCCCCATTCATTTTTCCTCTCATTACTCTGAATTCTTAGATCTTGTTTCTCTTTGAACTCTGATTTTAGAGGGAAAATTTTTCTAAGTTAATTTTTTTGTTCACGAGGAAATTGTGAAGCCGTCTACATCGATAGAAAATCAAACTTAAAGGTATTTATGTTTTATTTAATTTATTATTTATTTCATTTTTTATGTTAATTTTTATTATTGTTGATTAGTTGTAATTAAATTAAATTTAAATTGTTCTGTCATGAGTATTTATTTGTACTAATAAATTGAAATTTTTAGTACTAATTTTTAATAATTAGGAGTAATTAATAATTATTAACAATAATTAGTAATGTATATAATTAATTTGTAGTAATTAATAATAATTGGTAATAAATAATAATAAATACTAATAATTAGTAATGAATATTAATAATTATTAATAAATAGTAGTAAATAGTAATAATGAGTAACAAATAGTAATAATTAGTAATAAATAGTACTAAATTGTCATAAATAGTAATTAATTGTAATAATTAGTAATAAATTGTAATAATTAGTAATAAATTGCAATAATTAGTAATAAATTGTAATAATTTGTAATAAATTGTAATAATTAGTAATAAATTGTAATAATTAGTAATAAATTGTAATAATTATTAATAAATTGTAATAATTATTAATAAATTGTAATAATTAGTAATAATTTGTAATAATTAGTAATAAATTGTAATATTTAGTAATAAATTGTGATATTTAGTAATAAATTGTAATAATTACTAATATTTAGTAATAAATTACTAATATTTAGTAATAAATTCCTAATATTTAGTGAGAAATTGTAATGATTAGTAATAAATTGTAATAATTAATAATAAATTGTAATAATTAGTAATAAATTGTAATAATTAGTAATAAATTGTAATAATTAGTAATAAATTGTAATAATTACGAGTAATTAGTAATAATTAGTAATAAATTTTAATAATTACTAATAATTAGTAATAATTAGTAATAAATTGTAATAATTAGTAATAAATTGTAATAATTAGTAATAAACTGTAATAATTAGTAATAAACTGTAATAATTAGTAATAAACTGTAATAATTAGTAATAAATTGTAATAATTAGTAATAAATTGTAATAATTAGTAATAAATTGTAATAATTAGTAATAAATTGTTATAATTAGTAATAAATTGTAATAATTAGTAATAAATTGTAATAATTAGTAATAAATTGTAATAATTTTAATAAATTGTAACAATTAGTAATAAATTATACTAATTAGTAATAAATTGTAATATTTAGTAATAAATTGTAATATTTAGTAATAAATTGTAATATTTAGTAATAAATTGTAATAATTAGTAATAAATTGTAATAATTAGTAATAAATTGTAATAATTAGTAATAAATTGTAATAATTAGTAATAAATTGTAATAATTAGTAATAAATTGTAATAATTAGTAATAAATTGTAATAATTAGTAATAAATTGTAATAATTATTAATAAATTGTAATAATTAGTAATAAACTGTACTAATTAGTAATAAATTGTAATATTTAGTAATAAATTGTAATATTTATAATAAATTGTAATATTTAGTAATAAATTGTAATAATTAGTAATAAATTGTAATAATTAGTAATAAATTGTAATAATTAGTAATAAATTGTAATAATTAGTAATAAATTATAATAATTAGTAATAAATTGTAATAATTAGTAATAAATTGTAATAAATAGTTAGGAACAATTAGGAATAGTTAGGAACAGTTAGGAATAGTTGAAAGAAATTTTAATAAATTTTAATAAATTTTAAGAACTTGGCACAATTTCTGGTGGATTAACGGCACTCCTTTTGCTCGATGACTTTTCTCCTTTCAACTCTCACCGACTCAAAACATTATGAAAAATGTGCTACTACATAGGCATATTCAATATTGTATGCATGAGATTGAATATGCATTCGTAGGGTCATATTTTTTATAATGTTTTTAGGTGGTGACAGTTGGAAGAAGACGATTCATCGATGAAAAGGGGGTTATTTTGTCTGATGGCTCATTTACTTGCATCTTTGTCACACTCAAATCACAATGAAGAATCTGGTCGGAGATATGCATATTCATTCTCATGCATATGAGAATGAATTTGCGTACCTCCGACCAGATTCTTCATTGTGATTTCAGTCTGAGAAAGATGCAAGTAAATGAGGCGTCGGACAAAAGAGTAGTCGTCAATCCACTGGAAATTGTGTCGCCCTTAATTAATGGTAATTATTAAGAAGTAGTGGTAATTATTTATCTTCTTTTTTCAGATAGTGTTTTTATAATTTCAAATTATTTAAAAATAGTGATGATTTTATATTTTGCAGAAAAATATGGAATAAAGAAGTCGACATCAGTCATTATTAGATGATCGTGCTTGGATAAATCAGTGCAAAAATCCAAATGGTTCTGATTTAAATCCTGTATATATTGAGGGTGTTGAAGCTTTCTTAGCATTTGCATCATCAAAACCAAAATATGTTTCAGAAGGCACAATTAAGTGTCCTTATAAAAAATGTGCTCTGAAAATGTTTGACACATTTGACAAGGTTGGGGGACATCTCTTGCGGTTTGGTTTTCAACCAGATTATGTTTTTTGGTATCAACACGGTGAACGTTGTTCCAGAGAAGATACTAATAACTTGATTCTAGATCCATCACGGTTCCAAAATTTAGTACATGATGTTGCAGGTCCATCTGTTCAACAAACTAAAACTCACGGTGATATTGATTCAACTCCTGAGTTGGCAACATTCGAATTTTATGAGTTGTTGAGGTCTACTGAGGATGCATTATATCCTGGTTTCAAGATAAGCAAATTAGAAGAGGTTGCAAAATTTATGGCGTGCAATGTCACACAACTGTTTTGATCAGATATTTTCTTTGGTTAAAACATTGTTACCTGAAGGAAATGTGTTGCCTACAAATTACTATTAGAGCAAGAGCTTGGTTCGTAATCTAGGCCTTAGTTATTGGAAGATTCATGAATGTAAAAAATGATTGCATATTATATTCTGGTGAAAATGAGTCGTTGGATAGTTGTCCCACATATGGACAATCGAGGTATAAAGAAGCTCAACCAGGGAAGTCTGGATCGATTCCTGTAAAATAGTTGAGATATTTCCCCCTTACACCCAGGCTGCAACGTTTATTTATGTCTCATAACACAGGGTCAATGATGTCATGACACAAAACCAATATTTCAACTAGTAAAATCTTGAATCATCCATATGATGGTGATTCATGAAAACATTTTGATCGTCTGCACCTGTCTTTTTCTTTAGAAGCCTGAAACGTGTGATTGGGTCTTTCTACTGACAGTTTCTGTCCGTTTGGTTCTTATAGTAGTCAGTATTCATGTTGGTTTGTCTTTATAACTTCGTACAATCTACCTCCATGGATGTTGATGAAAGATCCCTATTTCTTTTTGACCTTATTAATCTTAGGACATCTGAAAAAGAATATTGATGTTTATTTGAAACCATTGATTGATGAGTTAAATGTATTGTGGAGTAATGGTGTTAGTACATATGATGTTGCTGCGAAACAAAATTCCACATTAAAAGCTGCATTTATGTGGACGATTAGTGACTTTCTAGCATATGACATGTTATCTGGCTGGAGTACACATGGTCCAAAATCATGTTCTTACTATATGAAAGTCAACAAAACTTTTATGCTCGTCAATGGAAAAAACACCTTTTTATTTTGACTGTCATAACAGATTTCTTCCAACCGATCATCCTTTTCGATGGAACAAATCTCATTTCAGAAAAGGAACAATTGAAAGGGATGAACCTCCAAAAATGATCTCAGGTACAAAGTTAAAATCAGTTATATTTTCATTACCTCTCATCATATTTGGGCCAACAGTAAACCAACAGAAAATTCATGGATTTGGGAAAGAACATAATTGGATAAAACAAAGCATTTTTTGGGATCTCCCATATTGGTCTGATTTTTTAGTCTGCCACATGTTGGATGTCATGCATATTGAGAAGAATTGTTTTGATAATTTATTTCATACAGTTTTGGATACACCAGGTAAGACCAAAGATACTATAAAGGCATGATTAGATCTTGCCCAAATTTGCAGGCGACCAGAACTTGAACTATTTGAAAATGTCAGATCACAGAGGTTAATGAAGCCAAAATCAGCTTATACACTATCCAAAGAGAGTTGCTTATTATTTTGTCAATGGATTGAAAATTTGAGACTTCCAGATGGCTATGCTTCCAATTTGGGAATATGTGTTAAGAATGGTCATATTACCGGATTAAAAATTCATGATTGTCTTGTTATAATGAAAAGAGTTATGCCGATTGGATTCAGAGGTTTGTTGAATTCTATGATTTGAGATTCGATAACAGACATATCATATTTTTTTTGAGACATTTGTGCAGTGAAAACAGACTACGATGCGCTAAGAAAACTGGAAGAAGATGTTGTTGTAATTATATGTAAATTGGAAAAAATCTTTATGCATGCTTTCTTTGACTCAATGGAACATATGATATTACATTTTCCACATGAAGCTAAATATGGAGGTCCAGTACAGTTTCGATGGATGTATCCATTCGAGAGATGCATGCAAAAATTGAAGAAAAAAGTATGTAACAAAGCATTAGTTGAATGCTCAATTGCTGAAGCTTATTTGCAAGAGGAAATTGTTTTTTCTGCTCTCACTATTTTGAATCTGAATATCCCTCAAAAAAAACTACATGGGATGGAACGAGGGAAATGTTAATGATGAAATGGACGATCAATTATCAGCTTTTAATCAGCCAAATCTTGGCTTCGGTGGAGTTCAAGAATGATGGCTTTCAGACGATGAACATCACAGAGCTCATACATATGTTATGTTCAACTGTGAAGAAATGATAGCATTTATACTGTGAGTGCTTCTATCACTTATTCTATAATTTCTATTACAGTATACAAACTTATTTTATTTATAGGTTATATAATAATCATATCAAGAAACAACTTCCACAAATTACAGCAGCTGCTCTTGAAGACGCAGACAAAAAAAATTCTCAATGGTTTCAAAAAATGGTAACATAAATTATTGATGGTTTAATATCAATTTAGTTTACTATTTATTATATTGATAACTGTTTTAAAAAATTTCAGGTGTCTCAACATACTGATAAAATTGATAAGCGACTGTGTATATTGAGTAACCCACCATCCAAAATGCTTAGATCTTATAATGCATATACGGTGAATGGTTTTCGATTTCATACACGTGCATATGGGGAATCAAAAAAAACAATGAACAATGGAGTTTTTTTGAGAGGATCGCATCATAGAGAAATTGAAGTTGACTTTTACGGCATTTTGGATGAAATTATTGAGCTATGTTATCTTGGACAGAATTACATAATGATGTTTAAATGTCGGTGGTTGGATACTGAGAGAGTCTTGTGTGTTCATCTGACTCATGGAATCGTCGATATTAAATATAAATTATTCTTGCAGTAAATGAACCATTTTTACTGGCTCAACAGAAACATTAAATTTATTACGCAAAGTATTATGATACTTCAAGAGACCTGAGTGATTGGTGGAGCATAATAAAAATGAAATCTTGGGAAAATCAATTTACTCAAATTGAATGTGGTTCCACTAAAATGAAAGGAATTGAAATTTTTCAAGAGACTACTCAAAATCCATATTTTTCACAAAGAAACGTGAATATCGATGATGACACCCCAAATTTAAGGGTCGATGGTGACGAAGATGTTAATGATGTTACAAATGAATTTGAAATGATAAGGGATGGTGAAAGTGAAACTCATATTGATATTGATGATGTCGAAGAGGAATATGAAGACATTGACATCGTCAGATATGAAGATGATGATGAAGGTGAACATTGACACAGTTAAATGATGGTTATGATAATAACTAATATATATTTATATATAATAGTTATTTTCAACTATCTGCTAACAAAAATCATTTTGTGTTTCAGATGGACTCTAATCTATTACGTGAGCTAGAGGAGGCTGAGCTACCTTTGGATGAGGGGGATGTGGGATCATCTGACCCTCAGCCTACTAGTGGTTCAGGAGGTACGCGGAGGGGGCGCGGTCTTGCGCGACTGATGATTCATGACCCTATCCCCGAGCGACGTCCACATCTTGGATTTGATACACGCACACAGAGGTATGATAACCTTTATATTTTAGTTAGCTTTCATTAATTTATTTATATATATACTAATTTTTTGATTATTTATTCTTTTTTCACAGTTTTGCGCATGTATCTGTTGGACAGGGGAGCGCTATCTTGCACAATTATTTTTCTCAGTCATGGATCACATGGGAACGGATTCTCATTGATGTGCGGCTTAGCATGTACAATCATTGGCTGGTACATAAATAAATAATATTTATTTTGAAATTTATTTTATTAATAACTTGATATTATAAATTATTTGTAGGGTTTATGGTATCCCATCGATGATAGCATGTGTGACGATATCCATGCAGCATGGGAGGTGGCTATGCGTGAGCGTTTGCGTTAGTTTTTGCAAAATTTGAGAAAGACGGCTATTAAGAAAGCAGGAGTGACGGTATTTGATGAGTCGTGTAAAGCCCACCGACCAGAGTACATTTCATCTCAGATTTGGGATGAATTATGTGTACACTGGTTGGGTGGTGGATTTCAAAGGAGGTCTTCATTGGGTCGGTAGAACCGAGGGAGACAGGAGGTGACGCATCGAACTGGTAGTCGTACATTCAGTACACACAGAGAGCATCTGATAAGTATTTTTTAAAATATTTTAAATAACATCAAATATAAACAGTTTATTTTATATTCATATAGGCATTTGAGTATCCCGATATTACAGAATTCGATGTTTATTGGAGGATGTACAGTGATCCAGCCACCAGAGAGATTAGAGGTGATCGTCAGCATCAGATTGTGATTAGTCTTATTTTTTTTAGTTTGAAAATTAACTGCATATAATATTTTCACAATTTTAATTTCAAATTGGAATTGAAGGACTCATATGAGGTTGTGACCTCTTAGATACAGGCTGAGGGTCAGGATGAGGCGACTGATCAGACCAGTGCCCACCATTTCGACGAGGCGGCATGGATGCAGGCGACTCAGTATGGCTTTGAGAACGGTCGAGTAGTTGGTATTGGCTCTCATGTGACTCCTGGTACTTATTATGGTACTGTTGCGATGTCAGCGTCCAGCTCGAGAGGAGTTCGTGGAGAGGCATCAGCTTCTGTCTCACAGTATCTGGAGCAGTTCCGAGCTCAAAAAGACCTTATAGAGAGTTTGCAGAAGCAGCAAGAAGAGATGCGTCAGCAGCAGCAGCACGAGGAGGAGATGTGTCAATGGCAGCAGCAGCATCACGAGCAGATGAAGTACATGTGCAGTCTAACTCGTAGTTTAGGGATGGAGTTTCCTCCACCATCTCCTTCAGCTCCCCCACCTCCTCTAGAAGACAACCCCCCCCCCCCCCCGGTGATTTTTTTTTGTTAAAAACATTTGAATTTAACATTTTTTGTAATATGAACTATTTACAGTTTCTGTCTTTTATATCAGTGCGAATATTACATAATTTAATTTTTAATATTTTATGATTTTTTCTGTGAGTATTGAGAATTTTAATAATTTTTTATTTTTTATTATTCTAATAATATTAATATTATTGTTTCATTAATCATAATTTTATTAAATATATTTTTTCAGTATTATATTTTTTAATGTTTGTTTATTTTACTACTAATAATATTATTATTATTATTATTATTTAATTATTTTTTTATATTTGTGAATATTGAGAATTTTAATTTTTTTTATTTTTTTATTATTTTAATAATATTAATATTATTGTTTCATTAATCATAATTTTATTAAATATATTTTTTCAGTGTTATATTTTTTAATATTTGTTTATTTTACTACTACTAATAATAATAATAATAATATTTAATGATTTTTTTATATTTTTTTGTGAATATTGAGAATTTTAATTTTTTTAATTTTTTTATTATTTTAATAATATTAAAAATAATTTTTCAATAATCAAAATTTTATTAAATTTATTTTTTAAAAAATTTATTTATTATTTGCGACGGGATCTGTTGCGACGGGTTCCCGTCGCAAATAGTCTAAATATTATTTTTTTAAAAAGTATTTACGACGGGATTATGGGCTCCGTCGCAAAAAGTATCTGTGACGGGCCCATCGCAAATAGTCTAAATAAATACTTTCAAAAAATTATTTGCGACGGTATTACGTGCCCATCGCAAAAAAGTATTTGCAACGGGTCCGTCACAAAAAAGTATATATATATATATAAATTATATAATCGGAGACTTATTTGTGAATATTTTTTTCAACGCCGTTTTCGGCGACGGGCTATTTGCGACGGGACCCCGTCGCTAAAGATTATTTGCGACGGGATCCCGTCGCAAATACGTAGAATTCTAGTAGTGAGTGGTGATCCACACGTGCTCCACGTATCTTTAGATGTCTCCGAAAAAGTCTCTGGGTGCTAGCGCGGAAGATCCTTGCGCTTGTGATGTCTGCCTTCAATCGCCTTAAGAATCGCTTCCAAAGCGTTCTCCTTGATTCGGTGGAGGAGGATCGCTCTTGTTATTTAGAACATTCTTGGAAAGGGGAGAGCACTCTAGGATTGAGAGTTTCTCCAAGTCGTTGTGCACAATGAAATGTTTGTCTAGGGTAATAGGAAAATAACATAGTCGGGTATTTATATTGCTAGGGTTAGAATAAAATAACTGCATAAGGCCCTTATTATTTTATTTAATACCAACAAATCCCCATGTCAAATAATAATAGAAATATTATTATTTCTTGACACGTGCCTAACTTACGAATTATAATTAAATATTACTTAATAAAATAATATTCAATATTATTATCTCTCACCGGACCCTTAACTCGGTCTGGCAATCATCCACCATATTTATTGTACCTTGAATAATGACTATTTATTTATTAAATAAATATCACTATATTATTCGCCAATAAATATATAAATATTATATTCACTAAATAGAAAATTAATATTTATTAATTATTTTGTCCACAATATATTCTCTTGAATAACTAGTGTCGAAATAAATGCGATCAGAAATTCATGAATGATTATTAAACCACAACCAGAAATAATCTTTATTCAACTTGTTAAATAATAAATAATATATTATTTAACTGAGATACTAGATACACTTAATGTGTGACTCTCTAGACCTCTTTCTCAATGGCATTAGGCGGAGCAGCCTAAAGTCTAAGGTTAGCATCTAACAACATGCCAAGACACTTATAGATAAAGAAGTTAATGTCGCAATGACCTGTCATCTCATACGAACGCTTACCATGTAATATAATTCTTTTTTTCTCGATATCTCCAATCAAGCAGGTTGCATGCAAGTGTCATCAACTCATGTGCTCGATTTCTCATTCTTTGACTTCCTAAAAATTGAATTTGCCTATAGAACACCATGGTTATGGATTTATTTAGGCTATATCACTTCTATCAAAGGGTCTGAGATATCAACTACCGTTATGGAATAGAATGGACAAATCCTTTCTCACATTATTCATTAATGCAGTATTACTCGTGACGCATCCAACATATCCTACCACACCGCGAACATATGTCATCACAGTTTTTGCCAATACATCTAAGTGTGTGAGTCATAATACCCATTAATAATAATATTAAACTCTAAGGTGTAGGTTCCGAGCGCAGCGGAAGCACATTGGTGGGTTAGCCCAATTTTAATTTTAACGTTAAACAACGTTCAATCTGAGATCTGTCACGATATAAAACGCCGAATCTTCGGAATAGAACGAAGAACAAAAAAGAAAAGAAGAGTCCCAGAACCCTTGAGATAGGATCATCATTGTTGATTATAATTAATTTAATTAATTCATAAGAATTACCTCGATGGAATTCTTTCTTCGTTGGAGTCTCCGGTCACGATCCTGTGATCCATCATTGCGTTGTAGAATCCAAGTACAGGATTTCTCTAGCGGTGATCCACACGTGCTCCACGTATCTCTGGACGTCGCCGAAGGGTTCTCCGGGTGCTAGCGCGGAAGAGCCTTCGCTTGTGATGTCCGCCTTCAACCGCCTTGATCCGGTGGAGGATCTTGCTTTCGTAACTTGAAAACGTTCTTGGTGGAAAGTGAATTCTCTCTTGGCTTGAGAGTATTTCCAGATCCGTTGTGCACAACAAAATGGCTCTCCTCTATGAGAATAATGTAATTTGGGATTATAATACTTAGAATAATAAAATGAATTAATTTCCCGAAAGCATTTAATCATTTCATTTAATTCCTAGTAATACCCCATGTATTAATAATGACAGTTGACCATCATTATTACTTGACATGCACCCAACATATTACATTTAATATCATTTAATTAAATAAACAATATTTTTCTCACGAATCCCGAAAAAAACAAACTACACGGCGTGTATATAAATATACACGGCGTGTACTTTTATTTTTCCATTTTATTTATTTCCTCCACCATATTTATTAGACCTTGAGTAATGGCTATTTATTTCTTAAATAAATGTAACTAAATTACTCGCTAATAAATATATATATTATTTCGCCCACAATATATTCTCTCGAATAACTAGTGTTGGAATAAATGCGATCAGGCATCCTTAAATAATTATTAAACCACAGTCGGGAATAATATTTATTTAACTTGTTAAATTAATATTTAACTGAGATACATGGACACACTTAGTGTGTGGCCCTCTAGGCCTCTTTCTCAGTGGCATTAGGCGGAGCCTGCCTAAAGTTCAAGGTTAGCATCTAGCAACATGCCAAGGCACCCATAGAGAAAGAAGTTAACGCCGCAATGACATGTCACCTCCTACGAACGCTTACCGTGTAATATAATTTCTTTGTCTCGATATCTCCAATCAAGCGGGTTGCATGCTAGTGTCATCAACCCATGTGCTCGATTATTCTTTCTTTGACTTCACGGAATTGAACTCGCTCATACCTTACCATGGCCATGGATTTATTTAGGCTATATCAATTCCATCAAAGGGCCTAAGATATCTACTTCCGTTATGGAACAGAAGGGACAAATCCTTTCTCGCATTATCTATTAATGAAGTATTACTCGTGACGCACCCAACGTATCCTACCTTGCTGCGAATAGTGTGTCGTCACAGTTTTCATCAATACATCTAAGTGCGCGAGTTGTAATACCCATTAATAATAATCTTAAAGTCTAAGGACCAATACACATGTCCGCAGATAGGAACATCCAATGACACTATGAAATGTGGATTTCCTACTGGCGGGTCTCATTCTCATAATATCCTCCTGGATATTACCAAAGGCGCACACCATGAGAGGGTGCCTCAAAGTTTTATGAGTCCTCACCCCTAATGACCTGTATTATTTGTGTCCCTCAAATAATATCATCCGACCATAGAACATATATTCAAGAATAGTGTTATGGCACTTCCGGGTTCTCATCATAGCAAGGATATGCTATGACCCATTAATGCAACAGTTGTTCTTAGGACATTATCACATGCATTGTCATGCAGAAGAACAATCAAGATGTGATAAGGAATTTATTAATGAATAAAGTACAAAGTAGTTGGTTCTAGGCCACCAACTCCAACAGACTCCCACTTGGACTAGAGACAACTACAAACAACCTTTAACCCGCTAGCTCTCACATGATATTCATGATTCTACTGAGATAGTCCTTTAGTCATGGGGTCCGCCACGTTCTCTTCTGTGGAAACTCTGCTCACTGCAACTTCACCCCTTTGATAGAAATCCCTCAAGAGGTGATACTTCTGGAGTATGTGCTTTGTCCGTTGATGTGACCTTGGTTCTTTTGCAAGAGCCACCGCTGCAATATTATCACAATACAATGTAATGGTATCTTTACTGCTAGGCACCACATCAAGCTCCTGGAAAAAGTTCCGAATCTAGATGGATTCCTTGGCTGCATCAGAAGCCGCTATATACTCGGACTCCGCTATAGAATCGGCGACAACTGGCTGCTTTGAACTCTTCCAGCTCACAACTCCTCCATTAAGACAAAAAACATATCCAGATTGCGACTTCAAATCATTCTGATCTGTCTGAAAACCAGCATCAGCATACCCTCTGATGACAAGCTCCTCGTCTCCTCCATACACCAGGAACATATCCTTAGTTCTTCTCAGATACTTAAGGATAGTCTTAACAACAGTCCAATGCTGTTCTCCTGGATCTTCTTGATATCTTCCTACCATGCTCAGTGCATAGGCAACATCAAGCCTGGTACATAACATGGCATACATGATAGATTCTATAGCCGAAGCGTATGGGATCTTACTCATCCTATCTTTCTTCTGTTGTGTCTGGGGACACATTTTCTTAGAAAGATGTAAGCCATGTGACACTGGAACCAATCCCCTCTTGGATTTTTCCATACTAAATCTCTTTAGTATCTGGTCAATGTATATACCCTGACTTAGTCCAAGCATCCTCTTGGATCTCTCACGAATGATCTTGATCCCTAGAATATAGGTTGTTTCTCCTAAGTCCTTCATGGAGAAACACTTGTTCAACCAGTCCTTAACTGACTGTAAGGCCGATACGTCATTTCCAATAAGCAATATGTCATCAACATATACCAGTAGGATGACGACTGCATTCCCATTAAACCACTTATAAACACATGGCTCACATTCGTTCTTAATGAAACCAAATTCCTTTATGGCTTCATCAAATCGAATGTTCCATGACCTGGATGCTTGATTCAATACATAAATGGATTTATGCAACTTGCAAACCTGTTTGGATTCACCTGGTGTCACAAACCCTTCCGGTTGTGTCATATAGACATCTTCTTAAAGGTTCCCGTTAAGGAATGTTGTTTTGACATCTATCTGCCAAATATCGTAATCATGGTAAGCTGCTATGGAAAGTATGATTCTTATGGATTTAAACATGGAAACTGGAAAGAAGGTTTCATCATAGTCAATTCCTTGAAGCTGTCTGAATCCTTTAGCCACTAGCCTTGCTTTATAGGTACTAACTTGACCTTCCATGTCCAGCTTTCTTTTGAATACCCATTTGCATCCAAAAGTCTTTACATCAACTGTCTCATCGACCAAAACCCAAACTTGGTTCTGATACATGGAATCCATCTCAGAATTCATAGCTTCTATCCATCTTGCAGCTTTTGAGCTTTCTACTGCTTCCTTGTAGGAGAGAGGTTCATCATTGTCCAACAATAATGATTCACCATCCTCGGTGACTAGGAAACCAAATCTCTCTGGTTCCCTTACCTCTCTTGAGCTCCTACGCAGTACTTGTGTTTCTGGAACCTCTTCCACGGGGACCTGTGGAACTTGTTCCTGTACCAACTCATGTGTATCTTGAGCATCAACTTCGTTGAAGTCAATCTTGCTCCCACTATCCTTCTTGAGAATGTGCTCCCTCTCAAGAAAGACGGCTTGTCTGGCGACAGTCACTTTCTTTTCTTGAGGGTTATATAGGTAATATCCTTTTGTTTCCTTGGGATATCCTATAAAGATACACTTAGTGCCCCGGGGTGCTAGTTTGTTGCCTAAGAAGGCCTTAACAAACGCCACGCATCCCCATACACGTGTGTGCGAAAAAGTGGGTTTCCTTCCATTCCATAACTCGGATAGAATTCCATTTGCCTCTTTAGTTGGTACTTGGTTTAATGTGTATGCTGCAGTTTATAATTCATATCCCCAAAAGGATAATGGAAGATCCGCATAACTCATCATCGACCTCACCGTGTCCAACAAGGTGCGGTTCCTCCTTTCACTAACACTATTCCACTGTGGTGTATAAGGAGGAGTGAGCTGAGATAGAATCCCAGACTCCCGTAGAAGATTGATGAACTCTTGGTTCAGATATTCTCCACCTCGATCCGATCGAAGCTTCTTTATCTTCTTTCCAAGATGATTCTCTACTTCATTCTTGAACTCCTTAAATTTCTCTAAGGCTTCTGACTTATACCTCATTAAGTAGACATAGCCATATCTACTCAAATCATCAGTAAAAGTAATGAAGTAAGAATATCCACCTCTAGCTTCTACTGGAAATGGTCCACATACATCTGTGTGTACCAATCCTAGAAGCTTTGTGGCCCTTTCACCTTTTCCACCAAAAGGCGGCTTGGTCATTTTTCCTTGTAAACAAGCGTGACATCTATCAAGTGGTTTTAGCTCAGTAGAGTCTAAATATCCATCTTGGAAGAGCTTTGTCAAGCGCTTCTCGTTCACATGACCAAGGTGGTGATGTCATAACTGGGTGATGTATGAGTCATGTGAGTTTGTTTCGTTATCGATTTCCAACACTTGGTTTTCATAATTTAATACATACAAACCATTATTCAAATGTGTCATACCATAACATATGTTGTTCTTATAAAAGAGACAAACCTTATTTCCAAACTTGAAAATAAATCCATCCATATCCAAACAAGATACAGAAATTATGTTCTTGGTAACACTAGACACAAAATAACAGTTTTGTAAAACCAAAATCATGCCAGTTGGCAATGAGAGGTGATAGTCGCCAATAGCCAACGCAGCCAGCCTTGCGCCATTGGCACCTCGAAGATACACCTCTCCTCTGGCGATCTTTCTAAATCTACTTGGTTTCTGCATTTGAATACAGATGTGAGCCCCACAAGCTGTATCTAATACCCAATGTGTAGAAATAGAAAGATTTTACTCAATAACAAACTCACCTTTAGCATCCCCACGCTTCTGGGTGCAGTTCCTCTTCCAGTGGCCCTGCTTGCCACATGCAAAACACACTGCCTCCCGTTCCTTGCCTTGCCTCTAGATCTTCCCCTTCTTGGAGGGACGGTGCTCGGGGGCTTTAGATCGTTTATAAGTCTTTGGCCCTTTTGCCTTGTCCTTCCTTTTCTTGTTCACCATAAGGATCGCGGGTTTGTCACGCCCCATGTCCTTATCTACCTAACGAATCAAGGTCAGAAGCTCCAATAGACTCTTCTCATTGCCGCTCATATTATAGTTGACAATGAAGCTAGAGAAGGTCTTGGGCAGTGATGATAGGATGAGATCTGCACACAACTCATCCGGGAATGTAGTCCCTAAGATGTCCAGGCATTCAATGTAGCCAATAAGCTTGACTACATGAGGCCCAGATGGCGCAGACTCTCCAAGCTTCATGGTAAACAAAGCATTGGAGATCTCATACCTCTCATGTCTCACCTTCTCTTGGTAGAGATCTTTAAGGTGAGACATCATGTTATACGCGTCCATGTTTTCATGTTGCTTCAAGAGCTCATTAGACATGGCCAATAGCATGAAACACTGGACATCTGTGGCATCATCCATGTGTTTCATGTAGAGAGATAATTCCTCATCACTAGCCTCTTTCCTAGGCGCAACTGGAATAGGCTCTTCCAGCAGATACAATTTCCTTTCATGGCGAAGGACGACGCGTAAAATCCTCTGCCACTCTTGGAAATTGGTGTGGTAAGAAGGTTTTCTTTTTCGAGTATGGTGCACAATGATATGTTTGAAGTCATTTTCTTTCCGTTTCTACAAATTAAGACGAGAAAAGGTTTAGTACTTTATTACAAAAAAATGAGACAAATAAATAAATTAATACTTATTAGTCTCCCACTATTTTATCGAAATCCAATAGCCATCACCATTGACTTTAGAATATTCTGTTGCATGAATATTCTAGTGGAAAGGATCCATATTGCCCTTCGCATTACCCCAACTAGGGTTGGTCAAGCAACTTGAAGGGTTTTCGTTAGGCATTCCAAATGCCAACTGCATTAACTCGCAGCTCCTTGATTCGCTGAGTGGACTCCCCAATCCTGAAATCATTTTTGGATTTCCTCAACTTTTGCCTCTTGGTCACACCAAGTCCTGTTGTGGCAGTCAACCCTTGATGCGAACCAAGTCAAGTCAACCCAAAACCTTGAATTAGAATTCCTCGATAATTGAAAGCACCCCAACTAGGGTTGGTCAAGCACTTTGAACTATGGTTCGATTCTAACCAAGATTATGGAAGGCTATGCCGACTTAATATTTATTTTGAGGGATTTTATCCTTATACGTAAATTTCCATTTTATTATCTTTGATTACATGCTTGTTAATATTAAGTGGTATATACTTAAGTGATTAACCATGTCTAAGATAATATTTACGTATAAGCCGGTTTTATTTTAGTTTCATCTTGAATGCTCGTTTAATTCATTAATTGTGTGATCGTGACAACACACCCACAATAAATAAGTCATGCAACTGACAGAAATAAAATAAATGGTATGATCATGAGCTTTTCTATTGGTTAGTTTATCTAGCGGTTGATAAACTAACCCAATACCTAGGGGAGAAACACATTGAACCTTTCGGGTTCGTGTTTATAGCTTTCCACCTGTCCACCTTTGTATCTCCTTGGATTGGTTTCACCTTGGCTCCTGACTTGAGCTGCCTCCACTAGCTTGGGAGCTTCATCCATTATATATGCATTTATCTCACACGCAGGTGAGGGGTAAAGGGGGTTTTTACATAAAAGAATAATTGGGCGTGTAGACCCTACATATTAATGAGGAGATGGCTCGCTGGCCAACAAATTTAATTTAAATAAATTAATTAAAAGAAATCATTCACATACAAAGGTCTCGGTCTAGCTCATGATCATCCATACATGCAACGATATTTACGCATAAATAAAACTAGCATTCAATTCTTTAATCGTTCTTGTTTAAGATAAATCACGCTCGAATCAATTAATTATCTTTAATTAATCAATCCTTTTATCTTAAATCCTTTTTCTGAATTTCCTTGAGATTCTCATCCATCATAATTTTAAACAAATAAATTCATTTAAAATTATCCTTGTACGTAACTTGTACCTTGGAGGCAACCCGGTGAATTCTCATTTATTACGCAGATGTTAAATTAAACACATATATATATAAAACACCTATCACGTATTGTGCCTCAGCTTTACGCCTGCACCATGGTACACGTCTCAAGGGTTTGTATAATATAATAATAAATTTTAATAAATCTGCGTAATTTGGGTGAGTACACGGCGTGTAGTTCTGACTACACGGCGTGTACTTTTCTTCATTGTCCATCCGAAGTACACGCCTGGGGATAGGGCGTGTTAATGTACTTCGGAAATTTTCGGAGTACACGGCGTGTACAGTGGGACACACGCCGTGTAGTTTCCGCGTTACACGGTTTCCAGCCGGGCAGGTCGTGTACGGAGTACACGGCCCAACCCTAACCCGAAGGGACTACACGTCGTGTCCATTGGACCACACGGCATGTATTCCGGAAACCGTGTGCCACATGTTTCTGGTCAACACACGGTGTCTTAAATTCTTAGAAAGAATCCAATACACGACCTGATTTGGCGGATCAGTCAATGCATTGAACCTAGACTACACGGCGTGTACTTCCGAATACACGCCGTGTATTCTGGTGTTATACGGCCAGAAACGTTTGGCTCCTCCGGATGAGTTCTTCTATTTTATTTTAATCAAAATTAAAAGAAAAATTTGTTTCTGTGAGGTGAACGAGAAACGAGGGAGGAGGAACAGATCTCGATATTCATATTTCCAGAACGATTAAACTTGAATTGAAATAACTAAATTATTAAATGCGTAAATTAACAACGAAAAACTAAATAATTATAATCAACAATATAACCTCGCTCTAATACCACTTGTAGGTTCCGGGGGCAGCGGAAGCGCGTTGGTGGGTTAGACCAACTTTAATTTTAACGTTAAACAACGTTCAATCCGAGATCCGTCACGATATAAAACGTTGAATCTTCGGAATAGAACGAAGAACGAAAAAGAAAAGAAGAGTCTCGGAACCCTTGAGATAGGATCATCATATGTTGATTATAATTAATTTAATTAATTCATAAGAATTACCTCGATAGAATTCTTTCTTCATTGGAGTCTCCGGTCACGATCCTGTGATCCGTCGTTGCGTTGTAGAATCCAAGTATAGGATTCATCTAGCGATGATCCACACGTGCTCCACGTATCTCTAGATGTCGCCGAAGGGATCTCCGGGTGCTAGCGTGGAAGAGCCTTCGCTTGCGATGTCCGCCTTCAACCTCCTTGATCCGGTGGAGGATCTTGCTTTCGTAACTTGAAAGCGTTCTTGGTGGAAAGTGAATTCTCTCTTGGCTTGAGAGTATCTTCAGATCCATTGTGCACAATAAAATGGCTCTCCTCTATGAGAATAATGTAATTTGGGATTATAATACTTAGAATAATAAAATGAATTAATTGCCCGAAAGCATTTAATCATTTCATTTAATTCTTAGTAATATCTCATGTCTTAATAATGACAGTTGACCATCATTATTACTTGACATGCACCCAACATATTACATTTAATATCATTTAATTAAATAAACAATATTTTTCTCACGAATCCCGAAAAAAACAAACTACACTGCGTGGATATAAATATACACGGCGTGTACTTTTATTTTTCCATTTTATTTATTTCCTCCACCATATTTATTAGACCTTGAGTAATGGTTATTTATTTCTTAAATAAATGTAACTGGATTACTCGCTAATAAATATATATATTATTTCGCCCACAATATATTCTCTCGAATAACTAGTGTCGAAATAAATGCGATCAGACATCCTTAAATAATTATTAAACCAAAGTCGGGAATAATATTTATTTAACTTGTTAAATTAATATTTAACTGAGATACATGGACACACTTAGTGTGTGACCCTCTAGGCCTCTTTCTCAGTGGCATTAGGCGGAGCCTGCCTAAAGTCCAAGGTTAGCGTCTAGCAACACGCCAAGGCGCCCATATAGAAAGAAGTTAACGCCGCAATGACGTGTCACCTCCTACGAACGCTTACTGTGTAATGTAATCTCTTTGTCTCGATATCTCCAATCAAGCGGGTTGCATGCTAGTGTCATCAACCCATGTGCTCGATTATTCTTTCTTTGACTTCCCGGAATTGAACTCGCTCATACCTTATCATGACCATGAATTTATTTAGGCTATATCAATTCCATCAAAGGGCCTGAGATATCTACTTCCGTTATGGAACAGAAGGGACAAATCCTTTCTCGCATTATCTATTAATGCAGTATTACTCGTGACGCACCCAACGTATCATACCTTGCTGCGAACAGTGTGTCGTCACAGTTTTCATCAATACATCTAAGTGCGCAAGTTGTAATACCCATTAATAATAATCTTAAAGTCTAAGGACCAATACACACGTCCGCAGATAGGAACATCCAATGACACTATGAAATGTGGATTTCCTACTGGCGGGTCTCGTTCTCATAATATCCTCCTGGATATTACCAAGGGCGCACACCATGAGAAGATGCCTCAAAGTTTTATGAGTCCTCACCCCTAATGACCTGTATTATTTGTGTCCCTCAAATAATATCATCCGGCCATAGAACATATATTCAAGAATAGTGTTATGACACTTCAAGGTTCTCATTATAGCAGGGATTCGTTATGACCCATTAATGCAACAGTTGTTCTTAGGACATTATCACATGCATTGTTACGCAGAAGAACAATTAAGATGTGATAAGGAATTTATTAATGAATAAAGTACAAAGTAGTTGGTTCTAGGCCACTAACTCCAACATAAGGATCAATACACATGTCTGCATATAGGAACATCCAATGACACTTATAAATGTGGATTTTCTAATGGTGTGTCTCATTCTTATAATATCCTCCTAGACATTATCAAGGGCGTACACCATGAGAAGGTGTCTCAAAGTCCTATGAGTCTCCACCCCTGATAGCATGTATCATTTGTGTCCCTTTAAATGATATCATCCAACAATAAAACACATATTAAAAAATAGTGTCATGACACTTTCGAGTTCTCATCATTGCAGGGATCCGCTAAGACCTTTTAGTGTGACAGCTACTCTTAAGACATTATCACATACAATGCCATGCAGAAGAGCAATCATGATGTGATAAAAAGTTTATTAATATTCATCCAATGAATACATGTTTATCATAAAGTACAAAAAAGTTGGTTCTAGGGCACCAACCCCAACACAAAACTTAGTGGTATCAAGGGTTGATGATAGCATGTGGTGTTCATGTTTGGAACCAACTTGCACCGAGGGCCTCTCTGTCTTGGCTGGTTGTCAGTTTCCTTTGGGGTTGGTTGGTGTGTATTTTACCTCTTTCTACTTTATGTTATTCGTACAAATTATCTATGTAGATCTCAGTACATGTCTCATGCATGTGTTGTATTCAGTTTAGTTAGTTGCATTTGTATGTATATTGTCGATGTTGTTGTTTACATTATACGTTGAAGATATGAGACTATTGTATGTTGTTATAAGCTAAGGGCTCTTATGTGTGTGTCATGCCTACTCAATGTTAGTCACCAGTCCTTGACCTATTGGAGGTGAGCTTGGAGTGCCACACTTGGCCTACTATCGGTCCCGATGAGACCTCGACGGGTTGGGTTGTGTCAAAGGGAGTTGAAGTCGAGCCAATAGAACGTGAAGAAGATTTTATTGATGGGTATTTGGAGAATTGAAAAATACATTTGTTTGTGAATTATTTTTTTATTATCTGAGCTAAAGAGTTTCTCGTGTGCTTTATTTTCAGTGAATTGAGAAGAAAGAAAATAAGGGTAGTTTTGGAAATATATCGGAGACATGCAATTAATTGAAAGGTGGAATATTCATTGATCTTGGTGCATGTCCTCAAGCCTAACCGAATGAGGAAAAGAGGATCATGATGTACGATTCCGGTGAATGAAGTCTTTAGAATGATGAGCTGGGAATTGTGTTCTTGATTTTTTTTTAATTCTGAGATTTTGAGTATGTTTGAATGGGGGGAGGAGTTGCGAGATATATGATATTATTATGAGCTGAAGCTACGAATCAGAAATTTTTATGAGAAAAACAGAGCTTGGAGTTGAAGCTATGGAAGATCATAAAATCCATTGAAGCTTGAGTATTCAGGGTATTGAGATTGAGAAGAAGATTTGAGTTGTAGATAAACAATTGATTCTGCATGAAGTGAGCCAACTCTATTTGAATATCTTGAAGGCTTGTGGAGAATGATCTGCATCATATTTTGGTGAAGCAAGTGAGAATATGGAGTGATCCTTCTCATTCTATTTTCACCTCATTGTGCTTGTAGTGTGAAGTGTGACTCTGGACGAGCATAGTGTGATGATATGCACATGTGAGAAGCTTTGTAATCACTTGTGCTTATAATAAAGAATTGGTGGTTAAGGAGATTAACCATCCATGACAAAGAGTAGACATTTCGAGGAGTCGAACCATTTAAATTTTTTGTGTTCCTTGTTCTCTTTATTCTTGGCATGTGTGAGTAAAGCTATAATTTTATATTTTAGTGACTTGGATCTTAACAAGTCAAGGTTGATTTTAAGTGAACGCATATTATAAAAACAGATCTTCACTGATTCATCCTCCCCTTAATGGAGCAACACTTTCCAAGGCACATCACATTCTCATCAATTCATGCATGTGTTTTCATAGTTATGAAGAGGGGTTAGTATTCCATGCTTCAATTTAGCCTCCAATCGGTCAAATTTGTGTAAATTTTCCATGAATTTAGATATTTTACATTTCTCTCAATATATGTGTGTATATTTTCAAACCTCTATTATATTGATTTAACAAAATTATATATTATATGGGGGGGGGACATTATGTTAGGGTCATCGGCGTTGCCTGCCACATGGTAGCCGCTACGTGTTCACCCCCTATCGGGTCATATCAGGAGCAAATCGGACCGTACGATCGCCCAATTTACCCACCGTAAAAATGGATAAAACAAAACCAATCACACCGCGTGTCCTCCGTAAGCCCCCACTGCCTGCCCGCAGCGAATCCCGCATGCTGTTTCTAATATCAAGACCACGTTTGGCATGGCAGAAACGGACCGCGCATTTACCACTCTGTTGCGTAGCTTTCGTTACGGGTGCCTGTGCCTTCACAAATATTTTTTTTTAACATTTATAATCGATTTAATAATATAAAATACGTGAATAAATATTTTATTAAATTGTGAAAAATGAAAAATGAAAAATGAAAAATATTTGGATGAGCATACATTTATTATTACTTTTTTTTTTTTTTGGTATAGGGAGCTCTTTGTGGAGCCCAGTAATTAACACCAACAGTCTCCGCTATAAAACTACGGAGGCGCCGCCTCCAACTGACTCCTCACTCCCTCCTCTCTCTCACGGCTTTCTCTCTCCACCGTTGCCGGAGCAGCACCGCCGGTAAGGCGCGATGGACAGGGCAACAGTCGGCGAGCTATGGCGGCCGGAACCACCGCTGTTCAGGCCACCCGAGACTCCGCCGGAGCCGATGGAGTTTTTGTCCCGGTCCTGGAGCCTCTCCGCTCTGGAGGTGTCCAGGGCCCTCGCCCCCGCCCAAATGGCGGCCAAGAGCTTGGCGGAAGCCGGCCGTGGTCGCGGTGGCGAGACCATACTCGAAGACGCCGCCGGAGAGGTAGACGATGCCGTCCCGGGGAACCCGTACTCTTTCGCTTCTACCGTGACCTCGCAGCTCATTATGGAACGTATAATGTCGCAGTCGGTGAGTTGCAGGGGCATGGTTCTGTTAACCGATCCCTTTGTCATTTTGTTCTTCATTCTCCAGCCTCTGTCTTAGTTTCTGTTGAATTCACTGTACAATTATTGTCAATTTTGTTTCTGTTGTGTCTGAGGTTTTGGTTTTTTGCCCGAATCCCTGAAATCACTGGTTTTAGCCTCTCTTCTCCTTCAAAGCCTCCGCTGCTTTCTGTTCCTCCTCCTGGATGGGGACCGGATGCTTTTCCCTGTTTCCACGCCATTCATTTACCCAACTCCTTTTCTGCAGGCTACTTTGATGACGCTAAAGTTATTTATTAGCATACCTCCGCGCCTGCAATGATTTCCCTTTTCTTTTATGGATTAACAAGAATGGCCCCTGCAAATCATTACAACTCAGTTGTCTTCTCAGAACACGCACTCTGTTTTTTTGCTTCGCGCAGCAGGAAGTTTCCCCGCGCACTTCGGAAAGGCTGTCGCACAGCAGCGGCCCTTTGAATGGCTCCTTGACGGATAGCCCGCCGGTATCGCCGTCCGAAATCGAAGACGCCAAGGTTCGTAACACCTCTCGACTTCATCGTTTTTACAAACAGTAATCACTCAATCACCCCTGCAGTACTACCGTTCGAACAATTCCACGAGCAGCCAGTACAGGGGAGCGATCCCCGTCGTCGCCGGAGGGAAGACGGTCGGAAGGTGGCTCAAGGAGAGGAAGGAGAAGAAGAAAGAAGAGACGCGTGCCCACAATGCCCAGCTCCACGCCGCCGTCTCCGTCGCGGGGGTGGCCGCGGCCGTCGCGGCCATCGCCGCCGCCACGGCCGCCGCGTCGGGGCCCGTCAAGGACGAGCAGGTGGCCAAGACTGACACAGCGGTCGCCTCTGCCGCGACTTTGGTGGCGGCCCAGTGCGTTGAGGCTGCCGAGGCGCTGGGAGCTGACCGAGGGCATCTGGTGTCCGTCGTCAGTTCTGCAGTGAACGTCCGGTCGGCAGGCGACATTATGACGCTAACCGCAGCGGCGGCGACAGGTCTGGCAGCGGGGCTCGTATATTTTAGGCTATGCTCAGTCTCATTAGGCCTAAACGAGTTCTGTCATGAGGTTTCAGCCCTGCGTGGGGCGGCGACGTTGAAGGCCAGGGCGTCGAAGGAAGTCTGGAACGTCCCTGCCGCAGAGGGAGCGGCGGCGGGCGGGTATGGGAGCAACGGGTCCAACGGAAGCTTCAGCGGGGAGCTCGCCCCCGATGACAGCTTTATCGACATCTGCAGCCAGAAGCTGCTCGCCAAGGGCTGCGAACTGCTCAAGCGCACTCGCAAAGGTAGAGCTGTGGCATTAAATGAAATTTATTCGTTCCCGCCCCTGTCTAATCATGGGTTTTGCTGGTGCAGGCGATCTTCATTGGAAAATTGTATCTGTTTACATCAACGGAACGGGGCAGGTGAGCAGATGGGTCGATCAAACTACAGTTTCTTGGGTGCCCTTTTGCATGGATCTTTTAATATGTTATTGACCCCTAGGTGATGGTGAAGATGAAGAGCAGGCATATGGCCGGGACATTCACCAAAAAGAAGAAAAGTGAGTGGTTTTGTATTTTTCTGCACAATTTGAACTGACTCGGAGGCGAATCTGCATCGTTGCGCTTGGGGATCCGGGAAAGGCCCGAAAAGATTCGAATTCAATGGCGGGTTTGTTGACTCTGTTTTTTGGTAATGCGTGTAGATGTGGTGGTGGAGGTGTGCAAGAACGTGAGCTCGTGGCCGGGGCGGCACCTGCTGGAGGGAGGCGAGAACCGGCGGTATTTTGGGTTGAAGACGGTAATTCGGGGGGTGGTGGAGTTCGAGTGCAGGAACCAGAGAGAGTACGATATATGGGTTCAGGGCGTGGAGAGGCTTCTGGTTATGGCCGCCGAGCGGAAGCACCGGAATGTATTTTGAAGCGTCCGCCCCTAATGGTTTCTTGGGGGCATATGTGGAATTCAAATTGTAATTTGTAGCTTCTGAGCGTGCTAGGTGCGCCTCTGCTTTTGGCCTCCCTTTTGCCTTTTGTATGAAAAATGAAAATGAACATTCCAGTTTTCAATTGGTTTTTTTTTAATGTTATTACAAATTTGTTCTGGGTGGCGGATTTTTCAATCCATTTTTACAAATCTCTTGGATCATGGACCGATCACTGTGGATCTCTGTTTTCTATTGCTTTTTGATCGGTGGCCTTGTTAACCTGTATCCTCCGTTTCCTCTTGGGTGGGTGATGAGCCATATATGCCCTAAATTCGTATATATATGAGGTGTATTGTTTTGCTTGTAAATTATGATTTGCATGTGTTATAAGAGTATATACATGTAAATTATGAGTGATTGTATTTTTGCATCTAAATTATGATTTGCATGTATTATAAGAGTATATACATCCTCGAGTGTTCTTGAGTGATTATATTTATATCATTACCATGGGATGACAATATAGATGGTCGCTTGATGTTTGACCATACTTTATGAAACCAAAATCTAACCTTTTACTTTGCATTAGAGAATCTAGCAGGCCATTAAGGATAAATCTTATCCATATGATGAGTGATTCAAATGCAACATGAAAATACACCATAGAGAGGATGTTTTTTGGGTGAATGTATCAAACTCATGCAATGGTGTTTGAAGATGTTGCGGTGTAAAGTACACTATATTTATAGTATTTCTTCATTTCTCATTAATATTTCTTCTATGAGTGATCCTCAGATATGAGTTTATATTGATTCTGCTTGATCTGATAAGTGTAATTAGACTCATTCAGTGGAATCAAAGACTTCCCATGCTTTAGATCTATGAAAACTTGTGTTGGAATGAAGAAGAAACCAAAAATAGAGCATCACGTTTCAGTATTTGAAATTCGTTTTAAAAGAGATTACCTTTATGTTAATAGGTTATGTAAAGATAACCAAGGAATTACCCTGACAAAAAGTGGTCTACATTAGGATAGTTTCGTATTACCTTTAGGTAGATTGGTCTACATAAGGGTCATCAGAACTTGCATTTACATGATGTATGGCTATGTAAAAGTAGTTGCGTTTTTATAGGGTTACGCAAAGCTAACCTCACTACTATAAAACATGTGATAAATAACACTAGTCTTTATCAATGGTAACTAAAAAGTGTTGATAAAAGTATTATTTATTAGCGCTAAAAAAAACGGTGATAAAACTAAACTTTATCAGCGCTGAATAAATACAAACCCTTATTAGTGTTTTTTTATTGGTGATAAAGACATCTCTTTATCATCACTTTTTATTTAGTGTTTATAAAAGGTATGTTTATAAAAAAACATTAAAAATCATATATTAATATATAAATATATTTATATTGATAAAAATATAATATATTTTATTACATACAATTTATATACGACTAAATATGCATTTACACTAGATATATAAGATATTTAATTAAAAATGACATAAAATAAAAAATATATATTATTAAAAAACTTATTTCATATAGAAATATATATTGATATATATATATATATATATATAATTTTCTTAAATATAATTTATATAATAATACTCTAAAAGCCCGAAGACATTATATTTTTATTTATTTTTGGATAATCCTCCTTTTAAGAGTTGATGGGGAACCCATACATGACCCGTAGGCCCAAGACACATGACCCATACATAACCTGAATATTCAGAGGCACGAGGCCCAATACAAGAACTTGAAGACCCAGGACCTGACTACACTTGAAACAACCCCTCCCCAACATCTACATCTTTGAAAGCACTTAGTTCCCCCCCTCACATGGGTGATTGACTACCATTGTGCCGTGAAGAGCTGCACAGTACCTGGTACCGATGATAATTGTCATACCCTTACATTCTTCTAATCCGGTTAGCTATGTTCTGGTGGCGGTTACTTGCTTTGAATCCTCTTTTGGGTTTGCTTTTGTGCGGTCCGTCCAGACCGATTCTTGGCCTCTGTGGCCCGAAAGCCTTATGGTTTGAAGGTCATTCGTGGCCCGAAAGCCCTGTGGCCTGAAGGCCCTTAGTGGCCCGAAGGCCTTGGTGACCCGAAGGCTTTGAGACCCGTATACCCAAATCGGATGAATAGTTCTGGCTGCTACAATATTGCTCAGTACCTTCTATTGTAACTGTTACGGTACTACTACAGTAACCTGGAAATTCACCCCCAACCAAATTTGATCCTAGGAATTTCGAATGTCAAACAGGAGCCTCTACCACTCGAGTACATGCTCGTTGTCATAATTTATATAATACTAATTAATGTATTATAAATCATATATTGTAATGGCCCGGACCTCTCCGGCCCATTCCTTTGTCAAAAATAAGGCCACGAAGTGTTCTGGAGGGTAAAATGGACTTTTCCCACACTTTCCAGAATTTTGAAACTACACGCTGTGTAGTTTGAGTACACGCCGTGTACCCCCTTGCCGGGTATACCCCGTGTTGAAGGCTGTGTCCTTGCCGTGTGAAATAAATGGGTGCACGCCGTGTACCCCAAACTACACGCCGTGTAGTCTCTCCCCGCGTACGCGTCACCGTGTATTGACCAGTCAATGACCGTGTGCCGTGTTGGAGCCGTGTCCTTGCCGTGTGAAATAAATGGGTGCACGCCGTTTACCCCAAACTACACGCCGTGTAGTCTCTCCCCACGTACGCGTAACCGTGTGTTGACCAGTCAACGCCCGCGTTCCGCGTTGAAGGCCGTGTTGGAAGCCGCGTGGTGGCCGTGTGAAATGGCCGAGTACACGCCATGTACCATAAAGTACACGCTGTGTACTTTTGCTTTTCTCACCTATAAAAGGAGGGGTCCCCTCCTCCTTTTCAACTCACCCCTCTCCTCCCCATTTCTCTGAGCAGAGCTCTCCCAAGAGACTCGAAGACACCTTTTCTTCCATAACTTCTTCGTCCGAGCTCTGATTTACGATCTGTCAGCGGCCACGGGATCGTAACAACGAGGCAGAACTTCTGAGCTTGGATCTGTTGTCTTTCCTTCGACCTTTCCTTTCCAACTTCTACCCGAGGAGGTTTTGCCGGGACTCAACAGTGGTGACGGACGCCGACAGACGTCTTCTAAGGTTGATCCGGGGGAGCGTTGTGATCAGAACCTGTTGAGATAGAGATCTTACCTTCGTCTCTCTAATTTGTGCATCATGTTGGGTGGGTATCCTCTTGTTTTCATGAGAAACAGTTGAACCATTAAATAAAGATAATAACTGGTTAAAGAACGGGGATGAGGAAGTTGTTATATTTATCTTATATCCTGTGATATTATGTTGTGAATTGAATAGGCTTATGCCTACTGAAAATCACAGTCGTTGGGGGACTTTGCTTGCGCAATTAAATGTTGCCCTATCTTCTAGACCGTTTTTGTGAATGGAACCTTGTGGAATGTGGAATCTGGTTAATCACGTAAAGTTGGCTGATTAAGATCTGAAACCCTTGTGTGATCACCCCGGTTAAACAAAATGGAATAATGAACATGTGAGTTTTGGCTTGGTTACGTGGTGTGTGAAAGGGGGGGGGGGGTGAATCATGGGTTGTTATGAATAGAACGGGCCGCAGGGCTGCGGTAAATGATGTTAAAGGGGCGATGATGTGGCACGAATCTTGTTTGTGGGGTTGTGGTGGATCGGATGAGCAGCGGGGCTGCGATAAGTGGTATCAAGGGATGATGATGTATGGTGCGGTTGTTGTTATGGCAGTTTGCAGCGGGGCTGCAGGGATGGGTTTGAATGTGAACGGGCTATGTGTTTTTAATAATAAATAAAAAGCGGAAGAATTAATGAATGGTGGGGCATGGTAATGGAACGTGATTAATAATCAATGGGTTGGTTGGTTTATAAGAAGGGACTTGCTGTGCTGCTTGTGTTTTCCTAACTTGATTTGTGGATGACAGGGATATGTTTCACGAACGATTGATGTGGTTGGTTGTGGATAGTTTCCCAGTAGTTAAGGAACTAATAAGCTGATTCTGTTGAAATGTGAAAACCTAAATGGGGTTGGGGTTGTTTGTTGTATGCATGCTTTGTAGTAGCAGTGCCGAGGCACGTGATCAGTTCTCTGATTAGAATCCATAGGTTGGGCTGAGTGTTTGGTGTATATATATATATATATATATATCTGTATCTTTGTGTTTTATCGCACCCCACCCATGTTGAGCACTTAGTGCCGAACATTCCCATTTCATGGGAGAGAGTGTTTTCCCATAGTTACTAGATCCTTCCTGCTCCTTCTTCCCTAGGCTGTGATGGCTTGAGGTGACCTTACACCTAAGACCCTTCAGGTAGGTTTTGATTGGGGTGGATTGGACCAAGACTCTTCGGGCAGGTTTGTTTTCCCAAGAATCTTCGGGATGAGGCCCAGGTGTCTTCGGGCGAGAGTTCTGTTACTATTACTGTTCCCAAGAATCTTTGGGATGAGGCCCAGGTGTGTTCGGGCGGGGACGTGATTGTGGTTGAGGCCCAGGTGTGTGCGGGCGGGATACGTGGTTGTGAGGCCCAGGTGTGTGCGGACAGGATGCGTGGTTGTGAGGCCCAGGTGTGTGCGGGTGGGATGTGTGCTTCTTGAGGCCCAGGTGTGTGCGGGCGGGAAGAGTGTGGGAGCGTCAGGATGTTCGCCGTTAGGAAGAGCAGCTAACTAGTGGGAAATTGTGCGGGGTACCCAATACTCTTGTTCTTATATACTACTACCTGTTGTGATTGTGCTTTTGGTGAGTGTGGCTGGTGAGGTTGGGTGGATAGAATTCCTTGCTAGGTTTCTTCTGTTGTTCTCACGGGACATTAGGATGTCTCCCCACTTGTGCACGAGAGCTTTAGGTTTCCCTACTGAGTATACTTGTATCCTCACCCTACGTTTACTTTCAGGTTTCCAGGAGGACTACCAGGGCCGTGCGAGACCCTACTAGTCGGACAGTTGGAGTTGTTGCAGTTGCTGTACTCTTGTTTTCATTTTGGTATTGTACTTTGGGCTTTCTTGTACTTGCACATTGTTATAAAATTGTTTAAACATGCATGTGGGATTGGTTTGGGTTTATTTCTATACACTTGTTCTTTTCCTTTTTGGGTAGTTGACTTGTCCTATTTCCCGATCTTAAATAATAAAAAGGGTAATGCCTCCCATATTTGTGAAAACTCATACCCTTGATGCTAGTCACCACCCCGGGGCCTACTGGAGGCAGGACTCGGGGGTCATTATCTCCCTTTCACCATTGTCAGCTCAGGAGGGGCATCTTTTGTGGGAGGGGGTCGTGACAGAATGGTATCAGAGGTGATGGTTGAGAGATAGGATGAAGTCTGGAGTTAGGCACAGTGAATATTGCATGGGATGGTAGGGCAACAGTGTTAGTTAATCTTGGTGCGTGACATAGGCCAGGGAAGACCGGCTAGGACACGGGATTTTAGGGCCCCCTGTGATCCGATGCAAGGACTCTGAGCCTACCGAATGACCAAGTGAGACTACATTGATTGCAGGGTAGAGACCCTAGGGAAGATACATGCATCATCATGATTGTGTTTTACTTGATTTGGGTGTTCTGGGAAAGAAATTGAAATAAAATGATAAAATGAAACCTTGAGAAATTCCTTGCTACTTGGGCTTAGGCGATCCTTGTTTACCGTACAACTATGGCACCTGGACGTCATCCCTGGGTGGCTTAGATGACCGAGGCCCAGCAGATTCAGGCGGTCGATCAGTTGAGGATTGACCGAGAGGAGGAAGATGGCCAGTGGCAGAAGACCCTCCGTTCTTTCCAGTGGCAAACCCTCAAGAAGTACAAGGGTAGTACTTCGGATACAGAGACGGAGGGGTGCCTTGAGTAGCTAGGGATCGCTTTTACCTTGATTCGTGCTCCAAGGGAGTACTGGGTTCCCCTAGCAGTTAGTCAGCTGAGAGGTGCAGCGCGAAAGTGGTGGACGCTCTACCTTGGAGAGTGGATAGAGGCAGAGGTTTCGTGGGCTGACTTTGAGAAGGAATTCTGAGAGGAATTCCTTTCTTCCATGATCAAGGCGGAGAAGCGGCAAGAGTTGCTCTCCCTTCAGCAGGGGAGTATGTCAGTAAGAGAGTTGGGGATCAAGTTCAAGGATCACCTGCGCTTTGCTCCGGATCTCTTTCCGGATGAGGAGTCTCGGGCGAGACGTTTGGAGGAGGCGCTTCGTCCTTCGATCTAGTATGCTGTTACCCCCTTCACCCTTCCGACGTACTTGGTAGTATAGAAGAAGGCAGAGGTTGTAGAGAGGATGCACTCACTGGGAGGTGCACCACGAGAGGGGATTCAGCCGGGCTCGTCGAAGGGGAAGGCAGTCAGCAGCAAGTCTTCTACAACTGGACCTTCTAGGTTCAGGCCAGTGGGGAGCAGGCCCCAGCAGTTCCAGTTCAGATCTTCATGTCCTCGTCCCTTTTTCACGAGCCCAGGACCGAAGTGTTTTTCTTGTGGAGGTTTCAGGCACATTCAGAGTCGGTGCCTGACCCGAGCTCAGTACGGTGGAGGTGGGCAGGTTCAGTGCCCACCTCAGCAACACCAGTTGCCGGCGAGGCCCTTCCAGCAGCAGCAGGACCATACTCCTCCGAGGACAGACTTTGCAGGAGGAGGCCGACCTCAGGGTGATCCTTAGGGACCTCGACCAGGGCATGGTCGGGGAGGTGGACGACATCAGAGAGACAGAGGAGCTGGGCGTGGATAGTTGCACGCAACATAGTTGGAAGCTCCGGTAGGACCAGAGGTGGTGCGAGGTACGATTTGTTTGTTCAGCAATCTTGTTTCTGCTTTGTTCGATTCGGGAGATTCACACTCCTTTGTTGCACCTGGTCTAGCCCATGCTTTGGGACTAGACGTAGAGAGACTTTCCGTACCACTGGTACTGAGTACACCAGTTGGAGGCCAGACCAGCGTATCTTGTGTTTTCCGGGGATAAGGGTTGACGTTGAGACCACATCGATCTAGTGGGGACCTTCTTCTGTTACAGATGCAGCCATACGATGTCATCCTAGGCATCGACTGGTTGTTTTCTGTTAGTGCTGTTATCGACTGCTTCCGGAGAAGAGTCGTGTTCTCCGACATGGATGGGTAGCGTGTATCTTTTGTTGGTGAGAGGAGCTATCAGGTAGGAAGCCGGCATGTGAAGCCTCTTCTTTCCTTGTTAGGCGGGTTATCAGTGGTTCCAGCTGATACAGAGATGATGGATGTCTCGGAGGTTGTTGGGGAGTTCCTCGATGTTTTTCCTGAGGAGGTTGTGACTCTACCCCCCCGACGTGACGTTGAGTTCAGGATAGACTTACAGCCTGGTGCCCGTCTGATTTCTATGACCCCTTATCAGATGACACCTTCGGAGTTGCGGGAGTTGCGGGTTCAGATTGATGATCTAATGGAGAAGGGTTTTGTTCGACCCAGTGTATCGCCATGGGGTGCTCCAGTTTTGTTCGTGAAGAAGGCAGATGGTGGTCTCAGGCTATGCATAGACTACCGAAGGTTGAACCAGGTAACGGTCAAGAACCGTTACCCCCTTCCAAGGATAGATGATCTCTTCGACCAACTGAGGGGAGAAGGTTGGTTTTCTAAGATTGATCTACGATCTGGATATCATCAGCTGAGGGTAAAGGACAGTGACATCTCGAAGACGGCTTTCAGGTGCAGGTATAGGCACTTCGAGTTTGTAGTGATGCCGTTTGGAGTTACGAATGCACCGACCATGTTCATGGGACTTATGAAATTTTTCTTCTGAGAGTTTCTGGACCGGTTCGTCATTGTGTTTATCGATGAAATCCTGATCTAATCAAGATCAGAGGAGGAGCATGTTGAGCATCTCAGAGCAGTCTTATAAGCCCTTCGACGCCACCAGATTTACGGGAAATTGTCGAAGTGTAAGTTCTTGACACAAGAAGTACACTTCCTTGGGCACGTAGTGTCTCAGCATGGAGTGTCAGTGGACCCGTCGAAGGTGGAGGCATTTGTTTCTTGGTTAGTGGCAGAAGTTCGTAGTTTTCTGGGGTTAGCAGGTTACTATTAGAGGTTCATTTCGGACTTCTCTCGAGTTGCTACTCTATTGAAAACTTTGACTAGGAAGAACCAGGTCTTCCTATGGAGCGAGCAGTGCCAGAAGGCTTTCGACTACCTGAAGGAGAAGTTGGTCAGTGCTCCCGTACTCAGGTTTCCAGAGGAAGGGTTGTTGTATGAGGTGTTTTGTGATGCTTCTGGCCTTGGTCTGGGGTGCGTGCTGATGCAGAATAAGGGAGTGATCTGTTATGGGTCTAGACAGTTACGCCCTCACGAGCGTAACTATGCCACCCATGACCTAGAGCTTGCAGCAGTAGTGTTCGCACTGAAGTTGTGGAGACATTACCTCTTTGGGGAGTGCTTTGTGGTCTTCTCAGATCACAAGAGCCTGCGTTATATCTTCTCCCAGCGTGACCTGAACCTGCGGCAGCGGAGATGGGTCGAGTTTCTCCAAGACTATGACTTTGAGATCTCTTACACTGAAGGTAAGGGCAACGTTGTGGCTGATTCCCTGAGCAGGAAGTCACATCATGAAGTGGTTTGGGAATCCGTTGATGCTTGGAAGGTGATGGGAGAGTTGGCTGCCTTGCACTTGGATGCAAGGGTAGAAGGTGTTAGAGGCTGTTTTTTTCAGATGACGGTGCAATCCTCCTTGTTGCAGCAGGTGGAAGAGTCTCAGTGGGGGGACTCTGAGGCGGAAGTAATACGGGATCGTGTCGGTCAGGGAAACAATCCAGAAGGATGGTCAGAGGACAGCCGACATCGGATGCTTTTCCATGGAAGGTTGTTTGTTCCGGAGGTGATGCGTGAGGGAGTTATATGTGAGTCCCATAGCTCATCCTTGGCGGTACATCCAGGAGTTTCAAAAATGTACCGAGGCTTGAGGGAACAATTTTGGTGGCCTGGGGTGAAATGGTCACTGGAGGAGTTTGTGGCTAAATTCCTAGTGTGTCAGCAAGTGAAGGATGAACACCGTGTTCCCAATGGTTTGTTGCATCCTTTAGATGTCCCCGAGTGGAAGTGGGATGACATCTCAATGGACTTCTTCACAGGACTGCCTAGAGCTCAGGGTGGTTATGATGCTATCTGGGTAGTGGTGGATTGACTGACGAAATCAGCTCACTTCTTAGCAATTAAGGAGTCAGACCCGGTGAGTACCTTAGCACAGAGGTACATAGACGAGGTGGTGCGTTTTCATGGAGTTCCAAAGACTATCGTCTCAGATCGGGATACTCGGTTTACCTCACGAGTCTGGAGGGGGTTACAGTATGCTTTTGGCACCCATCTACGCCTTAGCACTGCTTTCCACCCCCAGACCGATGGACAGACAGAGCGGACTATCCAGACGTTGGAGGATATGCTGCGGGCATGCGTTCTGGATTTCAGAGGATCATGGGTACGAGACTTTCCTTTAGTAGAGTTTTCCTACAACAACAACTTCCACTCTCCTATTGGCATGGAACTGTTTGAGGCTTTGTATGGGAGACCATGTCGTTCACCCATTTGCTGGGCATAGGTTGGTGAGATAGGTGCTCTTGGGCCAGAGGTAGTACAAAGCACCACAGAGAAGGTTAAGCTTGTACGTGAGAGGATGAAAGTGGCTCAGGACCGACATAAGTCTTATGCTGATCGTAGGAGGAGGCCCTTGGAGTTCGAGGTGGGAGATCATGTGTTCTTGAAGGTTTCCCCACGACGGGGGCAGCGGAGGTTTGGGAAAGGGAGAAAGCTCTCACCTAGGTTCATCGGACCATTTGAGGTGCTGAGGCGAGTCGGTGAGGTAGCATATCAGCTAGCCCTACCACCTCAGTTGGAGAAGGTTCATGACGTCTTCCACGTCTCCCAGCTACGTCGATACTTACACGATGACTCTCACATTATCGACTGGGGAGAGTTAGATATGGGACACAATGCGACCTTTGAGGAACGACCAGTCAGAATCAATGATCGTAAAGAGAAGGTGCTTCATGGATGAACCATTCCCTTGGTTCGTGTGTTGTGGATGCATGGCGGCCTTGAGGAGAGCACTTGGGAGCGAGAGGCCCAGATGCACGCTCAGTACCTGAAGTTGTTTTGACTTGTGTTTTTCCTTTTTCTCTTCTGAGCTTTGTGTTGATGTTATACTATGTACCTTTGATATATGGAATGCTTGGCTTGTCGGTTGTGATACCTTTTGTTTCCTTGTTCTCTGGAAGTGTGTAGCATGTCCGGATGTGTGAAAAAAGGGAAAAACCTGATCCTTAATCGAGACTCATTAATGCGGATGCGATTGAACCCGTGCGGGTGAGTTAGTGCTGCCTAAAGCGAATAATATCTCGACATAGGAGAAGGAATTTCCCCAAACCAAATGTTCGGGCAGTGTGTTGGTTGTGTGGTGTTGGGGGTAGTGCAAGTTGAAAGATCCTAATGTATGAAGGTGGGAAGACCCAATTCTTAATCGAGACGCATTAATGAGGATGCGATTAAACCCGTTCAGGCGAGTCAGTGCCGCCTAAAGTGGATAATATCTCGATATAGGAGAAGGAACTCCTAACACATATGATTAGGGTTGTTGGTTGGGTTCCTCTTATAACGAGAACCCTAAGAGGTATCTTGTTGGGTTTCATCTGGGTTGGTTTTGAATTCTCGAGGATGATAATGTTTTAAGAGGTATCTGATGTAATGGCCCAGACCTCTCCGGCCCATTCCTTTGTCAAAAATAAGGTCACAAAGTGTTCTAGAGGGTAAAATGGACTTTTCCCACACTTTCCAGAATTTTGAAACTACACGCCGTGTAGTTTGAGTACATGCCGTGTACCCCCTTGCCGGGTATACCCTGTGTTGAAGGCAGTGTCCTTGCCATGTGAAATAAATGGGTGCACACCGTGTACCCCAAACTACATGCTATGTAGTCTCTCCCCGCGTACGCGTAACAGTGTGTTGACCAGTCAATGGCCGTGTGCCGTGTTGGAGCCGTGTCCTTGCCGTGTGAAATAAATGGGTGCACGCCATGTACCCCAAACTACATGCTGTGTAGTCTCTCCCTGCGTACGCGTAACCGTGTGTTGACCAGTCAACGGCTGCGTTCCGCGTTGAAGGTCGTGTTGGAAGCCGCGTGGTGACCGTGTGAAACGGCCGAGTACACGCCATGTACCATAAAGTACACGCTATGTACTTTTTGTAATGACCTGAAATTTTGAATAAATCTTGTTTCCTGATTTTGTGTGTTATTTTATTTTTTATACTCAACAAAACTATTTCATTTGATAACATGAGTATAATTAAAATGAGACCGTTGAGTTTTGACTGTTATATGACCATTGGTCAATATGACCGCTAGAAACTAAACATTTCAATTATTGTATCTAAATACAAGTAATCTTGGTTAATTAATATAGAAAGAAGATTCGATGGCCTCATCCAGTAGTCTTGGACCGATCGAAGCCCATATAACAGAACTTGGGAAGGAGGTAGCACCACTGGGCTTTGCTCTAGACCAAACCCAAGCCGAACTTCATCGTGTGAAGCTATAACGAAATCTCCTCCATGATAAGTTCAAACTGATAGAAATTAATACTCGTGCGATGTTGGCCGAGCCTCCCTCAGATTCTCTCACCTTAGCACACCTTACACTTAGGTTCTATGCTGGTGTGATAATGGGCTATGTAAGAAGACCATAACTGCCTTGTGTAATCCTTTGATTTAAATAAAAATTGTGATTTCTTCTTGTGATGAAGTTTGTAAATTTTCAAATGTCTGGATAAATATAGTATGCATATTTTTGATGAGTTCTAGAAAAAGAATATTTGAAAATATTTATGTAAACCTTAGATAACTAATTATGTGTAATGATTTTCAAAAAATGGTCTTCTACAATTATGTTCAGTACGAAATTTAGAGTCTAATAGGATCAACTTAATTTTTGATGAATAAAAAAATTATGAATAGTGATTTTATGCTTAGGATTAGTAATGTGACCAAATGGATTAGTAATCTTACTTAAAGAAAGTATTAATATAATCTAGGCACCTCGATTAAGTAATGTGATTCAATAAAATAGGTAAATAACTGTTTCATTAATTATTAGTCAAGTATAGTTTTTTCGGGTGAATAGTGTTTTTTTAATTAAAAATTAAATTAAAAATATTTAGAAAATTATTTTTATAAAATGGATTTCATTTTTGAACTCAGAGCATCGATATTATGTTAAGGTAATTTTTGGGGATTTTTTTGAAAAAAATGAATTTTCGGTGAATAGTGTATTTATTTAAAAATTAAATTAAAAATATTTAGAAAAATATTTTTATAAAATGGAGTTCATTTTTGAAATCAGAGCATTGATATTTGGTTAAGATGAAATTTTGGGATTTTTCTGAGAAAGTTGAATTTTCAGTGAATAGTAAAAATACAGTTTTAGGGTTTCAGTATGTTTAATGACATCATAACTGTGTCATGATGATGTCATGAGATATTTTAAGGGTTGGATGACCAAAGGTGATGAATTATTGTATGGGGGGGGGGCATATGGCCTAACTCCATGGGAAATACCATGGGAGAGCCCATGGTTTTGAGAAAACCACTTGTGAGGTGTCCCTTGGCCATTAATGCCTTGTCCCCTCACTTTCCCTATAAATACCAAGCCATCCTCTCATCCATTCGACTCCCAACTCTCCCCCAACGAAGCTCTGGTCTCATTACCTCCCAAGGAGTCCTCCCAAGGTGCCCCAAAGCCCTCAAGGTCCCAACCTTTGAGTTTTAAGAGTTACGTTTTAAGGTAAGGGATCCTACCTCTCTCTTTCTTTCCAAGTACTCTCTTTTATGTCATTTCTTTTATGCTCCATGTTATTATGTTGGAGGATGTTATTTTATATTACTATTACTGCCATTTTTATGTTCATATGATGAGAGACCCCCTCTTGCTCTCATCAATTCGTTTTAAGAATGTTTAAGTGGCGCCGTTAGGCTGCCAAATTTTTAAGGGATTCTTTCACCTTTCTCATTTTCCGAAGTTCTACTTTCATGTCAAGTCTTTGAAGTTAATTTTTATTATGTTGGGGTATGATCTCTATATCTATCATACTAATCTTCTATGTTCATATGATGATAGACCCTATTTGATCTCTTCAATTCATTTTGTTGAAGTTTAAGTGACGCCGTTAGGCTACCGAATTTTCATAAGAGAAATCTTATTTTTGTTTTCCCTCCATGTTTTTCATTTCATATGGTATGTATTTCAAATCTCATTACCATGTTATTATATCAATTATATTCTGTCCCTCTATTGTTCTTTGGATCATTTATGAGTGGGTGACCTATGTCCCCTCTCTTTTCAATGTTTTCTAAAACCTCGAAGCATAGCCGTTATGCTGCAGAATTTCTGTCTCAAATGTCTCTCTCTTTTTCTAAAATTATTTTATTTTATTAAGTGAATACTCAAATATCTTCCTTCTAAATGGGTATTCACATATATACCAAAATGTTCTATTTTAAATTCTGGAATTTACATACATAAGACCCACTTTCCTTTTCCATGGGTTTTAAGTGACATAAAGATCATGTCTTTAAAGAAGTTTTTAAAATGTTATGATTATGAAATGAAACCCATTTATTTTATGCTATATGGGTTTTTTATGAAATGATTGATGATGATATATGTGGATCACATGATAATAAAGGAAAATTTAAGGGTGCGCCCTGATAGCGCTCCAATGCATTGGGTAAAGACTTAATCTCTAGAGATGGCCATTTTGACTGATACCTTGGTGAATAACCTTGGTAATTTTTAATGACACCTTGGGGATGGACCTTGGTAAAACAGAATTGATTTTATATATTAAATGTTGTAGTCACATATTCAAGTTATGAAACACGTTATTTTTATTATGATATGCCTCACGATCTCTTTCTCATGCCTTAAAGTTATTTTTCATGACTTTTGATGTATCTCAAGTTCTCATGTAAAATGTTTCCCTTGTTTCCCTTACTGGGCCTTTTGCTCACCCTTTCCTTTTATGTATGCTCCCAGTTTATGAGATGCTGTAATGAACTTAGGATGAACAAATAAAGAAGCCTTTCAAGTGTTTAAGAAGAATGTTTTTTTTCTCATGTAATAAGTTCCTGGTTTCCAAGACACTAAACCTTAAAGATCCTCAGTTTTGTATAATGTAATGAAAGTTTATGTGATAAAAAGGCGGGATGCTATAGTTGGTATCAAAGGATGGTTTAGTTATTTGTGGAAATTAGGATATTAAAACTTTAGGAAGAAACCTATAGAGATGTTTAAATGTATAAAATATTCCTGGTATTTTGGTGAGTATTGAGTAAGGGGTTGCCAAGCAAATACATCCCTGTCTGGATACGAGCAGGTAGAGGTGGCTCTGGAACAGATTTACATAGGGGTAAAACCCGAAAACACCGCCTTGAGCTAGACTCGAATGGGAACTGGTACACGACAACGGGCCTTGCTGCACTCTTGGTTACGACACTCCCGGGGGATATGCTTTGGTAAATTCTTAAGCTTAGTATAAACCATTATTAAAGGAACAAAGATAAAATAAAATAAAGATTCACATAAGAATATATGATCATGGATAACCTAGTTTGGAACCTAGGGGATCACAAGTTAGGGTATACTTTTCTTCTACAAGTTATCCTTCTATGCTTTATGTTCCTTTTCATGATTATTGGCTATGTATTTAAGCCCCTAATTGTGCTTTCTTTTCTTAGTTAATGGCGGGAAATGGAAGAACATGTCCCAAAAACCAATGTGATAGGAAATTTGACAATTGCCGTATTAATATGACAGAGATGATTAGGGGATTAAAAGATGATTACTATTTTAGAAGATGTTCACTATTTTGGGAACCCTATTTGATTGATGTAAATAGATTACTACGGTATTTTCTTTGAAGAGTAAAGGTTGAATTATATTTTTAAGAATCGATGAATTTAAGGTGAACTTATAGTAATTTAGGTTACTTATGGAAATGATTAACCTATCTTGGGGAAAATATGTTTAGGTTAGCTACTTTTGTTATAAGATGTTAGGAGTGGTTGATGTTGTTTGGAGATGAACGATGAAGTTTATTTTGGAAGACTATGTTATCAAATCCTTCTTATATTTGGGTTTCAATCTTAGTTTGGTTTATTTTGAGAAATTTTAAGGACAATTATTTATGGAATGTTCTATGATGAACTTTGGGTAGTACCGTGGAATTTTTATGATTTAAAGAAGTTTCCCTTCCTATGGGATTCTTTCTTTTTGAAGAGTTGTTTTATCTTACCATTTCTATTTTTGGGATAATAGAAGAAATAGATAGTTAATCTTTGGTGGATTATGCGATTCTCTAGAAGATGATTCTTGTGCTTTGATGAGACCAAGTAGATTTAAATGCTCATCGTTTGAAGAAAAGATTAGTTTTGGTAGAAACTTATTAAAGGATGAAATTATAATTGAAGGTAGGTATATTTCCCTATGTTTTATTCTATGTAATAAATGAATTCCTCAAAACTATGAAAAGGAACTTAAAACAAAAACGCTGTTTGTTAACGTTTCCTACTGGGAAATCAAATACTGTTTAACCCATCATAAGTTTGTAACTTTATTGTGGTTAACTTTCTCTTAATCATGTTTTCTATCACTCTCCCTCAGAACTTGACCCTTTGTTTTCTCCTCCATGCCCATGTTTTTCGATATGGAATCCTAGTGTGGGTTAACTCGGGTGACCTTTGTACTTCCCTTTCTTTCTCTTAAAGTAATAGTTTTACTGATTCCTTTTCTGATGTGGGACTTTCAATGAAATTTCAAAACCCAATTTTAAAAAATTGCAAGGACGCAATTTCTTAAGGGGGGAAGATTATAACGACCCGAAATTTTGAACAAATCTTGTTTCCTGATTTTGTGTGTTATTTTATTTTTTATACTCAACAAAACTATTTCATTTGATAACATGAGTATAATTAAAATGAGACCGTTGGGTTTTGACTGTTATATGACCATTGGTCAATATGACCACTGGAAACTAAACGTTTCAATTATTGTCTCTAAATACAAGTAATCTTGGTTAATTAATATAGAAAGAAGATTCGATGGCCTCACCCAGTAGTCTTGGACCGATCGAAGCCCATCTAACAGAACTTGGGAAGGAGGTAGCACCACTGGGCTTTGCTCTGGACCAAACCCAAGCCGAACTTCATCGTGTGAAGCTAGAACAAAATCACCTTCGCGAGAAGTTCAAACTGATATAAATTACTACTTGTGCGATGTTGGCTGAGCCTCCCTCAGATTCTCTCACTTTAGCACACCTTACACTTAGGTCCTATGCTGGTGTGATAAGGGGCTATGTAAGAAGACCATAACTGCCTTGTGTAATCCTTTGATTTAAATAAAAATTGTGATTTCTTCTTGTGATGAAGTTTGTAAATTTTCAAATGTCCGGATAAATATAGTATGCATATTTTTGACGAGTTCTAGAAAAAGAATATTTGAAAATATTTATGTAAACCTTAGATAACTAATTATGTGTAATGATTTTCAAAAAATGGTCTTCTACAATTATGTTCAGTATAAAATTTAGAGTCTAATAAGATCAACTTAATTTTTGATGAATAGTAAATTATGAATAGTGATTTTATGCTTAGGATTAGTAATGTGACCAAATGGATTAATAATCTCACTTAAAGAAAGTATTAATATAATCTAGGCACCTTGATTAAGTAATGTGATTCAATAAAATAGGTAAATAACCGTTTCATTAATTATTAGTCAAGTATTAGTTTTTTCAGGCGAATAGTGTTTTTTAATTAAAAATTAAATTAAAAATATTTATAAAATTATTTTTATAAAATGGATTTCATTTTTGAACTCAGAGGATCGATATTATGTCAAGGTAATTTTTGGGGATTTTTTTGAAAAAAATGAATTTTCAGTGAATAGTGTATTTATTTAAAAATTAAATTAAAAATATTTAGAAAATTATTTTTATAAAATGGAGTTAATTTTTGAAATTAGAGCATTGATATTTGGTTAAGATGAAATTTTTGGATTTTTCTGAGAAAGTTGAATTTTCAGTGAATAGTAAAACTACAGTTTTAGGGTTTCGGTATGTTTAATGACATCATAACCGTGTCATGATGATGTCATGAGATATTTTAAGTATTGACCGACCAAAGGTGATGAATTATTATATGGGGGGGGGGCATGTGGCCTAACTCCATGGGAAATACCATGAGAGAGCCCATGGTTTTGAGAAAACCACTTGTGAGGTGTCCCTTGGCCATTAATGCCTTGTCCCCTCACTTTCCCTATAAATACCAAGCCATCCTCTCATCCATTCGACTCCCAAATCTCCCCCAATGAAGATCTGGTCTCATTACCTCCCAAGGAGTCCTCCCAAGGTGCCCCAAAGCCCTCAAGGTCCCAACCTTTGAGTTTTAAGAGTTACGTTTTAAGGTAAGGGATCCTACCTCTCTCTTTCTTTCCAAGTACTCTCTTTTATGTCATTTCTTTTATGCTCCATGTTCATATGTTGGAGGATGTTCTTTTATATTACTCTTATTTCCCTTTTTATGTTCAAATGATGAGAGACCCCCTCTTTCTCTCATCAATTCGTTTTAAGAATGTTTAAGTGGCACCGTTAGGCTGCTGAATTTTTAAGGGATTCTTTCACCTTTCTCATTTTTCGAAGTTCTACTTTCATGTCAAGTCTTTCAAGTTCATTTTTATTATGTTGGGGTATGATCTCTATATCTATCATACTTATCTTCTATGTTCATATGATGAGAGACCCTATTTGATCTCTTCAATTCATTTTGTTGAAGTTTAAGTGACGCCGTTAGGCTGCGGAATTTTCATAAGAGAGGTCTTATTTTTGTCTTCCCTCCATGTTTTTCATTTCATATGGTATGTATTTCAAATCTCATTACCATGTTCTTATATCCATTATATTCTGTCCCTCTACTGTTCTTTGGATCATTTATGAGTGGGTGACCTATGTCCCCTCTCTTTTCAATGTTTTCTAAAACCTCGAAGCATAGCCGTTATGCTGCAGAATTTCCGTCTCAAATGTCTCTCTCTTTTTCTCAAATTATTTTATTTTATTAAGTGAATAATCAAATATATTCCTTCTAAATGGTTATTCACATATATACCAAAATTTTTTATTTTAAATTCTGGGATTTACATACATAATACCCACTTTCCTTTTCCGTGGGTTTTAAGTGACATAAAGATCATGTCTTTAAAGCAGTTTTTAAAACGTTATGATTATGAAATGAAACCCATTTATTTTATGCTATATGGGTTGTTTATGAAATGATTGATGATGATATATGTGGCTCACATGATAATAAAGGAAAATTTAAGGGTGCGCCCTGATAGCACTCCAATGCATTGGGTAAATACTTAATCTCTAGAGATGACCATTTTGACTGATACCTTGGTGAATAACCATGGTAATTTTTAATGACACCTTGGGGATGGATCTGGGCATTTTTCTCACCCTTTCCTTTTATGTATTCTCCCAGGTTATGAGATGCTGTAATGAACTTAGGATGAACAAATGAAGAAGCCTTTCAAGTGTTTAAGAAGAATGTTTTTTTTCCTCATGTAATAAGTTCCTGGTTTCCAAGACACTAAACCTTAAAGATCCTCAGTTTTGTATAATGTTATGAAAGTTTATGTGATAAAAAGGTGGGATGCTATACTTTTTCTTTTCTCACCTATAAAATTAGGGGTCCCCTCCGCCTTTTCAACTCACCTTTCTCCTCCCCATTCCTCTGAGCAGAGCTCTCCTAAGAGACTCGAAGGCTCATTTTCTTCCATAACTTCTTCGTTCGAGCTCCAATTTACGATCTGTCAGCAGCCAAAGGATCATAACGATGAGTTGTAACTTCCGAGATTAGATCCGTTGTCTTTCCTTTGACCTTTCCTTTCCAACTTCCACCCGAGGAGGTTTTTCCAGGACTCGACAGAGGTGACAGACACCGACAGACGTCTTCTAAGGTTGATCCGGGGGAGCGTTGTGATCAGAACCTGTTGAGGTAGGGATCTTACCTTCGTCTCTATAATTTGTGCATCATGTGGGGTAGGTATCCTCTTGTTTTCATGAGAAACAATTGAACCATTAAATAAAGACAATAACTGGTTAAAGAACAGGGATGGGGAAGTTGTTATGTTTATATTATATCCTGTGATATTATGTTGTGAATTGAATAAGCTTATGCCTATTGAAAATCACGATCGTTGGGGGCCTTTTCTTGCGCAATTAAATGTTTCCCTATCTTCTAGACCATTTTTGTAAATGGAACCTTGTGGAATGTGGAATCTGGTTAATCATGTAAAGTTGGATGATTAAAATCTAGAACCCTTGTGTGATCACCCCGGTTAAACAAAATGGAATAATGAACATGTGGGTTTTAGCTTGGTTACGTGGTGTGTGAGGGGGGGGGGGGGTGAATCCTGGGTTTTTACGAATAGAACGGGCCACAGGGCTGCGGTAAATGATGTTAAAGGGGCGATGATGTGACACGAATCTTGTTTTTGTGGGTTGTGGTGGATCGGATGAGCAGCGGGGCTGCGATAAGTGGTATCAAGGGATGATGATGTACGGTGCGGTTGTGGTTATAGTTGTTGGAAGCGGGGATGCAGGGATGGGTTTGAATGTGAATGGGCTATGGGTTGTGAATAATAAATAAAAAGTGGAAGAATTAATGAATGGTGGGGCATGGTAATGGAACAAGATTAATAATCAATGGGTTGGTTGGTTAATAAGAAGGGACTTGCTGTGATGCTTGTGTTTTCCTAACTTGATTTGTGGATAGCAGGGATATTTTTCACGAACGATTGATGTGGTTGGTTGTGGATAGTTGCCCAATAGTTAAGGAACTAATAAGCTGATTCTGTTGAAACGTGAAAACCTAAATGGGGTTGGGGTTGTTTGTTGTATGCATGCTTCGTAGTAGTAGTGCCGAGGCACGTGCTCAGTTCTCTGATTAGAAGCCATAGGTTGGGGTGAGTGTTTGGTATATATATATATATATCTGTATCTTTGTGTTTTATTTCACCCCACCCATGTTGATCACTTAGTGCCGAACACTCACATTTCATGGGAGAGAGTGTTTTCCCATAGTTACTAGCTCCTTACTGCTCCTTCTTCCTTAGGCCGTGATGGCTTGAGGCGACCATACACCTAAGACCCTCCAGGTAGGTTTTGATTGGGGTGGATTGGCCCAAGACTCTTCGGGCATGTTTGTTTTCCCAAGAATCGTCAGGATGAGGCCTAGGTGTCTTCGGGCGAGAGTTCTGTTACTATTACTATTCCCAATAATCTTTGGGATGAGGCCCAGGTGTGTTCGGGTGGGGACGTGATTGTGGTTGAGGCCCAGGTGTGTGCGGGCGGGATACGTGGTTGTGAGGCCCAGGCGTGTGTGGGCGGGATGCGTGGTTGTGAGGCCCAGGTGTGTGCGGGCGGGATGCGTGGTTCTTGAGGCCCAGGTGTGTGCGGGCGGGAAGAGTGTGGTAGCATGAGGACGTTCACCGTTAGGAAGACCAGCTAACTAGTGGGAAATGGTGCGGGGTACCCAATTCTCTTGTTCTTATATACTACTACCTGTTGTGATTGTGTTTTTGGTGAGTGTGGCTGGTGAGGTTGGGTGGATAGAATTCCTTGATAGGTTTCTTCTGTTGTTCTCACGGGACATTAGGATGTCTCCCCACTTGTGCATGAGAGCTTTAGGTTTTCCTACTAAGTATACTTGTATGCTCACCCTACGTTTACTTTCAGGTTTCCAGGAGGACTACCAGGGCCGTGCGGGACCCTACTAGTCAGACAGTTGGAGTTGTTGCAGTTGCTGTACTCTTGTTTTCGTTTTGGTATTGTACTTTGAGCTTTATTGTACTTGCACCTTGTTATAAAATTGTTTAAACATGCATGTGGGATTGGTTTGGGTTTATTTATATACACTTGTTCTTTTCCTTTTTGGGTGGTTGAATTGTCCTATTTACCGATCTTAAATAATAAAAAGGGTAATGCCTCCCATATTTGTGAAAACTCATACCCTTGGTGCTAGTCACCACCCCGGGGCCTACTGGAGGCGGGAATTGGGGGTCATTATCTCCCTTTCACCATTGCCATCTCAGGAGGGGCATCTTTGGTGGGAGGGGGTCGTGACATATATATATATGTCATATATTCAGTGAAAAAATGGTTGATAATTTAATTAAAAATTAAAATTAATTAAAAATAGAGTAATTAACATTAATAGATGTTTAATAACATTATGTTTTATCAATGTCATTTGTTTTTTCAATGACATGTATATCAAATAATAAATATTTAATTAATAATTAAAAAATTGACTAAATATGTTACTCTTAATACATCATACAATAATTTTGCACACACAGACAAAATTAATTCAATTTAATAGAGACAAACATATACACAAATAATAAATTGTTGATATTGTCATTTTAGTTTTTTATTTATTAATATTTAATATTGAGTATGTTATATTTTTAATTATTGACAAAATTTATTCATTTTTTATATTTATATTTAATACATACTATTTATTACTTTTAAACTAATACATATACATATATATATATATAATTTATTCATTCTTAATTTTTATTTGTTTAATATTTTTGTAATTTCATTCATTTTTAATATTTATTAACTGACATTTTACATTTTCAATACATTGGTAATTTAAATAATTAGTATGTGTATTCACTATCATTTAAACATATATTCATTTTTAGTTTTCAAAAATTTATATAAATAACAACTCTAAATCATTTTTTAATATTTTTTTTCAATATATTCACCTTTTAATTAAATTTCACTATTTTTTAACATTCATTTAATATTATATTTTCATTAATAATGTTAAGTGTTTTTTACCCTTTTTATAATATATTCATTTTAAATATTTATTCGTTTAATATATTTTTAATTTAGTCATTTTATTGTGTTTTTATACACAATTATTCATTAATATATTTAATATTTTTAATATAGTAATATATTCATGTATATATATATATCAATATATATAATATTTCCTTAAATATGATTTATATAATATAAAATATGTATTTACATTTAATAGGTCACGTATTTAGTGAAAAAAGTACTATAATTAAAAATTAATATTAAGTAGAAATATTGACTAATTATTATCAAATAATGGACGTTTAATAAAATGACATTTGTTTTTACAATTTAACATATATCAAACTTATGTTCCATTAATTTCACAGGCACATATACATAATTAATGCAATTTTTTTATTGAAACACACACATACACACATAATATTTCTGTAATTTATTCATTTTTTAATATTCATTTTAGAATTTTATTTATTAACACAATATTTTTAATATATATTATGTTTTAAATCGGTAAATTTTATTCATTTTTTATATTTTTATTCAATATACACTATTTATTACTTTTTAATATTATTTTTCAATTTTATTCATTTTTAATATTATTTATTCATTAATAATCTTAATTATTTTTAATACTTTTTAAATTTATTCATTTTCAATTTTTCTTTGTTCAATATTTTTGTAAATTTATCCATTTTTAATATTTATTTATAAATATTTATTCATTAAAATTTAATGTTTTTATTATGGTTGTAATTTATATAATTAATATGCATTCATTTTCATTTTAACATATATTCATTATTATTATTTTTAATAATCTATATAATTAACAACACTTATTCATTTTTTAATTTTTGTACAATTTATTGATTTTTTTAATAATTAAATTTCACTCTATTTTAACATTCATTCATTTAATATTATTTAATATTATTTATTCACTAATAATGTTAATTTTTTATATTTTTTTAATTTATTCATTTGTAATATCTATCTGTTTAATATATTTGTAATTTATTCATTTTTAATATTTTTTATACATAATTATTCATTAATATATTTAATATATATAAATATATATCAATATATATAATATATCTTTAAATATGATTTATATAATATGAAATGTGTATTTACATTTAATAAGTCATATATTTTGGAAAAAATGGTTTATAATTAAAAATTAATATTAATTAAAAATATTGGCTTATTAGTATCGAGTAATGGATGTTTAATAAAATATCATTTATTTCTTCAATTTAACTTATATCAAACTTGTATTACATTAATTTCACACACATATACATAATTAATGAAAATTTATATAAAAACACACACACACATAGCATTTCCGTAGTTTATTCAACTTTTAATATTCATTTTAGAATTTTATTTGTTAACATAATATATTTAATATATATTATATTTTTAATCATTAATTTTTCTTATTTTTTTATTTTTTTATTTAATATATACTATTTATTACTGTAATTTTTTTTTTTAAATTTATTCATTTTTAATCTAATTTATTCATTAATAATCTTAATTATTATTTTATTATTTTTGTAATTTATTCATTTTCAATTTTTCTTTGTTTAATATTTTTTAAATTTTATCCATTTTCTATATTTATTTATACATGTTTATTCATAAGCATTTAATGTTTTTAATGTGGTTGCAATTTATATAATTAATATGTATTCACTTTCGTCTTAACATATATACATTTTTTATTTTTCTAATAATCTATATAATTAATAGCACTTATTCATTTTTTTAAATTTTGTGTAATCAATTGATTTTTTAATTATTAAATTTCACTCTTTTTAACATTCATTTATTTAATATTATTCAGTATTATTTATTCATTTTTTCTATCACTGATAATGCTCTTTATTTTTTAATTTTCTTTTTAATTTATTCATTTTTAATTTTTTTTTCGTTTAATATTTTTGTAATTTATTCATTTTTAATATTTTATACATATTTATTCATTACAATTTAATGTTTTAATATGGTTCTAATGTACATATTTAATATGAATTCATCTTCATCTTTAATTTTTTAATAATTTATATAATTAATAAAACTTCTTCAATTATTTTTAATATTTTTGAAGACTATTCATTTTTAGTTATTAAATTCCACTCATTTTTAACATTCATATATTTAAAATTATTTATTCATTAATAATGTAATTATTTTTTACTTTTTTTATAATTTATTCATTTTTAATATACATTCATTTAATATTATTTAATTTATTTTATATGGTTTTTATCAGCACTATCAAAAAAGCGCTAATAAAGATAGGGTTTATCACCACTAAAATAGAAAGCGTTGATAAAACTTAACTTTATCAGTGCTATCTTTGAGCGTTGATAATGATATGTTTTATCAGTGCTAAAAAACACCGACAAAGACCCATATTTATCACCACTTATAGTTAGTGATGATAAAGATAGGTTTTATCAGCGTTTTTTTATTTTAGTGCGGATAAAACCTATCTTTATCACCATTTTTTGGAAAGCATTGATAAAACCCTCCCATTCTTTTAAATAGAACCATAACAGAGAACCTCATCACTCGTGTCGTTCAAGCTCTAATGGAACTGAACCTTTGCTGCCGCTCCCCCTTGAACTTCTCGAACGAATCAACACTCTCAAAACCCAAAGTATGCGATTCTTTCTTTTCCTTTGACCTTGCATTGTTTGTGTGTTTTTAATTTTTCTAAAGGGTTTGGGTTTTTTGTGTGATTTACGGAACTCAAAGAGGCTCAAGACCCGCTTATCTTCAGCGTCTCATGCTCCCCGCCCTTATGCCAAGCATACCATCTCCCATACAATGTTCTTCTTGGGGAATTATCTTAGTTTTCTTTCAACTTGAATGGCCAATCTTAGAAGTATCATACAGATAAACCTTCCATAAACTAGACCTAGTTAGCCACAATTTATCTTTTTTTGAGTTCCATGTTGACAGAGTTAATATTTTCATAATTATTCATACGTTTTTCAATAATTTTATCACTACCAATTAATCAATTTAAGCTTCTTTGGATCATTTTATGTTTTTGGTGAGTTTTGAGCTTAAATGTGAAAAGTGATTAATTCTGTAAATTTATCAGTTTTCTTTCACCTCTGTATTTCACGCATAAATTTCATAATATAGATCCAATTCGAGTGATTCATTTTTTGTTGGATGTCATGGTTCGTGGTCTACAAAATCTTCTTCTGCACCAAGAGTTAATTCGAACTCTCACAAGCTCAAAAAAATTGGTCAATGTGAACACATAATCTGGTCGGCTTACCTCATTCAAAGAGTCATATCTCGGGATTCCGACCACCAAATGAGGTTATTTAAGCTGTGTTAGAAATAAAACTCAACGAGACAGTTTTACATTAAATTTTACGGAGAAATGATTTCATTAAGACTTCCCTTGAACCAGTCAAAGTAGGGTTCGTAGAATAGTGTTTGGCGGCCAGAAAAAGTCAGGTCTAGTATTTCGGCGATAACTTCTTTCAAACTACGCCAATTAATATGAAATTTAAAGAGTATCTAGATAAACCCATTCCTCACATATTATAATAAGGTACCATGACATGATTCAATCATATGGTTTGAGAACTGAATCTGAACTTCTAGCAGATAGATTCCATAGGATACATTTTTTATGTTCTTCTTTTTCTCTATTTTCTTTCTTTTAGTTTTGTAATGTATATTTCCTCCCCATTATTCTAAATTACCCTTACCATAGTAGGGTAAATCTTATGAGTTATTGGGGAAGGTTAGGTTTTAACTTTTTTTATGTTTTAGTTCATGTGCTTAATTTTAAGAAATCTTTCTCTCTTTTGCAAAGTTGGTTTCAATTATAATAGCGGTTTTTATTATCTTGTGCGATCGTATATGATTTTTGATTATGTTGTTATAATTTTTTTTAAATGATAATTATATCACTCCACTATATTATGATCTATATATGATGGAATAGATCAGATCTTAGTGGTGAAGTACATGACGATCATCAGTACGTGTGAGAATTATAGTAATTATTCTTAATTATTTGGGATAAACAAGACCCGATCGGGAATTGTCTAAATCAATTGAGGGTATTTGCTACACATGTTTCACAAAAGGAAGTATATTAGACCAAACTAAGATCATGGTAAGGTTTAATCTCACCAACTCCATTTACCAAAGGAGTGAGAGGAAACAATTGTAAAATCTCACTTTAATTGATTTTGTAAAAGAGAAATGGATAAAATCGAACAATGATAACATTACAATCGGAAAACCAACCCCGATATGATCACCCAATTTATACTACTATTTTAAATCACATGATATTTCAATTTTTTTCCCATATTTTACTTAATTTATTCCTTTTGTTTCATTTCTCTCAATTTCTAAACAAAAAAAATTCAAAAACAAAGTTACAAACATGATTGTTGTGCACTCCTATCTAGAGAAAGCCTAGGTTAACCACTAAACTACATTTTAAATTAGTAAATAATAGTTTTTACCGCACCCCATGACAGGATCATGTCAAAACTTAGCACCGTTGCTGGGAAGGCAGTGCCACAATCTAATTATAAATATTTGACACTTTTCAAACAAACATAAAAAAATATTTTTCCATGATGTTTTCAAACGATCATCTCTTTAATTCATAGGACAGTTACCCACAAGTGGAATGAGAAGATGAGTTTGGTTATAATATATTTCATATGAAATAACTTAGAAATTACATAAAAAAACTAGAGAACAAAGTAGAACTTGCATTCGAATATGTGAGTTCATTGATGAAAAAACCAGAACCTAAGCACGAACATGAGGAGGCCAAGAAGGAAGAATTTCCTATTGAGCTACATGTGTGAGATCAAAAATATGTAGATGGATTATGGAATGATTTTGAAGAACTAATTGATCCACATATTCCTTACAAAGTAGAATAACCTTAACCATTGAAGGAAGACACCACTAAAACGATGGAATTTAAAGAAAAGATAAAGGAGCCTAACTACCTACCTCTATCTTGTGAAACTCAACTACAAGTGGAACCTCCAATTAAATAAGTAATTGAAGATGAAAAAAATCACAGAGATAATATTTTCTTAGAATCTTTTCATTCTTATTTTGTTAAATCTAAATTGAGTATTACCTCCCCTTGTTATAAATTTTCAGATTCAGATAACAATTTTATTTCATTGGTGTATGAGGTAGAAAATTAATATGAACCTATTGAAGAACATCTAGAGCTCCTTGAACATGATGAACACTTATTGAAGGAAGTTAAATAGGATACAAAAGTGTATTTCCATGAGGAAATAGAGACACATGATTCTTACTTTGAAAGAGAAGAATTTGATTTTGATTCTTTATGATTTAATTTTATTAAAATTGAATTACTCTCTGATTTTCCATTTGACTATTCTTTTGATGTAGCATTCCTTTAGAAACTACTGGAGAATGAAGAAGAGGTTGTGAAAGTGGAAACCATGAAAGAGGACTCATTATTTGTCTTAACCCCACCATACAATATGCATCTCATTTTCATGGGGTTGGATTTTTTGTACTATATTCATGGTGTTCTCAACAAGATCAAATAAATACATGCTGGGAAGAACAACATGTGGTGGTTCAAGTCCAAGAAACTCAACCCACCATCGGATTGGGGATAACCAACTGAAACTGCCCATCTAGAGGCAGTCAAAACCCAGGGCCCACTTGGGGGATTAAACCAAGATCTATTATTCTTTTCTAACTATATTTCTATTTTTGTTTCTTTTAATAAATTTCTAATGTTGTTTTCTCTACTTTTAGTTGTAGGTTTTCATTTATGCAACACTTAGGAGCTTAACTCAACATTGCATTGCCAATAAGTTAGGTTGTACCTCTCCTTAACACTTTCTTACCTATTGTGATTCAATTTAAAATATTCTTACATATTAAATCTACTTGAATACATTGCGTACACTTCATCATTTAAGTGTGGGAGAGGTAACCTTTATAGTTTAGTAATTTCAATTGTTTGATTTTCTGTTTTTCAAAAAAAAATTGTGTGCTTTTCAAATTTTTGTGTGCTTATAAATTTTTTGAGCTGAAACGATTATCAATGTAATTTTTGAAACCCATGTCTATGAGTGAAACAATATATCACAGAAAATTGAGCTTAAATGAATTTTGAAAATGACTTTTTTAAAGTTCAAATCTTTAGAAATTTCATGAAAAGTACTCAGAATTCTTGAATCCCATGCCACATCTCATTGTCTTTATCATTGAAATCACTTACATGTGAGGCTTCTAAACCATTTATTTCATATTCTTTTCATTGACCTCACTTCTTGAGAGAACCATACTATAAGGCCCTAGCCTTAAACATTACATAATCTTGAATTAAGTTAATAATTCACATTGAGGATCTTTTCAAGTTTAGAGCTTTAGAGAATTAGGTCATAACTTATACATAACAACATGAATATTATATGTAGACACTTCTACTCAATATCAATTTTTTTCATAAAATAAAAACTCTTAAAAGAAAACAAGAGTTCTTTTCTTGATATAAATCTTATTGAATTATTCCTTTCTCTTAACCTTCCTTATACCATGTGAAAAATATTTCAAAAATTTGGGATGAGCATAAAAAGATCAGTAAGGGTTATAAAATAAAGAAAGAAAACATTAGTCCATCAATACATAAAAAACATAATCTCTTTAACATACCTCATGAAATCATAAGATTTTATGAATAGCATATAGTAATCACAAAATCATAAAGGTAACTTGTGGCATCCATAATATACATACATTGTAACTTTCACAGCTATATAGGGAGTTACATTTGGAATACCCATTATAATATATTCCTTAAATATATTAGGAGAAACATTAAAATTTACCTCCTTAATGTTACCCAATGCATTGGAGAGCTATCTCAGGCTCACCCGCCCTAGGTTTATCACGGAACCACCCGTATGCGTAAAAAATGCCCAAGAACCATAACATAATCATAACACATGAACAAGCATAAAGGAAAGATAACATTTCCACAATGAAAACACAATATAAAATTTCAATACATTTACATAATCAATCTATTATCAAAACCATTTTTAATAACAAAATATGTAAAAAGATTATATGATATTTATTTTCCTTTTAAAAACATTACCTCTTGTTAAGGAAGCAAAATATCAAATAATGCTCGCGGCGGCGGAATGGTCGTTGTCACCGCATACGTTAAAAACATTTTTTTTGTAATTTAGTAAAACACTTCATAGAAAAAATATTCCTTTTGAATGAAAGTAAAATTCAAAGAGGTTTATTATACACCGTGTAAAAGCAAGGTGTGTATAAATCAAAATATACCTCAATAAAAGGAGATTGAGATAAAGTCCCTTACCTCATGTCCAACTTGACTCGTTCGTTCTTTAATACCCTGAATAATAAAGTAAAGTTAATTTTTAATTACTTAAGAACCATTTTCAAGTTTATTATTCCTTTTATATCACTTATTACCATGTTAAAAACATTATATAATCATTTAAGTTAATATCGGTTGTTTTGTCGATATTTGGTACTTGAGTCAAAAATGAACTTGTTAAAATTACAAATTGTCCATGTGGTCAAAATTATATTATCTAAAGAATGATATTCATGATTTATATATCATATATATCATATATATCTAGTATATATATGTATTTATAATAGTACATAACATTTGGAGATAAGAAATGAAATGAACCATTTATAGAGATGGCAAGCTGTACGTACGCATGAACGCTACTTTCATTTATATTGTGTATTTAATGGAATATAATGATACATATGTATAATATAATTATAGTATAATATAATATATAATTTCATTAATTCTATCCTTTATACGTTCCATGTATGGCATGAACGAGTCATATCACTTTGAGGGGGCGGTAGTCCACACTTCCTCAAATGAAATTATCACATTTACCCATTATGGAAACCATAAAGGTATGATATAAATGAAAAATACAGAAGAATAGAGACAATATAAATAAAATATATATCACATATAAATAAATTTCTATCATAATGGTCACCATGAGAAGTGGTAGGAAAAAAATTGAACAATCTTCATTTCGTGAGACTGTAGTTCGCCGTACACAGAAAAAATATGTTCGTATCTATTAGATGAAGGTGTGTGGAAGTGTAGTTAGAATCCTTCTCATAAAAACATCCCAGTATATTGAGGATAATAGTTTTGTTATGTAATCAAAGAATAAGAATATAATAGGGATTTTATAAGGAAAATAAAAGAAAAGAACTTGATAGAAGATGTTACCTCTAAATCAGGTAACTCCCTTTGATTTGAGACAAAAGAATTTATTGAATTGAATTTTGCCTAAGGTAAGGCTTATAGGTGGAATATAGGGATGTTGGGAGCTTATTGGATCAGATTTTGTACCATACATGGGGCTTTAGAGATGTGAGTAAGGGTTAGAGGTGATGGCCTTTTATAAGGGGAAGGAGGGTCTCTTTAGGAACATTTGAAAGTGTTATTTTATTATAAAATGATTTTTGGTTTCAAAAGGTCCATAAATCATTAAATTATAAGATAAGATGACTTTTATTCTAAATCCTCTCAACCAATAGGTTTTAGACAAGTTTTGGTTTCATATTTAACATTATCATTTAGCTTTTATCCTTAGTCAACTAATTTAACTCTTACCATGTCTTCTTGTATATTCATATTATATGGTTAATAGAGTTACCATAAAATGCCAATAGAACCAAAAGTGGTCCATTAATTATATTATAAACCTTATCTAAGTAATTTGACCGAATATTATATTTTTAAGATTATTATATCATTTAATAAATAAATATTTGTTTTAAAAACTCATTTATATCAATTTATATACTATTCATATCATGAATTTTTAAAAAATCCATAACAACTTTATTATTTTGAAAAAAATTTATTAATTCAAAGATAAAAAGTCATAATCATCTCTAAAATTCGTGTATGACATAAAAAGTTTAAAATTAAATTTATTTTAATTTTTATAATCTCATTTATTTAAAACATTCATTAATAAGGTAAACACCAGATCATTATTGTGTCATAAATAAATTTATTTATTTGATGTCTAAAAATTATAAATAAAATATCATGATGTAGGAAACCATTTTATCTTTCTAATGACTATTTATAGTTGAAAATATCACTTATATAACTTCATATAATTTTTTTTTTACTAAAACATATATGTTTATGTTACATTTTCCTTAACTTTAAATTAATTTTTATCAAATGTCATTTTCACTTACAAGTGGCTCCATGGGGTCCCAAAATCAAACCAAGGATGAAAATGGTTGGACATATATTAGAAAATAGGGTTAGTACACATGTTAGGGTAATTTAATATTATTATAATATTATTTTTTACCTTTATTTACTAGATTTACCCTTTAACCATGACAAATAAAATATTTACCGAAGTTACTATTCATAATGTCTAAAAATAAAAGTTACTTATTTACACAATTTGGAATTCCAGATTCTAAATATGGAATCCATTTTTCCAAATTCAAAACACAGAAGTTACAAAAATTAATTTAAAATTAATTCCTGTTGTCAAAACAAAAAAGCGTGTTTTTAAGAGCTAAAAACTACCAAAAGATTGATATGTGTTTATGTTCAATTTAAGAATGAAATTAATTCCAATAACCAATATTGGATTAAATGGTAAAAATATAATCCAATTACACTTTAAGACCAATTAAAAGTACAATATAATTATATAAATAAATTAGATTAAAATGCAGTTTTGAATTAAAAGGCTGTATTTTTCACTATTCATTAAAAAATGAACTTTATCTAGAAAAATACCAAAATTTCATCCAAAGTAAATTTTGATATTCCAATTCTAAATAATAATTTCATTTTTTCAAATAGAACATATAAAATTGGAAAAAACTTGATTTAAAAAGGGTTCTCCATCAAAAGGCGGTAAAACGACCTTTTAAAGAATATTAGAGTATGTCATGCTTAAAATATGATTCATTATTATTTTAAGCCTTTAAAATTTATTGGATAAATGTAAATACATTTAACAAACATGTATAATCATATTTTAGTTAGTTCTGTTCATTCCCACTAATACAACGGCTAGACGTTAATTACCATTTAAAATAATAATATTATATTATTACTTTTTGGTATAACTCAAAGTTGGGTGCAATGTAAGATTTCAAAGAATCCCATTGTTTCATGTCAGGTATGCCATTGAACATAGCATCCAATTTAAAGTAAAATTAATATTTAATTCAAAAATATTAATAAATATGAAAATGTCATATTCTTTATTTACCTGAGATGTTACATCCTTCCCACCTTTTGGGAATTGTGTCCCTACAATTATATTCACTTATCAAATAAGTGGCTGTATTTATCCCTCATAGAATTTTTAGATTCCCATGTTGCCTCTTCAACCATATAGTTTTTTCACAAAACCTTTACCTGATGAATTACCTTATTCCGAAATACTTTCTCTCTTCGGTCAAGAATTTGGACTGTTTGTTCTTCATAGGAGATATTATCTTCCAACTGAAATACCTCTAGACTCAAAACATGAGATGGATATGGCATATAATTTCTCAACATTGAAACATGAAAAACATTGTGTACTTGGGATAAAATTGGAGGTAAAGTCACTCTGTAGGAAACCAATCCAACTTTATCTAGGATTTCATAGGATCCAATGAACCTCGTACTCAACTTTCCCTTTTACCAAAACGCATCACACTTTTCCATAGAGAAACTTTGATAAAGACATGATCACTTACCTCGAAAGAAAGATCCTTCCCCCAGTTATCCACATAACTTTTCTGCCTACTCTAAGCTGTTCTCATGTGCTTTTGAATTAACTAAACTTTTTTTTTCCATCTCTTCTACCAATTTTGTTCCCATCAAATTCCTTTCACCTAATTCATCGCAAAAAACTGGAGTTCAACACTGCTTTCCATATAATGCATCAAACGATGCCATCTGTATACTGGAATGAAAACTGTTATTATAAAAAAACTCAACCAAAGAAAGATATTGGTCCCAACTTCCCTGGTAATCCATTGAACAAGCACGTAACATATCTTCTAATGTTTGAATTGTTCATTCTGACTGCCCATCTGATCAAGGAAGAAAAGATGTACTAAAATTTAATTCAGTACCCAATGACTTCTAAAGGCCTTTCCAAAAGTTATAAGTGAACCTGGGATCATGATCATATACAATGAAGAGGGAAACTCCCTGTAACCTAACAATCTTCTTAATATAAAATTGAGAAAGTTGATCTAGAGACAAAGTATATCGAATAATAAGGAAATGAGCATATTTAGTCAATCAATCAACAATAACCCAGATTGCATTATTACCTCGTTATGTCTTCAGTAATCCCACAACGAAGTCCATGGATATATTTTCCCATTTCCACTCTGGCACCGGTAAAGGTTGAAGCATCCCTTTTGGTAACTACCGCTCTGCTTTAACCTATTGACAAGTTAAACACTTCATAGTAAAGTCAGAAATATCTCTTTTCATTCTATCGCACCAGTAATACTCCCAAAGATCTCTGTACATCTTAGTACTTCCAGGATGAACTAAAAACGAAGAACTATGAGCTTTACATAATAACTATTTCTTCAACTGTGAATCACAAGGCACACATGATCTCTTTCCAAACCTCAAAACATAGTCTCTATCAATGTTAAACTCAAGTAACTTACCCTTCTGAACAAATTCTACCTTTTTCTGCAACTCACTGTCATCTTTATACGCTTTCTTTATTTTATCTACTAGGGATGATTGTAATGAAACATGAAACAAAATAGAGGAATCTCCTGCACCAAAAACTTATATGCCAAAGTTCATCAAATCATTAATCAAAGGATCTTGTTCCAAACGTAACATGGTTAATGTAGCATTACTTTTTCGACTTAAAGCATCAACCACTTTATTTTCTTTTCCTGGATGGTAATGAATTGTGCAATCATAATCCTTGATTAATTCTAGCCATCTTCTCTATCTCATGTTCAATTCTTTCTGAGTTAATACATACTTCAAACTTTTTTAGTCAGTATACATTTCACATTTTACTCCATACAGATGATGCCTCCAAAATTTTAAAGCAAAAACAACAGTAGCTAATCCCAAATCATGTGTAGGGTAATTTAACTCATGAGGTTTCAACTGGCGTGAAACATAAGCAATTATCTGATCATTCTGCATTATAAAACAACCAAGTCCTTTCAATGAAGCATCACTGTAGATAATAAACTCACCATTTCTAGAAGAAAGTTCCAAAACTGGATCATTCACCAATCTTCTTTTCAATTCCTGAAAACAATCATCACATTATTTTGTCTAGATAAACTTAACACCTTTTCAAGTTAACTTAGTCAGTGGGCTATATAACCATGAAAAATTCTTAACAAACCTTATGTAATAGCCTGCCAAACCAATAAAACTAAAAATCTCATTTATATTTATAGGTCTTGGCCATTCTTCAACAACTTTTGTTTTAGTAGGATCAACATTTATGTCATGTTTTGAAATAATGTGACCAATGAATGAAATTTTTTTGTAACCAAAAATCACACTTTCTGAATTTCCCATACAATTTATTTTCTTTTAAGGTTTTCACGACAACCCTTAAATGAATTTCATGCTCATATTTACTTTTAGAATAAACCAAAATATCATTAATAAATACAACCACAAACTTATCCAAGAACTCACGAAAAATTATATTCATAAGATCCATTCATACAGTAGGTGCATTGGTTAAACCAAAAGGCATAACTACAAATTCATAATGGCTATATCTAGTCCAAAACATGGTCTTTATAATTTCTACTTCCTTTAATTTCAACTGATGGTATCCTGACCTCAAGTTAATCTTTGAAAAATACTGAGCTCCCTGGAGCTGATCAAACAAATCATTGATATGAGGCAAATGATACTTGTTCTTAACAGCGTTGTTATTTAAGGCTCTATAATCAATGAAAATTCTCATTGAACCATCTTTCTTTTTAACAAACAAGATAGGAGCACCCCATGGTGATGTGCTAGGTCGAATGAAACCTTTATCTAATAACTCATGTAATTGCTTATTTATCTCTAAAAGTTCAATTTGAGCCATTTGATAGGGGGGTTTTGAAATTGGATTAGCATCAGGAACTAAGTCAACAGTAAATTCAACTTCCTGATCAGGTATTATACCAGTAAAATCATCATAAAAAACATCAAGATACTCATTTACCACTGGTACATCATTAATCTGAATAGTTCCTTTGTTTTCATGAATATCTGAAAGGTAGCATTCATTTCTATCATTTACTAGTTTCTCAGCTTCCTAATATATTATCAAAAGTAAGTGTTCATTCTTGTACACAAACTGAAATTATTTTTAAAAAGAATCCACTTTAGCTCTGTATTCAATCTTAGCATGATAAACAGAAATCCAATCCATACCCAAAACAACATCAAACTCTACTAGAGGAAAAAAATAAGGTTTTCTGGTAGACTCTTTCCACACACAAGGACAAGAAGGTTCTTATAATTTCTTTTTGTTTTAAAATTTCCTCCCAATGTTTTTACCGCAAGTTTAAGATTCATATCTTGAGATGGAGTTCCCAACATACTAGAAAATTTCTCAAAAATGAAAGAATGTGTAGACCCTGAATCAAACAACACATTGGTATAATATGAATAAACAAATAGTGTACCTGATACTACTTCATTCGATGAACCAACATCTATTGAAGTAGTTGCAAAGGATTTCACAACCCCTTTTTGCTTGTAGTTTGGATGCTTTCCCTCAGTTGAGTTCTTTGTTGGATACTCATTTTCATAATGACCCATTTCATTGCACTTAAAAAATTTTATTGACTGTAAATCATATTTTGTCTTACCATTACCCTAATATTTTTCAGTCCAATTACGAGCCTTATGTCCCATCTTACCACATCAGAATAACTTAACAAAATTAAAAAGGCATTCCACAGTGTATTTTTATCACAATTTTTACAAACTGTAAACTTAAGTTTCTTACCATCAGACTTTTTTGAAGAGTTCTTCCCTTTACATCCATCCAAAGTCGAGAATTTTATTTCAAAAAGAGAGGGGACAAGGGCCATATAGATCAAGGAGGTCTAAAATAGTGCAATCCCAAGGCGTCAACCCAAACAAGATTAACACATGCGGGGGGAAGGGATCCAATACTAGAAAAAATGATGCTCGGAGAATCAAGTGATTCCTGGGAGGATAAGAAATACGCAACCATGTTACCTTCTCTCCAGGTATGGGTAAGCTCGATATCATTAACAAGAAACTCTCTGCATTTACGAACAGTGTAAATGGTGGACCATGGGATGGAGCTCGCTCCTTTGATTGAGTTGATGAGAATTAATGAATCGAATTCCACTCTGGAGAGAGAAAAACCATGGGAGCGACTTAGTGATAATCCACTAAGCAAGGTAATAGCTTTATCCTAGAGGGAGTCACCTGTTCTGAGGAAAAAACTGAAATCCAGATACACTAAACTGATCACATCCCTCATAGACCCTCCACCACGTATGAGTCCATCTTTGCACGAGCCATCGATATTTAGAAGAAGGCCTCATGAAGGAGGAATCCACCTCACACAAACGCCGTGGGAGAGTCATCCTGGTTCCAGGATGCCCTCGCTGCTACCCACCAACATCCATCTAAGAGAGGGAGATATCTTCCACTGACTGAGTAATGGAGAAAGTTCCATGGCCAGCGCCCTAGCCCAAAATTTAACAACTAAACGAGAGCTAACAGATCCCTCGATTCTGGCCTTATTCTTAGCGGACAAAATAATCCAACACCTAGCTACAAAGAGATCCAATCGGGCCATCCATTCTTGGGCAAGATCGTCCGATCCAAGAAACCAAGAAGACAGGAATGAATCGCCTGAGGGCCCCTGAATGATTCTTCCAGTGATGCGACCTAGGTTCTTCCATATGATTAGCGCCCAATCATTGAGGAAGAAAAAATGCTCACTGGACGCAACATGGTGGATATGAAAACATTCACATCGGGAAGCGAGGGAGACCCCTTTTCATCACACCCCCTCATCTGTGGGTAAAGCATGATTGCGGAGACTCCAAACTAGAAAATTATATTTAGCAGGCAAGTACTTACACCATAAGGAAGCACCCCAAATATCTGAGGTAAAACCTGTATGCATAGAGAGATGATATGATTTTGAAGAGAGAATTCCAGATGAAGATCCAATAAACACCAACCGGTCTGGTTTAGAGGAGGAGGGAATACCTTGAAGGACCACCTACTGTTGAGGGTTGAGAACAGCTTGGGTAAAGGCAAGGAAAATGATCGCCTCAGAAAACATGATGTTAGGCACTGGGCAACTGGGAAATTTAAGAGCAGACCCTGCCCAGTTATCATTCTAGAAGCTGATCGCACCGACACACACTATCCATTTCGAGTGATGTTCAAGGTCAAGAAAGTGCCGATGGATAACCGCCCACAGTGTGGTCTATTTACCATCAAAGGGCTCTAAGAAAGGGCCGTATTTACACCTCGTGAAACTAGCCCAAAGAGATTTTCCTTCCATCACATCCCAGGCTATCTTGGCTTGGATAAAGGACATGGTTTCCTTGACATTACAGAGATTGATACCACCTTCCTCAGCATCCCGTTCCATTTTGTCCCATGACGCCCAGTGACATATCCCCTCCGCTTGGGCATCCCAAATAAAACTAGCCATGATGCTCTCAATGGTGTGAATGACTGACTTGGGGAAAATAGTGGCAGTAAGAACATGCATAGGAATTTAGGTTAATACACTATTAATAAGGGTGAGGCGGCCTCAAAATGATCGAAATCGATTTTTCCAGTTGATAATATGAGCAGAAATCTTGTCGACAATGCCATCAAAGTGATGTATACAGGTTCTACCTGGGGAAATAGGGGCCCCTAAGTACTCCATGGGAAACTGTCTTCTGGAGATCCCCATCCTCTCTTCAATTTTATTTTCTCTTCTTTACGAGCATAATTTAGAGATAAAAATACTACTCTTTCCACAGTTAATAAGCTTCCCACTCCAAGTACAATAAGTTTCCAGAATCTGGTTAAGAGCCTGAATGTTTCTGCTAGCTCCATTGGTAAAAATGAGAAGATCATAAAAAAAGGTGTGAAATCCCATTGAGGTTCAACTTGCACCTGAAAGGCCGAACAATTCCATTATGAAAACTTCTATTAAGGTACCAGCTAAATGCATTTTGAATCATAATGAAGACAATGGGGGAGAGGGGGTACCCCTGTCTGGGACCACAAACATATTTGAAAAACCATAATTTTTACCAGAAAAGGAAATAGAAAACCACGGAGATCCAATACACCTGAAGAAAATATCAACCACCTTCTCCAAGAAACCTATACATCTCATGACTCTGATGATGTAACTCCACTCAACCCTGTCATATGCTTTATCCATGTCGAGTTGAATTGCAATGTTTGATCCTAGGACTTTTCTATGCATATCACTAATCATTTCATGGGCCAAGGCAATGGATGTTTGAGTGGACTGACCATGGAAAAAACCTTGTTGTTCCTCCAAAACCCAAAGGTGAAGAAAACCTGTAAGCCTCCAATTGGTCATAGCCGCAAGGACTTTATAAGGGAAGTTGTACATGCTGATAGGCCTGAATTGTTTCGAAGAAGAGGGGTCTTTGACCTTGGGAATGAGGATAAGTGAGGTGGCACAGGAAACTCTGGGTAAACCACATCCCCGGAAAAAATCCTAGATCATATCCACCAATTCAGCCTTTAAGAGAGACCAAAACAAGATATAGAAAGATCCCAGAGAGCTATGCAGACCGGGGGCACTCCTGTGGTTAAGATAAGACATAACCCACCAAACCTCCTGCTCATCAGGAAGACTCTCAAAGATATAATTAGTATCAAAGGAAACCACCTAAGGCATGTAGTCGAACAGAACACTATGACCACTAGGATAACCACCCTTCATGAAAGGGTTAGGATCCGTAAGAAGATAATGAAAATGCGCCAAGGAAATACCTCTAATAGCCTTAGGGTCATTGGTAAATGAAGAGTCTTATAAGAGAATATTTGGATCATGCCACCATTTCTTTTCCCGAATACAGGCATGGAAGAAGGCAGTGTTTCTATCTCCTTCCATAAGCCACTTCACTCAGGTTCTCTCTTGAGCAACTCTCTCTTGTTCTAGGAGAAGATCAACAAGCCGATTTTTCAAATCAACCAACTTGATGAGAACATCGTCATACCACCGCTCTTCAAGTACCTCTTCAGTGTGTTCAATATAATCTTTGAGGCAATCAAGATCAAGAAACAGGGAAGGCCTGGAATTATCCTAGATACAGAGGTATTCCTTCAACCAACATAGCTTATGGTGAAATCCCACCTATGAGCCAACACACACGCTTTTCTTCCAAGAAGAGAGAACCACAGAAGAGAAATTAGGATCAACCTCCCAATGACTGGAGTAAAGGAAACAGTCATTCTGAGAGCAACTACCTTACAGGATGACAAGGATAGGACAATGATCAGAGAACGCACTCACCAAGTGTGCCACCTTGGCATTCGATAAAGTAGAAATAAACTGAAGATTAGCAAAGTAGCGGTCAAGATAGCTCCACACTCGTTGCCGTCCTTTTTGGTTATTACACCATGTGAAATTTTCACCTGATTACCCCAAGTCGAGTAGGCCATTTTAGGATGAAAAGTGCACAAAATCCTACCTATCATTCAAGGGATAAATCCCTCCACCTTTTTTCTATCGGTTCAAGAATGGCATTGAAATCCCCTCCCACTAACCAGGGCCCTGGCCCTGGGTTGAAGAGACTCCGGTCCTGCCAAAGATCACCTCTACCCTTTGGGTTGCATTTAGCATAAAAAATTTAAAGGAAACAGGATATTATACCAAATTGGATCTTTGACAAGACATGCTGACTTGAGGCTTCAACCATATCCACAAAGATACTATCATTCCAAAAAATTCAAATATGATTATTCTCTGTCTCCCCATGCAAGAAATTCTTGAGGCCAAGCCTATGCGCAAAACCAAAGATTTTAGAGGAATGTTGTTTGTGCTCTAAAACATCCACCAGTGATACATTATAATGTAGAACCTTATAAGAAATGAAATATGTCTTCACTCGCACCCCTAGGTCCCAGTAATTCCAAATGAGCATAGAAATCATTAAAGGGAGGGGCATCCAACTTTGGCTCCAGATATCGATGGGCTCTTAAACTACGAGGAAGTAGAAGCCTGATCTAGTTTGTCCTGTGCACACATACGTACACCACTGATAGGGGTTGAAAGCTCATTGGGATCCATACCAGGATCTATATCAGAAAGAGTAGTAAAACCATTTGAGCATGAAATGGAGACTATGGCTGAGGGAAAGTGGGAGCCTGGCGAAAGGCACGAGAAAAAAACTAGAGCTTTCCCCTTACGACATATAGGAGGACGAGATGCCTGAGAAAGAGCCACTAGAAGCTGAGTCGGCTACTCGGGAGTTGACATATCAGACAGTTCTTTTGTATGGATAGGAAAAAGAACATCAAACAAAAACATTTCCCATTCGGGACCCCCTGGAACAGGCATCATGACCACCTGATCAGAAACCATTAAACTAGGTAGAGGAGGGGGGGGGGGCGAAAGACCACAAAGTCTGTGCAAGTATTATTAAGAGTTGAAAAAACCATCCTAGCATCTGGATACGAAGAGGCAGGTAGGGACTAAGCCACAAGATCCATTGAGGAAGAAGGATCCAGATAAGCAAGGGCGCAATCCTGCAATGGAGGGAGAGAAGAAACAACCAAAGATCCCGAGTCTTCCTGACGAGAATGCATCGAAGTAGGGGGAAAAGAAGAGCAACCAGGAATATGAGAATGGCCCTTGAGACAAAGAACACCAAATCATCAATAAAATCCATTTCCACCTTCTCCACACATCAAACAAGTTTTTCATAACTTTTAAACTCATGAGAAGCTAAATCCCTTCGATACTTTGGCTTTAATCCTGAGTAAAAACAATTGATTTTACTATCAATATCCCATATAAAATTTGGAGCATACCTTTCCAGTCAAGTGAATTTTTCTTCATAAGCATCCACTGAGTCATTCTATTGCCTCAATTCTAGGAATTTTTTTTCCATCCTAAGTCAAACCCCCTTAGGAAAATATTTTTCAAGAAACATACCTTTGAATTAATCATAATCAAGAGCATCAATCTCTTAACTATCCCTGATATTTTTAACCATCGACCACCACTGGTCGACTTCTACTTCAAAATAGTAAACATCAAGGATAACCTTTTGATGTTATGAATACCCCATGACATCAAAAATATTTTCCAATGCTTTAATCCAACCTTCATCTAGAACAAGTTCATATGATCCTCTGAATGATGGGGGATGTTGCCTCATGAAATGCTCCACTACTGACATGTTATTTTGTGGTTTATTTGGCTAATCTTGTGCATGGATACCACCACCATTTATAGCCTAAGTAAACTATTCCATCACTACAACAAACTCTTCCGTTCCGATTACAACTATCTCAGGTTGATGATTTGGAAGGTTGTTTTCCTCTTGATGTCGTCTCATCATAGCTGCCCTATTTCCTCTACAGAAAACCATTTTAAACACAAAAATATCTCAGGCGAAGAAAAATGGTAATATATAAATGATATATCATTTAAATATTACCATAAATTTATTTATGGATATTAATTTAACAACATACTAACTCCTAAAGTTGTCTAAATCAACCTTTGATACCAACTATAAGGCCCCATACTTAAACATTACATAATCTTGAATTAAGTTAATAATTAACATTAAGGATCTTTTTTGGTTTAGAGATTTAGAGAATTATGTCATAACTTATACATAAAAACATGAATATTACATGTAGACACTTCTACTCAGTATCCATTTTTTTTCATAAAATAAAAACTCTTAAAATAAAACAAGAGTTCTTTTCTTGATATAAATCTTTTTTAATTCTTCCTTTCTCTTACCCTTCCTTATACCCTATGAATTTTTTTAGAAACATGGGATGAGCATAAAAATCTTAGTAAGGGTTATAAAATAAAGAAACAAAACATTAGTCCATCAATACATACAAAACACAATCTCTTTAATACACCTCATGAAATTATAAGAATTTATGAATAATGCATAGTAATCACAAAATCATAAAGGTAACTTGTGGCATCCATAACATACTTACATTGTAGCTTTCATAGCTATATAGGGAGTTAAATTTGGAATATCTATCACAATATATTTCCTAAATCTCTCAGGATAAACATTAACATTTACCTCCATCACGTTACCCAATGAATTGGAGAGCTATCCCGGGTTCACCCACCCTAGGTTTATCACGTAACCACTCGTATGCATAAACAATTACCAAGAACCATAACATAATCATAACACATGAACACGAATAAATGAAATATAACATTTCCACATTGAAAACCCAATATAACATTTTAATATATTGACATAATCAATCCATTCTCAAAACCATTTTCAATACCAAAATATGTAAAAAGATTATATTGTATTTATTTTCCTTTTAAAAACATTACGACTTGTTAAGGTAGCTAAATATCAAATAATGCTTACAGTGGCGGAAAGGCCGTTGTCGCCGCATACGTTAAAAAAATTTCTTTTGTCGTTTAGTAAAACACTTCATAGAAAAAATATTCCCTTTTAATGAAAGTAAAAGTCAAAGGGATTTATTATATATAATGTAAAAGCAAGGTGTATATAAATCAAAATATTCCTTAATGAAAAGAGATTGAGATGAAGTCCCTTACCCCGTGTCTGACTTGACTCGTTCCTTCTTTAATATCCTGAATAATAAAATAAAGTTAATTTATACTTGATTCAGAACATTTTTTAAGTTTATTATTCCTTTTATATCACTTATTACCACGTTATAAACATTACATAATCATTTAAGTTAATGTCTGTCTTTTTGTCGATATTTGGTACTTAAGTCAAAAATGAACTTGTTATAATTAAAAATTGTCCATGTGGTAAGAATTAAATTATCTCCAAGATGATATTAATTATTTAGATATCATATATATCATATATATCAAGTATATATATGTATTTATAATAGTACATAACATTTGGGGATAAGAAATGAAATGCACCATTTATGGAGACGGTAGCCGTACGTACGCATGAATGATACTTTCATTTATATTTCATATTTAATGGAACATAATGATACATAAGTATATTATAATTCTAGTATAATATCATATGTAATTTCATTAATTCCATACTTGATACGTTCCACGTATGGCATGAATGATTCATATCACTTTGAGGGGGCGGTAGTCCGCACTTCCTCAAATGAAATTATCATATTTACCAAGTATGGAAACCATAAAGGTATGATATAAATGAAAAATATAGAATAATAGAGACAATATAAATATAATATATATCAAATATAAATACATTTCCATCATAATGACCACCATGAGAAGTGGTAGGGAAAAATCGAACAATCATCGTTTTGTGAGGCAGTAGTTCGCCGTACACAGAAACAGTATGTTCGTATCCATTAGATAGAGGTGCGTGGAAGTGTATTTAGAATAATTATCATAAAAACATGCTAGTATATTTATGATACTGGTGTTTTTATGTAATAAAATAATAATAATAGAACATGGAGTGGATAAGGAAAATAAAATAAATGAACTTGAGATAAGGCGTTACCTCTAAATCGGGTAACTTCCTTTGATTTGAGCCAAAAGGATTACTTGAATTGACTTATGACTAAGGTAAGGATTATAGGTGGAATAGAGGGATGTTGTGAGATTATTGGAGAAGAGTTTGGAGGATCCAAGGGGCTTGATATGTGTGAGTAAGGGTTAATGGTGATGACATTTTATAAGGGGAAGGAGGGGCTCTTTAGGAAAGTTTGAAAGTATTATTTTATTATAAAATTATTTTTGGTTTCAAAAGGTCCATAAATCATTAAATTAAAATATAAGATGACTATTTTTTAAAATCCTCTCAAACAATAGGTTTTAGACAAGTTTTGGTTTCATATTTAACCTTATCATTTAGCTTTAACCATTTGTTAACTAATTTAACTCTTACCATATCTTCTTGTATATTCATACTATATGGTTAATATAGTTACCATAACATGACAATAGAACCAAAAGTGGTTAATTAATTAAATTATAAACCTTATCTAAGTCATTTGGACGAATCTTAGATTTTTAGGATTATTATATAATTTAATAAATAAATATTTGTTTTAAAAACTCATTTATGTTAAATTATGTACTATTCATATCATTAATTTTTAAAAAATCCATAACAACTTGATTATTTATAAAAAAAATTATTCATTCAAAGATAACAAGTCATAATCATCCCTAAAATTCATGGATGGCATAAAAAATAAATTTATTTTAATTTTTATAATCTCATTTATTTAAAACATTCATTAATAAGGTAAACACTATATCATCATTATGTCATAAATAAATTTATTTATTTGATGTCTAAAAATTATAAATAAAATATCATGATATAGGAAATCGTTTTATATTTATAATTACTATTTATAGTTGAAAATATCACTTATATAACTTCATATAAAAATTGTTTTACTAAAAGATATATGTTTATGTTACATTTTCCCTAGCTTTAAATTAATTTTTATCAAATGTCATTTTCACTTACAAGTGGCTCCATGGGGTCCCAAAATCGACCTAATGATTCCCATGGTCGGAAATGTAGCATCCAATAGGGTTAGGATAAATGTTAGAGTAATTTAATATTAATAATATATTATTTTTACCTTTATTTACTAGATTTACCCTTTAACCATGGTAAATAAAATATTTACTGAAGTTACTATTCATAATGTCTAAAAATAAAAGTTACCTTTTTACAAAATTTGGACCTATTGATTCCAAATATGAAATCCATTTTTAAAAATTCAAAACACATAAGTTTCATAAATTAATTTAAAATTAATTCTCATTATCAAAACAAAAAGCGTGTTTTTAAGAGGTAAAAACTACCAAAATATTGACATGTGTTTATGACCAATTTAAGAATGAAATTACTTCCAATGACCAGAATTGGATTAAATGGTAGAAATATAATCTAATTAAACTTTAAAATCAATTAAAATTACAATATAACTATATAAATAAATTAGATTAAAATGCAGTATTTTTCACTATTCATTAAAAAATGAACTTTGTCAGAAAAATACCAAAATTTCATACAAAGTAAATTTTAATGTTCCAATTCTAAATAAGAATTTTATTTTTTCAAATATAACATATAAAAGTGACAAAAAATAGATTTAAAAAGGGTTCCCCATCAAATGACAGTAAAACAACCTTTTAAAGAATATTAGAGTATTTCATGCTTAAAATATGATTCATTCTTATTTTAAGCCTCTAAAATTTATTGGATAAATGTAAAGAAATTTAACAAACATTTATAATCATATTTTAGTTTGTTATATTCATTCCCACCAATACAACGACTAGGCGCTAACTATCATTTAAAATAATAATATTATATTATTATATTTCAGTATAACTCAAAGTTGTGTGCAATGTAAGATTTCAAAGAATCCCATTGTTTCATGTCGGGCACACCATCGAACATATCATCCCCTTTAAAGTAAAATTAATATTTAATTAAAAAATATTAATAAATATAAAAATTTCATATTCTTTATTTATTTAGGATGTTACACATACCATACTTGATTTAACTAGAATTTGATTTATTCCTTTCAAAATTTGAGGGTTTGAGGTACATGTGTTTTAAATGATTGAGGAATTTCATTGGTTTAAAATCCCTCTTTTCAAAATAATCCTTTTTATTATGGATTACTTTTCAAATTTAATCCTTGTAGTCATTAAAATCCATGAACATCCTATTTGGTTTTCCACATTACAAGCCAATTTTCCCTATCCAAGCTGCTCTTGAAGTGAAATTGCATAATCTAGTTGAACTTAAGTGTAGGGGAAGCTGCCTTGTATTGTGGTATCTCATTTGGTGATACTTTGGGTGGGAAAATAAAATGATGAAAGAGATGAATATTATACTGAAAAAAATTCATTATTTTGAAATTTGTTTCATTCTAGAGTTTTCATGATAAAAGAAGCCGTGCCTCTTTGGAGCTTCCAATGAAGAAATAAAGTTGTGCCTATCTGGAGCTTTCAAGAAAAATCATGTTTGAGATGATTGACATTTTTGCTATTGAAATGATGAATTGTGTGAACATTACTTGATTTTTCATGATGATTTATATGATTTTATACTAAGGGGAGTGAGGAGGAGACCATACTTAAGTGAAAATTAGAATAATGCAATTTTAATTCAAAAAAGAGAAAATCCCTCCTTATTTAGCCTTAGATTTTTTCACATCTAAATCCTACCAACCGAAATAAACAAAAAAACCCTAAAAGGTACTTATGATAAACACATGTACTTGACTCACATAGGGTGTAGATTTATGAATTTTTCAAGCCTATGGTGACCCTTGTATGAGTTTGGATGAGAAATACATTGCTAAAAAATTGACATTTGTGTGATAAGAGAAAATGAAAGTGAGGTATGTGTTTTGTGTTCATGGGAGGATAAGTGAAGTGGAAATATATTTAATTATATTAATTAATAACTTTAAATAATTGTTTTATATGTTCCATGATATCTTTTTTTTCTTAGTAATAAATTGGTGGATCTCTTGGATATGTGTTTTAAATTTGCTTTGATTTGATTTTAATGTTTACTTGTCCAGGAGTCCAAGTGCTAAGTGTGGGGGATTTGATAGAGTTAATATTTTCAAAATTATTCATATGTTTTTAAATAAGTTTATCCCTTCCAATTAATCAATTTTATCTTCTTTGGATCATTTTATATTTTTGGCGAGTTTTGAGCTTAAATGTGAAAAGTGGTTAATTCAGTAAATTTAACAGTTTTCTTTCACCTCTGTATTTCACACATAACTTTTAAAATATAAATCAAATTTGAGTGATTTTTTATTTTTTATGATTAAATGGTTCGTGGTATACAAAATCTTCTTCTTCACCAAGAGTCAATTTGAACTCCCACAAGCTCAAAAAGATCGATCAATGTGAACACATAGTCTGATTGACAGAATAGACCTTACCTCATTCAAAGAGTCATATATCAGGCTACCAACCACCAAATTTGGTTCTTATAGATGTGTTAGAAATCCAAATTGATGAGGAAGTTTAAAATTAAATTTCAGGGAGAAATTATTTCATTAAGGCCACCCTTGAACCAGTCAAAGTAGGGTTGATGGAATAGTGTTTAGAGGCCAAAAAAAGTCTGGTCTAGTATTTCGGCCATAACTTATTTCAAAATATTCCAATTGATCTGAAATTTCAAGTGTATCAATATAACCCCATTACTAACATCTTATAAGAAGGGAACATGTCATGATTCGATCATATGGTTGGATAACCAAAGCTGAACTTCTGGCGGACAGATTCTGGAGGATACATTTTTTATGTTCTTCTTTCTCTCTCTTTTATTTCTTTTAGTTCTGTAATGTATTATTCCTTCCCATTATTCTAAATTACCCTTACATGGTAGGATAAATCTTATGAGTTATTTGGTAATTTTTTTTTAACTTTTGTTATGTTTGAGTTCATGTGCTTAATGTTAAGAAATATTTCTCTCTTTTGCAAAGTTGGTTTTAATTGTAATAGAGGTTTTTATTATCTTGTGCAATCGTATATGATTTTATATTATATTGTTATAATTGATTTTTGAAATGATAATTATCTCCCTCTACTAGATTCTGATCTATATACGATGGAATAGATCAGATATTAGTGGTGAAATACTTGGCGATAGTCAGTACGTGTGAGAATTATAGTAATTATTCTTAATTATTTGGGATAAAAAGACCCAATTGGGAATTTCCTAAATCAATTGAGGGTATTTTATATGCATATTTCACAAAAGGAAAGATATTAGAACAAAATAAGATCTTGGTAAGTTTTAATCTCACCAACACCATTTACCAAATGAGTGAGAGGAAGCGATTGTGAAATCTCAATTTAATTGATTTTGTAGAAGAGAAATGGATAAAGTCGAACTATGATAACATTGAAATTGGAAAACCAACCCAGACCTGATCACCCAATTTATATTACTATTTTCAATAACATGATATTTCAATTTTTTTTCTATATTTTACTTAATTTCTTCCTTTTTTTTTTAATTTCTCTCAATTTCTAAACCAAACAAATTCAAAAACAAAGTGACAAACATGATTGTTGTGCGCTCCTCTCTTCAGAAAACCTAGGTTAACCACTAAACTATATTTTAAATTAGTAAATAATTGTTTTTTCCACACCACATAATAAGCTCATGTCACATGACCTTAGAAGTAAACCCTAAATTTTAATGCTTTATATTGCAGGTTAGACTTCAAGTGTGGATCGCAGCATGCAATGGTTTCATGGAGAAAGTTGAAGTTTGAATTCCATTTCCTATTTTTTTAAATTTTCATTAAAACTTAATTAATTTTAGATAATAATAATCTATCATTATCTTTAATTTTTTTTTCATGAATCCCTCCTTACAAAGATACCGCAATGATGAGAAAAATATGGTGACTGGACAAGTCCCACCTCTAGTAGGCCCTGAGATGGTGACTGGCATCGAGGGTATAGTAAACATACACATGGGAGGAATTACCATCTAATAGAAACATAAAAAATAGAGAGATAAGAAGGATACAACAACCAACACCTGCTTACACACACACACACACAAACCCCAAGTGAAAAAATCCAATGTCATATAGTACTAAAAAAACTGAAAGTATAAAAAAGGTAAAGATGACAGTGACCATGAAGCCCAAAAAACTCCTGCTAAACCCCGAACTAGTAATATCCAGCCTGATCACCCACCTGCTCCAACTAACCTGAAAAATAGTTTATATATACATAGGGTGATCATAAAAATATACTCAGTAGGATCCTCCCTAGAGCCTCTCATGAAAAAGATAAAGAAATCATGGTAAATTAAAGTGAACAACAGTAAAGATAACTCATCACCTAAATAGGTATACTAAATTCCGAACCTTACCATGGATATCCCTCACCAAGTAATACATACGAGAGAGTATATAATATAATAATTAAATATCAAGGGTACCCCTCTCCCATTTTCCCACTGATTTCAATAATCTTGAGAAGTACCATTCTCAATTAACATTCCATTTTAATATCAAAAATTATAAACATGCTTCCTATTATTTATTAATTCCAATTAAACATGCACATTGCACCAATTTTATTGTCATCAAATTACATTATTCACCAGATTACAACTGCACCTCTTATTTAATTTCTCAATCCAATTAATTATCTATTAATTCTAGATTTACATTATTTACCAATTCAACATGATACTCCAAGCACAAAAAAACACTAATAAACAAGTCATATATATCACACTATCTAGCAAAACATGAGGCAAACCGATATCACAATATAAAGCAACAACATCAGGATGAGATTTCTATATAATTTCTTTAATCTGATTAAAAAATTATTAGTTTAATTCTATTACCATCCAAAGGGATAAGCACGATCAATTTATGATTGAATGTAAATAAAAGAGAAACAAAAAATCCCCTACCTCAAATGTCATCAATGTTCTTCGCATGAGAACGAACCACGTCACAGATATCTGATCACCTATCCCACAAGAACTGCATCCATCAGAGGATGTCGTGACACAACCACACCAACAATGACCAAGAGAATCCCCATTATAAATATGGGATAGAAAACCCAAAGTATGAAGAGAATATACAAGAGTAAGCAAGATCAAACCAGGATAAACCGCTAGAAAATGAAGGAAGAACGCACCTTGGATCAACACAAATCACCACAGATCGAATATGGAATCCCAAGGATTGATTCCTATCAAAGGAATCTCAAAATAACAAGGGGAGGATCCACTAACCACTAGAAAATGAGAGGAAGCGTAGGGTTTTATAAACCCTCGAGCCACTGTTATTTTTATTATTTAACCCTAAAACTTTACACACTGTGAAATGCCCCTTCCCAAGTCGTGAATTGTACATACATGACATGTAATATTTACACATCGTGTATTCACCCTGCTTCCAAAATTTCACATCCAAACCCCTCTAGACCACTTCTAAGCCTCTTACAAGCTTCAAGATCCTTAGAAACACACAAAGGGTTGGACCACATGGATATGAACCCTTAAATTAGATACCTCTCAAACAATTCTCGTCCTTGAGAATCCAAAACCAACCTAGAGAGAAAATGAAAAGGGGTTATCCGAACAACCATCCTGTGAGATACCTCTCAAAGATCTTTCCACTACAGGAGATCAACCACATCATCATAGGAACAAGCTCAAAACCACAAAACTAAAATAACTAGCTCCTAAAAATTCTTTCGGGGGAGATACCTCTGAAAAAAAGTTAATCCACAACAAGAAACAAGATAAACCATCTCATAAGCTAGAAATTTCAACATACACAAGAGAACAATGTTACAAGAGAAGATATAAACATCAAACATCTTAGGGTATTGAGTGAGAATCTATGACTCACGTTTATAGGTACTCTCTTCGACATCACCGTGCTTCCACAAGACATGAACCAAGGGAATAACACACCCATACAACACCTTCTCCTGATAGTCTTGGATTTCCAAAGGCCACTCCTTGAAGGTCGCATCATCATCAACATCAATCTCACCCCAATAAATGACATGAGAGTCATCAAAAAGATAATTATGGAGTTGTGACACATGAAAAACATCATGTATCCAGATCATCTATGGGGTAAGTGTTATCCAATACGACACAACTCTAACACTGGTTAACACCTTGAAAGGCCCAACAAACCAGGGAGAAAGCTTACTCCTATGACCAAACCTTCACTGGCCACGATGAGGAGTCACCTTTAGGAAAACTTGATCTCCAAACATCAAACTCCAGAGGTCTCTTACTATGACTGACATAAGATTTTTGACGGTCCTGAACTGCCTTCATCCTATCATGAATTACCCTAACCATCTCTTTCATATTCTATACTAGTTTCAGCCTTAGAATTGATGCCTCTTCAACCCCAATCCTTTACAATGGAGAAACTAATGTTCGGTTGTAAAAATATTCAAACGGCGTCATAAAAACAGTGGAATGGAAACTGTTATTGTAAGAAAACTCAACCAAGGGAAGGTACCTCACCCACGAACCTTCAAAATAGAGGATATAAGAGCGTAACATTTCTTCAAGAGTCTGGATGGTTTGTTTTGTATGAACATCCATCTACGAATGAAAAGAAGTGATAAGGAATAATTGAGAACCAAAAGCACGATAGATACCTCTCCATACCTTGGAGTTAAAATGAGGATCTCAATCAAAGATGATCATCCTTGAGAACCCTTGGAGTTGCACCACCTCCTCTAAATACTACCTCGACAAAAACTCTACTGAGATTGACTCCTTGATCTCTATAAAGTGTGATGATTTCATCAAATGATCCACTATCACCCATATCACATCATATCCTCCTTGACCTTAAGGTAAACTGGTAACAAAGTTTATCGAGATATCCTCCCACTTTCACTAGGGAACATATAACGTCCGAAGCAACCCACCAGGATCACGGTGCTCAATCTTCACCTTCCGGCAGACCAAATATTGATAAACAAACTCTGTAACTGCACGATTCAACTATAAACACCAAAAATAGCCTCTCAAAGATTAGTACATCTTGGTCACTCTAGGATGTACCACCAAAGGTGAACTATGTAACTCACTGAGAACCATACCACACATCACCAAAGGAACAAAAATCGTTCCTTGGAACAATACTCAATGTTGTCCATCCTTAGACCAACCATTAGGGGAATCAATAAAAAAAACTCAGTCTCTATTATTGTCCTTGATCTCTAGGTTGAACTCTTACAAGAGTAGTATCTATCTTACCAACCTTGTCTTGTAATCAACCTTCTTCATTAAGTACTTAAGTGTTGAATGATTAGAAAATGTAACCACTTTAGTTCCAAGTAAATAAGATCTGAATTTATCTAATGTTAAAAAAATAGCAAGGAACTATTTTTCAGTGGTTGTATAATTGAGTTGAGTACAATCCAAGGTTCTCAAGGAATAAGTTATGACTTGTGGACTTAATTCAATTCTTTTGGAAAGGAATACTCCCAAGATTGGTTTGATGCATCACAAAGTAGTTCAAATGGGTGCTCCCAACTTGGGGGTTGCACTATCAGTGCGATAATAAAACTTTTCTTTGGATTATTAAACGACTTACTAAAGTCATCACTAAAATAAAATTCAACTTATTTTAAAAGTAATCAAGAAATAGGAAGAGAAATATTACTAAAATATTTGATTAATATTCTATAGAACACCATATGGCCCAATAATTATATAATATGTTTTACAAAAGTGGGATATGACCAAGAATTCGTTACTTCAACCTTTGATTTATCCACCTTAATGACTTAATATGAAATTATGCTCCTCAACACTATTACTTTCTTATCCATGAAATTAAAATTTTCAAAGTTTAAAATAATCTTTTTCTCAAAGCATGTTTACAAAACTATTTCCAAATTCCCTAAGTAATAATTTAAATAGTTACCAAAAACTATGAAGTCATCAAGGAATACCTTTAGGAATCCCTCAATATGATATAATAAGATACTTACCATACATCATTGAAACGTACCTGGGGAATTGTACATCCTAAAAGGAGTTATCTTATAGGAAAAGTTTATAAAAGGGAAGGCTAAGGTTGAATTATTTTATTCTTCTGAAGCAATGTGTACCTAGAAGTATCCTGAAAAACCATCTAAGAAGAAATAATGAGTTTTCACTACCAACATTACTAGTATTTGGTTGATTAATGGTATGAGAAAATTGTATTTTTGGGTAACTTGATTTAGATTTCTATCATATATACACACCCTCTAACTGTTTTGAAATCTCATGGGGATCAGTTAATTATGGTCATTTTTATCAATGGTTGAACTAGTTTTCTTTGGAACTACATGGATGGGGTGGACCCACTGTGAATCAGAGATTCATTAAATGATGTTAGCCGCTAGAAAATTCTCTATATCCTTTTCTAATACCTCTACAATGGTGGGATTTATCCTCATTTGGGCTTGAATAATAGGTACGGAATTCCCCAATAACAATATTCTATGTAATAATTTTTTGGGTTAATTCTAGGGATATCTCTTGGGACCCAACCTATAGCTTGGATGTTTCTTTTTAAAAGGTCAATCAAGGTTTATTCTTGGTTATTGGATAGGTTATTAGGTATGATTACTAGAAAATTTTCTCCACCCCTAAGATATACACACTTTAAATCGGATGGGACAAGTTTTAATTCCAGATTCAAGGTTTACTCTAGATATGAGATTGAATTCAAATTCCCCACTTCCAAAGCTTGAATTTCCTGTGTAAAGAGAATCATGTCAGTTTCTTCCAATAAATTATCAAAGAAATTAGATATTATTTCTTCTTGAAATTTACAAATATAATTTTCATATTTTTTAAAATCCACAATTTCCTTGGTGTTTTCAATAGAAAAGTGATCTCATAAGGCTAATAACTCTTTAATAATACTTAAATATTCAGTGGTATCAATACCTTCTTCATGGGAAATTGAAAATAGGGAATGTCTATTTGAAGGGTTCTTCTTGGATTTAAGAACATTGAAGTAAACCTTACTATCTTGAAACTCTATTGTGAGGGTTCCTTCATGCAACTTGATGATCATATTGGCCATATTTAGGAATAGTCTACCCAATATGATGGGTCAATTTCCTAGTGATTTATCTTCCTCCATGGTGAGAACATAAAATTCAGATGAAAAAATCAGTCCTTCAACTCCCACTAGCACATCCTCTAAAACTCCTTCTGAAAAAAATAATGAATCTATTTTCCAGTTGGAAAACCACACTTATGGGATTCAATTAACCTATTTTTAAATATTCAAGGATATAATGAGATTTGAAATTTATGAAATCACCAAGATTACACAAAGCATTAGAAAATTTTAAATAACCAATGTTAGAGGGATAGAAAATTTCCCTGGATCTTGAATTTTTTTGGGCAATGGTGGTGTGATCATAGATAAGACACTTCTACCTAGGCTGATTATCTCATTATAATCATGATTATTTATTTTGGTACAAATATAATTGATAAATTTAGTGTATTTTGTAATTTTTTGGATGGATTCCAAGAGAGGTATGTTAATTTCAACCTTTTGAAATATCTTTTGGGCCTCTCTTTGAAGTTTCTCTTCCTCTATCTTCTTTAATTCAGTAAATCTAGAAGGTAATGGAATGGGAACATAATTTTTTATCCCGTTTTTAATTTTTTAATGGATTTTAAATTCTTTAATTTATTAATATTTTCCTGATTTATTCTTCTTTATTTTTTTTTCTTCTTTTAGTTGAGTGTGATGTTCTTCCAAAGTCTGTCCAGAATTTTCAAACTTACATTCTTCTGGTTCAGTATGAAATTCCTTGGGATTAGGTGGCTGAATGTTCTTTCCAATTATTGTGATGATCATATTCACACTCCCCTTCAGGTTCATAATTGTCTAAGTTGGTATCTTTCTAGGGTTTTTGGACAATATGTCCACGAGACTCTCAAATTTATTCGATAAATCCTTCACTGATTAATCAGCTCCTTGATATCTATTCCTTATCTTCATTTATCTAGTAGTGCAATAAATGAGGGTTTTACATAGATTTTTTTTGAAAAGTAGGTGGTTGATAAGATGTTTGTTAGTAAGGTTTCTTGTATGATTGTTATAAAGGATATGGGTTCTATAATCTTTGTTTAAAAGGAGGATGGTTTGGGTATTGGTTGGAAAAGGGAGGTCTAGCATGGTTTTTTGACCTCCAAATCCATGTTGGGATTTCCATTCTCTCTATGGTTTATTTTATGGAAAATAATTTGGCTATAATGCAGCTTCAAAACTCTACATACCTTCTATTTCAACACATTGGTTAGTGAAGTGGTGGGGTTATGAATACAAACCACATACCTGGGGTGGGGCTGGTTATTCATTCACTTGTTTCACACCCATCCATCTTACCAGAGTTGTTAATTCTTCAAGATTGGTTTCAAGTAGAGGCGATGAGTTATAAGTACTTACCTTGTAAATACCTCTCATACTTATGACTTTGGATCCAAATTGTTGGAAATTTTGTGTTATCTTCTCAATAAAGCTACTTGCTTCCATGGATGATTTTCAATCAAATATCCCCTAGATTATTCATCCAAGAGGTTCCTTTATTTGTCTAGAAATCCTTGGTATATGAATACTGTAAATTGGTAGTATTTCACTTCTTGATGAGGGAAGCTTGCACAAAGATTTTTGAATCATTCTCAGTACTCATAGAGGGTCTCACCAGTAGCTTGTTGGATAGTGTAAATTTCATTATTATTGTGATCTAGGAGGCTGTGAATATTATTTTCATGAAAATTATTTGTAGGAAATCTCATTCATGGATCTCTCTAGGTTATAATCTATAAAACCACTCCTTGAAGTCTCCCTCAAGTGAAAAAGGGAATTCCCTCCACTTGAATTGATCCTCTGCTACTCCTATAGGCTTGAATCTTGAACATATGAAGTCGAATTATTGAATTTGATAGTTAGGATCTTTACCTACAAGGACATTGAATTTAGGTAGTATTGAAATCATATTGACATGAAATTAAAAATCATTTTATTGAGAAGGCATGGATAACTGGTTTTATTGATTTACAAATTGTGGGGCACAAAAGACCCTTAGTGTTTTTATGGGTTTATTTACATATTTGGTGGCTTAGAGTGAACACTTGAAATTTCACTCGAGTCTTATAAATTTATTACTTAAAATTTATTCTATATATTATGATTCCTAATTCTATTTAGAAAATTCCTCTCTATCTCAGGATAAAAAGTAAATAATTCTTCATTTGAGGTTACAATTATGCAATTTTTAGGTTAGATTAGCACTTACTACCTGATAGCGGTTCCATGTTTTGATGAACACCTATCACGGGGTGTAGAAATTTTTTTTTATTTATCCCTAAGGAATGTAGTATTATTAGTAACCAAAGTAATATCAAAGAATCAGTACTTTAATCTAGTTGTCATAGTGAAAAAATAAATAATATAATACAATTTCTAGGACTACCAAACAATGGAACAATGATTTGAAAAATCAATATGAGAGACAAGTGATCGAGCTTTAGGTTTAGCTTCCATTTTGTAATGTTATCATGGTATTTTTAAAATAAATCTCCAATATTTTTTAATTGATTAAATGAGTGGTTCCACAATCACTTCCTCATTTTTACCATTGGTCAAGTTTGATGATGATGAGATTTATACTCACAATTTCCTTGTTTTGGATTATCCTCCTTCCAATGTGTTAAAGCCACAATGATCCTTATTTGAAATATCTAGGAAATACCTAATCATTTATTTAAATTCCCAAGCATCCAAATTTGATCACTATTTCTTCCTCATGTGTTTAGTAATCACTAAACACTCTCCATTTGATTCTAAACCAAATGATAAATTTAACTTAAAATCAAACAGAGGGAGATAATATTTCTTAACCAAGAAAATAATTAAAATACATGATTGAACACAAAAAAATCATATTCATATTAAATTCTGAAATCAAATACTGAAAACCATTTAACAAAGAAAATAAATCCACAAATTCAATTAAGCTCTTGACACAAACATTACAATTGGGTCACCTCCCCTTCACCCAATCTTTCATGGATTATAACCCTCCATTAATAAGTAAAAAATGGAATTTTGATGGGTAGGAGGCATTCTACAATAAAAAAATCAAGAAAAATGTAGTAGAATTTTGATCGGTGGCCTTGTTTACATGTATTCTTTGTTTTCTATTGGGTGGGTGATGAACTATATATGCTATATATTCTTGTATATATATATATATGTGATGTATTTTTTTTGTATGAAAATTATGATTTTAACCTTTTATGAAAGGTATATCCTAAAATGTTCTTGAGTGATTATATTTTTATCATTACCAAATGATGATAATGTAGATTATCACATGATGTTTGACTATACTTTCTGAAACCAAAATCTAACATTTTTCTTTGCATTAGAGGCTCTAGAAGACCATGGAGGAAGGATAGATCTTATCCATGTGATGAATGATTCAAATGAAATATGTAGATACACTATAGAGAGATGATGTCTTTTGGGTATCCTTGGTAATTTGTATTAAACCCATGAAATGGTGTTTGAAGAGGTTTCATATGATCTTCAGCGTAAAGTGTACCATATTTATAGTATTTCTTAATTTATCTTTAACACAGTTTCATATTTCTTCTATAGGAGATCCTTAATCATCGGTTTATATCAATTATTCTTGATCTGATAAGTGTTATTAGACTCATTCGGTGGTATCAAAGTCTTCTCATGCTTTAGATCTATGAAAACTTGTGTTGAAATAAAGAAGAAACTGAAAATAGAGTATCACGTTTCAGTATTTGAAATTTGATTTAAAAGAGTTTACCTCTATGTTACTAGGTTATGTAAAGGAGACCAAGGAATTACCCTTAAAAAAGTGGTTTGCATTTGGGTCGTTTCTCCTTACCTGTACGTAGATTGGTCTACATAAGGATCATCACAACTTTCATTTATGTGAAGTATGACTGTAAAAGTAGTTATGTTTTTAAAGGGTTACATAAATCTAACCTCACTACTATAAAACCCATGATAAATGGCACTGGTCTTTATCAATTGTGACTAGAAAGAATTGATAAAAGTACCATTTATGAGTGTTAAAAAAATGGTGTTAAAGGTAAACTTTATCAGTACTGATAATTACATGTCTTTATTAGTTTTTTATTGCTAATAAAGATATATCTTTATCAATATCTTTTATTTAACACTGAAAAAATGTATATTTATAAAAAAAGTATATCATTATAACATCATATATTAATATATATATTTTTTATTAATATAAATATAATATATTTTATTAAATACAATTTATATATGACTAAATATGCATTTAAACTTGATATATAAGATATTTAATTAAAAACGACATATAAAAAAAAATAGATATTATTGAAAAACTTATTTGATATAGAATATATATATATATATATATATATATATATAATTTTCATAAATATAATTTATATAATACTAATTAATGTATTATAAATCATATATATATGTCATATATTCATTGAAAATGGTTTATAATTTAATTAAAAAATTAATATTAATTAAAAATAATTGAGTAATTAATATTAATAAACATTTAATAACATTTTGTTTTATCAATGTCATTTGTTTTTTCAATTTGAAATATATATCAAATAATAAATATTTAATTACTAATTAAAAAAATGACTAAATATGTTACACTTAATATATCATACAATAATTTCACATGCACATATACTAAATTAATTCAATTTTATAGAGACAAACATATACAAAAATAATGAATTGTCAATATTATCATTTTAGATTTTTATTTATTAATATTTTATATTTAATATATTATGTTTTTAATTATTAATAAATTTTATTAATTTTTTAAATTTATATTTACTATATACTGTTTATTACTTTTAAACTAGTATATATATATATATATAAAATTTATTCATTCTTAATTTTTATTTGTTTAATATTTTTGTAATATTATTAATTTTTAATATTTATTTATATTTATTGACTGACATTTTATGTTTTAATACATTGGTAATTTAAAGAATTAATATGTGTATTCATTATCATTTAAACGTATATTCATTTTTATTTTTTTAAAATTTATATAAATAATAAATAAAAATCATTTTTTAATATTTTTTTCAATCTATTCATATTTTAATTAAATTTCACTTATTTTTAACAATCACTTAATATTATTTATTCATTAATAATGTTAAGTGTTTTTTACGTTTTTTATAATATATTCAATTTAAATATTTATTCGTTTAATATGTTTTTAATTTATTCATTTTATTGTTATATATATATATAATTATTCATTGATATATATAATATTTTTAATATAGAAATATATTCACACACACACATATATATCAATATATTCAATTTTTCCTTCAATATGATTTATATAATACAAAATATGTATTTACATTTAATAAGTCGTGTATTTTGTGAAAAAATGATTATAATTAAAAATTAATATTAAGTAGAAATATTGACTAATTAGTATCAAGTAATGGAAGTTTAATAAAATGTGATTTATTTTTTCAATTTAACATATATATAACTTGTGTTTCATTAATTTCACACACACATATACATAATTAGTGCAATTTTATATTGAAACACACACATACACACATAATATTTCTATAATTTATTCAATTTTTAATATTTATTTTAGAATTTTATTTATTAACATAATATATTTAATATATATTATGTTTTAAATCAGTAAATTTTATTCATTTTTTATATTTTTATTCAATATACACTATTTATTATTTTTTAATATTTTTTCAAATTTATTCATTTTAACATTATTTATTCATTAATAATATTAATTATTTTAATACTTTTATAATTTATTCATTTTCTATTTTTCTATGATTATTATTTTTGTAAATTTATCCATTTTTAAAATATATTTATACATGTTTATTCATTAAAATTTAATATTTTTAATATGGTTGTAATTTACATAATTAATATGTATTCATTTTCATTTTAACATATATTCATTTTTTAATAATCTATATAATTAATAATGGTGTTATGGATGCATATACTATGTCATAAAGAATGGAACTCATTGAGATGGAAGTAACTATGCATTTTATGGATGATGAGAGTCATAAAGGGAAGTAGAAAGTGGATAATGAAGGGTTTCAAATGATTTCAAGGAAAACTGGATTTCATCATGAATCACCTAAAGTTTCTGAACAGAAAATTGATCAGTCAATTTTCACTAATGTTAACAATTTTAAGGTTCTTGATTCTCTTAATAATGATGTATATCATGTGTCTAAAGATATGTCTCATGCTGAAAAGGGTGAACATGATGTAACTCTACATCAACAAACTTGGAGACGGGGTAGACATCCAAAGGGTCGAAGTCGGGGATGTGGCCGAGAGGATGTAACTCGAGGGAGTGAACGATGTGTTTCTTCTAGATATTTCAGGCTCACCCTGGATCAGTTGAAGATTAAGGAGAAGTACACTACACTCTTCAACCAGAAGAATTCACAGTCAGAGTGGGAATCTACTGATGCTGAAGATTCTGATCACGACTCTGACCATGATTTTGGTGATATTTGATCTGCTGTTTTTCTTATGGATACGAGATTTTCCTTGTTTGAACCCATCTTTCTTCTCATGTTCTTTCTATATATTTTTTTCAATTTTAATAATAAATAGTCAGGATTTCTGGCTTGGCTAGATGTGCTTCATATATAATTAATATCACTTATTCATTTTTTTAATATTTATGCAATTTATTGATTTTTTAATTATTAAATTTCACATTATTTTAACATTCATTCATTTAATATTATTTAATATTCTTTATTCACTAATAATGTTAATTTTTATTTTTATTTTTATTTTTAATTTATTCATTTTTAATATTTATTCGTCTAATATATTTGTAATTTATTCATTTTTAATATTTTTTATACATAACTATTCATTAATATATTTAATATTGAAATATATATTCCAATATATATAATATCTATTTAAATATGATTTATATAATACGAAATATGTATTTACATTAAATAATTCATATATTTTGTGAAAAATGGTTTATAATTAAAAATTAATATTAATTAAAAATATTGACTTATTAGTATCAAGTAATGGATGTTTAATAAAATTTCATTTTTTCTTCAATTTAACACATATCAAAATTGTGTTACATTAATTTCACATATATATACGTAATTAATGAAATTTTATATAGAAACACACACACACACACACACAACATTTCTATAATTTATTCAACTTTTAATATTCATTTTAGAATTTTATTTATTAACATAATATATTTAATATATATTATGTTTTTAATCGGTGAATTTTACTATTTTTTTATATTTTTATTTAACATATACTATTTATTACTTTTTAATATTTTTAAAAATTTATTCATTTATAATATTATTTATTCATTAATAATCTTAATTATTTTTATTATTTTTATAATTTATTCATTTTCATTTTTCCTATGATTAATATTTTTGTAATTTTATCAATTTTTAATATTTATTTATACATGTTTATTCATTAACATTTAATGTTTTTAATATGGTTGAAATTTATATAATAATAAATATTCATTTTCATCTTAACATATATACATTTTTTATTTTTCTAATAATGTATATAATTAATAACATTTATTCATTTTTTTTATATTTTGCAATCTATTTATTTTTTAATTATCAAATTTCACTCTTTTTAACATTCATTCATTTAATATTATTTTGTATTATTTATTCATTTTTCCTATCACTAATAATGTTAATTATTTTTTAATTTTATTTTTAATTTATTCATTTTTAAAATCTATTTGTTTAATATTTTTTTAGTTTATTAATTTTAAATATTTTTATACATATTTATTCATTAACATTTAATGTTTTTAATATGGATGTAATGTACATATTTAGTATGAATTCATCTTCATCTTTAATTTTTTAATAATTTATATAATTAATAAAACTTCTTCAAATTTTTTAATATTTTTGAAGTTTATTCCTTTTTAGTTATTAAATTCTACTCATGTTTAACATTCATATATTTAATATTATTTATTCATTAATAATGTAATTACTTTTTACTATTTTTTTATAATTTATTCATTTAATATATTTTTTAATTTATTTTATATAGTTTTTACCTATACTTTACAAAAAGAAGTGATAAAGATAGGGTTTATCAGCACTAAAATAGAAAGAAATGATAATACTTAACTTTATCAGCGCTATCTATGAGAATTGATAAAGATATGTTTTATCAGTGCTAAAAAATACCGATAAAGACCCATCTTTATCAACACTTATAGTTAGCACTGATAAAGATTGGTTTTATCAGCATTTATTTATTTATTTTAGTGCTGATAAAACCTATATTTATCAGTGCTTTTTGGAAAGCCTTGATAAAACCTTTCTTTATTTTAAATAGAACCCTAATAGAGAACCTCATCGCTTGTGCCATTCAAGCTCTCGTGGAACTGAACCTTTGTCGCTACTCCACCTCAAACTTCTCAAATGAATCGACACTCTCAAAACCCAAAGTATGTGATTCTTTCTTGTCCTTTTATCTTGCATTCTTTGTGTGTCTTTAATTTTTTTAAAAGGGTTTGAGTTTATCGTGTGATCCGCAGAACTCGAAGAGGCTCGAGACTCGCTTATCTGCAGCATCTCATGCTCCCCACCCTCATTCCAAGCATACCATCTCCTATACAATGTTCTTTCAAGGGAATTATTTTAGTTTTCTTTCAACTGTAATGACCAATATTTGAAGTATTATACAGATAAAACTTCCATAAACTTGTCCTAGTTAGCCACAATTTGTCTTCTTTCTAGGATTCACGACCTTAGAAGTAAACCCTGAATTTTAATGCTTTACATTGTTGGATATACTTCAAGTGTGGATCACGACATGAAATGATTTCATAGAGAGAGTTTAAGTTTTAATTCTATTTTCTATTTTCTTAAATTTTCATTAAAACTTAATTACATCCAAATAATAATAATCTATCATTATCTTTAATCTGTTTTTTCATGACCCCCTCCCCATAAAGATACCACAATGAGGAGAGAGAGATGGTGACAGACCGAATGCCATCTCCAGTAGGCTTTGGGTTGGCGACTAGCTCCGAGGGTATAGTAAACATGCACATGGGAGATATTACACTTTAAGATAAACATGCAGAAGAGAGAGATAATAAGAATACAACAACCAACACCTTCTCTCTCTCTCTCTCTCCACCTCCCAATCTATCTCTATCTCTCTCTCACACACATAAAGAAACCCCAAGTGAAAACATGAACTGTTATATATTACTAAAACAACTGAAAGGAAAACTACACTTACTAAAAAGGTAAAGACGACATCGACCATGAAGCCCAAACAACTCCTGCTAAACCCTCAGCTATTAATATTTAGTCCGATCACCCACCTACCCTAACTGACTAAAACAACAATTTATATATACGTAGGGTGATCATAATAATATACTCATTATTATCCTCCCCAAATCCTCTCATACAAAAGATAAATAAACTATGATAAATCACAATTAACAACAGTGAAACAAAATCAACACCTAAATAGGTATACTAAATTCCCAACCTCACCATGACTATCTCTCACTAAGTAACACATACAAGAGAGCATATAATATAATAATGAAACATCAAGGGCACCCCGCTCCCAATTCCCCATTGGTTTCAACAAGTTAGAGAAGTACCATTCTCAATCAACATGCCTTTTTAATTATTAACAAGCATAAACATGCTTCATATTACTTATCAATTCCAATTAAACATTCACATTGCTTCAATTTGATTTTCATAAAATTACATTAACCACGAGATTACAAACAAGTCAATTATTTAATTTCTCAATACAATTAATTATCAATTAATTATGGATTTACATTATTTACCAATTAAACATTCTAATCCAAGCATAAAAAACATGCTGAAAAGAAAGACATAGATATTACACTATCTAGAAAAACATGAGAAAAACCGCTATCACACTATAAAGAAACAACATCGGCATGCGATCACTATCCAATTTATTTAATTCGGTTAAAAAATTATTAGGTTAATTCCATTATCATCCAAAGGGATAAATCATGATCAATTTATGATTTTACATAAATAAAATAGAAGCAACAAATCCCCTACCACAAAATCCGTCAATGTTATTCGCATGAGAACATACCACCCCACAGATCTCCGATCACCTCTACCGCAAGAACTGCATCCATCAGAGGTTTTGCAACAAAACCGCACCAACAACAACCAAAGTAAACCCCATTAGAAACATAGGAGATCAAACTACATATCATGGTGAGAAGATACAATAAGAAACAAGATAAAACCGGGAGAAACTGCTAGAAAATGAAGGAATAGCGCACCTTGCATAAACACGGATCACCACAAATCGAAGATTGAAGCCCAAAGATTGATTCCCATTTAAGAAATCTCAAAATACCAAGGGGATGCGCCACTATCTACTACAAAATGAGAGGGAGAGTAGGGTTTAAGAAACCCCTGAGCCACTGTACTTTTTATTATTTAACCCCAAAATTTTACACTTCATGAACCATCCCTACATAATTCGTGAACTATACATACACGGTGTGTAAGATTTACACATAGTGTATTCACCCTGCTTCCAATATTTCATAGCCAAACCCCTTCATACCACTTCCAAGCCTCCTCCAAGCTCCATGAGCCTCAAAAACATGCAAAGGGTTGGGCCACATAGACCCAAACCCTTACATTAGATACCTCTCATACAATTATCATCCTCAAGAATCCAAAACCAACCTAAAGAGAAAATGAATTGGGTTCATTTGAACAACCATCCCATGAGATACCTATCAAATATTTCACCACCATAGAATCTCAACTACCTCATCAGAGGAACTAGCGAAAAAACATGCAACTACAATAACCATCTCCTAAACATTCTCCTAAGGAGATACCTATCAAATGAGAGTCAAGACACAACAAGTAATAATAGAAACCATCTCATAAGATATAAAGACAAACATACACAAGAGAAAAATGTCACAAGAGAATACATAAACATAAAAAATCTCAAGGTATTGAGTGCGTATCTATGAATCACTTTCCCAGGTACTCTCCTCCACCCCACCATACTTCCATAAGACACAAACTAAGGGAATATCATGCCCATGAAACACCTTCTCTTGGAAGTCCTGGATTTCCACAAGATTCTCCTTGAAGGTTGCATAATTGTCAACATTGATCTTACCCCAATCGATGACATGATAATTTTCACAAAGATAATGACAGAGTCGCAACACATGAAAAACAACATGTATTTGAATCATCTGTGGGGGAAGTTCTACCCAATATTCCACGACTCCAACATGAGATAACACCTCTAAAGGCCCAACAAACTAGGGATAAATATTAATCCCACAACCAAACCTTCACTTCCTATAATGATGAGTCACCTTTAGGAACATGTGATCTCTAACATCAAACTCTATAGGTCTCCTCCTATGATCGACATAAGATTTCTAAGGATCCCACACTGCCTTCATACTCTCATGAATTACTTGAACCATCTTTGTTGTATTCTATACCAGTTTCGATCCAAGAATTTCTACCTCTATGACCCTAGTCTAGAAAATTGAGAATAAAAAGGTCAGCTGTAAAATATTCAAATGGAATCATACCAATGGTGGAGTGGAAACTTTTATTTTAAGAAAAATCAACCAAGGGAAGGTGCCTCACCCATGAAACTTTAAAATACAGGACACAAGAGTGAAACATGTCATCAAGAGTTTGGATGGTCCACTCTATCTGATCATCCATATGTATATGAAAATTAGTTCTAAGGCATAGCTAAGAACCAAAAGCATGATGGATACCTCTCCACACCCTGGAGGTAAAATAAGGATCTCGATCATAGATGATCATCCTCAGGACCCTATAGAATCACACCACCTACTCCAGTTACTACCTCAAAAAAAACCTCCTCTAAGATCGACTCCATGATCGCTATAAAGTGAAACAATTTCATCAAATGATCCACTATCACCCATATAGAATCATAGCCTCCTTGAACCTGAGGTAAACCAGTAACAAAGTCCATTGATATTTCCTATAACTTTCACTAGGGAATATCTAACGACTAGAGAAAACCACCAGGAACATAGTGCTTAACATTTACCTTATAGAAGACCAAACATCGAGAAACAAAATCTAAAATTGCATGCTTCAACCTTGGATAAAAAAACTGACCTCTCAATGCTTGGTACATCTTGGTCACATCGATATGTACTGCCAAAGGTGAACTATGGAACTCACAGAGAACTATATCATGTATTACTGAAGGAACAAAAATCCTTCTCTAGAACAACATCCAATGCCATCCATTCTCAAAAAAACCATCAGGGGCATCATAAAAAAAACTCAGTCCCTACAGAACTCCACTTCAAAATCCCCCAACTAGGACTCTTCCACCACTACACCAAAGGTGACTGCACTATCATATGGAAAATACAACTTCTTCCTCCAACCTCTCTCATATCAAGACAAATCGTTGAGAGTTCTTCCATCACTCTCTAGGGATCCCTAAATTCATGAACAACATCACTACGTGACTTCCTTCTCAGTGCATCAGCTATAAAATTACCCTTTTTTGAAGTATAATAAATCTCAAAGTCATAATCCTACAAAAATTACATCAACTGATGCAGATGTAAGTTCAAGTCATGCTAGGATAAAACACACCTCTGGATCTTATAGTTAATAAAAACCAAAAAACACTTGCTGATGAGGTAATATTTACACAAATTCAAAGTAGGCACCACTACTACCAGCTCAAGATCATGGGTGGAATAGTTACTCTCATGGTGAAATAACTGTTGATACCCATAAGAAGAAACTGATCTCTATCGCATCAGAACACATCCAAAGCCAAGATGAAAAGAATCACAAAAAACCTCAAACTAAACTCCTTCTATTGGAAAATAAAGAACTGGAGAAATGAAAAACTTCTCCCTCAGGTACTCAAAAGTTGACCAACACTGGTCAGTCCACAAGAATTCCTGATTCATTCTAGTCAAGTTTGAAAGAGGAATCATAACCTGAGAGAAATCAGCTATGAGACTTCAGTAATAGCCTACAAGACCAAGGAAACTATGCACCTATTCCACTATCTTGGGGTATTTAAAGATACAACCACATCTATCTTGTAAGGATCCAGATTTACTCCTTAATGGGATAACACATGCCCCAAGAAACAGACTTCATGATCCCATAGATCACACTTCAATAAATTCCTAAACAACTGATCAAGAAAAAGAACTCTTAAAATGGCATGCAGATACTCTACATGCGCCTCCTTATACACGAAGTACACAAGGATGTCATTTATGAAAACCACCATGAACTAATAAAAACTCTATAAACACAACATTCATCAACCCCATGAACACATATGGAGAATTCATCACACCGAATGACATCAAAATGAACTCATAATTCCCATGACAACAACAAAAAGAAGTCTTATAAATATCCTCATCCTTTACCCTCATCTAATAAAATCATGACCATAAATCGATCTTCAAGAACCAAATTTATCCCTTCATATGATTGAATAAATCATCAATAAATGGAATAAGATAGTGGTTGTTTACTGTCACTTGGTTCAAGCAATGATAATCGATACAAAGACACAAAATGTCATCAGCATTCTTTATAAACAAAATGGGTGCACCAAAAGGTAACATTGTCGGCTGAATAAAACCACACTATAATAGATCATCGATCTATAATCGTAGATCTAGAAACTCAAAAGGTTCTATCCTATATAGATACATCAAGATAGGAGACACGCCTAGATGTAGCTTGATCCCAAACTCGATCTCCCACTGAGGGGGTAACACTACAACCTCCTCTGGAAAAATATCAGGGTAATACAAAACCCTAGGAAACAATAAATGCTGTACCTTTGATGATATTAGGATTAGATCAACAATCAAATATAATAATGAAGAAACATGCTTCCGACCCAACTGAGGGTCTCGATCACCAAAAAACACTGCTGGCTCTCCATAAGCATCATAAAACATGAGATTCCTCCTGAATCAATCCACAATATCCTATAATAAATTCAACCAATCAATGATGATGATGATGTCATATGGATATATCAAAAAACATAGGAAATCTCTCCAATAGTGGTGCTACCCCAACACAAGCTCAAATTATCTACATACTTCATACAAGTTAGCTTAAACTCCAACTGGCGTAGTCAATGCCAAGGGAACTAGAATATTATCTACCTAAAATCCCAAAGATGGTCATGGGTAGGTGATATAAAGGAGTTTTTAACTCTTGAATCAAACAAATCATGAACCCAAGTACAAAACAAACAAAGGGTACCTCAAAAAATGTATGAATCACATGACACTAGTAACACTAAAGCCTGAAGCTGACCATGACCTGGTACAAGACCTCTTTGTACCTACTGATGACCACCTATATGAATACACTCTACTCTATGAGGATGAGAAGAATCTTGGGGCTATCCTATACCTTCCATACCTCCTCTCTACTAATCCCTGACTGGACCAACTTATTATTTCTTCCTCGACTAGATTTACCTCAACAAAGGAACCTGAAGTAGAACACTTGGCACATGCTGACTTCCCAAAAAGGTTGGGAATTATCACCATAGATGACCTCAGCCTACACAAGAAAAACACGCATATGATCCCTTGTAATAATTCTAAGAGCCTCCATACCTAAAGAAACGATATGCTGATGGATGATACCTACCCCAGGATAACCAAAAACACTACTATCCTGACAACAGGGAACCCCAAATCCCAAATATACTTCACAAGGAATCCTAAAAATTCCCCTCACATGAAGAACCGATTCTAGCCAACGTGCTCTCTATAACCTTTTATCTCTCCAGAACCTCGATACATATCTTCAAAATGAATGGTGTAACTTAGAACTGGATCTATGGATACAAGGAATCCTCAAAATGCCTCAGCATGGACTCCTCATCTGGAAATAGGTTTGAAGAATATCATAGAAGGGTCCTGAAATGGATCCTAAACTCTCGCACACTAGAGCTCCCCTACCAAAGGTAAAAAACTCTTAAAGATTGACTAACTATGTGGTCGAAGAAATAAACTCTACTCTAAACTTATATCAGAACTTCTCCTATGAGACTAATAACTCCACACAATCCACAAGGAACAAGAACCACCACTGCCTCACTACTTCACACATCATCATCATATCCAAAGAAACCCAGTGCTCCGGCCGAGCATGGATCGAATTGAAATCCATATCAACTTCCTCTAACTATTATTATATGAATGAATATAAAATATACCCCTCATACTTTTTTATACTCTGATACTTCAAATCTCTATGTTTCCTTCTCCAAGTGTTTTCTTCGTCAACCTCTACCCTACGACGATCTGCTGGCACATCCTACTGAATATATTCAGTGTGAACCTGATGAGGATTCCGACCTGGATCCATGCCTATAAAAATAAAAAACTTGTTAGAACTCATAAATCTAGAATATAGAAAATTTAACATTAATTAATTAATTATTTTAATTATCTTTTTAAGGTTTTAACATATCCCAAGGTCTACCCATTTCAAACATAGGTGAAAAGAAGAATGATACATGATCCTTTCCTAGGTCTCTACCCTATAGCCAATATCACATCATTTAGTAGGCTCACTAAAATTAAAGGTCCATGAATCAGATAATAGGGGGCCCTAAATATCCTTGTATCATCTCGTATCCTATGTTTACATTGTTGACTAAACTTAGATGAAACTATTTCCCTACCAACCTATGAAGCCACACATGTGCCTAACTCTAAAATCCATCCAATCCCTCAACATGAACCTTTAATACCACTCCATCATTACCCCTCCCCACAAAGATACCACAATGAGGGAAGAGAGATGGTGACTTCCTGAGTCCCACCTCTAGTAGGCTCCAGGTTGACTACTAGCACTGAGGGTATAATAAACATGCATATGGGAGGCATTAACGTCTAAGAGAAACTTATGGAAGAGAGAGATAAGAAGGATAAAAAAACCAATACCTAATCAGACACACATACACACACACAAAGAAACCCCAAGTGAAAACATGCAATTTCATATAGTAATAAAACAACTGAAAGGGAAAATGAAAGTACCAAAAAGGTAAATATGACAACGACCACGAATCCCAAACAACTTATACTAAATCTCAAGCTAGCAATATCCAACCCAATCACTCACATACATAGGTTAACCTAAAAAAAAGTTTATATATACATAGGGTGAGCATAACAGTATACTCAGTAGGATCCTCCCTAGAGCCTCTCGTGAAAAAGACAAAGAAAGTATAGTAAATCATAATAAACAATAGTAAAACTAAATCATCACCTAAATAGGTATACTAAATTCCCAACCTCACCAAGGCTATCTCTCACCAAGTAATGCATATAATAGAACATATAATATAATAATTAAACATCAAGGGTACCCCACTCTTACTTCCTCACCGGTTTCAAAAATCTAGAGAAGTACCATTCTCAATTAACATGCCTTTTTACTTATCAGCAAGCATAAACATACTTCATATTATTTATCAATTCCAATTAAACATACAAATTACATCAATTTGATTGTAATCAAATTACATTAACCACTAGATTAAAAACATGCCTCTTATTTAATTTCTCAAGCCAATTAATTATCAATTAATTCCAGATTTACATTCTTTACCAATTCAACATGTTTATCTAAGAATAAAAAACATGCTAAAAAGTAAGGAATAGATATCACACTATCTATCAAAACACAAGGAAAACTCCTATCACAGTATAAAGGAACAACCTCGACATGTGATAACTATCCAATTTCTGTAATTCAATTCAATAATTTTTAGGTTAATTCCATTTCCATCCAAAGGGATAAAGTATAATCAATTTAATATTGCATGGTAATAAAAGATAATCATTGAATCCCTTACCTCAAAAGCCTTTAACGTTCTTTACATGAGAACAGACCACATCACGGATCTTTGATCACCTCTCACACAAGAACTGTATCCATCCTAGGATTCCATGATACAACTGCATAAAAAATCAAGATAAACCCCATTAGAAACATGGGATAGAAAACTACCTAGCATGGTGAGAAGATACAGGAGGAAACAAGATCAAACCAGGAGAAACCACTAGAAAACAAAGGAAGAACACACCTTGGATCAACAAAAATCATCACAAATAAAATATGGAATCCCAAGGATTGATTCTATTAAAAGGAATCTCAAAATGCCAAGGGGAGGAGCCACTGGCCACTAGAAAACGAGCAGGATCATAGGGTTTGAGAAATCCTTGACCCGCTGCACCTTTTATTAATGCGCTGCACAGAAGATTTACATGGCATGTAAACCATTTACACATCATGTAAATTTCAGGGTCATATTTCATTGAAAAATGTGTTTCCTTTTTATTATTTATCCCCAAAATTTTACACGTTATGAAACATCCCTACATAAGATATTAACTGCACATACATAGTGTGTAATCTTTACACATCATGTATTCACTTAGATTTGAATATTTCGTAGCCAAACCCCTCCAGACCACTTCCAAGCCTCCTTCGATCTCCATGATCCTTAGAAAAATGAAATGGGTTGGACCATATGGATCCAGGCCCTTACATGTTTGTTACTAGGAAAGCTACCCAATACCATGAAAATAAAAACAATAACAACTTGAAATTAGTTTTTCCTATTACGTGCAACACACACACATATTCATCATGAGAATAAAGACCCACTTTCAATATTAGAAATACTTTTATGTCACATCATAAACAATTTAATTTTAATTAATTTATACCAATTATAAAAAATTATTTTATTGGGATGAATTAGTTCCATTTATTAAGGCATTGATTTTGTTTTGATTATTCTCAATTGAAAATTCTATAGTCTTGAATTCACTATAATGATTTATAAATATAGACCATTTTCCTCAGTTATTTTCTTATTTTTAATTTTCATACATACACCATTTTATTTTAATTTAAAATTTTATTTCCAATTGGGATTGAATATATTTTAAATTTGAATATTTGTTATAATTTATTATTATTAGTCAATGTTTGATATTTCATAGTTTTATCTTTTCTTAAATTTGAATATACTGCATGTTTCCTTTATATTTTTTTCTTGATATATATTTATATATATATTCTAATTTATATATTTATTATATATATATCAATAAGATCAATGATTGATGGAATGGATTATATTGGTTAGAGATTTTATTTTTCTATTGTTTTATCTAGACTTTCCCAACAAAAATTCATATTTTTATTACATGAATTTGGATGGTTAAATAACTTAGTTTTGATGCTTTCATTTGGAATCACGTGTTATCAATTATATTTCAAAATTATTTATTTTTTACTATAAATTTTTATTACATAGTTATATCTCATAAGTTAACAATTTTTTTTTGTTTTTCTTCATAAAAAAATGTTATGCATTTTCTATTTCATTAATCATTTTCTTAAATTCAATTGCTAAAAGAAGGTAATAATCCTAGTTGACTTTAATACTATAATATTTTTATAGTATTTGTTTAATAATGTGTCAATATGTATTTTTTAGAAAATAGTCAAGCTATGATCTGATCCAAGACATGAGATTTTCTGAAACTCATATCCTGTAATTTGAAGTTTTAATATTCCCATGATAAATTAAATTTATTTTTATAATGAATAGATTGATGGGATGGATAACTAGTTTTAGAGGTTTTGTATCATTGTTGTAATAGAATAAACTAATCATTCCATTTTTTAGGATTGTATCTGTAATAACATCATAAATATCATTGATTATGTTCCACCAAAAGAAACATTTGAGAACTATCAAATCACAAATTTCCAATTGATACTTTTAGAATTTATTCTAGAGAAAACTCTATATATTCAAAGAATGTTTTTACTTATATTAAGTCTTACAATATACTCTTCTTTAATTATCCCTAAAACCTCAACTATAGTTAATTTTTCTTGACTCTATTAAATTTTAAAGTAATCTAATTGAAATATGCTTTACCAACTAGTTTAAACTTTATTTAAAACAATATTATATCTCAATCAGAAACATGTTCAAGCTATGTAAACATTCCCAAAATAGAGCATGCATACACTCTAATTCTGATACTTTGTTTACATATCAATATATATATATATATAAATACATATACACTATATGCATAACTTATGTGTATTTATTTATTTATTGAACACAAAAAATATTATTAAACCTTATAGGATGAATTTTAATCGAAAATGGATGGATACTAATCACATGAAAAAATATTATGCGGTTGGTGTTAAAGAGTTCATAAAGTTTGCAATAGATCATACATACAACCATTATCAAATCCTTTTTCCATGTTTAAGTTGTTGTTATTCAAGTAAAATTCATTAGAAAGAGTTATAAGAACATTTGATTTGTCATAGAATAGATCAAAACTATAAATGTTGGACTAAACATGGATAGAAACTGAATATACATACTAATTGGGATGCTACTGTGATTTATGGATCATTTGATATGAATACTAGTGTAAATAATGATGAAGATCATATGTAAGAAAAGATATTGGAAATTAAAGATGACTTTAATGATTTTATAAAGTTTTTTGAAAAGTTAAATAGATAGGCTAAGAGACCATTATATATAGGGTGTACTAAATATAAAATATTGTCAACTTCATTGAAGTTATATAATTTGAAAGCTAGTAGTGGATGGAGCAACACCAACTTTATAGAACTTATTGGTCTTCTGAATGATATGACACCAGAAGAAAATGATATTCCTTATTGAATATATGATGCGAAATGAATGCTATGTTCAATGGAAATGATATATAAAAAATACATTCATTTCCAAATGATTTCATATTGTGTGACAAGGACCATGAATCACTCAGAAAATTCCATAAGTGTTGTGTGAATCGATACAAGAATGATGAATCAAGTCATTTGAAAGCTTTATGGTACTTTCCTATAATTATAAGGTTTAAGAAACTATATTATTATCAGGAAACCACTGGACAATTGAAACTACACACATATAAAATAATTGAATATAGGAAACTACGTCACCCAGTAGACTCTCCTTAGTGGAGGAAAATTGATTACAAGTATCCTAAATTTGGAAATGAGTTGAGAAACCTCTATCTTGCATTATCTACAGATGAAATAATCCTTTTGGTGTATAGATTAGTACTTAAGTTACATGGCCAATTATGTTGGTTAATTATAACTTTCCAGTGTGGTTATGCATGAAGTGTAAATACATTATATTGTCTCTTATTGTATCTGAAACAAAACATCCCTGTAATGATATTGATGTTTATTTGTATCAATTGATTGAAGATCTGAAATTGATGTGGGATAAATGTTTTATATTGTATGATGCTTATATAATTAAATAATTCATATTGAGAGCCATGTTTTATTGGAAAATAAATGAATTTCCTACTTATGAAATTTTTTATGCTATAACATTAAAGGAATTTTGGGGGTGTCCCATTTGTGAATAATTAACACAATTAGTTTGGTTGAAACATTCCTTGAAGAATGTGTTTTTAAGGCATCACAAAATTTTACCCCAACGACATAAATACTGATCTTGAACAACATCATTCAATGAGAATATATAACAAGGTACAACACCATTTCCACTAACGGGTGGTCAACTATTTGAGAAATTAAAAGATATTGACACTACTTTTGGTAAACCTTTTTAGAAAAACCTTATAAAATTAGGCCATAAAAAGAGATCAACTTTATTTTAATTACCATACTATAATTGTTTGTATGTAAAACATTTTCTTGATGTTATGCATGTATAAAAAAATGTATTTGATAGTATTGTTGGAACATTACTACATGTTCCTAAAAAAACAAAATATGGAATCAATTCTAGATTAGACATTATTGACATGGGGATTAGGGAAGAGTTGGTACCGGTGAAGGGTGAAAGAAATTTTTTTCTTCCTCCAACATCTTATACTCTATCCAGACAAGAAAAGTTTCAATTCAATAATTTTATTAATGCTATAAAAGTTTCATAGGGGTATTCATTAAATATAAATAATGTCATGTCAATGACTAATTTGAAGTTTTAGGGTCTAAAATCACATGGCCGTCATGTTTTTTATGAAATATTTGATGATTTTCTCTTTATATTTCATTCTACATAAAAATATATGACATACATCAACTAGAATTTGATTCTTTCTTAAATCCATATGCAGTAATGTTATAGACCCAATGAGGTTTAAAATAATGAATAAGGAGATTTTAATCAAGTTATGTGAATTAGAGATGTACTTCCCACTATCATTATTTGATATAATGGTCCACCTAATAGTTCACTTGGTTAGAGATATTCAACTATGTGTTCATGTACATTATAGATGGATTTACCCCATTTAATTGTATATGAAGATTTTGAAAGGGTACGTCCATAATCGAAGTCGGCCCAAAGGCTGTATTGTAGAATGATATATTGTTTAAGAAGATGTTGAATTATGTATTTATTAATTATCATATGATGATATCATTTATATCTCAAAATCTTGTCACAACATACACCTTATGGGAATATAGATTTATGGAAGATTTGTTGTTACAATTACCATCATAGAGTGGGAGCAAGCTCACCATTACATTTTACACAATAGTGCAGAGCCTCCTCCATACGTTGAAAACTACAAAGTAATTATTAGAATTTTGAATCTATCTGGGGATAAAGTATGGATATAAAATACACATAATCAAAAATTTGTAGGATGGTTTTGAGATCATATTTATAAGGAGTTATATAAAAATCCAAATTCAATTGCCAAACAAATTTGATGACTAGCCAGGGGACTAAATGTAAATGTTATATATTATATTAGTTTTATAATTAGTGGTTATAAATTATATAAAAAGGAATAAGATGAATGCAGTATGATGAAAAAAAGTGGAGTTACACTTGTGGAAGAAGTGATTAAAGTATCATATTTCAAAGATAGAAATATAATTTATGAAAATATGTCATATTTTGGCTTCATAAAACAAATATATGAGTTGGATTATACAACATTTCAAGTGAAAATTTTCTATTTCAAATGGGTTGACAATAGGTGTGTAGTTAAAGTTGATGAATTAGGATTCATGAAGGTGAATTTCATATAAAAGGGTATAAGGGTGAGCCATTCATAATGTAATTTCAAGTAGTGCATGTATTTTATGTCTTAGATGCAGAAAATAAGAATTTTTTAGTTTTCCTATTGGTGAATAAAACAATTACAGGGTTAGAAGAAAATTCAATTGATGATTACTCTTTCATTAGTATATCATAATAATTTCATGACAATCCCAATATAGAAAATGTTGTGTATGTTAGAGGGTACTAAAAAGAGGATATTTAGATACTTGATAGAGGATCCAAATCCATTCAACCTTTAAATAAATAAAATAGAGTTAAATGAGAAGCTTGAATTGTTTTTTAATATAAAATGATTTTACTCATAATATTATGCGTTCTATACAACATTTACATAATCTAAATTAAATATTTAACCACTAATATAGATAAATAATTCTTCACATAATGATGTAACCAATCCCAAGGAAAACTAACTATTGATTATGAAATTGTGGAATTATTAGGGGATCAACAACATATTAATGAAAAAACAATAATTATGTAGCATCACCATGCTAACTAAAATTATCAAGGTAATAAACGAAGGTATAAAATTTGACATTGGATGGAATCAACGCGACCAACCTATTGACCCCAATAAGTCAATGTTCATTAGTTACATTGGGATCACAATGAGAAATCATGTTCCAATTGATATCGATACATGACATAATGTCATGTATATATTGAAGGCAACCATATGGGAAGATATTAAGGTAATTTTTATGATATAAATTATCCATTTTACTAAAAAAATATATTATCAAACATTTATTTACTTTTCATTATCCCTTATAGAGTTTATTTATTTTAGATTATTTTTATAAGAATTATGTATTGATGGTATCTAGAAAATATCATAGAGGATTCTAGTCACTTATTACAATTAATTATCTCTGAGACACTGGGGGGAAATTAAACCCCCACCCACCAATTGTAACGACCCGAGTCCGAAGCCCCTCTACTGGTGCCCCGTGCCCGGTTCGCCACATGACCTCAAGCGCGTTTCCCCGAATGCCAGAGGCTTCCAACTAGCAGCGAGAGCCTTGGTGAGTCGGTGGGGAAACTATGCCCTCATTCGGTAAGGTATAAAGGTAAGAAAACAATAATAAACAGCAGAAGTAGTAAACAACATGCATAACAACAGAAACCAAATAGCGGAAGCAATGTAGATATATAACTATGATGACAATGATGCAGTAGGTACAAGTATCTAAGGAAAACAGAAAACATAACAACGTGCTGAAATACAACTGAAACCAAGTGAAAAAGAAAATAAAGTAAGCTCCTCAGCATCGCGAGCCACGGCTCGGTCCCATGCTCCCCAACTCTTGGTGCAATCAAGATCCTGAAGTAGAAGGGCACTTGCCCTTATCTATACCTGCAGCAACATAGTCTGCTTGGGACCAAAAGCATGGCCCAAACAGGGTGTGAGATACAATCCCAGTAGGCAATCACCTAAAGATTTGTGCCTAACAGTCATTGAATACATGGCAGTACTAAAACAAGAAGCAGTAAACAGAAAAGCACAAACAGCTAAAATCCACAGTTCTAACAAGTATAGCACACAAGTAAGCAGCCAACAACAAAAGAAGGAATAGGTAACCCTCTGGGTAGCTCTCACAGTCTAACCCCTATGGTTCAACCTCTAAGTACTAGCAACCCTCTGGGAGGCACACACAGTCTCACCCATCTGGTTCAGCTACGTAAGTAAGCAGACTCTCTGGGGAAGCACTCACCGTCAATTCCCCCTATAGTCTCTTATCATGCTAAAGGATCTCTGGGGAATCACTCAATGTCAATTACCCCTATAGCCCACATCATGGATCTACAGACTCTCTGGGGAAGAACTCAATGTCAATTCCCCCTATAGTCTCTCATCGCAATTAAAAGACACTCTGGAGAATCCCTTCCGTCAATTCTCCCTTTGGTCTACTACTCTAGGTTCTCACAGTCCTGAGTATAACTAAACATGCTCAGCGCACATGTATAATGTCCAAGTAAACCTCAAGAACTACTTGGATATCAACTAAGGCTCAACAGCAAAACAAGGCGACAGTCCACAATCCTACAACTAGGCATGGCAACTGGAAAAACGCCAAACAGGCAGAACAAGCATGGAAAAGCAATCTGAGCACAAACAAATTACTCTAATCACAATAAATAACCTCTACTAAAGCAAAAAAGCAAAGAAGGAAAGTAACAAGGGAGAAACAGGAAACACACAATACCCCGTTCAAGGGTATTGGCGGGAATTGAACAAAATATTCACCAACTTTCTACGGAAAGGCACAAAACACCTACCTCGATCCGAAGAGATTGATATATGTGAACCTCGATGACAGATTCCTCTTATAACAACATAGATCTGAGAGAATGCACAAAACGTTCATCCCACGATAACTTGGAAACGAGGAGGAATAAAGAAACAAGGCTAAAATAGAAGGAAGAACTCACCGCTGCGATTCCAACGCAACTAATCGTGCTCGAATCGGAGAACGGACAGCAAGGAAGGACTCCGTCGAAGATCTGGCTGTACGGTCGCCCTCGGACGGTCGAAAACTGGAGAAGAAGATGGAAATAGGGGTTAGGCGCGACCCCGGTCCGTTTAATGAAAATAAAGAAAGTACACGGCGTGTACTTCAATTTTTTTTTCCGTACTCTGAATTAACCGGCCTCCACCTCAGCCTTACACACTGTGTGTGTGGCTCGAACACGGCCAACACACGTCTTCGAGCCGGAAAAGAGTACACAGTGTGTACCCAAAAAGTACACGACGTGTACTTCTGAAATTTCCTGAAAATTTATTTTCCTTAAAAATTCCAGAAAAAGGGAAAATATACCTGAACGAAGATTTGGGTTCATAAAAACTTCCCCCCTTAAAGAAATTCATCCTCGAATATCCCTAACGAGGTGGAGAAGAAGAATCCCCGAACAGCTCCGGCCACTGCGATCGCACATCGGCCTCCCTCTCCCAGGTCTCGTCCTGTACTCGCTTGTGCTTCCATAGCACTCGTACCATAGGAAAATACCGCCCGTGGAGAACCTTCGTACTACGATCGACAATACGGATAGGATGCTCCTTGAATGACGTATCCGATTCAAGCTCGACTTCCTCAGGATGAAAGACGTGAGACAGGTCTGAAAAGTAACGTTGGAGCTGAGAGACGTGGAAGAAGTCGTGCATGGCCTGATACCTCTGTGGTAGCTGCAACCGATAGGCGACCGACCCCACTCTCTCCAAGACCTCAAACGGCCCGACGTATCGTGGTGAAAGCTTACCCTGCCTCTGAATCATTTTGTGTCCCAACCTAGGTGCGACACGTAGGAAAACCTGATCACCGACCTCGAACTCCAGAGGTCGTCTCCGCTGATCAGCTTAAGACTTCTGCCGAGACTGTGTTGTAGCCATCCTCTTCCGAATCAGCTCTATCTACTCTGAGGTCTCCTGTACAAGATGAGGTCCCAGCAAAGCTGCCTCTCCTACCTCCAGCCAGCATAAGGGTGATTGGCATGGCCTACCGTACAAAGCCTCGTATGGTTCCATCTGAATGGTCACCTAGAAACTGTTGTTGTAGGAGAAATCCACCAGAGAAATATGCTTCTCCCAAGAACTGCCAAATTCAAGGATGCAAGCTCAGAGCATATCCTCAAGCACCTGGATCGTGCACTCGGACTGGACATCAGTCTGGGGATGGTATGCTGTACTCAAAAGTACCTGTGTACCCAAGGCCTTCTGAAGTCCCTGCCAGAACTGAGAGGTAAAGCACACATCTCTATCTGAAACAATAGAGCGTGGAACTCCATGTAGACACACAATCTCTCTAATGTAAAGTCATCCCAGATCATCGACGCTGAAGGTCTCCTTGATCGGTAAGAAGTGGGAAACCTTCGTAATCCTGTCGACGACAACCCAAACAGCATCGTTCCCTTGCAGTGACCTCAGAAACCCAGTCACGAAGTCCATCGCAACGTCTTTCCACTTCAACTCCGGAATGGGTAACTGATATAAAAGTCCTGCTGGTCGCTGATGCTTTACTTTCACCTGCTGACAAATAGAACATCTCATGACAAAACCAGCAACATCCTTCTTTATACCTGGCCACCAGTACTGGCGATGAAGATCCCAATACATCTTGGTGACACCAGGATGAACTGCCCAAACTGAGGAATGGAAATACCGCATCAGCTCCTCGCATATGTCTTCTGGCGCCCATACGCGTCCTTGGAAATGCAAGATATCATCCTCTCCCACTGTCCATCTAGGAAGAGGGTCCCCTCCTGACACACTCTCCCGTAGGACTAAGACTTATGAGCCTGATAGCTGCCTCATATTTACCCGATCAAGTAGCGTGGAGGTAACAACTACCGAAGATAGAAAGGTCTGTCTCCTTCTGTCGTGCACCTCCAGATGTATCTCAGAGAACAGATCCATCAGCTGCTACTCACTACTGAACTCTTGAACTGCCTAAATCTGAGTTCTCCTACTTAATGAATCTGCCACGACATTACCCTTTCCCAGCGTATAGGCGAGCTCGAAGTCAAAAGACTATAGATACTCAACCCACCTGCGCTGCCTCAGATTCAGATCACACTGAGTGAAGATATACTTGAAACTCTTATGGTCAGTGAAGACCAAAAAGTGCTCTCCCAGAAGATAGTGTCTCCAACAGTGCAAGACATGAACAATAGCTGCCAACTCCAGATCGTGCGTAGGGTAGTTCCTCTCATGTGGACTCAACTGCCGAGACCCGTACGCAACGACTCCATCTCCCTGCATAAGCACAACTCCCAACCCGATACTCGAAGCATCACAGTAAACAGTATAGATCTTTCCTGGCTCTGGAAAGACTAGTATCGGTGCTGACGTCAACCTCCCTTTTAGTTCCTGAAAGGATGACTCACAAGAATCTGACCACAAGAACTTCGCCCCCTTCTTGGTCAGACCTGTCAAAGGTGCTGCTAAAAGAGAAAAGTCTTAAATGAAGCGTCTGTAGTATCCAGCCAGCCCTAGGAAGCTCTGTACCTCATAAACGTTCTTCGGCTACTCCCAGGAAACTACAACTCTCACTTTCTCTGGGTCCACAGATACTCCTTCCTCTGAGATAACGTGACCTAAGAAGTGAATCTGATCCATCCAGAAGTGGCACTTCAAGAGTTTAGCATAAAGCCGATGCTCTCTCAGTGTACTCAAAACGAAGACCACGACAAAGGAATCCAAGTAAGGATGGAACACTCGGTTCATCAGTGCCATGAAAATTGCAGGTGCGTTCTTGAGTCCGAAGGGCATGACTGTATAATCGTAAAGACCGTACCTGCTCCTGAAGGCTGTCAGAGGTATACCTGATGGTCTAACGCCCAACTGATGATAACCAGACCTCAAGTCGATCTTCAAGAACACCCGTGATCCTCGAAGCTGATCGAAAAGGTCATCAATCCTCGACAAAGGATATCGGTTCTTGACCGTCAACTGGTTCAGCTTCCTATAATCCACACAAAGCTGAAGGGTACTGTCTGCCTTCTTCACAAACAAAACAGGCGAACCCTAAGGAGAAGTACTGGGTCGGATGAAACCCGTAGCCTGTAACTCCTCCAACTGCTTCTTGAGATCCTGCAACTCAGGTGTGGCTATCCTATATGGAGGAATGGACACCGGTGCCACTCCTAACACGAGCTCAATAGAGAAGTCTACCTCATGCTTCAGAGGCAAACCCAAAAACTCCTCTGAAAAAACATCCCTGAAGCGATCCACTACTGGAGGAAAGTCCAACTATGGAGTCCCCTGATCATACAGATAAATACTAGCAATCTGGGCCGTCACTCCTCCTAGCCCAAGATGCTCGAGTCCTGCCCGACTTGCCCGGACGTCCCATTTTCCTCGATGAAGGAAAGATTCACCTTCTGGTGAAATGAAACTGACTCTGCGGCGATAACAGTAAACGACTGCCTGGAAGGGAATCAACCATTCCATGCCGAGAATGACATCATAGCCTGCCATCTCTAGGACATAGAGATCCCATAAGAAGTGATACCCTGCAACCTCGAGAGGTTACTCTCTACACTGGCGTACACTAGATGTCCTCATTCCCAAAGGTGTGTCTAGTGTCAACGAGTCGGCAGAAGAAAAGACGCAGAGTCCAAGGCTCTCCACAACAGCAACAGAGATAAATCTATGCGTAGCACCAGTATCGAAAAGGGCTAAAGATAAAACTGAGGCTACTAAAATCGTACCTCGAACAGTAGAAGGGTCGGGATCCTACTCATGATAAGTCTGCTCCATGGTGAAAGACTGGCCCATGCCGCGGCCCTGCGCCCATGGATGACCACTCTGAGCTGAACCTCCCTACTGGTGCTGAGGAACTGGTGGATGACTGCCACGACCTCGACCTCCACCTCGGCTTGAATGGCTGAAAGAACTCCAGTTCCCTGACTAGTGAGAGACTGGTGGGGCTGCTCCTAAACGAGGAGTCATGGAAGAACCCTGGTCACCTGCTGCTTGTGAGAAAACCTGGAAGAAACGCTGAAGGTGACCCATCTTTCTGCATGATCGGCACTCCACAAGGTCTCTCTGGCACTGTGGCCTTGTGTGCCCTATCCGGACACACTGGTAGCATGTCACCTGGCTGCCTGATGATGCGTCTCGCTTCCTCGCATCACCGCGCGTAGGCTCCATATGGCACTTCTTGCTGTCATCTGAAGGGAAGCTAGCTCTGGAAGCAGAACCACCCTGACTCGCAGCTCCAGAGTCTCTCATATTGCACTCTGCAATCAGTTCCTGGTTGACGATGGATGTAATGGAAGTCAGCTAGAAGATGTTCACCTGTGAGCGGATCTCCCGCCTGAGTCCATCCTCAAACTTCCTCGCCAAGAACACCCCAATCCCATCCCAAAAGGGTGTAGAATGCTGCAGCTCAGTGAAACGAGAGGAATACTCCATGACAGTTAGAGTACCCTGCTCTAAGCTCATGAACTTCTAGGCTCGATCGGCCCTCAGGGTCTCCGGGTAGAAGTAGTCATAGAACACACGCTGGAACTCCTCCCAAGCCATAGCCTGCTGTTGATCCGCCTGTGAGATCACGTCCCACCACCTTTTGGTGGAGTCCCAGAGCATGTAGGTGGAGAGCTTGACCCGCCTCTCTGGAGGCGTCTCCAGATGCTCGAAGATAGTTAGCATGGCTTCCAGCCATGACTCTACAGCTTGAGGTCCTCCCTACCCCGAGTATGTGGGAGGATGCTGCTGCTGAAAGACCCGCGTCAAGTCTTCCATAGACGAGGCAGGAGGCGGTGCTCCCTAGAAGGCCTACATCATCCTCATAAAACCTTCCCTGAACTGCGCATCAGCACCTGTGACTGGTATGACAGCCGGTGCCAAGGCTGGCCTGATTGGAGGATCGACAGGAAGTCCCTGACCAGCCATATCTGGCATCTAATCACTACCTGACGATTGACGTACAACCAGAGGACGTCTCGGAGGCATAGCTATGAAGATCCAAAGCACACCTTAGATAAGTATTAACAAAGACAGAGAACACAAGAGTACAAAACGGGAATAGGGGAAGGAAAACACATAAGTTTACAAAACAAGACTACACGGCGTGTATAAAAACTACACGGCGTGTCTTCTTAGGCCACTGACATGGGCGTGTACCCCTGCCCTACAGGTCGTGTAACACCTCAAACTACACGACGTGTTGACCCCCACACACAGCGTGTACTTGAAAACTATTCCCCTACCTGAGTCTCCTTACATGGCTAACCCACATGGTCCGACTCAACCTGAGGCTACGCGGCGTGTTCGAAACAAACACAGTGTGTACTAGACAAGGTTTCAGCGGCCCGTGTTGTTAAGCACACGACCATCTATATGGATAAACCTTACACGGTGTGCTCTGAACAAACACGACATGTATAGTCGAAGGTGAAACCGTCTCGTGTTGTTCGTGACATGGCCGGGTGCCTGGGAAAGACTACACGACATGTTCCGAACAAACACAGCATGCGGAAAAGAAGGTCACGCCGACCCGTGTTGTTCGTTACATGGACGTGTACCTAGACAGGACTGCATGGATTGTTCCCTACGGACACGGCATGCGGAAAAGAAGGTCACGCCAACCCGTGTTGTTTGTGACACGGCCGGGTACCTGGAAAGGACTACACGGCATGTTCCCTACGGACACAGCGTGTTCTAACCGAGCTTCCCCGACTTGTGTTGTTAGTGACACGACTGGGTACACGACTCTGAACTCACACGAAATGTTCCAATGGTACACGGCGTGTTCCTAAAATTACTCCCACGACACTGTGTTCTGCTCACACGGTCAGTGACACAACCTGAAAACTACACGATGTGTATTTAAAAAGTACACACCGTGTATTCTGGGTTTTTCTGGGTAGTAACTCAGAAACTGCATAGAATTCCAGAATACAAAAACAAGGTGAAAAGTTCCAAATTCCAATCCGTGAGGGACCATAACACCTCAAGAACCAAAATTTGGCGTTCAATTTAAGCAAAGAACAAAACAAACAGTTTTCTAACATAACAGAAGAGAATCTATCAAGCAACTATCACAACAACATACATAATCTACACATAGTCTATCACAACAGCATGAAATCGCTAATGCACCCTAAATGACATGGAAAGAATGCATGGAATGTGATTCCTACAAGTGTCTATATGATGCATGATATGGGTTACCCTTATCTCATCAGGTTGCGACAGAAATATAACCGAAATATTAAAACAATAACCGCACAATTCATACGAATCACTCTAGGTGAAAACATACCAACCATAAAATCTCAAAACAAGAAAACCGTAATTAACGAGGTAGTATGGCTTTTCCCTGAACACGGGTTAGCTACTCTCGAGCATAGATTAATTCCAAGTACCGAATCCGTCCTATCCTAGGATAAGGTCTCCAAACATTAAGACAAGAGAAAAGAACCCCTCTGATACCACTTTGTAACGACCCGAGTCCGAATCCCCTCCACTGGTGCCCCGTACCCGGTTCACCACATGACCTCAAGCGCGTTTCCCTGAATGCCAGAGGCTGCCGACTAGCAGTGAGGGCCTTGGTTAGTCGGTGGAGACATATGCCCTCATTTGGTAAGGTATACAAGGTAAGAAAACAACAATAAACAGCGGAAGAAGTAAACAACATGCATAACAACAGAAACCAAACAATGGAAGCAATGTAGATATATAACTATGATGACAATGATGCAGCAGGTACAAGTATCTAAGGAAAATAGAAAACACAACAACATGTTGAAATACAACTGAAACCAAGTGCAAAAGAAAAAAAAGTAAGCTCCTCAGCATCGTGAGCCACGGCTTGGTCCCATGCTCCCCAGCTCCTGGTGCAATCAAGATCCTGAAGTAGAAGGGAGCTTGCCCTTATCTATAACTGCAGCAACATAGTCTTCTTGGGCCCAAAAGAATGGCCCAAATAGGGTGTTAGATACAATCCCAGTAAGAAATCACCCAAATATTTGTGCCTAACAGTCAATGAATACATGGTAGTACTAAAACAAGAAGCAGTAAACAGAAAATCACAAACAGCTACAATCCACAGTTCTAACAAGTATAACACACAAGTAAGCAGCCAACAACAAAAGAAGGAATAGGTAACCCTCTAGGTAGCACTCACAGGCTAACCTCTGTGGTTCAACTTCTAAGTACTAACAACTCTCTGGGAGGCACACACAGTCTCACCCCTCTGGTTCAGCTACGTAAGTAAGTAGACTCTCTGGGGAAGCACTCACCGTCAATTCCCCCTATAGTATCATATCGTTCTAAAGGCTCTCTGGGGAAGAAATCAACTTCAATTACCCCTGTGGCCTGCGTCGTGGATCTACATACTTTCTGGGGAAGCACTCAACGTCAATTCCCCCTATAGTCTCGCATCGTAATTAAAAGACACTCTGGAGAATCCCTTCCGTCAATTCTCTCTTTGGTCTACTACTCTAGATTCTCATAGTCTTGAGTATAACTAAACATGCTTAGCGCGCATGTATAACGTCCAAGTAAACCTCAAGAAATACTTAGCTATCAACTAAGGCTCAACAACAAAACAAGGCGACAGTCCACAATCCTACAACTAGGCATGGCAACTGGAAAAACACCAAACAAGCAGAACAAGCATGGAAAAGCAATCTGAGCACAAAAAAATTACTATAATCACAAGCAATAACCTCTACTAAAGAAACCAAGCAAATAAGGCAAGTAACAAGGGAAAAATAGGAAACACGAAATACCCCGTTCAAGGGTATTGGCTGGAATTGCACAAAATATTCATCAACTTTCTACGGAAAGGCACAAAACACCTACCTCAATTCGAAGAGATCGATATACGTGAACCTCGATGACAGATTCCTCTTAGAACAATGTAGATATGAGAAAACACACAAAACGTTCATCCCACGATAACTTGGAAATTAGGAGGAATCAGGAAACAAGGCTAAAGCAAAAGGAAGAACTTACCGCTGCGATTCCAACGCAACTGACCATGCTTGAATCGGAAAACGGACGGCGAGGCAGGACTCTATCGAAGATCCGACCGTACGGTCGCCCTAGGATGGTCGAAAACTGGAGAAGAAGATGGAAATAGGGGTTAGGCGTGACCCTGGTCCGTTTAATGAAAAAAAGAAAGTACACGGCGTGTACTTCTTGAGTACACGGCGTGTACTTCAATTTTTTTTTTCTGTACTCCGAATTAACCGGCCTCCACCTTAGCCTTACACACCGTGTGTGTGGCCCGGACACGGCCAGCACACGATTTCGAGCCGGAATAGAGTACACGACGTGTACTCAAAAAGTACATGGCGTGTACTTCTAAAATTTCCAGAAAATTTATTTTCCTTAAAAATTCCAGAAAAAGGGAAAACATACCTGAACGAAGATCCGAGTTCTTACACCAATTACACATGCACACATTATAAACTAGAAAACATGGAAATCATTCATTAGTCTCCATAATGAAGAATTATTTTAGGTGCATTGTAGTTAATAATATTTTATTTTAAAATATTTATTTTATCCACTTTGATTCAATATTTTTAATTTATGAAACAAAGAAGGAGTATTGAAAATAAGAAATGTGCATCAAAACCCATGTACCCCTACCGTAAATCAAGGATAGGGGTATGATTCAATTGATAAGAAAATGGTATGTATTTTAAATCTAAAATAAAAGTTTTATTTGATATGAAACAACATATGTTACTTAGTTTATACATAGATAAATGAATCAAAATCTGAATCCACTTCCATCCTACATCATGTGCTATAGAAGGAGGATCGTGTAAATAAAGAGGGTAAACTAGTTGATGAAAACACAGAAGAAGTATGAGAATAATGTGTATGTATGGAATAATAGTAATTAATTATGATTTTTTATAGTATTACATAAAAATATATATTTTTATGTTCATTTATTTTTTACATGGTTTAGACACAATAATCAACATTGACTATACCTGAAGAAAAACCACTTTCATTAGTTTTGAAGTGGACAGAACAATATGGTCGTGTTAAATGTGTAGGTTTTGTAGTGTCACCTCAAACATATTTTAAGAAGAAAAATGCATAAGAATATATATATGAGATTATGAGAAATATTTAGGCATAAATATATGATTTGAAACATATTATTGTTTGGTTTGGTTTGGCAGACCAATACATACAAAATGATCAAAGTGAACCGGAAGTGGAACAAGGATCAATACATGAAGTTACAAATGAACCCACTAGCTTTGAGGCTAGCCATCACCCTCAACAACCTTCCTTACCCAATGTAATCAATTTTTTCATTATTATTTCTCTTAAATTTGAATCAAACAAATTTTGATAACTTTATATTACTAAAATTCTACTGGGTGAAGTTGTATGTGATTTATATCTATCAACAACCACACACCACCTTTTTTCAAGGGGTATAGTGTAAAATTTACTAGGAGACATGATAAATAATAAAAATATCCCAAAATATCACATGAGAGTGGGTATTAAAGTAGACCATGATCTGATCACTGAGTTTCCTATTTCGTTTGATGATCTGGATATTACCACAATCGATAATGCTATTGGAAATTTTATAGGATGGCCGCCTAGTCCTATAAATATACATGAGGTATTTCCTTAATAATTATTTTCAAATGAAAAAACTTTAATATTTTATGAAAGAGGTATAAAATTATGTATGGTATTACAGATAGAAAAAATGACGGGGAAACAAAAGTTCAGATCAAGATAATCCAGTGAATCAACCAAGAAATAAAAAGGACCTTATAAGAGTACCTTCACCCTATGAGTTCCACTGTTGTATATATTTTCATTATAAGTTCATGTAGATAATAAAATTAAAATATGGAAATATGTCCTACATTAAATATGAAGAAGAAATATTTAGAGATGTCATTACCAACGTAGTTGCTTTATAGAGTATAAATGAGATCATCAAGTTTGAATGGTTGGCAGTCTAAATTGTGAATATATAAATAAGGTACTATGTTCATTATACTTACTAACTATTCATATTTTCTATAGGAATATATATTACTACTATATAAAGGGAAAACCTTGTGAAGAAATATTTGGACTCATTATTCCCTCTATCATTACTATGTAAAATCTTCATTTGGACTTGATAGAAATTAGAAATAAAAAATATACACTAAGCAAGGAATTCGAAGATAAAATAAATTACAATAGACTCATCTTGATGCCTACAATGTAGGGGTAAAATTCTACAATCCAATCATATAAAATATATTTTTATTTTTTATTACTTATTTGTTTTTGTTTTTTATAAAGCATTGGATTCTTATAAAAATCAATTGGGATACCCCAAATGTTTATTTTTTGGATACAATGGATGAATTTACATTAATCCTATCACACATGATGTCTATTTTGAATTTATAATGAAATATAATCAATATTTTATAAATAAAATTCAAATTATATGTTTCAGTTTGTGTTTTAATAAGAATTTTGTTATGATAGGGTAATCTATAAATATAGACTAAATCATGGTATGAGGTTAGTGACTAAACATAACAACCCTATGGATTTATTCAAATAAAAAAATTAAGGTATATATAGTAATATTTAACCATCAAAACATATTTCAAAACAATTTAATTATTTTGGTCAATGTTTCTACAGTGTCCAAAGCAAAATAATGACAACAATTGTGGATATTACTTTTGAAAATTTATAAAAGATATCATATATCATCAAAAGACCCACATCCCTAAATAGTTAATTTATGAAGGTAATTAAAATTTCATTTAAAATATTTTTTAATCATTTGTTAGTCTCAGTACTACAAAAATTTCCAATAATCTACATACTCAAAAGAATAAATAAATTTGTTTAGAGATAAGTGGAAAAGTACATGATGTCATAACGTTTTCTGAAATCAAGTTGAGGTGATTATCTATTATTTTTGTGATCTATTACAAGGTATAAACTTATAGATACATTTGGGATGTGAATAATTAGTATCATAATGCTTATTTTTACCTATTTCTCAAGGATAAGTATAATGGAGGGTTATGATATACATATTCTAGAAGAGATAGTAACATGTCTGAATCTACCCATGCTCATGAGAGATTGGACTTCGTGGTAATGACTATGATATTGTAGATAGGGAAATGGGTTAAGGATCCTTCTACCCACAAATTTGAAGTAATATTTCCAATTATCGGGGAAGGTACTTCTATGCTCATAGCCTCATCATCTGCATTGTGTATCTTGAATAAAAAAGTGTCATTTTAGTTTAAAATTCTTGTCACATATCCAATACCAAGAAAAAAATCTTATATTGTTTTCAAAATCTAGAAAAATGATACATAATTCATTTTTTATGTGTAGGAATCAACCATATATCAATCTGACACACAATGTGGCTAGTATGGCTGAAAGTACACGTTTTCAATATAAAAGTTCCATTTTAGGTTAAAACATGCCTCACATAGCCAAAAATGATAAAAAAGTTCAAATTATTTAAAAAACTTTATGTTAACAATATATATTTTATTTGAAACATGTTGGAATCAACCACATATCAATCCAACTCACGATGTGGCTAGTATGACTCGAAGTGCGTGTTTTTAATATAAAAGTGTCATTTTAGTTTAAAATGAACGTCACATTGACAAAACTAAGTAAACGAGCTCAAATTATTTTTAATCTTTAGTAAAATGATCTATATTTTATTTTTGACATATAGTAATCGATCACAATTCAATCCTATACATGATGTAGCCGATATGACTCAAAGTGCACGTTTTGAATATAAAAGTGTCATTTATGTTTAAAACAAGTGCCACTAGCTGAAAGTGATCAAACGAGATCAATTTTTTTTTAAATTTATTAAAACAAACCACAATTCATTTGTGAAATATGGGAATTAACCACACATTAATCTGACACACAATGTGACCGGTATGACATTAAGTATGTGTTTTCAATATAAAAATGTCATTTTAGTTTAAAATTCATTCACATAGATAAAAATAATAAAACAATTTCTTATTGTTTTTAAAATTTAGTAAAATGATCCATAACTCATTTGTGATGTGTAGTAATTTACTGCATGTCAATCTGATACACAATGTAGCCGGTATGGCTCAAAGTGTGTGTTTTCAATATAAAAGTTTTGTTTAAGTTTAAAACACACATCACTATCCAAAACCAATAAAAGGAAATTAGATTATTTTAAAGTTTTAGGGAAATTATATATAATTCATTTTTAACATTCAGTAATTGACCTCACATCAATCCGACACACGATGTGATCGATATGACTTGAAGTGCTTGTTTACAATATAAAAGTTCCATTAGAGTTTAAAACGCGTATCACATTGCCAAAACATAGAAAAAAAATCTAGGATTGTTTTCAAACTTATCTATAATTCATTTTTAGTTTGTAGGAATTTATTACATTCCAATACGACATACGATGTGGTCATTATGACTGGAAGTGTGTGTTTTTAATATAGAAGCATCATTTATGTTTAAAACACACATCACATAGCCAAAACCGAGAAAAAAGCCTGAATTATTTTCAAACATTAGTAAAATTATCCATAATTCATTTTTATTTCAAAGGAATTAAATTAAAATAAATTATACACATGATGTATCATGTATGACTCGAAGTATGTGTTTTCAATATAAAAGATCCATTTTAGTTTAAAATGCATGTCACATAGCCAAAACCAATAAACTGAGCTTGGATTATTTTTCAAACATTTTGAATATTATCCATAATTCATTTGTGACATGTAGAAATTTACCACACATCAATTCAAAACACAATGTAGCAGTTATGACTCGAAGTTCATGTTTTTAATATAAAAGTGCCATTTTAATTTCAAATGCTTGTCACATTTCTAAAACTAAGAAAACAACCTCGTATTATTTTAAAACTTTTTGAAAATGATCCATAATTCATTTATTTCATATAGGAATCAACCAAATGTCAATATGACAGATGATGTGTCCAATATGAATTGAAATGTGTGTTTTCAATATAGAATTTCCATTTTAGTTTAAAACATTCATTACATAGCTAAAACCAAGTAAATGATCTTGGATTGTTTTCAAAATTTAGGAAAATGACCCATAAGTCATTTGTGACATGTTTTAATTGAACTCATGTCAATATGAAACATGATGTGGTCGATATGACTCGAAATGTGCGTTTTCAATATAAAAGTGTCATTTTAGTTTAAAACACACATCACACATCCAAATCTAATAAAACGAGATTGGATTGTTTTCAAACTTTAGGATAATGAAACATAATTCATTTTTGACATATAGGAATCAACCAAACATAATTCTGACACATGATGAAACTGATATGACTTTAAGTGTGTGTTTTTAGTATAAAAATGACATTTTAGTTTAAAACACACATCAATAGAAAAAACAAAGAAAAAGATATTTTATTGTTTTAAAACATTAGTACAATGATCCATAATTCATTTTTGATGTGTAGTAATCAACCAAACATCAATCCAACACATGATGTGGTCAGTATGACTGAAAGGGTTTGTTTTAATTGTAAAAATTCCATTTAAGTTTTAAAATATTATCATATAGACAAAACTAATAAAATAATATTGTATTATTTTCAAACATTAGGAAAATGATCCATAATCCATTTGTGATTTAAAGGAATTGACTACATGTCAATCTAACACATGATGTAGCATGTATGACTCAAAGTACATTTTTTAAATATAGAAGTTCCATTTTAGTTTAAAAAACATGTCACTTAGCTAAAACTATAAAAATAAAAGCCTTTTTATGCATATTATTTCATGGTTTTTAACATAAATATGCATTAATACAAAACAAGTATTGAAAAGGCGTAGTATCTTTGGAATACTAGGTTTATAATACATCAAAAGGAAACTAAACATGACATCCATATTTTATTCTTCACAATGAGCTCCTAAATCCATTTTAGCTCCTAAAAATACATTGGATATCTTGGGGAATACATAAATAAAGGGGTGAGATAAAAATTCTAGTAAGGGAATAAATATGATCAGGAAACATAACATGTGAGTCAAAGGTATAACATGATATCATAAAATAGAATTCTCTTGAGTAATCACATAAAAGAATAACATAAGGAACATGGTATCATAAGATCATGGTAAAATAAGAAATTTGTAATAAATATAAAACATGACATAAACATAAGTCATGTATAACCACCAAGACAACATCACATGGTGGACATAGTCCCAAAATGGATTTGGTTCACCCCTTAAACCTATACAATACATCTCACGAGACTAAAACATTACCCAATGAATTGGAGAGCTATATAATTTTGATCCCACCCATCACATTCCTATCATGTAGATTCATATGTGTGACACATAATAAAATAAATTATAATTCATAAACATAATAATTACCTATGGAAAGAAAATGGGTTGCGTAATTTTGCCTCATATCATAATCAAAATAGATTTCTTAAAGAAGGTGTTTGAGAAAAGAACATAAGGCATGTATTACCCAATAAAATTAAGAGAGAATAAGATATGTATATATGTGTGATACATATATACATAATTTATAATCATTCCACAACTTTAAATATAGAGGGAAAGTGAAGTAGAGAGATAATGGTCATAACCCAAAGAAAAGGGTAGTTTAGAGAGATCCCTTACCTCAAGCCTGATTCATCACATGCGTTCTTTATCATCATGAATAATAAAATTATGTCAATTATTTAATTTCTTAATAATTTTTTTAAAGTTTATTATTTCTTTTATTTTATGCATTATCATGTTACATTCAATTTCTTAATCATTTAGGTTTAAGTCGGATGTTTTGACGATGTTTGACTCATATGTCTAAAATCACCTTGGAAGTTGAATAAGGTCAAAGAGATTATTATTTAATCATATAAATAATAATAATCATGAAATAATTATAATTTTATACATAAATTATAATTTTTAAAAAATCAATGAGTTATGGTTATGAAAAATGAATTACGTTACAATCATAGAGAAGGTAGGTCATCCGTACACACGTGCAATGTTTGCATTTTTCAAAAGTCATAATAGAAAGAAGTTAAGTGTTATTTTATCTTTAAAAATGATCATTATATCATAAATATAATATTATTTCTTTAAATATACTTAAATATACCATCCATGTGATGTGTTAATAAAAAATGAATCACATCGGTTCATGAGGCGATAGTCTGCCTTACTCACGAACGATGGTTTTGTTTCCCATTTGATGGAAGTTGAGGTGAATTTAAGTTATGAAATTAATATAAAAAATATATTATTATGTAGGAGATAATAATGTTATTATATCATTATGATTGAGTAATATTTTAAGGATGTGTAATAATAAATAAAACAAATATCCTTGGTTAAGGATGATACCTATTCTTTGGACCACCTCTTTAGGATTATACCTAAAGCCTTATTGGATTGAATTTTGGATAAAAAAGTCCTTTAGGACATGGGTATATAATCAAGTAAGGTATTTGGTTAGTTATTTTCTAAACCACAAGTATTTAGAAGTGTTAATAGGATAGGATAGGGGGTTCCCTTTTATAAGGGTGGGGAGAGGACATACTTAGAATTTTTAAAAAGAAAAAGATATACCCACATTTTAAATATTAAAAAATGATAAAAAATGTCTTATTATAAAATATTAGATGTTATAAGGTCTAAATATGTCTATAAAATACGATTTTAATATGTTTTTAGTTCATTTTAACCCTTATCGTTTTAGTTTAACCCCTTAGTAAACCCGTTTTAGCCTTAACCGCAATAATTAATTTTTAGTATTTTTACAATTCATTATGACCAAAAATTAAGTTGAAATTATTATATAATATTAATTATTCTGATTCCAAATATTGAATCCATTTTTATAAATTCAATTCATATAATTGGAAGAATTTAATTTAAAATTAAACCCACAAATGCGACAAAAAACAGTCTTTCCAAATAAAAAGTTTACATATGTATAAAAAGATTTTATATCAAAATTAAAAATGAAATTTATTCCAAATTCCTAATTTGGATTAATAAAAAAATTATTTAACTATTTTTTTTAAAACATTTTAAAATAAAATATAATTCTTTAACTGATTTAAATGAAAATGAAGTTTTCAATAAAAACCCATATTTTGCATTATTCATTAAAAAATTAAAATTTTTATAAAAATCCCAAAAAATAATTTTAAGATAATTTTTACAAGTTTAAATGTTCATTTTTCAAATAAATCTTCTAAAATTGGAAAAAATAATTTTATTATTTGTTTAAAAAAAGAAATAAAAATATTTTGTTTTGAGAAAAAAAGTATTTTCAAAGACTATAAAGACATAAAAAAAATTAAGTACTTATTTATAAATATATTTTATTTATCATTCCTAATTAATCTAAAAAATATGTTTATTCTTATTTATACAGCCAAATTTAACAGCTAGATTATAAAAATCACGCTTAAATAATAATATTAATAGTATATTGAGGTTCGTTAAAACTTGGTATTACATGTCGTATATGATATCGAACATAGATTTCTTTAAAAAAAACTCAGGGTGGTGTTTCTTCCCCCATTAAAGAATTTATCCCTTGAAATTTCATATTACAGATCAAGGTGAAAACATGTGAGGTTACCTTTTCTTCATTTCTTCCTCCCTTTCCCAAGTTTCCACTTTATATTTATGGTTCCGCCATAGCACTTTGACCAGGTGAGTTGTCTTATTGTTTAGAACTTTATATCTATGGTCTAAGATATTCACGAGATATTCCTCATAAGTGATATCATTTTCCAACTATACCACTTCTGAATTTAGTACATTTGAGGGATATGGTATGTACATTCTCAAAAGGGATATGTGGAATATGTTGTATACTTGAGAAAGGGTTGGTGGGAGTGTTAGTTGATAAGACACAACTTCAATGTGATTGAGAATATAAAAGGTTCCTATATACCTAAGGCTTATATTTCTCTTCTTCCCAAATCTCATGAATCTCTTATTTAGAGATATGTAGAGAAATAATTTATCCCTAACCACAAAATCTTGGTCTCGTTGATGATTATCAACATAAATCTTTTTTTGACTCTGAGAAGTCCTGATGTGTGAATGAATAGTCTTAACCTTTTATATCATCTCCTCAACCATTTCAATTCTCAAAAGTTTTCATTATTTAATTTCATCCCAACACAAAGGTGTTCTGCATCTCTTCTTATAAAGTGATTCATATAGGTCCATTTGGATTATTGAGTGGAAACAATTGTTGTATAAGAAGTAAAACAAAGTAATATGTTGATCCATCACAATTTTAAGTATATATAAAATATTCTTTATATTTATTCTAGTGTTTGAATAGTTTACTCACATTGACCATCATTTTGGAGGTGATAACATGTACTTAATTTCAACTCATTATTCAGAGTATGTCAGAGGATATTCTTGTACCTGGAGATAAATATCACATATTGGTATAATAAAATATATAGTGGTGTTCTATGTAGACTCAACAACTATCTTATGTATATCCTTGAAAGATGATCAAGTGATAAGTCCTCTTGAATTACAGTGAAGTGATTATTCTTTGTAAGTTGATCCTTCACAACCCAAATAACATTGTTTCTTCTTGATGTATTGGGAAGACTAGTGAAAAAGTCCATCGGGATTTTTTCCCATTTACATATAGGTATGGGTAATGGTTTCATCATTCCCTTATAATTCCTTCTTTAAGCCTTCACTTTCTAACATACCAGTCACTTTGATGTATATTCTGTAATATCCTTATTCATATTGTCCCAAAAATAGTTCTCTCAGAGATCTCGATACATCTTCATGATCCCAGGGTGGATGAAGAAGGTCGATATATGTGCATCATACAATATCTCATTATTTATTTCAGGATTTTATGGCACATATAGTCATGAATAAAATATTACAAATCCTTCTTCATCAATTTTGAACTATGAGGATTTCCCTTTTCTCATGGCATCCATATTCTTCTGAATTTCTATATAATCTCTTTGAGTATCCTTTAACTTATCCAATTGGGAAGGTTGAGAAATAATTTGAGAAAGGAATGATGAAGTTACTTCATGATTTTCATTTCCATCATTTTAAAGTATAACTAGATTGGATCCTTATCAATTCTCATCATTGATAATGTTGTTGTATCCTTTCTACTTAGAGCATCTTCCACTTTGTTTTCTTTACAAGGATGGTAATGGATTGAGCCGTCATATTTATTGATCATATCTAAGCATATTTTCTAACACATATTAATATACTTCTATGTGAATATGTATTTTAGGATCTCATGGTCCGTATATATTTCACACTTCTCTCCATAGAGATAATTTCACTAGATTTTCAATGCAATGATCACTGCATCCAACTCTGTATCATTTGTGGGATAGTTCTAATCATGAAATTTAAACTACCTTGAGGTATAAAATACCACTTTATCATTATTCATCAAAATATATCCCAATAATTTTTTTAAATAATCACTATATACCACAAAAGTTCCCCACTTGAGGGCCACATGAGGACTTGTGCATTTATAATCCTCCTTTTCAACTCCTTAAATCTCTCTTTACATTCACTGGTCCAAACAAACTTTACCCCATTTTGTGTTAGCTTGGTTAGTGGGTTTTAAAATCACAATAAGTTTCTTAGAAATCATCGGTAATACCCATCTAGTACAAGGAAACTATGTATCTCCATTACAGATACTGCTCTAGGACATTTCTCAATAGCCTTTATCTTAGAAGGTTCCATAGATATACCTTTTCTAGTGAAAATATACCCTGATAATTACACTTACTTCATCTATAACTCATATTTAAGCACTATATTCAAATGATCCTCATGATCCTCCTTTCTTTTAAAGTAAATCAGAATATCATCTATAAATAATACCATAATTTTTTTGAGGTAATCTCTAAAAACTCTATTCATTAAGTCCATAAATATTACTGGAGTGTTAGTGAGTCTTAAAGGAATCACTATGAACTTATAGTATCCATACCTTGTTCAAAAGTCAGTTTTGGGAATATCTTCTTTGTCTACCTTTAATTGGTGATATCCCAACTGAAGGTCCACCTTATAGAAATACTGTCATCCACACAGTTTATCGAACAAGTCGTCTGTATATGGGAGGAGATACTTGTTCTTTATTTTGTTTTTTTTTGAGTTCACAATAATCAATAAAGAGGCACATTGACCCATATTTCTTCTTGATGAAGAGGATCCGTGAACCCCCTAGTGAATCACTTGGGCCTATAAAACCCTTTTCTAGATTCACTTGTAACTGCTTCTTCATCTCTTCCAAATCAACAACTACCATTATTTAAGTAGTCTTCGATATGGGTAGAGATCCTGGTATAAGTTCAATTGAGGACTCAACAACTCGTTTAGGAGGAATACCATGCAACTCTTTGAGGAATACACCATTATAATCCATCATAATGGGAATGTATCCAAGCATTATTCTCTCATTTTTATCAATAATTTTGTCTAGATATTATTTCTCATAAGGTAATAATATCCACACTTGTACATAATATTCTAGGGGAGATTCATCCTTCTCCTTACACTTGTCTAGAATGCTATAATGACTTGGGTTGTGGAGAGTAATCTCCCAATCTAAAAATTTGATGTTGAATTTATATAATGATAAACAATACATACCCAATATAGCAACAAACTACACTAAAGGAAGTAAAATTATATTTCCCGGAAGAATTAGTCCACAAACATTGATTGGGGAGGAGTTATATACTTGGTATGCAACCATTTCTCCATTTTTTATTATCATAGATATCTCAACACCTATGTTTCTATATGGTTCTTAAATAGTTCTAATAAACATGAAAGATATTAAAGAATGTGTAGAACCACAATCAAATAATATGTTTACTATTATTGATTGAATAACTAGTGTATATATCATCAAATTATTTTTAAGATCCACCTCATCATTATTGATAGAATATGATCTTTATTACTATCTAGGCCTTGGAGGTTGTTGTTTTTAGTTATTATTGACACCCCTTGTCTTAGTTTAATGGTTTTAATAGTGTCCTTGTTCCTTGCAGTTGTAACATTGGAAAATAGACTAAGGGTTGATTGGAGAATTCTTTTCTTCCATTACATTGGTGGATTTCTCCCGTTAGAAATCACTAGCTAGGTGACCTTCCTTTACATGCCTAAATCACTTCCTCACCCACTTCAAGAAATTTCTAGGATGTTTTTTCCCACAATTTTGATAAGTAATATGTTGTACTTTCTTTCCACCATTATATTTCTCCATCATATCTCCAGAATTAAACTCTAGTTTCTACTTCTTATCCCCATGAGAACCTTGAAATTCAATGATCTATATTTTGAATTAGAGGTCACATTAGATAATTTTCTCATAGCTATCAAAGTCTCAAATTGTAAATTCTTTTCACAGACTCATCTTTATCCCACCAAAGAAGTGGTCAACTTTAATTTCAAGGGAGATGATAAAGTTGGATGCATATCGTACAAGTATTTTGAATTTTTCTTCATACAACTTGATGGATTTGTTATCCTTTTTCTTGAGGATAAATAAATCCCTCACCATTTTAATTCAGAGAGTGTGATGAAAATATTTTTTGAAAAACATTTTCTGAAATTCATTCCACTCCATCACTTTTATATCTTTCCCAGGCTTCATATTTGTGATCAACATACACCCTTGAATGACTTCTCCTTGTTAGAGTTTGTATCGTATGACTAATTTATTATACTTTGATTACATATATATTTAATTTATTTAATATAAATTTAATATCTTATTACATATTATTCATTATTATACATATATTTAATGTAATAATTTCCTAGAGTATTTACACAATGATAAGGTTATAGAAGTTCCCTGCTATGATGAGAACCTTGAAGTGATATGAAAATATTCTTAATACAGTCTTACAGTTGAATAACGTACTATGATGGGACACATAGTATTTAGACTATCAGGTGTGAGTACTCGTAAGTGGATGTGACTTCTTCTCATGAAGTTCACACTTAGTAATATTCAATATGGGAGATTATAAGAATAGATCCACTAGTAGGAATTATGTATGTTTTGGTGTCATTGAATATTCCTATTTTTGAGTGTGTGTAATGGTCCTTAGACTTTAAGATTACCATTGATGCATTTAATGACTCACACACTTAGATTTACTAATAAAAACCATCATGCCATATGTTGGTAGGAAGTGGGGTATATTGGGTGCATCATAATTGACATGTGATTAATGGTAAGTTGAGGAGGGAATTTTCCCTTCTATATTTATAGGACTTGATATCTCAGACCTTTGATAGTAATATAACCATCTCTTAAATTCCATGGACATGGTGTATCGACGTGTTTATTTCAGATATTCAAAAAAAGATGTATCAAGCAAATTGGTTGATGACACCATCGCGAAACCTGATTGATGAGATACTATGGTTATATTACACAATGTGCATTTTTATGTGGTTATCATCATTGAAACATTAAGTTATTTTTCTTGGGTGTCTTGAATCATTACTAGACAACAATCTTGGACTTTAATCAAGCCCACCTAATTCCAATGAGAAAAAATCTTAGAGGGCCACACACTTAGTGTTTCCATTGATATCACTTAAATTCTATCTGAATTTAATCAATGGAATAAATATTATTCTCAAGACTGAGGAATTTTTTTTTTCAAGTTATATTGATAACATAAATTAAATAAATATCTATTCTTCAACATGTGAATAAAAATATATTTGTTTTTTTATTGAATATTTAATAAATATTTATTCATCGGTATGTGAATGAAATATTTATTTATGAATAAAATATTTATTTGGGTATTCAAAAAGTACTGAGGATTTTGAATGCACCAAGACCGCTTCTGAAGATAAAATAATTATTTATAAGATGGTAAATATTATTTATCAATTTACGCAAGTTGGAGCACCACAAAATAATAATAATATCATTATGTGGCATGAGGTTTATTAAAGGTTTTAAATGTTATTTAATGAATAGCATACAATTAAATAATGTTTTAACCAAAACCCTATCTCTATAAATAGAAGATTATGTATATTGTGTATTGAATATAAAAATTGATAATTTAGAATTGTTATGCACAAAAAATTATCTCTTGACTCCTCCTCTCTCCCTCTCAAGAATGAGAAACGCAAGAGATATTTCTTCAATATTGAAGAATGAGTGATCAAAAATGAATAATCCAAGACGTTCAATTCTCCATGCTAGAAATCAGAGATCAAGTGATGTCTTTCAAAGATAATTGGAGAATGCATGGATCACTACTAGAGGGATTCTATCCTTGGACCCTCATGACTCAACAAAGGTAATCCAAAAGGGTCTTTTCAGATGATCAAAATTCATCAACGAAGAAAGTTCCTAAACCCAAATATTTGTTTCTTCAGATATTAAATAAATCAATTATAAATTTTATGCACAATATACTTTATCATGGTTTTGGACAATGATTATTAAAATAAATTTTAATATCACTCCCACCTCCGCACGCTTCTACTGTTACCAAAACCAACAAATGGTATTAGAGTGGGCATGTTTAAATTTATAATTATTTATTTGATTGTTGATCTATGTGCAATTTTGGTTAGAATTTTAGTTCATATTATTCATTATTTAATTTTATTTTAAATAACATGCTTCAAAATATTAATTTATTCATTCAAGTGTTTTCATTTTATTGAATGTTTAATAAGAAATAAAGAGAAACTAGAGATTACACTGGGGAACTGCTAACTTTTGTCTAGTAAGACAGGGTTACATGATGTGTACTCAAAAGTGCATGATGTGTAACCTAGTACACTATATCTAGATGTGCCAAGGGATACACAAAACACCACATATTAATTACAAGTGGTGTATTCCATGTGTTAACAAAAAAACCTAGCACACAGTTGTTGTATTACATGGTGTGTATCGGTATACATGCTGTGTAATCTACACAGGTTAGTGACATAAATCACACAATCTGTGTGGTCATTATGCACTGTCAAAAATGAATGATATTAAAATCCTAAAGAATTTATGATATAAATGACATGTACGTAGGGTACATGATGTGTATTTCACCAATTCATACATCCTGAGAACACATCAAGTGACTCAATGAAAAAAACAGACACATGGATTAAAGAGATACATGACATGTAGCTTGACTGTACATGCTATCTAGTCCGTTGAGACACACACCGAAAACCCAATCATATATCTAGGATACACAATAATTGGAACACAAAAAAAGTAACTAGTATGTACATGTCATGTAGTCCTTATGAGGTACACTCCACTGACCCAAGCACGTGACCCATATACATGGAAAATGAGATACACAGTGTGTAGCTGGATTTACACATCATGTAGTTTCCCATCAATGGAAAGAATTAAAAATACATTAAATTAGAAAATTATAGCATTAAAACCTTATTTTATTTATTTACACACCATTTTGTGTTTTATAATTTAATAATGGTTTTAAATAATTTTAAATGATTAATTAATTTATTGTGACAAATATGATATTATTTGTTCTTACATTTATTTTACATGAATTCCATAAATTATGGGTACATAAAATTATGTTTGGATGATCATTAAGATGAAATAGAATTAATTAATTAATTAATTAATTCGTTCAAGGGAATTCATCTTAATAATTAATAATTAATAAATAAATGAATGCTAGCTAGTTATTTTGTATATTTGTTACATGTATGATAGTTCATGCGCTTGAACAAGACCTATGTATGTGTTGGATGTTTTAATTTAATTTATTTCATGAGTGTTCAATTATTTAATATTAAATTAAATGATGACCTGTGAGTCATCCCTCCGTCCATTATTATGTATGACCTATGTGTCTAAGGATATTTATGTAATCCCTTTTTAACCAATCCTTTGGTTCCCCTCACATGTGTGTGAGCAATAAATACTTATAATTAATGGAGTATCCCAAGGTGTATAAAGACGATTCCAGATGAAACCATTATGATGCCAACTCAGGTGATACACATGTGGATAGGTGGAATTCTATAACTCATTCCAAGACTAAAAATACGAGTTCCTCCAGGTAAAAGTTTTATTTAATGTCTACTCATTAAATCAACCATTAGATAACACTCATGAATGGGGAATTTAATTAATTAATTATTTTTGTCTATGCAATTATTTATTTTATGGATGAAAGTTTGTGATCACATAAATAAAGTAATTAATGTGCAAAGATAGAAATTAAATAAATTAATTATGTGTAAATGTTTTATCTAACATGGTTAATTAATTAAGTAACATCCACTTAATATTAACATGACATGTAAATGATAAAACAAGATAAAAATTATTCATAGTAAATTAAAAATCCCTCAATTAAATATTAATTCACACTTACCCTTACATTACTTAATTTGGAATGAAACTCAATAAAACTAAGTGTTTGACTAAGCCTTGTTGGGACACTTAATTTTATAAAGGGAGTTCTTATGAAGGTTTTGGGTTGAATTAACCATTTTACATCAATAGAAGTATACCTTGATAGACTTGGTGTAATTTGGAGGAAAGTATTGAGGAAATCCAAGTTAGGATTTTAGGATAGGTGAGTCCACTCAATGATCAAGGAGTTGTAAGACCTTAGTTGGAAAAGAACTGACTACCTAAATACCTTCAAGTAACTTGACTAACCCTTGTTGGGGTTATGCAAAGGGGGATATGGATCCTTTACACTAGAGTTTTAGAGCAACTAGAAATTACAATTTCAATGGAAATGACTATTTGAACTTGATATAATAGTGGTATAATTAATAAAATCAATTAATTTATTATATATCACCCACTTTTTAATCAAGATAAGTAATAATAATATACTATTTTAATTGTTGAATAAAATGGAAAACTCATCATCAATATTATCCCTATGATCAATATTGGATAAAGACAACCTCATAAATAGAAGTAACTATAACAACCCATTATTTTCATACATAGATATTACATCTGAATAGTTGAATATTAATTACATAACATAATAGAACCATGCCCAAATCATATGGGTTTAGTGTCTTTGGAAACTTGGAAATAAAAAAACTAGTTCATAAAACATCTGCATCGTCTTCTTCTTATTCACTTATAACTAGAACACTTTTTTACATATCATAATTAATACATTCCTTAATATCCTAGGGAAAATAAACATAAGAATAGGGTGACCTCAGATGCTCAGTAAGGGTAAACAAAAGAGATATCAATAATCACTTAAGCATAACATAAGAATAAGGGTGTGAGAACATGAACTTAACATTTGAAAATATATACCCTGTGTATCATAAATTCATAATATTGAGTCATGGAATAAATATTGGTAGTTTATAAGACATGAATAATAAAATAATCAATGAACATAATCCATAAGAGGATAACATTAATATGAAACATGAAATTGTGTCATATACAAAAAATTATAACATTGTGAATAAAAGGGGGATTAAAAAAAATGAATAAAAAATAAAGGCCTTTGGGCTATTCAGGCATAACATTGCAAAAATTTATAAATAGAAACAAGTCCAATCATTAAGTTAAATACAAGAAACCAAGAATTTTAATAAACTTATGTACATGAAACCATCTCCATGCATAATCTTATAGACATAAAATCTAGGTCCATACATAGAATTGTGAACATGAAATTAGGTTCACACATAACATATTTACCTCATGAGTTATCCATATTTACCCAATGCATTAGAGGGATATATAGGTACCAAATGTCATATAATGAAAACCATATATATGTGTGACACAATAACATAAATAATTCATCATATTAGAACCCATGAAAATAAATGGGTTACACCGACATTTCATAATAACATAACCAACGGAAAATAAATAGGTTTCATAAATATTATGCCATCATAAGCATAAAACAAACATAAAAATAATAAGGATAATATCCTTGACTAATATACCTATTAAATAATAATTAATATCAAATAATTTTATCTTATATGGAAAATAACTTTGAAAGATCACTTGAAATAATTCTTAAAAAATAACATTTCCATTTTCAAATCATTTCTTTTTAAAGAGCCGCACAATTATAAGAGAAAAAATTTTCTTTGAAAATGAACTTGTATTATTTTAAAAGAGACATCAAAGCATTAAGATATCATGGTAGTGGAAAAATATTCTTATGACGTATAAGTTAAAAATAACATTCCTTCTATATTTTTGTCTGAAAAGTCACAAAGAAACTCATTTAGAAAATAGAAAAAAACGAATCCTTTCAATTCATTTTGTAAAAATTAAAACATGAGTAAAAGTGAATTTAAATGAATCACAAGATAATATTAAAAAAATTTTTAGAAACAATTTTAGAAAACATGGACATGGAGGAAAAATAGAGTTTTAAGGGAAACTTTAAAAAGATACTTTTTAATAAAATGACCCTTATAAATATCATTGACATGAGCATTAATCAAAATTAATGAATTATGTGTATCAGATGTAAGTCCACATAAAAAAAGTGTAAATAAAAAATAATATAATAAAAATTCATATCATACATAATATTATCTTGACATAATAAATTAAGTATAAGTTTAACCCAAAGAATATAAATTAAGTTAAAAACCCCTTACCACTTTATAAGCAGTCAAACCGTATGCCCCATAAAAGTAATAATTATAAAATGAAACATTTAATATAATTAATATGATGAGATTAATGAAATTATATATAAAAGGGTAGTATATAAACCACACAAAAGAAATAATTGGTGAATAAAGAATATATCTCATATAAGTAAAAGTGAGATGAGAAACCCTTACCTAACACTTACCTTTAGTTTTTCATACTTTAAACTCCTATATAAAGGTTTAAATAATGTTATTAATTAATTATAGAACTATAATAATATTTATAATATGTTATATGATACTTTTATAATATATTACCACCCATTCATTAATAAAATTTCATTATTTTCACTGTTTCATGTGCGTTCGTTTCATGGTTTCTGATCGATTAATTTGTGTATAATTATGGATTTTATTATCAAATGGAAATAAAACCCCAGAATTGAAATGAAATGGTATTAACACACTTAAATAATTTTAAATGGTATTTTATATATTTTTTATTTCTAACATGAGGATGATTCATTTGGTAAAATGTTAATGATAAATGATTAGTTTATTTTGACGGTTTTTCTGACCATCATGAACTAGTTTCATTTTAATAAATATTAGGCCTATAAATTAGTTAAAAAACATGAAATATATTGTATTATAGCTGTTAAAATATTATTTAACCATAATAATACTTTTATGAACATCCTTTAAGGTGGTAATGGAAAATGAAAAATCATTATTCATGGAGACAGTTAATCACCATAATTCTGACAATGGTTTTTTTTCTTTGAATAAGAGGCGATAATAAAAGGGATGAATATAATATATTAAATTAGAAACATAAGATTAAAGTATATAAATGATAATATAGTTATTATTATTTTATTTATGAAGTAGGTGAGTATAAGGTAGAAAAATAAAAAAAGAGAGGTTGTTTGAGAAAGTTACCTCTTGAATATCACCTCCTTGAAGGACCACTTAAGGAACCTGGAATTGGTATTTTGGTGAGACCAACATAAATTGGACATGGGGAGAGTTCATAATAGAGTAAATTTAAGATATTTTAAAATATTAATGTATTTTTAGGAGAAAGGGGCTAGTGAGGGGTGGTATTTAAACTTTAGGATGGGTGGTTTTAAGTTATTAAATAATGATTATTTTATATTTAAAGTCAACCAAATTTGGGTGGAATTAATTCCAATGAATTCATATTATAATTAATGTTTTAAAGGTTTTTAATGTCTATAAACACATAATACACCCATTTAATGTTGTTGTTTTTAGGTATTTTAAGCTTTTACCTTTTAACTTTAAACCGCTACATTATTTTACCTATACTATGATAAATCTTTTCTTACCAAGGTAAATTTTTTATACCTAAAAATATAAATGAAATTATAAAATAATTTTTAACTTATTATTATAAATAAGAAATAAATTTTTAAAAATTCAAAACATAGAAGTTGTAAAATTATATTTAAAATTAAACTGTCAAAATGCAACGAAAAAAAGTTTTTTTTGAAAAAAATGTGTTTTAATGCCCAAATATGTACTTATACCAAAATAAGGTATAAAGATTGTTTAAATATAATTAATTGGATTATATATAACAAAAAATTACTTAATTTACTTTGATACAAATTTAAAATCATAAAATTACTTTTAAATATAAATAAAATGAGGGTTTTATAAAAATTAGTATTTTTTACTATTCACTGAAAAATTAAACTGTTTAGAAAATTATGAAAAATTCAACCTAAGATAATTTTAAAATTATGAATAAAAAAATAAATTTCATTTTATCAGATAAATTTTATAAGAGTTTCAAAAATTAATTATATTTATTTTCTCATAGAAATCAATAAAAATTTCTTTTTAAAGAAAACATATATTTAAGGAACAAAACGACTTCACTAAAAATTATGTGCATATTCAAAAATAATTAATTAATACATTAAAAATGATTTGGAAAATTATATATTTGATAATTTGGTTAATAATATTTATTCCTAACAATTTAATGACTAGGTTATAATGGTAATATTAAAATAATAATATTTTGGAGTTTGTTTATGCTCGGTGTTATGTACAACATAAGCTATCAAAGAGATTAAATTTATTTAAAAAAGATACATAACATAAAATCTTAGGGTGTTACAGTAAATTTTGTGAATGGTACATACTCCTTCAGGTTATGCTACACCATGAATAGAAATATTTCATACTATAATCCTCATTTCCTGATCTACCTGCTAAGGAGGTGAGTGATGAAGAGTTAATAGTCTATGAGAAACATATAGACAATGAAATCGATGTTAAATGTTTGATGCTTTCATATATGTATAGTGAACTCATGAAGTCTCACAAAAACAAGGATATGTATAGTATTCTTGATCAACTCCGTGGTCTTTACTAGGGGATATTTAGACAGGAACAATTTGAGATTTCCAAGGTGCTATTTTAGAGAAAGCTTGGATTAGGTACCCTAGTTAGGACCCATGTAGTCAAGATCACTGTATACATTGAGTTATTAAATAACTGGGAACTAATCTCATTCTGGCATCACACCCTTAGATATTCTCTAGCTTTGTTGTTAATTTTAATATGAACAACATTGAGAAGTCTCTACCAGATATTCTTACTATTCTTCACTAAGTAAATAAGGATATAAAGCATGAAAAAACTTCCATACTTATGATGAATAAACAGAAAGGGGAAGTGAATATATTTATTCCCAAATCTTCTTCATGCCCTTCCATGAAGAGGAAGATCATTGGGAAAGCAAGGGAACAAGATGCTGTCTATTTCGCATGTGGCAAGAAGGGCTACTGGAAGAAAAATTGTACCCAGCCAAAGAAGTAGGGGTAAGATTTAGGTGTGTTTGTTAGTGAGTAAAATTTATACATTTCAACAAATCGTGTATTATATAAATCTTGTTATTCTAACATATGTATTCAAATATAGGAACCAGGTAGATTTAGAAAGATTGACTGAGGGGAGGTAGATCTATGAGTAGTAAATGAAGCTAAACCCCCTACTTTAGCTATCAGGGACTACCACCTCACATTGACAACCAAAATGATCTTGGTTTTGGAATCTTGTTATTATGTTCCATCTATTACCAAAAACATTATTTATGTATCTATACTTCATAGTGATGGATTTATTTTCAAATTTGGTAATAAATGTTTCTTATTTTATAAATATAGCATTTTTATGGTGAGGCACATTTAAATAATGGTCTTTATGTGTTGTATTACATGAACCAAGTAATGAAAATAGATAATGAAGTTACTTCACATGAATCATAACACAACCAACTTTGGAATCACTGGATAAGTTATATAAATGAAAAGTTATTGACTAAATTTCATCATGATAGATATTTATATTATTTTGAACTAAAACCACTTGGTGTATGTCACACTTGTCTACAAGGTAAAATGACAAAATCCCCATTTAGTGGGAAAGGTGAAAGTGTTAAAGATATTCTTGAATTAGTTCATACTAATGTGTGTGGACCATTTACTATTGAAGAAAGGAAAGATTAACCATACTTAAGAACTTTTACAGATGATTTTAGTAGACATGGATATGTCTAATTAATGAGATATAAGTCAGATTCTTTTGATAAATTCAAGGAATGAAAGAATGAAGTTGAGAACCATCTCAGTGATATGATTAAGAAACTCCACTTTGACCATGGTGGAGAATATCTTAATTAAGACTTCGTTGATTACTTATGGGAGTTTGGGATCCCACCTCAACTCACTTTTCCTTACATGCCTCAGTGGAATGGTGTAAGAAAAATAAGGAACCACACTTTTTTGGACATGGTGAGATAAATGATGAGTCATTAAAGTCTTCTGTTATCCTTTTGGGGATACAAGTAACAAATAATAATACACTTACTAAAAAAGTACCAAATAAATCAATAAATAATATTCCATATGAATTTTGGAGTGGAAAGAAAATCATGTTATCGAATTTACATGTGTGGGTACGTAAAGAATTTGTTAAGGCCTCTTCAGGTAACAAAATTTCAACCCAAGGCAAAAAGTGTACCTTTATAAGATACCCCAAGGAAATGGGGGGATATTACCTATACAAACCCTCATAAAAAAGGTTATTGTGGAAATAAATTACATATTATTTGAGAGGGAGCACATCTCTAAAATATATAGTGGGAGTAATATAGACTTCAATGAAGTTAAGGCTCAAGTCACACATGAGTTGGTACAGGAACAGAATCCACAAAGCCTTACAAAATAAGAAACTTTTCCAGAGACAAAAGTACTTCGTAAGAGTACAAGAGAGGTTAGATAACTAGAATGTTATGGTTTTCTAGTCACTAAGGATGGTGAATCATTATTATTTGATAATAATGATCTTCTAACCTATAAGGAATTAGTAAGTGGAATAGATGTTTCCAAGTGGAAAGAAGCCATGATTGTTTAAATGGATTCTATGTAGAAAAAAAAAGTTTTTATTGGTATAACCACTAGTAGATGTAAATATAATTGGTTGAAAATGGTTATTAAAGAATAAACTGGACATGGAAGGACAGTTGCACATGAGCCTCAGCCCAGTTGGTGAGGACTCGGTAGGTGAATCCAAGAGACTCGAGATCAAATCTGGGTGGAGGCATATTTCCAGGTTATTGTAGCAGTACTGTAGCAGGAATTGTGCAGGTAATGTTCAGTACTGTAGTAGTCATAACTATTCATCCATATGGGCCTTTGGGCCACCGATTTGTTCCTCGGGTCCTGCAAGGCTTTTGGGACACCCAAAGCCTTCGGTCCAGTTCATTCTTAAGGCCTTCGGGCCACCTTAAGGCCTTAGGGCCACCCCAAGGCCTTTGAGCCACATTAATACAGATGCACCAGTCATACTACAAGGGACAAGGCTTTAGATGACGATTCAAGGGCAGACACATTCACTAGAGCGAGCTAACCGGAATTTGAAGAATGAGAGGGTATGGATTAGCCATTGGTTCTGGGCCTGTGTAGCTTTGCATAGGACAACTAACTGACTAGCCCTACGAAGGTGGAGTGCTGATATTATGACATATGCTAGGGAAGGGCAGTTCCAAGTTGTCTTGTCTGGGTGATTCCCTCTAAGACCTACGAGTCATGTTATTGTCTCTAAGCCTTCGGGCCTTGTAAGGGTTCCACCTCACCCCTTGAATGGTGTATTATCAAAAATAATAAAAAAATGAAGGCCTTCTGGCCATTCTGAGATGGAAAGAAAATTTAGTACCTATAAGGTGTGACTGGTTACAAAAGGTTTTAAATAATGTCAAGACATTGACTATAAAAAAACTTTTCACCAGTTTCAATGCTAAAATCCATCATAAATCTACTTTAGATTGCAACCTTCCATGATTAGGAGATTTGGAAAATGGATGTCAAAACAATTTACATAATGTAAACCTTCAAGAAGATGTCTATGTGACATAACCAGAAGGTTTTGTGACTCTAAAGGATGCCAACAAGGTATAAATTTTTTTAATATACATTTATGGATTTAAGAAATAATCTAGGTCATAGAAAATTCTTTTTGATGAATCCATAATTGAATTTGGTTTCATAAATAAAGAATGTGAGTCACATGACTACAAATGGTTTAGTTGGAGTGGAGTTGTTTTCTTAATAGTATATGTTGATGAAATATTACTTATTGGAAATCAAATACCAGTCTTATAGTCTATTAAGGCATGATTGAATAAATGATTCTTTATAAAGGTATTGGGTGTGGAATCATATATTATTTGGATCAAGATCTATCATGATAAATCCAAGAGGTTTCTAGGCCCAAGTTAAAGTACATACATTGAAAAGATATTGAAGAGATTTAGTATGGAATAATCCAAGAGGGGATTATTTCCAGTTTCATATGGAATTTATCTTTCAAGGAAAATGTTTCCTCAGACACATTAGCAAAGAAAAAAAATGCTAAGGATTCCATATGCATCAGCGATTGGGTCAATCATGTATGTTATGCTATGTACTAGGATAGATGTTGCCTATGTATTTAGTGTGGTAGGCATATATCAATATGATCCAAGTGAACACCTTTGGATGATAGTGAATACTATCCTTAAGTATCAAAGGTGAACTAATGACATGTACCTAGTCTATGGAGGATATGAGGAACTAGTCATTATAAGATACAAAAATGATAGTTTTCAAACTGATCATGATGACATGAAGTCAGAAATGAGATACATATTCACTTTGAATGGAGGTGTAGTGAGCTGGAAGATCTCAAATAAGGATATGGTCATAGATTATATTGTACAGTCCAAGTATATTGTGACTTATAATCTAGCTATGGAATAATTATGGATTTGTAACTTAATCCAATAGATTGACGCAATACCTAGCTGTAAATATCCTATCACACTCTATTTTTGATAATACTGTAGCAGTGGATCTCATAAAAGAGCTAAGGTCACATCAATGGATGAAGTACATACTTTGGAAGTATAATCTCTTGAGGTATTTTTATCAGAGTGGTGAGGTTATAATGAGTAGTATTTCCACAACAGATAATATGTAATACCCCTTGACTAAATCCTTAACTTGGTAGAAACATGATTATCATGTGATGTCTAGTAGACTAAAAGTCGCAGGAAGTTTTCTCTAGTCCAAGTGGGTGTTTGTTATAGTTTGTGTTCTGGTAATAACTAATTGTACTTTTGTTACATGCATATTCAATGTATTGAATATTAATTTAACATATTATTACATATTATTTATTGTTTTTTATGGTTTTAATGTAATAATGTCCTACATTATTTTTCACATTGATAAGGTCATACCAGTTCTATGCTATGATGAGAACCTTGGAGTGATATGAAAATATTATTAATATAGTTCTATGGTTGGATAATGTACTATGATGGAGAAAATAGTATTCAGATTGTCAAGAGTGAGTACTCATAAGTGGATAAGGATCCTTCTCATGAATTTCATACTTGATAATCTCCAAGATGGGAGATTATGAGAATATACTCACTAGTAGGAATTCTAAATGTTATAGTGTCATTGAATATTTATATCTATGAGTGTGTATAATGGTCATTATACTTTACGACTATCATTGATGCCTGTCATGACTCACACACTTAGATTTACTGACAAAAACCATCACACCATATGTTTCTAGGAAGTAGGGTACATTGGGTGTGTCATGATTGAAATGTCATTAATGGATAAGTTGAGGAAGGATTTACCCCCTATATCTTTATGGGAGTTGATATCTCTACCCTTTTATTGGAATATAACCATCTCCTAAATTCTATGGCCATGGTGTATCGATGTGTTTATTTTATATAGTCAAAGAATGATGCTTAGAGAAAATATGATGATGACACCATCGTGAAACTTTCTTTATGTGATATTATGTCAAATGTATTATATTACATAGTGAGAGTTCATATGTGATTATAATTATTGTGATATTAAGTTTTTTCTCTTGGGTTTATTGAACCGTTTCTAGATAGTAATCTTGGACTTGAGGCCAGTCCACCTAATTCGAGTGAGAAATAATCCTAGAGGGTTACACACTATGTGTTTCCATTGATCTCGATTAAATTATATTTTAATTTAATTAATGGAATAAATATTTTTCTTAAGACATAGGAATAATTTTATTCATGTTATATTGATTGAATAAATTAGATAAATATTTATTCACCAGTATGAAAATAAAAATATATTTGTTTATTTTATTGAATATTTAATAAATATTTATTTTTTGGTATGTGAATGAAATATTTATTTATGAAAAAAATATTTATTTGGGTATTCAATAAATACCAAGGAGTTCGAATGGACCAAGACCATGCTTGGTGATAAAATATTCATTTACAAGCTGGTAAATATTATTCATCAATTTGTGAAAGTTGGTTCACCACAAAATAATAATAATATTTTTATGTAGCATGGTGTTTATTAAATGTTTTAAAGATTATTTAATATCCAAAATGTAATTAAATAATATTTAACCTAAACCTTAATTTTATAAATATACGGTTATGTCTATTGTGTATTACATATAAAAATTGATAATAGATAATTGTTGCACACAAAAAATTCTCTCTCAACTCCCCCTTCTCTCTATCTCTCAAGAATGAGAAATGAAAGAGAAATTTCTTCAAGATTGAAGAATGAGTGATCAAGAATGAAAAATTCAAGGCATTTTATTCTCCATGCTGTCACCTAGAGATTAAGTGGCGTTTCCTAGAGATCATTGGAGCACATTTGGATCATCACTTGAGGCATTCCATCCCTATATCCTCATAGTGAAATTAAGGTATTCCAAAATGGTATTTTCAGTTGATCAACATTCATCAAAGAATAAATTTCATAATCCCAAGTATTGATTTCTTCAAATATTAAATAAATTAATTATAAATTTTATGTGAAATATCTTTGCTCATGGTTTCGGGAAACAATTATTAAAAGAAATTTTAATATATTGACCACCACCATATGCTTTTGTTGTGCTCATAACCAAAACTCCCTCTATACAATAAATTTCCAGCACAACCTTTTATTTCATAGAGAATTATAGGATAGAGAAGATATTTTTAATGGAGTTGATCCATTGTTCCATGATTAAAGGATCATAAGACCCACAAAAAATTGGAGGTCTTTTTCACATAATGGTCTCAATTGCAACATTATCTTTCTTAGGAGGATTAGGGTGTTCCACATGATTCATGTTATTATTTGTTACTTGATCTAGTTATGCTAGTAATTCCATAAAATGCTCTGATCCTTCTCCCATATGACTAAGAATATCATCGGGGAAATCATCACATTTCCTATCATGTTATTCATTGGCATGGTTTATCCTATTTTCTACCATTGACTAAAATAATAAAAAGAAGATGAGAATACATTAACTAATAGACATACAAAAGGGAAACTTATAAACTTGGGAGGAATAAATTATAAATGATAAGTATATCCAAACTTATGAGTCTATAGGTTTCAATTTAGGTTATCCATAGTAATTTCTCTATAAGGTTTTCTAACTAAATAATTTTTTCAAGTCCTTCATAATGGTTCTTAAAGAGTTTATGAATTTAAAAAACATGTCACTAAGGATTGTTAAACTAGGAGGGAAACAATTCCCGTTATCATGCACCAGGTGATGATCAAGTCTATCTTAATGTGTCATATTTAGGGTTATTACCACTCATTACAACTATTATAGAGCCAAATCATCTTGTAGTATCCAGATAGGGACATATTTTTTTGGAACCCACTTTCTCTATACTTCACCAAAACTCTAGGATATGTTTTTCCTATACTTGGTCTTATCCTTATAATTATGCTTAGACATATCCCTAGGGACCTCACTAAATTTTTCTCATCCTAGTTTAAAATTGTTAACTAAACCTTTCCTTTGATATCAACCATAATGAACCATGCCTTTTTACATATATTATTGCATGATTTTTAATATAAATATCCATTAATAAAAAATAAAGATCAAATATACCTAGTGTCTTTAGAATACTAGGTTCATAATACATCAAAAATAAAAGTAAACATGAAATCAATATTTTATTCTACCTAATTATATCATAAATCCATTTGTGCTCCTAAAACTAAATTGGATAACCTGAGGAATACATAAATAAAGCGGCGAGATAAAAATCCTAGTAAGGGAATTAACATGATAAGGAAATATAACATGTGAGTCAAAGGTATAACATGATATCATAAAAGAGAAGTCGCATGAGTAATCACATGGAATAATAACATAAGTAACATGGTATTATAAGATCATGGTAACCTAGGAAATGTAGTAGCAATATAAAACATGATATAAACATAATTCAAGTCTAACCATACAGAAAATATCACATGGTAGACAAAGTCCCATAATGGATTAGGTTCACTCCCTAATCCCATACATGATGTCTTAGAAGACTAAAACATTACCCAATGAATTGGAGGGAAATATAATTTTTATCCCACCCATAAAATTTATATCACGTACATGAATATGTATTCTATATAAAGAAATCAATAACGAGGAATAAAAATAAAAACTACGTATGGAAAGAAAATGGGTTGCATAATATTTCCTCATATCATAATCGAAAAATATTTCTTAAATAAGGTAGTTGAGAAATGAACAGAAGGAATGTATAACCACATAAAAGGAGAGTATAATAAGATAGGTATATATGTGTGAGATATATATAAAAAATTTATAATCATTCCATAACATTAAAGAGAGACAAAAAGTGAAGTAGAGGGAGGATGGTCATAGCTTGAAGAAAAGGGTGGTTTAGAGAGATCCCTTACCTCAATCCCGATTCATCACGTGTGTTCCTTATCTTCCTAAATAATAAAATTATTTTATTTATTTAATTTATTAAGAACCTTTTCAAGTTTATTATTACTTTTATTTTATTTTTTATCATGTTATATTCAATTACTTAATCATTTAGGTTTAAGTTAAACGTTTTGACGATGTTTGGTTCATATGTCCAAAATCACCTTGGAAATACGACTAAGGTCGAAGAGACTATTATGTAATCATCTCCATAATAATAATAATGAAATAATTATCTTTTTTATTCATAAATTATACTTTTAAAAATAAACATGAGTTATGCTTATGAAAAATGAATTATTTTACAATCATGGAGATGATAGGTCGTACCTATGCATGTGTAATATTTATATTTTTCAATGATCATAATGGAAATAAGGTAAGTGTTGTTTTATATTTTAAAAAATTATAATTATATCATAAATATCATATTATTTGTTTAAATACACTTAAATATATCATCTATATGATGCAGTAATAAAAACTGAATCACATCGGTTGGCGAGGCGGTAGTCCATCTTAAACACAAATGATGGTTTAGTTTCCCATTTAATGGAAGTAGAGATGGATTTAAGATAATAAATTAATATAAAAAAATCTTATTATATGTTATAAAATTCTGTTATTATATCATCATGATTTATAAATATTCGAATGAGGTGGAAGAAGAAATAAAACAAAGATTCTAGGTTAAGGATGACACCTCTTCTTCAGAACACCTGTAATGAACCAAGTTTGATACCCTAATACCCTAACACCCGAGCTGGAACTAACATAATAGAAATGGTATTCCCAATCACCATGGTTTGGTTACTATCACATGGAATCATACAAGATAAAACTAGGAACAATGTTTCCATATAAACAATGAAAGAAAATGTTACAAGTCAGTATGCTCAAAGGAAAACTCCACAGGGATAACAAGAACTAGAAGTAAAACAGGTATAACAAACCCCAAATTACATCATCAGAGTACAAAAAAAACAGGATAAAAACCCAATTCCCAATGGAAACATCATCTCAATCTGAAGTATCAAAAACATATACCACTTCCAAGTTGTACTTTCCCCTTACTCAAACCTGGCAGGAGGAAATCTACAAATTCCCAAAGGCAGAGGTAGGGTGTGATATAAAATCCTAGTAGGGTATCACCCAGGATTCCATAATAAGATTTCATAATTAATTAAACAAAAAAGGGTTTCAATTTTAAATAAATAGGAATGGAATTTAAAGAGAATATTTAAAACACATCATGCTTTATATTTCAAATGATGGAAAAATTTCTAAACTATGGATTAATAAATATTTTATATGAAAAATTTTATATAAATTCATAATACATTTGTAAAACAGTTTACAAATAATGGAATATATATCAAAATAATTACAAAGGAGAATAATATTCATCTTATAAGTGGTATGATAGTTCTAGGTTAAGGGATCCTAACACACTTGAATAGGTGATCACAGAAATATGTGTACACAAGTCCCTCTGACATTGGTCAAATAGGACTCATCACCATCCCATCAGGGATGCGACCTGCCACATATGTTTTGCTAGAGTTGTAAAGCATCAATAGAGATTTTTTCCTAGATAACTCACTCACTATCTAGTCTTGAATGTACTCTAAAAACTATCAATAATGGAAAATTTATTTCAAAATTGTTCAAAATAAAATCAACCCATTTTTCCTATTTCGATATGCCAATTTCCATTTAAAATACAAAATTTGTTTTTAATCAAATCATGCATTTTTCCAAGATAAAACCAATGGGTTTATATCAAAAGAATTTAATACATTTTTCTCAAATACAAATTTGAAATCAATTTCACAATTAAATTTAAAAATTTAAATTACATAATTTAAATTCCACAATTAAATTTCCATAAAAATCCATAAACACAGTCCAATTCATTAGAATTGGGGGGTTTTCTCCAATTTCATGCCAAATCCAATTCAAATATTTAATTCACCAGAATTGGGTTTTTAACAATCCAATTTAAAGAAATTAAATTTAAATCAATCAATTTAATTTAAATCAAGAAATTTAGGGTTAATTTAGTTGACTAATCATAAATGGAACCACCTACCTTGGGATCATGGGATCACAAATCATAATGCTAGAAATGGGAAAATCTAATAAAGAACATTGGAAAAAAATACCTGAAAATCAATCCTAGATTAAAGATCTAAAATAATGAGGATTACATCCTCCAAAAACAAAGAGATCTAACAAACCCTAGTGAGGAGAGGAGAATATAACAGGAGAGAAGGAACAGTGAAAGATTCACATACCCAAATGAGACCGAACATGATTCTCCATGATTTTATCCACCTAGAAAAGGGTTTTTAGGATCCAAAATTAGTACTTGAGAGCTTCCAAGACCATAGAAATTATTCTAGGTCGAGTTAGTGTCGATCAGGAGTCGGGGGGGGGGGGGTTGGGAATTTTTAAAGAATTTGCAGAATAATTAAATCCCACACGCATGGATAGCTAGGCTAGGCCTCAATGTTTGTCAAACCATGTTCCCTAATCGTGCACCCTTGCTGGTGGGGTTACACGGTTCCTCCTTGGTGGTCACACAGTTTGAAAAACTATGCGCCAACCATGAAAACCACAACTTCTTGGGTTTGCACGGTTTACACTAGCAGGGTGTATAGTTTGAGAAAACCATGTACCAACCATGTACAACTCAAGAGCCCTTAATGTTTTTCAAAATTTCACCCGCAACACCCCTAATAGAGACCCAACCAGAGTATAATTAAAAGAGGGGATGTAGAGTACTTGAAAAAAGTAATAGGATGTTACAACCTCCCAACCATAGATTTTTTTATCCCTAGAATGATTTTTAAGAAGCTTCCATGTCAAAAAAGATGAGGTCGCTTCTCTCTCATTAGTTTATCCCTCTCCCAAGTATCATGAGTATCAAAACCATGCTTCTATAACACTCGAACTAAAGGTATTTTTCTCCCATGAAGTATCTTGGTTTCAGAATCAACTATCCTGACTAGATTCTCAATCAAGGATAAATCAGGCTCGACATCAAGATCACTCCATATTAGAACATAAGTTGGATTAGAAAGATACTTTCATAGTTTCACTACTACAAAACGGGGCAAGGGAAGTGCTACACATTTATCAACGCTAGTAAAAAGGCGCTAATAAGGGGGGGGGGGGTCTTTATCAGTGCTTTTATATAAGCGCTGCTAAAGACCCCCCTTTATCAGCACTTCTATGAAAGCGCTGATAAAGGGTAAAATTTAAAAAAAATTTAAAAAAAATTATTAATATATAAAGTTATAAATCTATTTATATTGATATAAATATAATATTTATTTTTTAAATATGTTTTAGAAATGATGAATGGAAATCAAATATGAGTGTATATGATATTTAGTAAAAGAGGCTTTTAAAATAATTTAAAAAATATGTTTAATTAATAATTATGTAATTTTTATCCACCAATAGTCATGTAATAAAAATTTGAGTATAAAAAAAATAAAAAATAAATAAAAGATCAAAAATATGTTGAAAACACAACTCAAACTTCAAACAGAAATAAATTTTGATCCGAGACTCTGTTTGAGCTCTACAGCATATCAAATCGAAGCCTCCGATGATCTCTACAGCCCTGTGGACAGGTGGAACTCGTCCAAGGTTTTTTCAAGGCCAAAAAAGGCTCAGAAGTCCTCCATAACTGAGTTTTTAGTTGGGGTACCCCGATTTTTTACCATTAAAACAACTATAAATTCTCATACCGATGTATGATAAATGTTTAACATATATCATATCAAAGATCGTTTCATTTTATTCAATTTGATTAATTGTGGAGTTGAAACGAACTCATGGATTAGAAGTTATGATCATTTTAACATTCAAACACCTCTAACTTCTGATCCGGATGTCCATTTTGCTTGTACCACATATCATATCGAAGATCATTTCTTGTTTGCCGATTTGACTGGTTTTGGAGTTGAAATGGACTTCTGGATTAGAATTTATAGCTATTTTAGCATTATCGATGACTTTTCACATCCACATATCTATGTATTCATTCATAACTATATATATATATATATATATATATCTGTGTGTGTGTGTTGTATATATGTATGTATTTATTTATTTATTTATAAACACACATAAAAACACATATTCTATAAATGTATTTTAAATTAATCTTATAAATATATATATTAATATACAAATAAACATACGGATAAAAAATTACAACTATATATATATATATATTAATATACGAATAAACATACGGATGAAAAATTATAACTATATATATATATATTAATATAAAAATATATATATTTATATATACACATATATATATTAATATAACTAAATAAATTTATATTAATATGGATCTGTATTAATATACGAATACATATAACTATATATATATATATATATATATAAATATAAAACTTGATATATCATTAAAGGGAGAACAAAACAAAATGGCTAAGTGATAAAGCTGCAGTGCGCAAGGGGGGAGCTCCTATGTTCGAATTCCAGTGGCAACAGGGTCGCGTGGGTGCAATGAAGCGAGGTGCAACGTGCCGGTTGTTGGGGGTGCAGGCGCAGCAAAGCGGGGTGCAACGTGCGAACCGCCCACTAATTATATATATATTTTTAATTTTTTTCATTTTTTTTGACATTTATCAGCCCTATTTTTATAACACTGATAAAAGACCACTTTTATCAGCGCTAAAAAAATAGCGCTGATAAAAGTTCTCTTTATCAGCGCTGATAAAAAGGACCCCCTTTATTAGCGCCGTGCTTTACAACGCTCATAAAAGCGCCGATAAAGTGTTTTTGTAGCGTTGATAAAAGCAACTTTTTAGTAGTGTTGAGATACATGGAATACGTTATGTATCGACATTATCTATTGAAGAAGTTCTAAATAGTAATCCACTTTCCCCAGCTGCTCATGAACCTCAAGAGGTCCCACAAAATGAGGACTAAACTCCCCTTTCCTTCTAAGACTTGGATTAACTAAACATGGAAAAACTTTAAAGAACACTTAATCATCAACTGAAAAATATAACGATATGCTATTAAGATCAACATAATATTTATACCAAATTTGTATCATCAACATTATCTAACAAATCAACTGAATCTTTTCTCTCATATCTTGAACTATGCTCAGTCTGACCAAGTAACATTCACCAATCTCTAACTAACACAACATATATTTATAGGGATGACCATATAAGGCCTCAAAATGATCCATTCCGGTCATGGACCAGTAACTGTTGTTATAAGAAAACTCAACCATTCCTAAATGATCATCCCAAGCTCCACCAAAGTCAAGAATATAGGCACAAAGAATATCCTCAAGAATATGTATAACTATTTATATCTAGACATATGACCATGGATGGTATGCTGTGTTAAAAAAAACGAAAATCCCAGTGCCTCTTGAAGGCCTCTCCAAAAAAACTAGAAGTAATCCGGGGATCTCTATCAAAAAATATAGTAGTTGTAACTCCGTGAAAATGAAAAATCTATTTCACATAGATATTTTCCAGCTTCTAAACTTTGGTTTAATCATGAATGGGTATAAAGTGATATGATTTGGTTATTCCATAAATCACAAACCATATAGAATTATTCTTTCTCTAGATACATGGAAACCCAACCAAGAAGTTTATAGATATCTCATCCCACTTCTAAGTTGGCACTGAAAGTGGTTGAATCAAACCTGAAGGTCTCTAGTGCTCTTCCATGAACTGTTGGCACATATAAAAATGGGAGACACAATCAGAAATTACCCATCTCGTACTTGGCCACTAGAATCGTCACCGAATATCATATAACATCTTCATGGTTCATGGGTGCACTTCCCATTGGGAATTATGGGAATAATTCATAATAGATTTACTTATATGAAAAAGTAGAATATATCATTTATAGAAACATAGAATAACCTCAGTGGAGAATGACCACTCCAAAACAATCTCCACACTATAAATAGAGTCTCTAATTCTATAGAAATCATTATCAAGATATTGTTGCTGAAGAATCATCTCGAGAATAGTGGAGGTCAACTGAACATTGGCCAAGGAAGCCTCAGTCCCAGATTCCCAGATTCCAATATGTTACTGTGCAAAGAGATCCATCAATTTATGATATTCTAAATATTATTTCATGAACTGGATTAGAAGTTTCCTTCTCAAAGCATCTATGATGACATTCCCTTTCTTCTTGGTTTAGGCGATGTCACAGTTAAAAGATTTTAGGTATTCTACCCAACAACTCTAGTGGAGATTTAAATATTTTTGAGAGAAGACATAACTCGAGCTCTTGTGGTCGAAATACATGGTAAACCTTTATCTATAAAGGTAATACTGCCAACTCTTAAGTACATGCATCACAACTATAAACTCCAAGTTATGGGTAGAATACTTATTCTTATGTGGCCTAATATACTGAGATCCATAGGAAACAACATGATCACCTTGCATAAGAGAACAACCCAAACCTGAACCCGAGGCGTCACAGAAGACCACATAGCCCTGCCCGACCTTTGAAAGAGTCAACACCAGTTCATTAGTCAAAATAAATTTCATCTCAAAAAAAATAAATATGGCGTTTATTATCCCAAACAAATTTTACTCCATTTCGAGTTAGAGAAGTTATCAAAGAATCCAACTTTGAAGTGTCCTTTACAAAATTGTGAAAATATCCAGATAAGCCCAGGAAGCTCCGAATCTTGAAAACAATTCATGGTTGTTCCCATGTCATAACAAATTTTACATTTTTAGGGTCAACTAAAATACCATGTTCTGATACCATGTTTCCCAATAAATTCATTTCTCAGATCTAGAAATTAAATTTTGATAGATTAACATAAATTAATTGATTTATCAAAAATTCCAGAACAACCCTTAGGTACTGCACATGTTCCTCATTGGACGTAGAGTAAACAAGGATGTCATCAGCAAAACCACCACAAAAGTATCAAGATACTCATAGAAGATACTATTAGTTAAATCCATAAAAAATGAATGATAATTAGTTAAACCAAATGGCATGAAAATGTACTCATAATGGATATACCTTCTCTAAAAGGTGGTTTTATGAATGTAAGATTATTTTATTCTTAACCGATGACAACCAGATCAAATAACAATATTCAAGAACCAATTATCCACTTTCAACTAGTCAAACATGTCATCAATATATGGAAAATGATACTTTTTCTTTACCATAACTCAATTGATTTTTTGGTAATCAATATAAAGGTGAAGTGAACCATCATCTTTCTTCATAAACGAATATGACCCACCTAAGGTGACACACTTGGGTGTATGAATACATTCTATAAAATATCATCCAACTGAGTCTTCAGATCTTTCATTTCAACTGGTTCCATTTGGTAATAGGTAATAAACATTAGTTGAGTACTAGGTACTAAATCAATAGAGAAATCTAGCTCTCTTACAAGTGGAAAACCAGAGAAGTCAGAAGAAAAAACATTGGGAAACTCGATGACAACTGGTGGGAGATCACTTCTAAAATATTCCTACTCTAGATCAAAAGTGAACACATATATCACTTTCCACAAATCTAGATAAGAAGGTCCGAATCTGCTCGAACTTGGGTCCCATTATCCATAAAAGATACGACACACCCATTCTTGTGTAGTAAAGGATACCCATTGAAGATAACAATAAATCTGAGATTTATTGGAAACAAAACAATATGTCCCAAAAATGATGTCAAGAGGTTTCATGTAGAGCATCAAGAAATCCCTTTCAATCTTGATATCTGATAATGAGAAAACACAAACAGGAATACGAAGACCCAGCTCTCTTTTTGTTTTGAGGGGTGTAGTAATTTCCATCACATAAGATAAAATATCCATAGGAAGATTATATAGATTCACAATACGAGTAAAAATGAACAAATGAGATGCACCGGTATCAAAAAAATCAGTCACAAAATATGAAATAATAGTGATGTTAACTCTCACAGTTTTTGGACTCGTTTCTAATTCCTCTAGAGAATCTTCTATTGCGTGAAGAATATTTTCTTTGGATTCTTATGGATAGAACACCTTTGTTCTTGAAGCATATGATTTCACCATAGTTTTATTAGGTGATGATGATCCTGTGATACTATAAAGAGTGGGGTAGATATGGAAGAACTTTTTCAAGTGAATGGAGAATCCACATGAAGTGCATATTTTTGGTACCTAAATGCAAACCTGTTTCGAGTTCCCCGACTTCCCACACGGATAAAAATAAAAGGGTCTCTATCAGACATTGTAGGAGTTATAGAAAAACTTTACTTTATATAAACACTATGATAATCATCACTCTTCCTCTTCCCTTTATGAGAACTCATAGAACTTCTACTAAGAGAAAAAGTAACTCCCACCAACCTTAATTTTCTATCCAGGTCCATTTCAACCATCAAAACTCTCTACAACACATAAACATAAGAAGAAAACTTCATAAAGAAAACCTAAGAAAAAATATCAGATAAAATTCCAATATAAAACTACAGTGTCTTTATGTTATCATTCAAAACAATCTCAGGTTTAAACTGCACAAGATCAGTAAAATTATTTGTATACTCTATCACGGTCCTGTCAGCCTTCTCGAGTTTGAAAAAATCAATATCCTTATCCAACACCATTGAATCTGGATATAACTGGTCAGTGAAAATATATTTAAAGCCTTTCCAATCTAAGACCTCATGCTTCTTCTCCATCACTCTCATGTCCCACTATCTCCTGCTAGGTCCCTCTAGCTTTAGGGTGACACATTTCACCTTGATTCGCTCTGATATCTCCATGAAATCAAACATAATCTTGATATTTCTAAACCAATACTCAAAAATTTGAGGATCATTATAGACTTGGAACTTTGGTGTTTTTTTAGTGAAATAACTCCTAATAATGAATCCTAAACTCACCCCTTTGAGGTTTTCTAGCTGGAGCTAAAATGAGAAAAGGTGCATGTGCCTATCCTAGACCTTGTAAAATACACACAATTAATTAAACTGGATTCTGGTCCTTGAGAGGATTTTATCACCATGGTTTATCATAATATTCATCCTAGATCCAATTCACACATCTTCTAGGAGGCATGATGCTACACAACATCATCAGACAACATTGAAGACATTAGATTAATAGTTAATCAGAGTAATAAGGGAAATTAATCCCATTAGATTGATAAACAAGATTTGGATTTCAATTTATACAAATAAAAAATAGGGAAAAGACTAGAACTAGTCATCAATAATTCCTTCCCAAACCACACCTGGTGACTTAAGGATCATTATAGCGGGATCTAGCTAGAAACTCAGTCGTAACTACCTCCTAAGTCCCGATAAGATTACACAACTGCATACTGATGTCAAGACAAGATGATTAACCTGCACCTTTGAAACCAATTTTTCATGAATCGACCTGGATAGCCTGGTACCCTAATTTCTAATCTATCAATGACATAACTTGAATGGTGATCCTAATCCCAAGGGTTGGCGACTAGTATCTGGCATCATAAATTATAAAATTGGGAATTGTTTTTCCACATAAACAGTGGAAAAAATAGTCACAAGTCAGTATGCTCAAAGGAAAAAACCAGATGGAGAATAATTACTAGAAGTAAAAAATGTATGAAAACCCCCAAAGTATATCATCAAAGTACCAGAAAACCAGATAACTACCCAAGTACCAACAAACACAACAACTCAAGCCCAAAGATCAATTGAAACTACCACATCTAAGTGGTGATTTCCCCTTTCTCAAACCTAGCAGGAGGAGATATACAAATTAATAAAGGAACATATAGGGTGTGAGATAAAATCCTAGTAGGGTCTCACCAAGGATTCCATAATAATATAGAAAAATTAATTAACCAAATAATCCTTTCAATTTTAAATAAACTGGCCTAAAAGTTCAACATCATATTTAAAACATATCTTTATTTACATTTCAAATGATGGAAACATTTCTAAACAATGGATTGATATTTTTTTTATATAAAATAGTTTATATAAATTCTCAAAGAAATTTTAAAACAATTTTCAAACAATAGAATATATATAAAAATAATCATAAAGGAGAAACATGGTTATCTTCCAATAGGTATGATATTTCCAGGTTAAGGGATCCTCACACACCCGAATAGGTGATCATAACAATATGTGGAAACACATCCCTCTAACACTAGTCAAAAGGAGTCATCACCATCCCATTGGGGATGTAACATACTACATATGTTTTTCTTAGATTTTTAAAGCGTCAATAGAGTTTTTCAAAATATCTCACTAACTACCTAGGCTTGCATATGCTCCAACAATAATCAATAATGGGAAATTTATTTCAAAAACTATTTAAAATAAAATTAACCCATTTTCCCCATTTCAATATTCAAATTTAAATTTAAAAGTAAAAATTGGGTTTTAATAGAATCATTCCTTTCTCCAGGATAAAACCAACAGGTTTCTATCAAAATAATTTAAGACATTTTTCTAAAATAAAAATTCTAAATTAATTTCACAAATCAATTTTAGAATTAAAATTCCCAATTTAAATTCCAAAATTTAAATTCCACAATAAAATTTACTTCAAAATCTACAAACACACCCAAGTTCATTGGAATTGGGGTTTTTTCTCTAATTTCATGACAAATCTAATCAAATTCCCCAATTCACTGGAATTGGTTTTTTAACAAACAAATTAAAATCAATTAAATTTAAATCAATAAATTTAATTTAAATCAAACGATTTAGGGTTAAATCAATTGGCTAATCAAAAATGGAACCACCTACCTCGAGATCATGGTATCACAAATCAAAATTCCTGAAATGGGAAACTCTAATAAAAGACATAGAAAATGAAGATCCGAGAATCAAAACTTGATTTATAATCTAAAAGAATGAGGATAAGATCCTCCAATAACATAGAGATCTAAAAAACCCTAGGGTAGAGAGGAGAAAAGATAAAGAGAGGAGGAACAGGGAAAGTATCACATACCTGAATAAGATCGAATGTGATTATTTTCACTTTTATCCTTCTAGAAATGGGTTTATAGTATCCAAAATTGGTCGTTGACAGATTCTATGACCTAGGAAATCATTATATGTCAAGTTAGGGTCGAGCGATGCTCAAAAAGGGGGTTCAAGATTTTTTAAATAATTCTCAGAATAATTAAATACTATATGCATGGTTATTAGAGAAGATCTATATGGGTTTTCAAACCATGAACCCTAGCCATGAACCCCTGGTGGTGAGGTTTCATGGTTCCTCCTTGGTGGGCGCAAAATTTGATAAACTATTCGCTAACCATGAAAACCCCCACTGTCTGGGTTTGCACATTTTTCACTAGAAGGATGCACAATTTGGGAAAACCATATGCCAAATTTTAATAGCTGAAAAGCCCTTAATTTTTTTAAACTTTCATCCACAACACCCCTAAATGAGACCCAACCAAATCATGATCAAAAGATGTGTTGAGGAGTACCTCAAAATAGTAAAAATATGTTATAACACCTCTTGAGGATTATACTTAAAGCCTAACTAGATTGGATTTATAATCAAACCAAGGAATCTAATACATAGGGAGGGAAGTAATAAAGGGATTTTGGTACCTATTTTTGGAACCACAAGTATTTATAAATGTAAATGGAATAAGAGAGGGGGTTCACTTTTTTAAGTGGGGGAGAGGACACAATTGAAATATTTGAAAATAAAAAGTTATACCCACATTTTACATGTGACACTAGGTTCCAAAATGGATCATTATTAAACATTATATGATATAAGGTTGAAATATGGACATAAAATCGGATTTAGTAAAGGTTTTAGGTCATTTTAACTCTTATTTGTTTTAGTTTTACCCTCAGTAAACCCGTTTTAACCGTAACCATGATAATTAATTTTTTACTATTTTTACTGTTCATTATGACAAGAATTTAAGTTAAACTTATTATATAATATTATATTTTTATTCTAAATATGTAATCCATTTTTTCAGATTAAATTCATAGAATTCATAGAATTTAATTTAAAATTAAACCTGTAGATGCGAAAAAATAGTTTTTTCAAAGAAAAAGTTTTCATAAGTATAAAACGTTTTTGTATCAAAAGTCAACATAAAATTGATTATAATGACTTAAATTGGATTTGTAATAAAATAATTGAATTATTTTAATTTTAAATTACTTTTAAAAAAAATATAACTTTGTAAATGATTTAAACAAAAAGGTAGTTTTTAATGAAAACCAATATTTTTCACTATTCATTTAGAAATTAAACTTTTTAGAAAAATAAAAAAAATTCATCCTAAGATAATTTTGGACTTATGATTCTAAAAATGAAGTTTAGTTTTTCAAATAAATTTTATAAAAGTGGTAAAAAATTAATTTTATTATTTATTTACAAAAAGCAATAAAAATCATTTTTTTAGAAAAAATTATTTTTGAAGCCTATGAAGACTTTACAAAAAAATCAAGTACTTACTTATCAATATATTTTATTTATCCTTAATAATTAATTTTAAAAGTGTGGTAATTCCTTTTAATACCAAAAAATTTAATTTCTAGTTTATAACAATCATTTTTAAATCATAATATTTATAATATATTGAGGTTCATTAAAACTTAGTGTTGCATGTCACATACGCTATCGAAGATAGATTTATTTTTTTAAAAACCTTAGGGTGTTACAAAAACTGATAAAAAGAGATAAAATTGTTTTAAAACATTAGTAAAACAACACATAGTTCATTTGTGGCATGTATGAATTGACCACATGTCAATCCGACACACGATGTGGTTAGTATGGCTCCAAGTGCATGTTTTTAATACAAAAGTTCGATTTTAGTTTAAAATATGTGTCACATTGTCAAAACTAGGAAAAGAAGATCAGATTATTTTCAAACTTTTGGACAATGATCCATAATTAATTTTTTTTGTGTATGAATCAAATTAATGCCAATATGACACACAATTTTGTTGGTATGAATCAAAGTGCGTGTTTTCAATATAAAAAATCCATTTTAGTTTAAAATATGCGTCATATAGACAAACCAAGAAAACAAGCATGAATTGTTTTCAAACATTTGGAAAATGATCTATAATTCATTTGTGAAGTGTAGGAATCAACCTCACATCACTAATATATTTAGTAATTAAAAATATAATTTATATAGATTATTAATTAAAAATAAAATTAAAAATTAACAATGTAATTAATAATCATAATATCATTATTAATTAATAGATAATAAAAAATTAATAATAAATATAAAATTTACAATATAATAGTTAATAAAATAGTTAATATCATAATCAATAATATCATTAATATATATAATAATTAATAATACAATTTATCATATATGGAATATATGAAATTAAAATTATAATATGTTTATTTTTTTATTTACTGTTAGTAAAATCAATATTGGTTTTATTGAAGGGATTATTTTTTGTATGGAGGTTGATATTTGTAGAAATCCTACTATAATTTTTACAATTTTGTATATTGGTTTTAATTTTTTTTGATTAATTGTAAATATCACATCAATGTAAATATTTTGTATGTAAATTTTGAATTGAAATGATAGTACAATGTTATATTTGTATTTCAATATTGTTTTCAATATATTTTTATTTTTATATGTTTTTTGATTTGGTTTTTTATTATAAGGCTACTACAGGGGTTGTTGCAGTTTTTCATTAGCTGCATGACCTTTATTAGTGCTAAAACTAAAGCACTGATAAATTCCCCTTTTATAACCACTTTAGTTTTATCCCTGATATAGGACCCCTTTATCAGTGCTAAACCAAAAGTGCTGACAAAGGGGGATTTTATTAGCACTAAAACTAAATAATTAATAAAGTTATAACACTTTTAACAATGCCCCAATTTTCAGTTCTTTTTTGCACTAAAAGGCTATTTTTAGTGTAATTATCATTTGTTTCTATAGTAGCGCCTAAAACTTACCCTAATTCTAAACCTTGGTAAGTTAAGGTAACCAGTGGATTTACTTTATGAAAATAAGTTCACATAAAGGTAATTCTATTATTAAATAGATTGCATAAATTTACTATGAGATACGTTAATGAAACAAAGGATTTTCACATTTACTTAAAGGTAATGATTTTTTTTTTAATTTTTTGTAAAGATATATTAGTATTTACCCTTATATGAAGAGTTCACAAAAATATAAGACCTACTGTACTCTCACACTATGTTTCTATGTATGTTCATGAATATATACACTTATGTAGACTCTCTGTGTAAGGGTGGAAGAAGTATATCCTTACGTAGAATATGGATTCTGTTTAAGGGTAAATAGAAAAAGTTCTAAAAATTTATTTTTGAAATCTTAAATGTTTTTAATGGTTTATAAAGTGTTTATAAATCACATTAAAAGGTATTTTGGGAATATTTAATTTATAATAAATTTATAAATTAGTTATTAATTATAAATTTTTTATAATTAAATAAATGTTTATAAAACAATTTTCCTTAAATATTAAATGTTAATATTTGAAATGCCTTTTAAAAAAATTATGTGGCATGAATTATATTGTAGAAAAAAGTGTTTATTAATAAATAATAAGTGATAATTTATAAAGGGTTATAAATTATAAATAATGTCAAAATATAGAATGTTTATATTTAAATAATGAATTGTATATAATTAGCTATGTTGAATTATTCAAAATAAAGTAGAGACTTTTTTTTTATTTTATTTAAGCAACATAAAAAGTGTTTTGATGAATGATATGATTAGAGTTTAAATAATGATTAAGTATATTATATTTATATTATGTAAAATACTTACATAATATAAATTGGATTATAAATAGTTTATAATTTATATAATATCATATATAAAAATGGAAATGTCATATAATGATAAATATGAAATAGTTCATATAGGGATGAATATAAAAGGTTTATATTCAAATTAATGGAATGTCCAAAATGTTAAAGTTGATCTTATAAAAGGTTTTGTAGTTATATTTTATTTATAAATTGTTCATAAATATTTATCTCATGTTGATATATTTTAATTTTTTATTTATTTAAGGTTTATTCCATACTATTTTAATGTTTAGTAAATTTTTTAGGAAATGTGAATATTGTGTATTTATTAGTTTAATTTTTAAACTACTTCTAGATTGATCCTTTCACTACATGCTAGGTATGATTATGATTTTATTTTTTCATATACCTTAAACTTTGTTTTTAATTGAATTTATGAACTTGAATTTATTTATTGAATATAGTTTATTTATATTAAGTGTTAGAGTTATGATGAATTAGATTTTAAATTAAGTAAAGTATCCCTAAGTTGAGGGACTTGAGGTCAAACTAGCCACCTACCTTGAGGATTATGTCTCATCTATGTTAGTGAATGGGGTTAGAAATCTGTCACCTTGGGGTTACTCATGAGGAGATTTTATATCTCATATAAATCTAAAAATTTACATTAATTGTTCATATAACTTATTAATATGATTCATTTAGATATGTATGAATATACTTGAATTCTATTTTTGGGTGAGTAAGACAAGACTATGAGTTGTGTAAAGAGTTACACATCAATATGGTTTGAACATATTGGTTTGGTGGAGGGAATATGATTCCAAAATAAATTAATAGAATCAGCTATATTAAAAATATAATAACATGATATTTGATGGCGAGATTAAAATACCTTTCGAATACTAAGTGTGAGATTCCTTCCAAGGTGAAACTTGTCAATAACTCAATCATTCTTTTGGGTATTTTCAATATCCACACGAGTGCCTCTGGATTATCTTGTGTAAGGAAAGAAAGTTATAAATGAATTTGGATTAACTTGATAGTTTTTTCCAGATTAACATGAGTATCCCTTGATTGTCCTTTATTTGTTTATTCATGGAATTTTATTTGGGTTACACTAACTGGGAAGCCCTAATGATTGGGATAACAGAGGAATAGAGTTGAGTATATTCATATGATGGATTGAGCAAAGAGTTGTTTAGTCAATAATATAAGAGTCATATATGTTATTATTGAACATTTTTGTGTAGAAAATATATTCATATATTATTTACATGATACCTGATGTAAGTCATGCTGAAATATAGATGACCCACTAATGGATATTATGTTTTAAAAGGGGACATTATTTAAGTGGGAGACCATTTAGTAGAATTCCTTATTAAATGGTTATAATACATGATAATAATATGGTAAAATATTATATTGTATATAAATAGAATCATCATCATTAAACTAAAATTTGAAATTTATCCTTAAAATAGAAGCGTAATGCAAGGTAATTTTAAGGATTGTAATTTAAGAAATGTTCTTAAGGAAAATTCTATGTGTCAGAAAAATTTCTTCATGAGTAACCAAGTATCTAGATTGTTCAATATGTTAATATATATGATTATGGAATAAAAGTGATTAATTTAGGGTTTAAAAGGAATTAGATGTAAAATGAATAAAGGAATATTAGTCTCCACTCATGTACTAAATATAATTAGGTATGCTGCATGATATTCAATATTATTGAATATGTTAATGAAACTAAAGGTTTAATTAAAGATTTATTACTGATAGAAATATATTTTATTTTTCATAAATATATATTCTATCAAATTTATGTTTTAAAAAAGTTGTGAAAAATAAAAAAAATGTTAGAATATGAATAATAATTAAAGGTTAGATCTTGATGACTGCTTTCAAGTAATCGAGAAATGGAGTTTTTGCATTGATAACATGGATGCTTCAAACTTGGATGATTTTTTCATAAGATATGTATTTTTATTTCAATTTTCACTTAAGAATATCATGTAATTTTTTTGGTTTAATAAAATTATATGAGAGTTATGACACACATTTTTTTATGATTTTTTCAATTCTATAACATGCTTTAATGGAGGCTAAAATGGAATATTATGGTTAGTAAATTTATTATATTTTCATTTATTGAAATTTTTTGAAAATGTTAATGGGTTCAAGAAAATGTTACCCAATATTCTAAAAGAGTTGAGAATAATTGAACTAGAAAAAATATTTCAAGATTCTAGTACTATGTAGACAATGCTTGTGAATAAAAATTGAAAATGAAAAAATATAAGTCAATTGAAAAGTTAAACAATGTTTCTTCAATAATATAGTCAGGGTCATCAAAACATAGTGTTTTTAGGAAGTATGAATAATAATTCAATATGATCGGATTATTCAAAAATACCTAGAGGAGTTTAGGAAACTCCATGGAATGTCCATGTATGGTCTATATGTTATAGAAAATAATTATTCAATTTTGAAATGTATGTGATACTAAATGTATATTTTACAAATTGTTGTAAATATTTAGGATTTAAAAATAAAAGGAATAATTTATTCATATTTTAGTTTATATTCATGATATGAAGTAAATATTTACCACATCAATGATTAAATGTAACAAATTTTATCATGCTAAAATGAATCTATGTAAAATATGTGTATCTTTATCTCATTTCTATTATGAGATAAGAGAATAAGTTTAATAATAAATATTTTTTATGAAAAACATTAGATGATTAATTGTATACACTTGTTTTAGGATTCAATAGGTTCTATTACATGTTCAAATAAAAATATTTAAATAAAAGTGTTTATCTAGATATTTGTTAAAATATGATGGGATGCGATTCAAACCCTTAAGTGATATATTTAAATAAAATCTTATTTTCAATAAATTACTCCAAACACATAGAATACTATATATTATATGGATACAATAAATTATTTGTTAAGTATTCCCATTTAAAGTAAATAAACTTTATTTCCTAAACACAAAGCAATTTTTGTATCTAAGAAAGATATTGTAAAAGGAATATAATGTATAAGAATATAGTGAGAGTATGTTTGGACTTATAAAAGTTAAAAGTTATCAAATAAAGGATTTTTTTTTAATTTTAACTGATTTCAATTTATATCCTAAAAGAGTTTTAGTATATTACAATAAATAGTAATGTAAAAAGTTACATTAGTTACCCTAAAAAAGTTCACATCATTTTATCCTAAAAAGAGTTTAGGGTGTTTCGATAAACAATAATGTAAATAGTTTCATTAATTTAAGGAAAATATTTTATGGAATAAGGTTCCAAGGATGATGATGATTAACTTATAAAGAGTTAAGAGTGGAAAATAGAAGTTTACATCATAAAATTTGATATTGTGAAGTTAAAAGGTTTGAATATGTTCACATATTTAAATAATTATGAATTTGATTCATAAATGTCACCATTATTCAAACTATCTTACTTTATAGATGTTTCTCACTAAAGATTTTAGTTGGAGGGTTTTATAAGATGGTCATATATATATGTGACAAGTATTATATATGATGTAATGTGGTAACAAAACCCAAAAAGTGAAGTAAACATAATGATTATCTAGAATTTTATCATATATGATATGATAAACTGATTCTTATGTTGGTTTTCTAAATATTCTTAAATAGTTTAAGAATATTAAAATGTATCATATCTGAGACAATATACACTTTATCATTCTTTCATGTTTTCTGTAGAAATGTATATCTTGATATAATTTTTTTGAATTGTAATGATAATCAACATCTCAAAGTATGAATTTGAATTTATCCCAAATTTAGGTTTTTCATGGATTATTATAGGTTCTGATGAAATGTTAAGGTTATCTTGAATATGATTATTTTATAGAGATAAAAAATATGCTCATGGGTTACAAAAAAAAGAATAAGATTATTTGTGTGCGTTAGATAACCTACTAAGTATTACACATGAAGTTTCATACATATGTCTTTGGTATACTAGGGGTGCATGGATTATATTTGAGTCCCCATTACCTAAGGTTGGTGATATATATATCATGAGAACATTTATACTTTGATACCTTACTTACAAAAGTATATATATTTAATTATATAATAGAGGGATGGTTGGGTATGTTTTTAATCATATCGTCGGTTGAAGATTAAAAAAAAATAAGATTTTACTCTCATATGATGAGTATTACATATGGGTCCTCGATTGAGATAGACTACAGGAGTGTGTGGCTGCACCTAGATATAGTATATCTATCCAGATAAGGGATAATTGATTTGCTTATCCATAAGGATGAATGGAATGTAATGTATTCATTGATAAAATCAGTCTACAATATGATAATCGAGATCAAATGAGTTTTCTATATGGGATTAACATGCTCCATGTCCCATGATCACTCGATGTCCAAGGCAATAGAAAAATATAAGAATTAACATTTTCATATGATGTAAATCGATGGACACAAGTATAAAGATACATGTGGTTGATAGATATCATGCCAAATATCTTTATAGATTTAGTAGAATTGATATTTTTCTAAAGTCCTTTATTTGTTTAAATATATAGATCTAGAGATTAGTATTTTTTTTTCAATTTTATAAATGCATGTGGGGCCACAAATTGTGGTTGACTTAATGAGGATTGCGTTTTACTTAGAGATATTCTCTAAAAGCGTTTTAGAGTCAATATAGAAGTGTTTTGAATAGGTATCTACAAGTTATTACATATGATGTGATACAAAGTGAAATTAATGATAGATTTCCAAAAGTTTTTTTGAAGATATCCAAAAAGAGTTTTGGATATGATTTCACAAGTTCTTATAAACGATACAATATAAGGTGAAATGGAACAAAGACTATTAGGATTTAGTGCAAGTGTGAGATTAAAGGAGATATTCCCTAAAGGAATATATATATATATATATATATGATCTATATTTTTTTCTTGAAAATTATTATTTTCATGAATTATAAGGGTATATCATTTCATGCATGATACATCCTTAACAGGCAAATGATAAACAATTATCATTCAAGTGATTCCTCCACCCATGCTATCATTTATTATCTAGTTTCATTAGATGAAACATATGGGATGAAATTTATTCATTCGATGCATTAATTTGGATATATCATTTATTCATGTGTTATAATGCATGAATAAATGCAAAAACACACATGGAGCATCATTAAGTTATTATATTTATATCATTTCCATGCGATGGAAATGTGGATGATCACACAATGCTTAGCCATACTTCCTGAAACTAGAGGTTCTCTTTAACCTTATCCTTTGAATTAGAGGCTCTAATAGGTTGTGGAGGATAGGAAAATACCATCCATATGATGGATAATTCAGATACAATCCATGGATTCACTATGGATATGGGATGTGTAACACCACTAAATTAGTTCTCCCTCACGTGATTGAGATGGGTCTCTATGAGACCTCAAGCATGCCTCCCCATACACCAAAGGTATCTGACTAACAATGAAAGTCTAATAAATATAGTAGGGATACTATACCGTCTAGTATTTAATAACACTCATAGTAGAAATACAATAAATAATTAATATAAATAAACTTTAGTAGATAAGAAGGAAAATGACTAAAAAATCCAATATAATAAAACTATGTGATGTCATACAAAATGGCGTACTAAAAATCATACAAGAAACCAACTAAAATAAAGTCTCCAAAAATAAATACTACTAAAACTAGTCCTAAACCCTATTCTTGGTCCTATATTCAAGATCCATTCCCAACTTGAAAATAAACTCATCAAGCATGGGGCCCCTTACCCTTTTCTAGACCCGCATCCATGAAGTCTTATTGGGTACCAAATGGTAGCTAAAACAGGGTGTGAGTAAAAATTAGTAGGCCACCACCAATAGTTTCTAAACAAATATAGTCTAAGTAATATTGCATGAAATAATACGTTAAAAAAATGAATCAATTATAAAATAAATGAAGAACATCTAATAAAACCATTGACCCTCGATCTCCAAGTTGGCACTTAGGGTAACCATATCTGTTTGACACTATTCTATATGTCTCTATCCATAACCATAAATGAGTCCCACAATATTTTCTAGAATATCTATATAATATACTATAAAACAAAACATATCCATATAGAGTTACCATGCCAGGGTTTAATTACAATTTTAATTCACAATGAACCCAAAGAAAATTACCATGTCAGTGATTAATTATATATTCAGTTTATAATAGACCCAAGGTGAATTCACTTTCCATGGGTTAATTATGAAATCAATTCAAGAAAAAAACACAAGATGAATTACCAAACCAGATCTAATTACATATTCCATATATCAAGTTTGAGTAATATCCAAAACACACTAATATACCAAAACATTATAAAAATGATAATTGAATTCCATTTTGTTTAATTCATTCCAAATAAAAAATATCATTCCAATTACCATTGCATTATAATATATTCTATTATGAAGATTTATAATTACAAGTAAATTATTCCATTATTCCAATTTCCAATTACATGTAAATTATTCCATTATGACAAGTTATAATTACACACCAAGAGATCATTCCAAAATGCCAAAAAAGGTCAATATTCCATTTCATTCCAATTACTAACCAATCTACCAATTAATGTAAATTACTAGTTAATATACCAATATGTGAACATACCAACATGCCATTATGACTTGTAGAATTGCATGCCAATTATCCAATTACAATCCAAGTTATCCATGATAATTTCAAATTAAAAAATTAATCAATTACTTAAACCAATCTCCCAATTCAATTATAAGGCATCAGGTTCATACATTTTGGATTCCTACCTAGTGTCATATATAGGAACACATCATGGGTGGATGAAATTCCATGGTATAAATAACTAAAAAACCTGACAAGATTTGTAAAAGGTCTAGGTAAAGGGATTCAAGGCATAAAATTGATTACCAATCAAAAGAGGCCACATGCACGACATGGTAATACGATCACACATGTTACATATAATAGAAAATAAAAATAGACAATAAAGAGATGATTTAGACCCCCCATCTAGAAAGTTGAGAAGAAGAATCCAATAATCAAGTGTCTGAATCAACATGAAACACCAAAATTCTTTATGGAAAGTGATATACTCTCCCCATTAGGGTTAGAAAAATAATATCCATGAAGAGAATGAGAGGAATTTATAAAATATGGGAAAAACTTACCAGAATTGGACACCTGAATTTAATAGAGGATCAAGGGATAAAAGGAAGGCATTATAGAATTCGAGGAATCCTTGGATAACCCTTTAAGATCACTAATACATTTTTAGGGTTGAAATATTGGATTATAAAACATAAAATAGAATGGAGAAGGTATTTATGGAAGTACCCCCACTTAAAATCCCTAAAGGGAACTATTGACTAGTCACTATAATCCCACATGCTATCTAGTGTTGAAACACTAGCTATCCAGGGGTATTATTGTAGCCTTATTGTTATACTACCTCATCTATAGGCTAGTTTGTTGACTCCACCTACTAGCTAGTTGCACTCCAGCAACTCCTTTTCTACAAGGAATTGGTAGCCTTTGACTGTTTGGCTAATTTGAGCCCTCGAGAATCTCCAAAATTTCTTTTTAACCATGAACAATTCTCATTTATATAAATTAGATAAATCAATATAAAAATAAAATAGGGAAGTACCAGGATAAAAGATGGGGTTCTAGAAGATGTATTTTGACTGGACTTGATGATTTTTATTAAACCCATGTCATGGTGTTTGAAGATGTTGCAGATGCTATTTGGTGTAAGGTACACTATATTTATATTATTTCTTCATTTTTGTTTATCAAATATTTATATTTATTCCATGTTATATCCTCATACATGGGTTTAAATTGCTTCTTCTTGATCTGATAATTGTTAGTAAACTCATTCAAAACCCATTAGGTGATTTACCATTGGGCATGGAAAAGTGTTATATCACCTTGGGCCTCTGTGGTGGTAGGGGGAGGTCTGGAGTTAGAGCCTCCCATGGCACATATAGGTGTAAATTTTCATTTTTTATGCCCTTGTTGAACCAATGTGTATTATATTATCTTATGGTGGTTGATAATGGTAGATGATTTACTTAGTATCATACCAAAATTTACATTTCCTAGAAAATAGAAGTCTATTATAATTGATACAAATAATGTCTAGGAATATGAAATCGATAAAACAATATCTTATTTCATTTGTAAAATTATTTTCTGAATGGACATATAACTTTGAAGTATTTTAGGGATACATTATTAAATAATTTTATGTTTGGAAAAAGGGGTTGGGGATTGATTTAAGATCTTTTGATTTTCAATTTTTCTTATTTTATTTTTGGAGGATTCTTCAAAAAACTACATGTTCATTTTTTGGGTCTAAATTGAGAGTGTTTCTTTGGGATGTCAAAACCTAAAAGTGGTAAAATAAATTGGTAAGGTCCTTATAGATTTCACTGAATGGGATCATTGTGATCTAATTTTTTAGGCAAATCAATTAGATTTAAAGTTTATATCAATGAAGAACAATCTTTGTTTAGTGAATTATATTTTAAATATGGTGATGCATGGAAGTGTATTAGCATTGAATATGAGTTTATACCTATTTTTTATTTTTTTTGGACATTTGGAATACAAGGAAAATGAATGTTCTTATAAATAAACTAATAAAGATGAGAGTATTGTACTTCAGTTTGGATCATGGATTAAGGATAAGAATAGAAAGTTATTCAATTTTTAAAATGAAGAGAACAAATGTGATAAGGGTAAAATAAAAAAATCTGAAAGTGATCCAGTCAACTAATTTGTCAAAGGAGATTGAATTTGTCATTTTAAGAACTTCATTAAATATGTTTAAAAAATAAGTGATTAATTATAAGGATTTTGAAAGTCTCATATAGAAATAAATGTTTTGAGGGATGATATTTTTGTATCAATAATTTCATTAAATATAGAATCTATGGTTGAACAATACAAATCATCTTTTTAAGAGTTCTAAAATATGGTTTCAAAGATGAATAAATTCTATTTTAGTAGAAAAAATACACTTAAAGGATGAATGGAGCTGAAGGAGAGGATCAAACCTAGTAAAATAGATTTTGATGATCATTTTATAGAAAAAATTAATACTTATGGTAAATGTATGATTTTTTTGGTAAATCCATGAGTATAGATTATGAAAATGTAGAAACCGAAGGGTTCCATCTCTTCTTGAAGTCATGAATATCATATGTTTAAACTGTCATAGGTTTGAAAATACCCAATTAGTTTGTGTGATCCATAATTGGAGTATTAAGAAATTACCTGATAGAGTATTCTTATTCAAAATTATGTTAGAATGAAAGGACATTTATTCTCTTTGTTGAACCCTTTGTGAGATAGTTGTTTTCATAATCACAAATCATGCCAATATACAAATCTTATTAATTCATATATTAAGTTATAAATCATGATAATCATTTCAATGAATATTTATCAATGAATAAATTATGTCACATTGTATAATACATTAAAATAAGTCAATAAATTATGGATATTTAAGTTTCAATATATTTACAAGTGTATATTTACATATAATTATGAATTTCACTTAATCTAGTGATGTTCTATATAAGACAGACACTTTGCAAGTTTCTTCAATGTCCCTAACACTGATAGTTTAAAGGAGTCACCATTGGATGACTCACCAATGTTGACTCACTGATTGATGAAATCACTACTCGAAGGAGTCACCAATTGTGGAAGTCACCAATTGAAGAAGACACTATTATAGGGCTCACTGATTGAATAAATGACACACCGATGGACAAGTCACCGATGATCAGTCACACTAATAGTTCAAGAAACTCACCGACGAATAACTCACCGATGGGAGATGAATTATTAGTTTAAAGTACTTATGAATGGATGAGTCACCAATAGTAATCACACTGATAAATGAGTCACCGATGATGAATCACCGATGCTCGGAAAGACCGATAGCTCAAATGACACACCGATGCCTAGAGTCACCGATACCAATGGAAATGACTCACCGATACAGATAGTCACTGATGACGACTGACCAATGCTGACAGTCCGATGATGATAGACCGATGACAATAAGTCAACGATACTTATGACTCACCGATAGTCATAAAAACTGTTTTAATTTATTAATTAAAATTTATATCTAACGATCATATTTAGAAAAATTAATGTTTATGACATTATTTAATGTTGTATGTAGGACATTCAGTAGATATTAATAGGTACATGCACATGTGGAGATATTTGTGTATTCTAGAAATTTAAGTATAAAATAATTAAAAGCTGGTTTATGTATATATACATGAGAGTATCAAGTAAATAAAAACCTGCAACTCTTGAAGAATTTTTCAAGAATCGAAGAACTTAGAAGGAAGAACATACAGAGAGATCAACAAGACAAGATAAACCTGCTAAGCTAACCTGAACATCCTAAAAACAAGAAGATGAAAACTTCATACTCTTAGAATCCAGAGCACAAGAGACTGTGATACTCTGTTTTGGAGCTAACTTTCAGAAGAGGACTCAAACATCATTTACACTATATAAAACGTGTCCAGAGATGCACTGCATAACACATAGAGACTTATAAACCTTATTCTACTTCTTTAGCTCTATTGTCTTCTTTTATTTACATTTTTGAGAAATGTGTGTATATGTATGTTACACACACACTGACTCCTATTCATAATTTAAGGATACTTGATATCCTCAAAATCACTCTCTATTTATTCTTTTGTATCCCACATAGAACAATGGAAGAGGTCAAGTGTGACATGTTTTTTGTTTTTCCCATGAATAACTATGGTAGAGGTCAAGTGTGACCTGGACATCCCTGTGTTCTATTGTGAACCCCCATCCAGGGTGTGGATCAAACTGTTTATTAATTTAAACTTCTTATTGGCAGGTGATCACCAAGTGGAGAGGAATAAGTCTTAGCCTGAGACTGAACCTCTTGTTTTTATCTACTATGTTTTTAACTTTTAGTTTTTAATATGTTTTTATCAGATATTGAATAAAACTAAATTAGACTTTGATAGTTAGATTATAAAGTGTTTATAACTATTTTCAACTAGTAATTTAGTTTCAAAAGCTGTATTAATCTTTTAGATTAATTTAACTGAGAACTAATTAATCTTTTGTGAAAGTAACCAAACATTATGGACTCTTATAAATTCACTACAAACTGACTTAGACTATATTTTTAATTGGGGGAACTTTTTAATTATACAATTGTAATATAAATTTTTATAGATACTAAATTCACCCCCATCTTGAGTAGTCTACTCCAACCAACATTTGGTATCAGAGGAATTTTTTGATTTTTCTGTTTTCAAATATTTTTTTTAAAATACTTTTCAATTGTGATTGTAGTTGTATTTCAAAGATATTAAAATTTCTGTTATTTCTAAATTTTTATCTCTTTGAAATCTTTTTACAATTTATATTATGGACCTTATACTAGAAGGAGTTTCTACAAATATACCACCTTTTTAATGGAAAAAATTATGCTAAGTGGAAGCTTAAAATGAAAATAAATATAGAAAGCATGGGATTTGAAATCTGGACTGCTATTGAAAGTAAATATCCGATTCCTGAAACTACTAGAAACACTTGGGATAAACCTAACAAGATTTCCTATATCAATAACTGTAAAGAAATGAATTCTATATACTATTCACTAGGAGATGAAGAGTTTAATCTCATTTCTGGTTGTAAAACTGCCCATGAGATTTGGGACACTTTGTCTGTCTCCCATGAGGGAACATCTAATGTGAAAGATATGAGATTAAATACTTACACTATTAAATATGACAATTTCAGAATGAATCCCAATGAGTCTATTTCTGATATGTATCTCAGATTCGATGAAAATTTTTATACCATTATTTCTTTAGGAAGAGATGTTACTACTAAAGAACAAATGATGAGGATTGTTCGATGTTTACCTGATAGATGGAGAGGAACCAATATCTTAATTAGAGAATCTTGTGACATCATAAAATTTCCTATAAAATAATTCATTGGAAAGATGATGATGTATTAAGAAGGGTTAAAAGTTAACAAGGAAGAGGAGGACAATCCAAAAAGAAAATCTATAGCCTTCAATACTACCACCTCCAAGAGTAAAGACAAAGGGAAAGTATGAGATGCTGTTGATAGAACAAATAGTGAAGAATCAGATTCAGACAGTGCTGAGGAAATAGCCTAGCTGGCCAGGGGATTTAGAAAATTTTATAGAAAGAAAAATTTCTTCAAGAGATCAAACTTTAAAGGGAATTATGACAACAAGGGAAACCTAAAAAAGGAGTGGAAAAGAAGTGAAAAAATAGAGGATATTGTTTTCTATGAATTTAAAAGGAGATTACATGTCAAATCTGACTGTCCAAAGTTAAAATACAAAAGGATGTATGAGAACAAGGATAAAAATTATAAGAAATCCATGAAGGCCACCTAGAGTGCCTCTGAAGATAGCTCTAGTGAATCTGATTCTTCTCATGATGAGAAAACTGACATGGAAAATACGTGTTTTATGACAAACACATCTAAGGTTACCTTAGAATCTTACACAAAAAATTATTATTATTCTGAAAATTAAAGTGAGTTTGAGAATATGAAAAATGATGAATTTTTAGAGTATTGTAATATGATAAAAGAAACTTGTAATGAATTAAAGGATAAGTATAAATCATTAAAGAAACAACATGTAATCTCCTCAAATATTAAATCTGAACTTACAGTTAAGAGATAGAAAAATGCTCAATTTCTAAAAGAAAATAATGATATAAAATTATCTAATGATCACTTAAAGAAGGATCTAGAAAAGTTTACCAATAAGAAAAATACTCTTACTCAAATTCTTGGTAAATAGATAGATCCTACATACACTTATGGAATGGTATATCATCCAGGAAAAATGAACTTATCAAAAAAAAACCAAAATCTGAAAAATTTGCTTCATTATCCAAAAATCACAATTTTACTACAAGTTACAGTTCTAAAAATTCTTTTAATGTATCGAGTTTTTTTTGGAGAAAAAAAAGTTTATTTTTATAATACTCTATTTTATACATATAGGAAACCCATAAGACAAGTGTGGGTTCCTAGATCTTTTATTACTAATGTTTCTGGACCCATACAAATATGGGTATGAAAATTGTTTCTTGGATAAATTGTTTTGTAGATAAACAACCTAAAGAGTTCCTATAGAAATATGTGGTACTTGGACAATGTCTATTCAAGACACATGATAGGAAACTACTCAAGCTTCAAGAGTATCATCAAGATTGATGGAGGACATGTCACATTTGGTGACAATGGTAAAGGAAAAATCATCATCTTAGGCCATATTGGTAACCCTAACTCTATTTCAATTTCGAAAGTACTTTATTTTGATGGACTAAAGTATAAATTTCTTATCATATCTCTATTTTGTGATGATGTATTTAATGTTAAATTCAAAAATTATACATTCCATGTTTTTGATTCTAAAAATAACATATTATTTACTGCTCTTAGAAATGATAATGTATATGCTGTAAACTTAGACACACTAGCATCACAAAATGTTTCATTTCTAAATGCCTTTTACAAAGAGTCTAGGCTCTGTCATAGAAGGCTAGGTCATTGTAATGCAAACTCCCTTTATAAATTGACCATAAAAGGTTTAGTTAAAGACCTACCCAAAATAGAGTTTCTAGAAAATAGAGTGTGCAATCCTTGTCAAAAAGGAAAGCAACATAAAATCTCTTTCAAACCAAAGAAAGAAGTTAAAACTTTTCAACCTCTCAAGTTGGTGCACATGGAATTTTTTAGACCATCTAGAGTTTCAAGTCTCAATGGAAAGCACTATGTTTATGTTCTTGTAGATTAATTCTCTATGTATACTTAGACCTTTTTCTTAGCTCACAAAAGTGAAGATTGATCACATTTTAATAAGTATTCTAGGACTGTAGAAAATCATAGTGGACTTAAAATTAAATATTTAATGAGTAATCATGGCTGTGAGTTTGAAAATCAAGACATTGAATCTTTTTTCTCACAAAATGGCTATAGTCATAACTTTTATGCCCCTAGGACACCTAAAAAAAATGGAGTTGTGGAGAGAAGGAATATAACCTTAAATGAAATTTCCCAAACTATGCTTAATAAATATAACCTAATGACTTATTTTTGGGATGAAGCTATTAATACAACTTGTAATATAATAAATAGAGTCTTAATCAGACCTATCCTTAAGAAACTCCTTATGAATTATGGAATAATAGGAAACCTAAGGTAAATTATTTTAATGTGTTTGGATGTAAAGTTTATATTCTTTACACTAAATATAATCTGGATATATTTTCATCCAAAAGCGATGAAGGAATATTCCTTGGATATTCAAAATCAAGCAAAGTTATAGAGTCTTTAATAAGCAAACCAAATGTGTGGATGAATCTGTACAAGTAAAGTTTGATGAAACAGATCCACATGAACCTAAGACCTCACTAGGGAATCTTGAAGAGGATATATCAAATTTGGACATTAATTCTAAACCTTCAGACCATCCTATAAAGGAATATGTAAAAAATTCTAGTTTTGTAAATTCTATAGAATCTATCCATAATGAACTAGAAAAAAATGATGAACCAGAAATAACTTGCCCTACTTTTACCAGACCAACTAAAACCCTTAAAAACCATCCCTTAGATGCTGTTTTTGGAGATTTAGATAGGGTAACACAAACTAGAGCTTTATTGAGAAACTATGCTGAAAATAAATCATTATTGTCACAACTTGAACCCAAAAATATCAATGATGCGATCAATGATGAATTTTGGGTGATGACCATGCAAGAAGAGCTTAATCTGTTTGAGAGAAATAAAGTCTGGAATATTGTTTATAGACCAAAAGATACCCTGAACATAAGAACTAAATGGGTGTTTAGGAATAAAGTGGATAAAGCGAGAAATATAGTTTGAAACAAAGCTAGATTGGTTATATAAGGCTATAATCAAGAAGAAGGAATTGATTATGAAGAGACCTTTGCACCAGTAGCTAGGCTTGAAGCCATTAGTATCTTACTTTCCCATACATCACACTTGAATTTCAAACTTTATCAAATGTATGTCAAAAGTGCATTCTTAAATGGTTATATAATTGAGGATGTTTTTGTTGAACAACCCCCAGGTTTTACAAATCCACATTTTCCAAACCATGTTTTCAAATTATCTAAAGATTTATATGGTATGAAAGGTTAAGTAACTTTCTTATTTCTAAAGGTTTTATAAAAGGATTTTTTGATCCTAATTTATTTATAAAAAGAATTTCTAAATAAGTTTTAATAGCTCAAATATATGTAGATGATATTATCTTTTGTATATTCTAAAAATTATTTATGTAATGATTTTTCAAAAATCATGCAAAGTGAATTTGAAATGAGTTTGATGGATGAACTTAAATATTTTCTTCAATTTAAAATATTTCATAACAAAGAGGGTATTATTATAAATCAAAGTAATTATACTAAAGATATTTTGGAAAGATATGGATTTGATAGCATTAAGAGTTGTGAAACACCTATGAGTTCCATATGTAAGCTAGATCTTGATGAAAATGAGAAATCTGTTGATCAAAATTCTTATAGAGGAATGATTGGGAGTTTGCTTTAATTAACTGCTAGTAGGACAAATATCATGTTTAGTGTGTGTATGTGTGCAAGATTTCAAGCTAATCCAAAAGAGTCACATTTAAATGCTGTTAAAAGAGTTTTCAAATACCTCAAATATACAACTAATTTTGGATTGTTCTAGCCAAGAGGAAAACATTTTTATTTGGTTAGTTATTCTGATGATGACTTTGGTGGATGTAAGTTAGTTAGAAATATCACCTCTAGAACATGTCACTTTTTGGGAAAGTCTCTAATTTCATGGTGTAGTAAAAAGAAAAATTCAGTAGAATTATCAACTACTAAAGTAGAGTACATTACTATTGGTAGTTACTGTGCACAAATTTTGTGGATGAAACACACTTTATTAGACAATGGATTTCAATTCAGACATATCCACATAAAATATTACAATACAAGTGCTATTAAAATTTCCAAAAATCCAATTTCTCATTATAGAACAAAACATATTGATGTAAGACATCACGTTTTGAGAGACCATTATAAAAAAGGTGATATAACTCTTGAGTTTATTGGGACTGATCATAAAATTGCTGACATATTTACAAAACCCTTAAACTTTGAGAGATTGAAATACATCAGGCATGAAATAGGAATGAAAAATCTATAAAGATTATCTGACCTTATCCCCTTAGGAAAATTCTATTTGTTTGTGAAACTGATCTGTCAAACCGATCTGGTGAAACCAATCTGTCAAACTGATCAAGTGAAACCAATCTGTCAAACTGATTAGGTGAAACTGATTTGTCAAACCGATATAGTGAAACCAATCTACGAAACCATTCAATTGAGAGCATTCGCATGAAACCGATCTTGTGAAGCTGATCAAGGGAGACTGATACCGTTATTATGAAACATATACTGATAAAGTTTTTTTAAATATAAATCTATCTGTCTGTTTTAAAATAAAACGACATAGTTTGTTCTTTATTTTTTACCATTATTATATTTTATATTTTACGAGTTAAAATCCCTAAATTATAAATTTAATTCAATCCATAACTCTTCACTACCCTCACTACCTTTGAAACTTCTACCCTCACTATACCTATCTACCTTCAACCTTTCGACTCCCTCCTTCGAACTTGAACGTTCAGAATGGTGAGAACCAAGTGTGTGATGGAAGGACCAAGTGAATCACTTATGGATAAGTTTCAGAAAGGTGAATATTGTAGTACCGCAGGTTCTGGGAAGCCAGGATTGGGAAATCGCGTGGTAACTGCTGAGAAGGAAGTATCTACCAAGTGGATGCTGACCAGCGAGTCTCTCTTATTGAAAGTATTAGAGTCTTAGGGATGGATCAACTATTTTTCCAACAATGAGAGACTATTTTATCCTCAGATGTTATATGAGTTCTACCATAACTTGAAAGTATCTTTGGAATAATCTGAGGATGCTAATATGAAGTTAGTGGTGAAGGGAAAAGATATTTATTTTTCTTAAAAAGAATGGTTCGAGTGTTTAGAAATGTCACATGAGGTAATTTATTCTGATTACCAGGGTAATATTCCTCCAACCTAAGATTTATTTTTATATGAAAATGATTTAAAAGATTCTACTGGGAATGAGGAGTTAAGGAGAGCTACTACCACAAAGTTAGATGGAGAGGCAAGATTGATTTTCAAATTTATTCAACATCAAATCTGCCCAAGGAATATTTTGAAGCTGTGAAGTATTAGGGTGTATTCCTGATTTATCTACTGAAGAATGGGGTTAAGGTGAACTTATGTAGGTACCTCATAGTACACATCTCTGATATGATCAAACTATCCAAGAAAGAAACTTGTTTATACTACCCTAGGATGATTTCAGAAATGCTGAAGAATCTAGGTTTTGTAGAGGATGGATATGAAGAAATCACTTTCTTTAGTGGCTTCAACCTACACAAATAAATATAAAAGAGGATGAAGATATTTTGGAATCCATGGAAGAGATGTTGGGTTGCAGATGAGGAGAAACTGTACAAGGATTAGAATCCCATTGATCATCCGACCAGACCAAGGGTTGAAGCTGATCCAAGTCTTAAACCTAGTGAGGAGGATGTTCATTCTGATGAGGAAGTTGAGGATGAGCTACCAATAGAATAGGGGTCTCCTATAAATGATAGTAGTGAACCAGATATATCTGATATCCCTAAATATATGTCTTATGGACCTTCCAGTACACCATTGGAATTACTCTATCGAGAACCTTTGTTGGGAGATGAAGAAGAGGAAGTGGTTAATGTCTTTGGATTTGAAGGATATGTAATAAAAATAGATGGTGGTGGTGGTGATGATGATGATGATAATGTTGATGAAGAGGAAGAAAATGGTGAGCATGTGAGTGACTCACTAAAAGCTAGAAAAGTTGATGATAGTTCTGGTGAGTAATCTTTGCATAGAGAAGATGCTGAGGCTGATGAGAAAGGTGATGATGATCCTGTTGGATAGGATGATCATAGAGATGGTGATGGAAATTCTGGTGATGAGGACATACATGACCATACAGATATTTATGCTGAAGGAATAATTTAGGAGCTTAGTGAAATTATGGCTGGAGGCCCAGAAGAAGAGGCTGAGGATCATATTGCACCTATACCTCAAATTGAGGAAGAGCCTGAAGTAGTTGGAGTGGCTGGAGTTCAATAAGAACATGAAGTTTAGATTATTCCATTGTCTTGAAATGTTGTTTTGGATAGAGGACAAGAATAAGAAGAAGATGAAGCTGATATTGTACCTGATCCCCATGGTAGAAGAGTCAGGATTGATACCGTGGAGCCCAGGGACTGGACCTGTTCTCATGAGTGGAATAGAAATCTAGGATATATCCTATTTGTCTTGGATTATGATCAAATGAGGAGATGGTGGCTCATCCTCCAGGTCCACAAGATTTAGTGGAACAGAATGCTCCAACTTCACCTATAGTACCTCCTACTGGTGATCGTGTTGTACAACTAGTGTCTAGTGACTATGTCACCAAGGGTGATCTAGAACAATTCAATGATGATATATGTGAATCAGTGAGATCCTCTATTGGAGCTAGAATTGAAGCTTCTACATCCATGAGTATTTCAGAGGCAAATGAGGCTAAGATGGAAAGAATGGTGATTTAGGATATTCAGCCTAACCTAATCACTATAGCTAATACCATCATTAAAAACAATACAATGCTGATAGAAGAAGTAAAGATGATTAGTAATGAGTTGGAATCTCTGACCACTGATTTCAAGACCACACTTGGTGGTGTTATAGAGTTTCTTAGGAACCTGGTTACACATCTGCTGAGTATAGATTTGAAAAAGTTAAAGGAGGGTATTGAAAAAATGATTTTTGGTTCCTCGAGTTCTAAAATTACCAGACCTACTACTGCTGATATGGAGTCCCTCAAGACTGTGGAAAGAGAAAAGATCAAGGATATTCAAAGTTATTCTGATAAGGAGACTCTTTCCAAAGTACATAGGAACACTGATTTTTTTTATAACACGGTTTGACAATGTACTAATGAAGCATGTGCTACACAGAAGGAAATCAGAGAAAAGGTGGATAAGTATTTCTCAAAAATTTATACCAAGTATGATCTGATCAACAACCTCAAGTATTTGGATGAAAATTTTAAGATACCACCTATGACCGAGGCCTTTAAGAGGAAAGTGGGTCAGTTGAGGGAGTTTAAACCCACGTTGGAAAAGTTCATGGAGAACAAAGAAGACTTTGAGAAGGCAATGTAATATGGAGGTGAAATCATAAATGATTTCATCAAGCTATTGAAGCCTTACTTGCTTATACAGGCTAAGGAAATAGTGGTCCAGGTGCTGCTTCTATTGGACCTAGTTCTCTACCTCATACTTAGATGTCAGTGCCTCAAGACTTATCTCAGATTTTTCCTCTGATTCAGGAGTAACCTTAGAGTTGATTTATTTCAGAAAGGTGACCAAGCCTTACAACAAATGTTCTTACCATTTTTTCTTTACCTGGTGTAAATATTGGATCATCCATTTCTACTTCAATAACACCAAATTCTACACCAACATTTGACCCTTCAGACAAAGGGAAAGCCCCTCAAAAGCCCAATCCATAAGCTGTGGATCACTTTTTTATAGGTCTTTGTACTTTTATTTTTGATAAGTGAATTTTTATGATTATACTCTTTATACTTTAATGACTATAAATTTTTCCTTCACTGTATTACCACTTTTCTTTTTGTTATTTTTCTATATTTTTTTCTTTTTACCTTTTTTCTAATCCCAAAAGGGGGAGAAAGATATGGATTTCCTATAAATATTTGGGTGGCATAAATTATTAATCTAAGGGGGAGTACTATGACATAGGAAAGATGACATGTAATCAAAAGACACCTATGATAAAAATAACTCAGACTATTCTTATACAAAGGGGGAAGCTCATGACAATGCTCTGATATGAAGGAAACTTATATATATTTTCTATGATATAATAATTGAGGGGGATATTGAAAATGAAATACCTTAGTTATATTGAGAATTCACATTTACTGCTAGTATACTAAGTCAAGCAATTTTTTATTCCTTAAAATTTTGTATAACTCATTAATGCCAGGATTTGTGATTATCAAAAAAGGGGAGATTGTTCGACCCTTTGTGAGATAGTTTCTTTCATAATCACAAATCACACTAATCAACAAATCCTATTAATTCATATATTAAGTTATAACTCATGACAATCATGTCAGTGACTATTTATCAATGAATAAATTATGTCACATTGTATAATACATTTAAACAAGTCAATAAATTATGGATATTTAAGTTTCAATATATTTACAAGTGTATATTTACATGTAATTATGAATTTCACTTAATCTAGTGTTGTTCTATTTAAGACATATACTTTACAAGTTTATTCAAAGTCTATCACACTGATAGTTCAAAGGAGTCACCATTGGATGACTCACCAATGCTGACTCACCGATTGAGGAAGTCACTGATCGAAGGAGTCACTGATTGTGGAAGTCACTGATCGAAGAAGACACTAATGCAGGACTCAACGATTGAACAAATGACACACCTATGGACAAGTCACCGATGATCGATCACACTGATAGTTCAAGCAACTCAAAGATGAATGACTCACTGATGGGAGATGCACCGTTAGTTCAAAGGACTTACGAATGAATGAGTCACCGATGGGCATCACACCGATGATGAATCACCGATGCCTGGATAGACCGATTGCTCAAATGACTCACTGATGACCAGAGTCACTGATACCAATGGAAAGGACTCACCGATACAGATAGTCACCGATGATGACTGACTGATGATGACCGACTGATGATGACAGAACGATGCCAATGAGTCACCGATACTTTTGACTCACCGATAGTCATAAAAAATGTTTCTAATTTATTAATTCAAATTTATATCTAACATTCATATTTACAAAAATTAATGTTTCTAACATTATTTAATGTTGTCTATTGGACATTCTGTAGATAGTACGAGGTAAATGCACATGGGGAAATCTTCATGTATGATGAACCTAAAAGTATAAAAGAATTACAAGCTAGATTTTTCACATACACATGAGAGTATCAAGGAAAGAAAAACCTGAAACTCTTGAAGCATTTTTCAAGAACCCAGGAAATCAAAAGGAAGAACATACGAGGATATCAACAAGATAAGATAAACCTGCTGAGCTGACCTGAACATCATAACAAAAAGAGGTTGTAAACTTCATACTTATGGAGTCCAGATCAATATAGAATGTGATACCATGTTTTGGAGCCAACTTCCAGAAGAGGACTCAAAATTAATTTACACTACATCAAATGAGTCAAGAGATACACTTTATAACACACATAGACGTCTAAACCTTATTATACTTATTTAGCTCTGCTGTGTTCTTTTATTTACATTTTTGAGCTGTGTGTGTATCTTTATGTTACACAGACACTGACTCCTGTATATAAGTATTCTTGATATCCTAAAACTCAATCTCTATTTATTCTTTTGTATTCCACATAGAATAGTGGAAGAGGTCAAGTGTGACCTGTTTGTTGTTTTTCCCATGAATAACTATAGTAGGGGTCAAGTAGGACCAAGACAACCCTGTGTGCTGTTGTGAACCCCGATCCAGGGTGTGGATCAAACTGTTTATTAATTTAAACTACTTGGTGGTAGGTGATCACAAAGTGGAGAGGACTGAGTCTCATCTTGAGATTGAACCTCTTGTTTTTATCCGTTGTGTTTTTACCTTTTAGTTTTTAATCTGTTTTTTCACATATTTCATAAAAATAAATTGAATTTTGATTATTTTTTTAGCAAGTGTTTATAACTATTTTGAACTAGTAAGTTAGTTTCAAAAGTTGTATTAATATTTTAGATTTGTATAGCTGAGAACTAATTAATATTTTGAGAAAGTAACTGAACATTCAAGACTCTTATAAATTCACTAAAAACTGAATTAGATTATATTTTTAATTGGGGGAAATTTTTAGATAGATAATTTTTAAGAGAAATTTTTATAGATACTAAATTCACCCCTCTTGAGTACACTACTCCGACCAACACTCTTTAATCCAAGTTTATCTTTCAAGATGTGTTTTCAGTTGGAAATAGAGTTCATTTAATAGGTCCATGTTTTCTATGGAAGGCAGATGTAATTTATGTTGTTAAAAAACACTCACATAATCATATAGCTACTTCATTTTCATAAAATAATATGGATGATTAGAATTCTATTATAATTTATGGATGATATGGAAATAGTGAATAATAAAGAATATATTAACTCCTAAAATGTGTGCATGAGGAGTTTTGTGGAATAATGCTAGTAGGTGGGTACTTGAATGATTTTTTATAATCATATGAAGAAGTAGGGTGAATCTTCTTGGATTATTAATTTAATGATTTTTTTAAATAATTCATTGAAAATATTAAATTATCATACCTTGGGTATGATAAAGAACCATTTACATAGTTTTAAGGAATGGATTTGGATATTAGAATTTATGAAATGATGGATCATTACTTGGATTTTCTAGATTGGGAAATCCCATATTGTTTTTTAGTGTCTCATATACCACTTATCTCCCTATATCACTATCCCATTATTATTTTCACAAATACAAATAGGTGTTTTGGGGGAAGAAATAAAGGTTTTAATTTTAAGAGTTTATGAATGAAGGATCAGAGTTATACTAATATTACTAAAGATGTGTGGGATCAACATTGTATAAATACCCAACCATATTAACTTCCCATATAATGATAAATTAAAAGTTGTTCCCCATGAAACCAATTCTCATCTAAATATAACATAAAAAAAAGTCAATTTGAAAGTTTAATTCACCAATAAACTCACCAAATATGGTATACATGTGTTCATTTCTAAGGTTTTGACTGAAACTATCTAAATTTTACAATTAATCTAATCTCATGAAGTCATTTTTATGTCCCATGTTTCCCATACTACACTAAACCATGAAACATAGCAATAACACCACTATAATAAATCCACTAACCAAAAAAATAATTCAATAATGGTTAAAAAATATTTTAAAAACTATCTATTTAGAAACAATCCTTGAAACTCAACTTAATTTTATAATCAAATAAGAATTAACTCCTTAAAAATCATTAATCAATATCAAATAAATCATAATCTCTAAAAGATATTTTATTTAACTAATAAAATCATTTAATTTATATTTCATAAGTAAATTACTATTTTATCACATGAGTTTTCTAGTTTTTTCAATAAATGATCACAAAAGTAGAAAAGATATACTTAGTGAATCTCCCATGAAAAGAAGATGGAGGATAAATCCTGAGTAAGGAAGAGAGGAAGGATACTCTGGAGTCGGGAGATCAAGGAAAATAAATAAATAAACACATCTATTAGAGAAGATTGCTCTTCTATATTATGTTTTAGATGGTTTTTAATGGTCATGTGTGGCTATGTACATAGTGGAGAGGGGTGTGGTATAGTTATAGTGTTGATAATACTTTAATGAATTTAATTATACCTATATTTCACCTTTTTAATGATTTTATGGCGTAATCAATTAATAAATAACCATAGGGGGGAGAGTGAAGTAGTTAATGTGAAAATTCAATCCCATAAACTTGGATTAGTGACTTAGTTCTCTCAAGAATAAAAGTATCTAAGGAATGTAAGGAACACATATTAATAAGTTAAATATCTTAATTCTCTTAGAATAATTATCAGAGATAACCTCACTGGTTCCTATGATTGCACCAAGATATCGAAGAGTGACATCATACATCACTTGGAAAGGAAGTGTGAGTGCAATAGTAATAAAATAATGAATTTAGGTATAAGTTACATGAATAAATAAAATGAATCCTAAAATGACACTATTTCCTCATTGTAATATTAAAACTTTATATTGATTTATACTATGTTCATTCACTCATATTTCTTGCATGTTAGTTACTACTTATTTTACTTTATTGTTTCTTGTATTTATTTCATAAACACTAATAATTCTATTTGAATTCTCACAACACTAGACTTAGATAGTGGATTGAATTGGTTTTCTCTATGTATATGACCTGGGGAACTTTTAATTAACATTATTCTTGATCTAGTGAACTTGTAGAGAGGCTACGTAACTTCACTATACAATTTAAAGTAAAAACATTTGGTACTATTATCAGGGATATGTGGTTGATTGACCAATCTACTTATATGGTTGAAATAAACATGAGCATAAATACCAGTGGGTATTGGGTCATCTCTATAGGGATAAGTGGTTGATTCATTAATGTACTTACGTTTATTGAGTGTTAAAAAATATGAACGAGGTATGTTTAAAGTGAAATATGAAATAATGTAAATGTTCTTAGTATTTTCATATTTAAATTGTTTTTGTGTAAAATGAATATAGGGTAGTGAGTGTAAATAACTAGAGATACTAAGGGTATTTGATTTAAATTAAAATGAGTGGGTTAGTTTGGAACAGTGATCAACCTAGTGAAGCATGCTAAATAAATTTACTGTAGAAATTGATTGGAAACATAAAAATCTCAAAAAAATCCACTTTCATGGTATCTTAGTAACTTACTAATAAAACTTAGTGTCCTAATGTGGTTTCTCTTATCTCCTAATAGTAGCGGTTTCATTCATTTTTTAAGATTATGTTTCCACTAAACTACTTGAATTCTCATTCATTATGGTGTAGTGATTCTGCCTTAGTTAAAGGATTAGGTTTCAACTCTCATTCCCTCAAAATATCATTAAAATCATCCAACTATAGGCTAAAAAGTTAGATCAACAAGCGAAAAAACAAGAACAACCAAGAATATGTGATTCACAAGGTAATAAACACATGAATTAATCTCATCTTCCTCAATCAACCACCTGCAAGACTAGCATATCATGCTTATAAAAATTAAAAAAGAGGAAGAATAAAATCCCCCTCATAAATGTTCTACTCAACATCTTTGGCACCTTGGGATTTAACTACTGCAACTATATTACCAAGATGTGGATAGATTGGATGAAGTTAAATATGGAAGGATCAAGGGTTCTGGTTTAGTGAATTGAGATTGAGGAGTTAATGGGCTTACAATCCCCCCATAAGGAAATAGTGAGGAATGAAATATTGAATACCCCTTTAATTCTTGGGGTATCCTTATGTATATAATGAATTTCTAGTTTTCACTCCAAAATATCCTACACACCAGATGTTTTTTGGTAGAGAAATATCCATTGGTTATCAAATTATCTTGTAGCTTCTTTGATTTCTTACCTTTTTAGGGGAATAAACTTGAGTAAGTAGTAACTTCTTTCCTAACCAACAACTTCCACATGAACTTATACTAATAAATTATCTAATTTGGGCAGAAAATATTGAATTAATATATTGATTCCCTCTTTTATGTGCTATAAGTTTGATTAAAATTAGATCCACATCATGGATTTTCAATTGATGGTCCCCACTAGAATTGGATTTGATCTACTATAATTTAAGTTCACCAGAATTTTTACTAAACAAAAAGATCTATGAGGATACATTGTATATCCTTGATAAATAATTGGATATCAAGAATATATGGTAGGGGGATGAGGACTTGTTGAGCCTTGGGGTTATATTGGTATTGAAATTACGTTGGAGCTCTAGATAGTGTTGATAGGAATTTAAAGTGAATTGACACTCAATAGTACATTGGGAAGTCTTGAGGAAGAATTAGACCTTGAGAATTCATTGGTCTTGAGAACATGTTGGCACTATTGAAGTCATAGTGAACCATTTTATATTCATTTGATCACTTAATTCCATTGGTTAATCTTGATAATACATTGGAGCTATAAATGAAATTGGGGGATCATGTGGCACCATTAGAAGTTGATATAACACTAGAAAATGGTTGAAATTATGTTGGGAGTAGGAAATGCATCGGGGAAGTTTGGTATTTTAATTCCACTACAACCAAATATCCCTTTTATATATTAAAAATAATTAAAAATTTAATTTCAATTCCTCACATTACTATCCTCTAAATAATATTTTCTAGAATGTTAATATTTTCAATATTTTTTTGAATAAAATGTATTAAATTGAATTCTTATTCTAAAATTTGTAAACAAATAAAAATAACCCACTTTATTCTCCAATACATGAAAACTAAACAAATTATATACTAGTTATTTTTGAAAAAAATAAAAAAAATAAGACAACCACATCCCAAAACACTTGAGCATCACTTATACTTAAGTAAGTTATCTCAATAAGCATATCACCAAGAATTCATATCCCCTAAATCTTAATCCCAAAATCATTGAATTTTAATGTCCAAGGACTTATTTGGATATAAAATTTTAACATGACGAACCTTTTAAACCCCCTAACTCATGACCATTATCTCACTTCCTAATTTCACAAAATCAATGATGTATCATTATGCATCAATTAGATAACTCCATTTTACTCTTATTCACTTGAGTTAAAAATTCACCTCTCTATTTTTTCCCCTCAACAACTTGGAATATTTGTTTTATATTTTTCTTTCCATGATATGTGCAATGCACTTATTCAATAATTGAATATGACCCACCCAGAACTAAACCATCCCTTATATTAGACATCCCACAAGACTAAGTGTAATGGAAGAAAGGTAATGGAATCTGATTCTTAAGTAGTCATTTACTATTATTTGATTGATTTTAATTTGTCACTCAAAAAACCTTGTTCTAAGATATTTATAGAAATTATATTTTGGTTCCTATATTCTCACATTACTACAATTACAATTTTTTGTTTGATTTTTGTTTAAGATAAACCATTTAAGTGTTACTCATGTTTAGAAAAAAATAAATCACCCAAGTTTAAGTTCATCAATACAATGAAATAATGATAAGTTTAACTTAAGTTCTATCCTCTTAACCCTAAATAACCAAGTGATTTTATAAGAGTTTCAATATTTTCAAGGTTATTTTTTTTCTTGAGTAATGATGTACATATTTTTCTCAAAGGTTTTATTATTAAATCAAAACACACTACCACTTTTTCTCACCCCCACACTTTATTTGAACATGCAATCAATGAATGGAAAATAATAAAGATGCTTAAAATTATTTAAAAATCAATTCAGGAATGATGGATATAAAAGTAAAAATAAGTAGCACACACCCCCTTCTATTGTGGGGTTTTACCTTTGGTAGTGTGTGCCATCTTTGATATCCAAATTGTTATTCCCATGTTTCCAGTGAATCTCATGAAAAATACAAGCAATAAAAATAGAATAGTGTAATTTATTTAAAATAAAACTAAAATTTAACTAAAAAAATAAATATAAATAATTTTTTTAGGTTTAAGCCCAATAAGAACTTGTTTTATAGAGTTGTACTGACTCTTGTTATATAATCTTCAACCATGATGTCATGGTATGTTATTCAATGGGAATCTTGACAGTTCTTTAATAACTATTTTTATTGAAAATTTAATGTTTCCAACTCCTTAAAACCTTCCTTGAATATATATTTATGTGTATCCACTTCTATAGTGAACCAATCTATCTCAATATTCCCTTCTAGACTTCTGAAAACACCAAATGACAGTTAACTGGTGAATAAACTTACATGTTTGTCCTTGTTATGGATTTTTAATTCATCCTTAAAATAGTGTTCCTTGACCCTTGTATTTTTATCTCTTGAAGGGATATTTTCTCATATTGATACCCACTTCACTAGATATTAATTCCCAATTTTTTATCTTTTTTTGGGCCTTTTTGAATTTTGAATTAATTTTCCAAGGCTACTTAGCACTTGTAGATTTACTCCAAAGTCCCTTTTAAGTGTTGTAATAAGTGTTCCAAACTCCTAAAACAATTTATTGAAATGTTTCACTACTTCTTATCATATCATGGCCTTTTTTTAGGCTTTTCGTCCTACTTAATTTCAAATTTAGGGAGTTTTCTTAAATCTACAATTTATGTTGCCTTTATTTTCTTATTTAAGTATAACTTTCATAAAATATGGAATTTAATTGACTATTTCCTCTGTAAAAAACTCAATAACATATTATAATGGGATTTATTTCTAATTATACTCTCCCACCATTTAGAGTATGTCCATGTACCATTCTATTGGATTAATTTTATTTTGGGAAATCACCCCTTATAGTGCACTCTCGCTACTTTATTGATCCATCATCTCCATTTGTGCTTCAAATACTTTAAGATATGCTTCAATTTTTTTAGAGAGTTGATAAATCCTAGGGTCCATCCTTAATAAATTAAATTTAATGTATTATATGTGATCTTGGATGGTTTTAAATAATCACTAAAATATATCCTCATTTTATAAGAGTTTTGCGTGAATTTTCTCAAGATGCTCAAGTAAAATATATTTTTCTTTTTTTATCAACCTTAAATGAAGATTTATGATCCCTTTCCTCATATAATAAAAAATATAAATTATTCCTTATATTATAATGATCATATTTCAAGATCCCATATCGATCCTTTTGAGGTATATCATTTGGACTTCACCCATCCGAGTAGTATGAATTTGAAAATGCACAATACTTCTCAAAATCCATATGACCCTAGTCTTCCCTTAAATTTTAGAAATACCACCTTTTAATAATTAATCATGTTTTCCTAAAAGTATATTGATTTTTCTCCCAATTTTTATGGCCTTTACTTTATAATGGAGTATTCAAAGATTAATTTCAAATAATTCCCAATTTATGGAATTGGGTTTTCCCGTCAAATGCATATTTTAAATTCCCCTCCAACCTTGATAACATGAGATTAATAAAGTGAAAATCATCCATAGTTAATTTATAAACTATTTAAAGTGTTTTTATTTAATCTAAAAAGTTTCCAGTGATTCTTTCATTCCAAAGATTCCAAATATATTTGAGCTACTTCCTTGCACTCCACTTGTATAACACACCTCATTCATACCTTGGGTCTTGGAAATAAAGTCCTAAAATTATTCTTGAAGATGGGAAGTTTGTAATTGAACATTATTAGTGGTAGTGACCTTAATTAACTTAAAACAACATGGATATATCCACGAATCTATAGCCACAGGTGATATTCTCATGGCTATAATACATATACTACCATGGTAAAATATTCATTTGGCCATAATATCAAATATTTTTCATGAAAACAACGTGGAAAATGTTTTTTTACCATTGGAAGGGTGGGAGAAAGATCAAATAGTCATGAGAATATATACTTTTGGATTTAGGTAGCCTATATCCATGAACACTTATGCTCATATCTATAATCCCACAGAACTGGACCCTATAGCCACAAAAACATACCCCCATGATAATAAGCCCGTGTAACAGGACCCTATAGCTATGGGAATATTTTCATGTGGATACAATACCTCATTTTAAAGGTATTTTAAGACAAATTTTAAAATATCATATATAATAATGAAAAATAACCACAAGTTTTCCTCTTAAGAAGACTATCCTAGATAATGATAATACTAACACTTATGTTTATTTTTGTACATTTAGATTTTTTTAAGGAAGATCTGAAATGAGTTGCTGTATGAAAATAGAAAAAGGTAAATGAAAATATTTATATAATGAAATAAAATAAAGTATTAACCAAAGGATTCAAACATATTAATCTTTTATTTTCACAAATATTTGTTTCTCTAGTCCTACTTTTTGTGTGCTTCTAACCAGTTACACATACCCTTATTCAATAAATTGTGTGAATGAACACCACACCCAAGAAACATCCTAAGTGATCATCCCACCAATATATCAAATGGATCACAACCATGAGTCCATACATCACACAACCACTAATCCCATTATATACTAATGATTAAAACAACAAGATAATAATTGATTTAGAAATGTGAAAGTAAATGGGGGAAAGCGCAGCTCGAGGTGTTATCATTCACCTCTAACCTTCAATCACCTAAATCCCCAAAACTAAATTGAAAATTAAATCCAGGTGCATGATTATTGGCTTCATTAGTTTTTATCTAGTGCATGATCATTGGGTTATCCTATCATCATAGATGATAACTTCTAAATAACTTGTACAAAATTAAATTTAAAAGAAGGGGATAACATATAGATATATTGAACATAATTAAATTATATTTAAAAAAATGTAGAAATTATATAATCCTAAAATAAATAAAGATAATGGTGAAGGATAATGGATCTAATCTAATCTTCCCCAATTTAAAAAATGGGGAGGGGTAAATATTTATAATTAGTGAGTTATTATTCTCTATCCTGTTAGTTTTTATTGAAAAGTAGAAACCTTTTACTTCTCCCATATGGATTCCATGTGCCTCAATCAAGGGTTTAAATCTCTTTATGTGAGCTCATCATGAATCTTATCAACTTGGAAATCATCCCATGATCACTTTCTTTATTTCCATTGGGATTAATGTTTCATGGATTGGTTGTATATAATCTCATCTATTTTTTTGAACTAGAGAAAAGGGTTTAAAATTTAGGCTACAAATTTTCCACTTCTAGAATTTAAAATTTCCATAACCTTCCCTAAATTTTGGAAAATTATAAATTATAACACTATGGGAGAATTATTTAAAAGATTCTAAAAAATCATTACAATCTCACTGAATCTTGACATGTTTCGAAAGTCTTATGATTTTATTAAAAGTATTAGGTGCTACCCATGGAAAGTCTTATGCATTCCAAGGAAAGTGTTTTGTTCTCACCCTTTTATGAATTTTTGAAAAATCCATAGTCCTACATAGATTAATAAAGTATTATGATAACCAGATAATTATTATGAGACGGATGGTCCAAGTCTTATGCTCTAACTTGAAATTTTTATGAGACAGAGAAAGTATTATGTGGAACTCAAAAATTATTTTGAAAAGACAAAAATTCTTATAAAATATTCCCACCATTTCCATTTTCATCTACATACCTAAAGTATTATGGAATCTTAGGTACTTAACCATTTTTTTACTAGAATTATACAACCCATGTAAAATAATATAATTTTTGTAGGATTTGTCTATAAAATCCCTAATTGATTTAAAATAATAAAAAACCAAAATAAAATTCTTGTTAAAAATATAAAAATAAAATCAAAAAATAAATACATGGATTTTTAATTAAATCCAAGAATGAATGAAATAAACAAAATCAATATTTTATCCCAATAAAAAAATCTATTCGGAATTTACAAAATCATAAAAAATCATTTAATTTATAATGTTTTAAATAAATTGTGGGGTAAAATTCTAATGAAAAATATATTAGAATTTATAAAATATTAGTTCATGTCACTCCCTCACACTTACCCTATTTCACTCCCAATAAATATAATTAATTAAACTAAATAATTTTTTAATCCTTCCTAATTACAAACACCAATACTATAAAATTATAAAAACAAATATTAATTCATTATTGAAAATATCATGCCTCCTCTAAGATTCCTAAAAACTAATCCACTTATTTTTTAGAAAATTTTTTAGTTATATGAGTGAAAATAGAATATAATGTGGTGGAATTAATAGTTTAACAAAGTGAAACATTCATAAATATCTCTTTTCTAATTTCTTGCACCCATGATTTAATTACCACATCCTTGACACAACCCACATGAAATTATTATAAGATAATTACCCCTTCATCATCTGAGTTCAATATTCCCCTCACCTAAATGCATTCATTTTTTTAAAATTAATCATTTATTGAATTTTCCTAACCATGGTATGTGTACAAAACTAATTATATGTATAAATTTATTGCCTTATTACTCACACACCGAGTGCCTAATAATCTAAAAACTTCATGTGGGATCAAAATTTCTAGTTTTACTCCAGTTTCAAAGGACTTAAATGAATTTAATTCGAGTTGTATCATTGAAGAGTTTGTAACAACCCGACTCAATTAATTGAAATTTGGTGGTTACTTTACTACATTGGAACAAGATGCATAAGAGCACACCTCGAATGATCAAATAGTTTAGTAGTATTGGGAGACTAGATACATACACAATTATCACATTACATTTGAAAACATGAAATACGACTTAATATTATAATGATAAATTTATCATTTCTTCTATTATATCACTAAAATAATTTATAAATCCCATATTGGTAACCTATTAAAAGGAAAACATAATAAATTTTGAGCTCAGATGCTCACTAAGGAAAAACATACAATAGAAGATATCAAATGATAAATAAATAATGAATAATATGGTAGAGATAAACAATAATAAAATATTACATATAACTAATATTATAAAAAGAGGACTAAATAAATGGATTAAATAACAACATAAATAATCATATGGATAACAAAAACTAGTTTTATAATGATATAATTCATAAATTCAGACATCATAATCTTACCTTCAGTGCCTCATGTAAAGAAATCATACATAAATTAGTAAGGCATATGCCAAATACCAAAACTGTTTTGTCTCATGATACTTGATGATACACTGAGGGTATCCTTACCATCACTTACTAAGTATAATGTATTCATCATATGAAATAAAATAATACCAACTAAATACATAATCAATGTAGACATTCATATTAAAAACTAGCATATAAAATATAAATATTTTCTTAAGTCAATAAATAGAAAAACATAATCATAATACATCTATAGAAATAAGGTGTATGGTATTAGTAGATTTTATCCCTAGTAAATCATAATATTCATCAAATTATGTTGTCATATATGAAAATTATTTTAAAAGATCACTGAAACATTTATTAGTAAAAATAACATTTTCACTCTGAAATCACTTTTTTAAAATATAAAAATTTATAGAATGAATAATATTTTATTTGAAAATAACCATGGAAAATTTTAAACTAATATTGAAATCAAATAATAGTCATAACATTGGAAAAATCTGTTTGTGTAGTACATGTTAACAAAAATATCCCACTCACACCTTTTGTAAGAAGTACCTCATTCAAAAATTGAAAAGAATATTACTATTAAAAATTATTATAAAAAGTAAAACATGGGTAAAAATTAATTTAATAAATAATTTTAAGATATTAAAAATATTTTTTAAAACATTTTAAATAAAACATGGACATTGAAGAAAATATTCTCGACCGAATAGAAAAAAAGTTATTTTTTCTTATTTTTTTTCAGACTATTGGGTACTTAGAGAGAGAAAAATGAAAAGAAAGATTTTAATTTCCAGAAATAAACATAGGATAACAAAAGGTATATTATTTTTTATTGTTATATAATATAATTTCATCATCACAAATTTAAGCATAAACAATCCTATAAAAAGTAAGATCGTAACATAAAACCCTTACCACCATTGTGAATTCTGAATCATAACTCCCATGAAATAAATAACCTCAAATTTAACTTGAAATAACCTTAATGAAAATATATTAATGATATAACATATAAAAGGGGTAGTAATACACCACATTAAGGAAAAAATTGTGAATATGACATATATCTCACAGAATTAAAAGTGAGATGAGAAACCCTTACATCATGTTTTACTTTCCTTGTATATGATTTTAACATAATGTATAATAAATTTAAATTTATTATAAATATATAATGGAGAAATATATATACTTATAATATCATATAATATCCAATTATAACATTTTAGTACCTTTTTATTAATAATTCTTTATTAAAATATTTGTTTTTGAATGTTAACTATTTGTTTTTTCATACAGGTTTCGGTTCGGTAGTTTTTAAACTTGCATGTTGATCATGATTTTGTAATCTAACAAACATTAATCATGTCATAAGTATCATATATATTCATTATATACAATTTTTTAACCATTAATACAAAGTTATGATGAAAAATTAATTACATCACTTTATGAAGATCGTAGTCCGTACGCATGCACGATTAATGTTTCCACATTTTGATGGATGGAATGAAAGAAAGATAAATAATAATTCCCCTTTATATAATAATTATTATATCATAAATATCATATATATTAATTAAATCTATCCTTGTTACCATTTATTTAAAGCATAAATAAAAACAAATCATATTGCTTCATGAAGGTGGTAGTCGACACGTACGCATGAGAAACTTCATTGTTTCCCAATGGATGGAAAGGTAAGAAGGTAAAGAATATATTATAATTAAAAAATAATAATCATTTCATAAATATCAAATATAAACATTAAATCAATCTTAATAACTAACCATGAAATATGGTGATGGAAAATGAATCATATTGCTACATGGAGGTGGTAGTCCATGTGTACACATGAGCGATACTTTCATTACCCATTTATTGGAAAAGAGGTGGAAAATGGTTAAACCATAATCAAAATAACATATAGGTATATTTATTATACTATCTTAATTATGTTATTATGGATACAATATATTTATATGAATTATAAGAGGAAATAAACTTTAAATGAGTCCAAAAAGATGATTGCATATTCTTTGAGAGACCACCTTTGCCTTACACCTTAAGCCTTCTTAGGATGGTATTAGGAAAGTATAAAAATTTCAAGAACAAAGGTAAGGAATCTAGGAATGTTTTTTTGTAGGTATTTTATAATATATAGGGCACGAGGTTTTTGAACAAGGACAGAGAAGAGGTTCCTTTTATAAGTGAGGGGAGGGACACACATGTAATTACTTAGAAATGTGTAAATATTATAAAGTATTTTTCTTGTGAATGTGGCAGAAAATGGATTGGAATTTGAATTTAACATAATATAAGGTATAAATATCATCAACCAATAATATTTTGACAAGTTTAAGTTACATTTTTACTCTTATCTCTTAGTTCACCCCTTAATAAACCCATTTAACCCTACTCATGGTAAAAAATGTTTACCATTTTTACTAATAATTATGAAAAAAATTAAGCTGAACTTATTACCTAATATTAATTATTAATATAAATAATATGGAATTAATTTTAAATTAATAAATTTTTATAATTGGTAAAAATTTATTTTAATATAAGTGTGCAAAATGCAATGAAAACCGTTTTTAGAAAAAATGTTTTGTTTTAAGCATAAAAATGATTTTATTCCAAAAAAAAGTATACTATTGATTCTAATGGAATTAATTGAATTATTTTAAATAAATGGAGACTTATTTTTCTCTCAAAAAAAACCAAAATCTAAGTGATCCTTGTATATAATTTATTAAGAGATAATAACTAAAAATAATATTTTTTTGAACAAAAACATTACTTGGATTTCCAAAATGTTAAGTATATATTTATAAGTTAAACATTATATTTTTATATGAATTATATTAATTTTTAAATATATATTTGTTTTATAAAATATATTTTTTATAATATTTTATGTTATTATAATATCATTATAATTTCATAAAAGTGGAATTTTTGAAAAATTGGTATTTTTCACTATTCACCCAAAAATCAACTATTTCAAAAAAAAAACTAAAAAAATTTAACATAAGTTATTTTGAACAAGATAAATTCGAAAATTAAATTCATTTCATAAAATTAAATTTGTAAAATTTTCTAATTTAGGTTTTAATCACATTCTTAAATAAAGATATGTGAATTATGCTATAGTTTCGTTATAAAGAAAAGTTTACTTACTATAATTTAATCTTTGATGTTACATTCTTCCCCCCTTAAAAAATTTTACCCACAAAATTTTCATAAAATCACCCCATGAATATATGTAGTCATTTATTTATAATAAATTCTCCAGGTTCCCACTCCATCTCTTCTATTTTATAATTTCTCCAAAGTAGATTCACCAATCGAGACATTTAATTCCACGACACTTGTTCTATAATATCAAGAATCTGTATAGGATCTTCACAGTAAGATAAATCAGATTCCAATTATATTTCCTTATAGGAGATCATGCGTTTTGGTTCTGGAATATACTTCCTCAATAAAGTGATATGGAATACATTGTAAACTTTTGATAGGCTATGTGGTATTTCAAAACAGTAAGCCAAAGATCCAATTCTTTCTAGTATTTTAAAATTCCAGATGTATTTAGGAATTAATTTCCATTTATTTACAAACCTTATAACATTATTCCATGGAGATACCTTCAAGAAAATATAACCACCCAATTAAAATTCTATATCCTTCGATTATCGCCATAATATTTTTTTCTACTTTAAGTTTTCTTAATATAATTATAAATATTTTTCACTTTCACCATTGTCTCCTCAATAGGATCTAGGCCTACAAGCTTCCTTTCACCAATTTTATTCCAAAAAGTTGTAGTACAACACCTATTTCCAGATAATGACTCATATGATTCTATTTTAACTCTTGAATGAAATCTATAATTATATACGAATTCCACTAAAGGTAAATAACAATCCCACGTACCTTGAAAGTTAAGTGAGAATGGCCTTAACATGTATTATAATGTATAAATAGTTCTTTCAATATACCCAATCATTTGAGGATGATATATGATACTCAAATGTAGCTCAATGTCAAGATCCTTCTGAATACTCTTCTATAATTGTTATGTAATCCACAAATAATGATTTGATACAATCAAAAGTGGTGCACCATAAAGTGTCAAAACTTCATTTATATAGATCCATGTGAGGTGATAAAATGGTAGATATTCCCTTATATCAAGGAAATGTGTGGAATTGGTAAGGAAATTGATAATAACATATATGGAATCATTATTTCTAGGTAATTTTGGAAATCCAGTGAAAAATTCCATAGTAATATCACACCATTTCCACAAAAGAATTGGTAGAGTTTTCATGACTCATTTAGGATGTATTATTTCAGTATTTATCTATTGACAAGAAAATACTCCTAATATATAGTCTACAATTTTCCATTTAATATTATCCCACCAAAAATAATCCTTCAAATCTCGATACATTTTTGTGATACTAGGGTGTATTGAAGAATTTGAGCATAAATCTTCATCTAATAATACTCTTTTCAGCTTAGTCATAGATGTGACACATATCTTCATTCCGAATTTTAATATAAATTATCATAAATGAAGTATACTAACTTCCAATCATTTAATACAATGATTTTATTTTTAATATTCTTATCATAAATCTTGGAACTTTTATTTTATCCAATAAGGATGGTTGAACAATCATTTGGAATAGATGTGATGTTTACGCTTCCTTAATTATTTTCATATGCAAATTTAATGAATCCATGAATATAAGATATTTTTCATTCCTTATTTTACCCAAACCTTCTTGATAATTCCTAGTCAATGCATCAAACACCTTATTTACCTTCATAGGGTGGTAGTGTATAGATCAATCATAATCCTTGAGTAGGTCTAACCATCACCTTTGACTCATATTGATCTCTTTCTATATGAAGAAGTATTTCAAACCTTTGTGATCCGTATATATTTCACATATTTCACTATAAAGGTATTTACTCTATATATTCAATGAAAATGTCACATATTCCAACTCAAGATCATGGTTTTAGTAATTTTATTCATGAACCTTTAACTTACTTGAGTCATAGGAAATAAATATATCTTTCTATATAAGGGCACATCCTAGTCCCATATTCAATGAATCAATATATATCAGAAATCTATCACTTCCTAATGATAAATTAAATATTGGTACATTGACCAACATCATATTTAGTTATTAAAAAATTTATTTATATTGTTTTGACTATATGAACTTAAACTCTTAATGTGTCAACTTTGTTAACAAGTTATTTAATCAGAAATGTTTTTTTTGAATTTTTTTTGATTGTAACCTACTAATCTAGGGAAACAATATAACTCAATTATATTCATTGATATTGGACATTAAATCACTTTAACTATATTTGAATGATAAATTTATATTTCATAATTATAGAAAACATATGCATCAAAATAAACTTCTTTAAGTTAGAATTCACATTTTCTAAATTTTCCATATAAATCATTTTCTATAAGAGTATTGAGAATGATTTTAAAATGGATCTTATGCTCACCAAATTTTTTTGAGTATATTAATATATCATCAATAAATACCACAAAAAATTATCATGATAATCCTTAAATACCCTATTAACCAGATCCATAAAATATATGGTTTATTAGTCAATCCAATGGGTATTACTATAAATTCATAATGTTTATACCTCATACTAAATTCCTTCTATCGAATATACCCATTCTTTACTCACTGTTGATGACACCCAAAATAAAGATCAATATTTTAAAAATATTATGCTCCTTGAATTTGATCAAACAATTCATCAATGTGAGGGAAAGGATACTTTTTCTTTATAGTAATGTCATTGATTTCACTACAATAAATGCACAACCACATAGAAACATCATTCTTATTAACAAAAAATAGGGGCTCCCTATGGAGAAACACTAGGGTGTATAAATATCTTATCACACAACTCCTATTATTTCCTTAGTTTCACTAATTCCACTATAGACATCCTATAGGGATACTTAGATATAGGGTTTTCATTATGGATGATATCAATGAAAAAATAAACTTCAAACTCAGGTCAGTGTATAAGTATTTCTTCAAGAAACACATCAATATATTCCAAAAAAGTAGGTACATCCACTATTATAAGGATAATTTTCCCATTCATAGATTGTGTATACTTTTATTTTACATGAATTTAATGAATGATAAATAGTGGATTTGGATCCAAACATGAATCAAATGAAGTGGTCTCCTATCCGAAGACCAGAGATTCCATATCTCTATCAAAAATTATAATATTCTTCTCTAGAAAATACATTTTCACATTATAATTTGAAAGAAAATACATAACTAGGATTATGTAAAATTAAACCATAGGTATAATAATTAGGCTTTCAAATAATATATTCCTATTTTATCATAATGGGAACTAATATACATATCCTTGTTTTAGTAAGATTTCCATTAGGAATGTTGATTAATAACTCACTTATTAAGGTGATAGGTAAATATCTAAAAGAGTGAAGATTTAGAATTATATAAAGCATTTGGTAAACTTGGTGGTATGATCAATCTTACTCCTTGGATTATATACATAATCCAAAACATGAGTTTATATCCATGTAAAGTTATCTTCATATTTGATATCATTTATCCTTCCTTTTACCTTATATCGAGGAATTGGATCTCCATATCTACTCGTTTATAATGAGGAAAGTATTTTTCAAAGAATATTTCCTTAAAATTATTCCACTAAATACTATTTATTCCTTACAAATCCTTAGTGTTATGGATCATTGAACACCATTAATCAGCTTCTCTTTTAATATGATAAACAATAATGATAAATTTTTATCTTTCACTACTTCCCAAAGTGAGAAATATCTTCTCTAGGGACTTGATCCATTTATCAGCTACTAAATGATTAATATACCCATTTATTGATGGAGTTTATTGTTACATATAGTGGTATAAATTTTTTTCACCATGTTAGGTTTCAACATATTACTCTATATTGGCAAGGGCATTGGTCATAACTCGAGTTAGCTACCCAAATATATATTGGACCCATAAGGGACTTTAGTGATAGATTACTTGAATGGGGGGGGGAGTAAATTTGGGTATGAAACTCATTCTATTTTTCCACGTGCACCTATGAAACTCGCACTATCCTAACTAATATTGACCTCACTTGTTAGTAGGGTCACTCTTATGTTCACTTATTAACTGTTGATCTAATAAACTAGTGCGATTATCATAGCCTTATTTATATAATATCAATAATAGCTCAATCCACATGACCTGATTATCTTCCAACAAAATATATGACATGTAAGCAAAAAAGGCACAAGAACTTTACTTGGTTTACCTAAAATAGGATACTCCCAAGGAGAACACACCAACTTTACATCAATGTGCCAAAATCCACTAATAATATTCCAGTTGTTGATTTATTCTAGGTCACTACTATGACTAAGGTCACTCCCCTTAGAAGGTTCAGACTTGGTCACTCATCATCCAAGCTCACTACCAAAAAAGGTTTAGGGTCAACTCAGTGTCTCCCAAGGATCACTAAATTAATCCTATACCTTTGTTCACTTCTTTAGGAAGAAAATATTTTTTGGTTCATAGGTTAATGAATTAATTCACTGTTTGATAGTTATTGAATTGATTAATTCCCATTGTAATTTACACTTATTTTTCACAAACTAATCATAAACATCACCATAATAGTTTCACTTTCCCCATTAAACTAGTCTTCAAGGAATACTAACTTACTTTGGAAAGGTCTACAATGAGTTCAAAAAAATTTCAGTGTCATGAAACTTAACAATTTTAAACAACACCCAACTTTTATAAAACTTTCCCTATGTTGAAGAAATCTCTATTTTTTCTCAACTTCTTCTCTATCGTGAAACTCCCAATTTTCATGTAACTTTCAATATTTCATGAAACTCCCAACTTTTTTGAGACTTTTTGTCTTTCTCGAATCTCACTTGGTCTAAATAGACACAAGTCCATTATTTACAAAACTGATGTTCTTATGAATGTTTTGTTAAAGAAAAACCTTTTCACAATTATTTCATGGATATAGAGCCTTCATATATTTAATGAATTAGGATTCCTCAAATGAGGGGGGGGGGGGTAACCACCTACTTGTTGAAATTTCTACTCCTTCATAAAACTTTCTTTATCATTATCACCTTTTCATGGAACTCTACATTCTATTCAAGATACTCCCTTTCTTTATGAAAATTAGGAGCACATCTTTTTTTTGCATACACTTTATGAATAACATGGAATCTTTATATAAATTTTTACCTTCCTGAAACTTACCACCATCATGAAATATATTTTAATGAATCAAAAATATTTCACAAAACAATCAATCTATAATGAATCCCATTACATTACCATATTTTTATGAGGCAATCTTGAAACTTCAATTTCATGAAAATTTTGATGCCTTTCGCACAACCTGTTCATTTAAAAAAAAACCCTTCCTTTTCCACATTTCCTTAAGATGGATTGAAATCTCCATGTTTTTTTAAACTTATGATTTTCGCGAGTCTTTTTTATTTTCTCAATTTTACTATTCCAAATTCCTACATGCACTCAAACAATTACATGAATATTAATTAACGAATATATCAATCTATTTATGTTCCTAGTACTTATCCAAAAAAATTATATAATGTAGTATTATCTTAGTTATTCTATTTCTTATATAGATTTATTCCATATCTCTGTATTATCATGATTGGCATTAATATCCTGTACATTTCTTCATGTAACCTGACACTTTCCCTTTATTAGGAACACATTAATCTCATGCAACTTTCACCTTGTTTCTTTCATAAATATTGCTTAATACAATCCAAAACTTTCCCTTTAACTATAACATTATCTTCTCATGAAACTGTAGACATGATGAATAAAAAATCCAACATACTCCCCAAAACTATGTCAATAGAAACACAACATGAAAAAAACCAACACACCAGGTTTTACAACGATAGGGTTTATAGTGAATTCATTACAAAACCCATAGAAACACTAATTATCATTGTTGTCCAACAATCCCTCCATTTGTATTTATAGGAAACAATTTAATGAATCATTTATAATTTTTTTAACTCTCTCTCGATGAAACATCATAAACATTTTCCAATACTAACTATCCCAAAATACCAATACCAATTATTGATTATTATTGGTAATCGATATGAACTATTTCATAATGCTTGGAACATGAGAAGACCACTTCTTCAACACCACTGGGAAAATGATTTCATCACAAAATCCTTCTATGATTTATTTTCGTTGAATGAACATATTAAAAATATTTAAATTTTTAACCATGACTTCCTACTCCACCTATGGAAGGAAATTCATGAACACACATAGATTCATGATATTTTCTTCTTTGGGTAGATTCATGATCCTTGTCCCCCTTTGATATAAAATCCAAAGTATACTTAGTACCATATGTAATGTAACGACCCAAAGTTTCATTAATGGAAATCCCTATTGATCTAATTAAATGTCTCTTTATGTTTATATAAAATGCAAACTTCTTTGGTTTTATGTTAAGAATTTTTACCGTTGAACAGTTAACACATGATTAGTATAAATATGGGACTTTAACAAATCCAATTTACTTATACAAAAGAAGCGATGGCCTCATCCAGTAGAATTTCTCCATACGAAGCCCATTTGTCGGAGCTCGGAAAAGAGGTGGCATCCTTGGGATTTTCTCTTGACCAAGCCCAAGATGATCTTCATCTTGTCAAGCTCAAATGAGACCATATATGGGAAAAGTGGAAGTTGATAGAGATTACCACACGAGCAATGTTATACGAGCCCCCCAAGAGTCTGTCACCATCGAACACCTTACCCTTAGGTCTTATGCGGCTGTTTTAAGGGGTTATGTAACAAATCACTAGTACTATGTTCATGTATATTATTTTTTTATATAATAATGAATATACCTCCTTGTCTTTTTTGATACATTGTAAATAGTTTTAAAGTACAAATATTGTTTTTAGTTATTATTTAATTAAGAATTATATTTTTTTAAATTAAGGGATTTTTGAATTAAATAATATTTTAATAAAATATTATTATTATTATTAAATTAATTTTTATTAAATATAAATGATCTTATAATTTTATGAATGTAATTATAATTTTTATTAAGGTTTGAAAGCCATTTCTGTCAAAACCCGTGAATTTTTGATGAATATCGGTTTTTATTTTAAAAGTGAAAATTAAAATATTTATAAAATTATTTAGATAAAATAAATGTTATTTCTGGAATCAGGATGTCAAAATTATCTAATGGGGATTTTTTCATAATTTTCTAAGACAGTCAAATTTTTTGGATAAAAATTAAATACCGTTTAAATATATAATGTGTTTTAGGACATCATAATGACCCAATAGTGATGTAATAAAATACTATAAGATTTATGTTCGGCCAATATATGTTTTACCATTAAAATAATGTGATTTTGGGTTTGTTTGACTTTTCAAAGCATTAATGGACCCCTCAAGACTTATTAAACACCTTGTCTTTTTAAATTAATTTCCATGGGAGTGTGACTCACCTCCACATAAGCAACCCCATTATTTTAAGAAGTTCAGACTTTGGCCTTATAAAATATTGTTTTCCTCTTCCCTTTTCCAAAAACCATGGGCAGAAACCATGGGACGGTTTGTGGTTTGGATTAATTTAATGTAAGGGGACCCAAACATAAATAATAAAGAATTCCCTCACCTTTCCTATATAAACCCACCCAAGCTCCCACTTCGTCCTCACTAAAAGCAATTGGAGTTCATCCAACCTCTACCCTAATCTCTCTAGAATCCTCCCAAGGTGCCTCAAGCTCCCAAGAAGCCTCTCTCAAGCCTATCTCAAGCCTTTGGAAGCACACTTCCAAGTAAGGGTTTTTTCTTCCTTTCACTTTTTGTCCAATTTTCTTAATATTGTTATGACCTTTTAATTTCAATTATAAATTCTGGGGTATGTTTTCGAACCTCCCCCATACTACCCTATTATTTTTTTAATTATGGGATACCCCTTTATCTCTCATTAAAATCCTCCCATGTACACCCGTTACTATGCCCAAAATTCTGAAAGGAACTTCTCTCTCTTCTTTTACATTCAAGCAATACTTTTGTATAATAAATATAAATTCCATTAAAATTGTTTGAAAATGTATATATATGACCACCTTAATTTCCATTTCATGTAAATATGATGAGAAACCCCTTTGTCTCTCATCAACCATTTTTATGAATTCTTATGTCACGCCGTTACGCTGCCGAAATTGCACTGATTTTCTAAGCCAATGCCATTTTGTAGTGAATACCATGCCCATTTCTCCATCAAGGGTATTCACCTTTATGCACATTTACTTATTGATTATAAATTTTCATATATGAATTCCACATTCCTTTATCATAGAATAAATGATTATGTTTATTTAATCCATGTTTTATGATCCATGTGGCACACTTATGCATGAAATGAAATGTTTAAGAAGGGTGCACCCTTATAGCGCTCCAATGCATATATTATCATGATACATCATGTGATATGAGTGTTGAATCATGATAATTCAAGTGCAACGAGGGTTTACTCGTGATTTATGTGAAATGAGGATTTACTCATGCTCCATGTGCAATGAGCCTTGGATCATGCTAATTCCATGTTAAGTGTTGTTGCCACATTTCCATGTTATGATTATCATGCTTTATCATGCCTTTATGTTCATGTTTCTCTTGTGCTATATTGATATTCCTAATGTCTAACATGTATTGTACTCCTCATGTTATTCCATGTGTATTCCCTTACTGGGCTTTATAGGTCACCATTTTCTTATGCATGTCCTCAGGTTATCCCATGCAATGCTAAGTACGAGGGAATGTAGTGGTCATGTAAAGGAAGTTTTCAATAAAGATGTTGTATTTAATGTTTCAAGTTTTTATGTAATGATCCTAATCCCCAAAGACTCTGAACCTCTCGATCTTCTTTGTTGTATCAAGTGATGTTTTATGTAATAAAACATGTTTAAGTTTGTATTAAAAAGCAGGGTTTCTATATGTAATGAATATAAAATCATTGTAAACCTATACCTTGGAAGAAAAGGGTATCACTTTATGTATTGTTATTATTCTCCCTATATCTTATTGATTTCAGAAAACAAAATCTTTTATCCTTTTTATACAATTGAGACCATACATTATGTCATTTAACTTTTTCTCCTTTATAAATGATGTGTGTATGGGTATTTCAATTTCACCCCCTTTGTCAACATGGTCCTTACATCCAATAAGGAGACTCGATGCTCCCCTAATGATATTCAACTCATCCTTTTGTTAGGAGCACTAGTTAGTCCCACAAATTCACTTGTTATCCTATATCATTTCATTATATATGACTGTAGTTTTGAGATACCTCTCCATATTAAAAACATATGTCTACTATAGCTTCTTTCAACAAGATTTTCAGTAGGTAAAACTGATACCAACTATCACAGATACCAACATGATGGATGATACCATTCTTTGAATATTTCTTAATACAATATGTTAAAAAGATAATTCATTTGATCAGAATTTTGAGAAAGATTCCTAAACTATGCCTGGTAATTGATTTCTTCTCTCATATATAGGGTGTGTTTCCTTGTTTTTTTGGGTAAACCATCTATCAAATGTTCATTTAGAAACCTCCTTAATTTCTTATCTTTGAAACTAAATATATCACTACAATTCAGCATGAAATTTATACATCTATAGAAACCTATGATATCCTAAGAATAGTTATATGATATAACTTGTTAGATCAAGAAAAAATAAATCAAAAGAGCTCATTTTATTGTTTCTTCCCCATTTTTTAATATTAAAGATCTATATTAGATATATTTGGTTCACTTTAAATCATTCCTTCATGGGTCTTGATACCACTTGACATCAATTTAAATATAAACTTTCAAATCCCAATTTGAATCATTATGACTCACCAATACTGATTTGATTATTATTTTGTTCTCATTCATTGTGATTATAGATACAATAAAATTTATACTTGTATTGATTTCAATTGGTTGGAACTTTAAATCATGTCACAACCCCAATTTTCATCTTTTTATGTAACTTTACCATAGATCGTATCTCCCCTAAAACCTAAAATACTTCAACACAAGTTAATAGAATTTAAAATATAGGTAGAGGGGATATTTTCACTTCCTCTAGTTGAGGACTATGGATGGTCTTGATAAACTAACCCTTTAGTATCAAAATTTACTTTTCCCCTTTTCATATTTGAGGAAAGGAATTCTATAACCTCATTTACTTCTTCTTATTTCGGTTAATATTTTATGTTACTCTTCTTAAGTGTCTTGAAACTGAATCTCCTTTGAGTGATTACACCTACACACACTTCATTTCTAATGTTTTATTCAGACTCCCCATTTCTGTCTTAGTAATTTCATTTTATTCATATACCAACTCACATGATCTTCTTCCTTGGGCACTCTTATCAATAAGTACCTCCTCGTATGTTACCGATTGGATCCTTCTTTACCAAATATTCTTATATCTCTATTTATCCATTTTTTATTTATAATCTTTCATAACCCATGTATTGTTTTAGGATGTCTCTTTAAAATTAGAATCTTTTCGATACCTTTTAGTTTTCCAAATATTCTTCTTGCATTTCCAAGAACACTTCTATTAAACATTATATTTGGAACACCTATTAAAAGTACTATATTCCTGTTTCTTGGAAACAATAATAGTCTTCTTTTTTCTCTTTCCAATTTTTATAAACTTTTGATGCCTTTTATGAAACTTTATCACTTACATGAAAACCCTTCATTTTCCATATTACCTTGAGATTTCTTGTAATCACTATGTTAATAAAACTTATGATTTTCATGAGTCTTAGTCCTTTCTCCATTTCCCACACCAAATTTACACACACACTCAAAAACTTCCTAACCTATTCTTTCATGAATATATCAAAGTCCTCATGGTCCTAGAACTTCTCCAAAAACTTTTCAGGATACAACCCTGTCTAGGAGATCTTATTTCTTTTATAGCTTTGATATGTGTCTTAGTATTATCAGGATAGAAATTACAGTATTTTATATTGATTAATTCAACCTTCCACTTTCCTTTTATCAGGAACACCATATTCTCATGAAATTGTCACCACATTTACTTTATTTACAATGCTTAATGAAATATTCCACTTTCCCTTTAGTGGGAACACTATCTCCTCATACAACTTTTAACATGGTGAGCGACAAGTCCAAAGTAGTCCAACACACCAGGTAAATAGAAACACTGCATCCAAAATACCAATACACCATGGTTAATAATGATAGGCTTGGAAATGAATCCAACACACAATACATAGAAACATAGATTCTCATTGGTGTCCAACAATAAGGTTATAATTTGTTCAGATCCAGCCCTCACATCATTGTCTTTCCCAGAAGGTCAATCCCTATATAGATTATGTGCATTGATATAATTTCAACTCACAAAATTAGGAACCATTTCTAAAAAATGTAATATACTAAATTATCTCTTAAAATTAATTTTTTTGAATCATAATATATAATTCTAAATTTGATGTAACACTTAACATAAATTGAAAATTTATAAATAGCTAATATAAGAATCATAATCTTAGTATCTTTGGTAATATCCTAAAATCATAAAATTATTTTCAAATATTTTATGATGGTTCATAAAGATAATTTGAATCAATCAAACAATATCCCCTGAGAGTTCCTTTTAGGCGTGCAGTCTTAGACCCACTCATCGTGAAACTGTGATGATCGACTTAATACCTAATCTTCCCCGTTTAGAGTTTTCGCCTAGGGGTATCTATGAAACAATTGAATCCACTTGAAACAATGTATATTAGGATGTATTTTACATTAAAACATACCAATATCTACTTTATTAAAACTTTATAATATTATTCGATATATAAAATTATCCTTAGATTATGTCATAAAGTTATGTTCTATAATATATGTTTTACTAAATCTATAACACGCAAGATTTATACTAAATTATCTCTAATACCAACTATAACAAACCAAATCTAGTAACCTAAAGTCTGTAGTTATTTTATTACATTAGAAGATATATTATAACACATCCTAAAAGATCAAATAATTTAGTAGTCTCGGTCGACTAGATACATACATGAATCTCACATTACATTTTAAAACATGAAATACAACTTAATAATCTAGAAAGAAATTTATAATTTATTATAGTATATCCCTGAACTAATTCATAAATACTTTTTTAGTAACTCAGAGAAAAAAACATAATATAGAGTGAGATTAAATGCGCAGTAAGGGAAAGTTTACAAAAAAACAATTATAGGATAAATAAAGAAAGTAAAATATAGTAGTGATAAATAATAATACAATATTACATATAAATAATATCCTAAAAGGGAACTAAATCCATGTGTGACATAGAAATATTAATAATCACATGGATAACAAAAAATAGTTTCATAATGATAGAATTAAAAATTTCGGACATCATAATCTTTCTATCAAGGCCTGTGCTAATAAATCATATATAAATAGGCAAGGTATAGGCCAAATACCCAAAATAGTTTGTCTCATGAGACCTATCGATACATATAAGAGCTAAAATAGACCCTTCTTACCACTTACTATGTCAAATTCATTCATCATATGAAATAAATGAATAATTATTCAATACATAATCAACATATACATTCGTATTTAAAAAATATCATAAAAAACGTTAATATTTTCCCTTTTCAATAAATAAAACTACACGATCATAATAAATTTATAGAAATAAGGAGGATTATATCATTAAATCATATCCCTGGTAAATAATAATATTCATCAAAGGATTCTTACGTAGATGAAAATACTTTTAAAAGGTCAGTGAAATATTTCTTATGGAAAATATTCTTTTCATTTTGAAATCACTTATTTAAAATCTAAAAATTTACAAAATATTAGGAAAATCATTTTATTTGAAAATAACTATATAAAATTATAATGGAAAATTAAAGGAAAATAATAATCATAATTATGGTAAAATTTGTACGTGTGATAAATTTTAAAATAAGGATTTTGTTTATACCTTTGGAAAAAGTACCTCATTTAGAAAATTATAAGAATATTCATTTTAAAAATTATTATAGAAATTAAAACATGGTTTAAATGAATTTAATAAATCATTGGAGAATAGTAAAAACATTCTTGAAAACAATTTAAATAAAATATGTACATGGAAAAAATATTCTCGACCAAATAGAATTACAAAATTGGTTTTCCTTAAAAATATTTTTTTTCAGACTTTTGAGTACTTATAGAGAGAAAAATGAAAGGAAAGATTTTAATTTCAAAATATTAAAATATTTTTATAAAATAAAAAATATTTTTGAGAGATATATCATATAATTACATCATCTATAAATTTAACCATAAGCAATCCAGGTAAAATGTGAGATTGTAACATAAAACCTTTACCGCTTTGGTAGCATTTGAATCAAAACCACCCTGAAAGAAATAATTTAATATAAAACATTTTGTAAAATTAATAAAAATATATTCATTATATAAAATATCAAATGGGTAGTATATACACCATATTAATGAATCAAGTGGTGAATATGGCTTATGTATCATAATAACAAGAGTGAAAAAAGAAACCCTTACCTCAAGATCAAATTTCCTTGTAAATGGTTTTAACCACATGTATAATAAATTTAAATTTATTATAAATTTATAATAAAACTATATAATTACTTATAATTTCATATATGACCCACTTATAATATTTCAACACATTTTTATTAATAATTATTTATTAAAATTGTCATTTTTGAGTGTTAACTGTTTCATTTTTCATAGAAGTTTCTATTTGATTGTTTTGGTACTTGAATCTATATCATGGTGCCACTACATCAAAAACCTTAAAATTTTCATAATTATCATATTTAATCATTATATACACTTTTGAAACCATTCATATAAAGCTATTATGAAAAATTAATTACATCACTTCATGGAGACAGTGGTCCACCCATATACATTAGTGAGGTATCCACTTTTTGATGAATGAAATAGAAGAAATGTAAATAATAATTAATTATTTAAGAATCATTATTAAATCATAAATATAATATATACTCATTAATATATCCTTATTATCATCCATGTAAAGCGTAAATGAAAAGAAAATCACTTCGCTTCGTGGAGGTGGTAGTCCACACATACGCACGAGCGATGTAATCGTTTCCCAATAGATGGGAAGGTAAGAAGGTATATAATATATTATAATATAGAAGAATAATTATGTCATAAATATCATATATAAACATTAAATCCATCATAATAAGCAATAATGAAGGATGGGTGATGGAAAATTAATCATATCTACATGTGTAGGCGGTAGTCGACACATACATAGAAGTGATACTTTCATTTTCCATTTGATAGAAAAGAGGTGGAAAATAGTTATAACATAATCAAAATAAAATATTATATTGATGATAATAGATTAATTATGTTAATATGAATATAAAATATTTAGAGAAAGTATAAGAAGAAATAAACTTTGAAAGAGTTGGTAAAGATTATTACCTCTTCTTTGAGGGACCTCCTTTGACTTACACCTTGAGACTTCTTAGGATAGTATTAGGAAAAGATTAGAAGCTCAAAAATGAAGGGAAGGAATAGATTAATTTTTTTAGTCAGTTATTTTAACATCTATAGGTCTTAATTTTTATTAATAAGGATGGATAAGAGGTTTCATTTTATAAGTGAGGGTATGGAGACACATGGAATTACTTAAAAAATTTAAATAATATAAAGTCGTTTTCTTGTGAAAGTGGAACTAAATGTATAGTAATTTGATGGTAATATAATATAAGTTATAAATAACTTAAAAAACAATATTTATACAAGTTTAAGTGTCTTTTTTACCCTTTTCTATTAGTTTAATCCCCAGTAGACCCATTTTAACCTTAACCATTATAATTTTTTTCACTGTTTTCACTATTAATTATGACAAAAAATAAAGTTGTAATTATTTTATAATATAATTACGATAAATAAAAACATGTAATAAACTTTTAAATATTTAATTTTTATAATTGGCATAAATTTATTTTAATATAAATGTGCAAAATTCCATGATAACCTTTTAAAAAAATTGTTTTAGGACTAAAAATGATTTTATAGAAAAATAAAGCATAATGTTGATTATAATGGAATTAATTTGATCATGTTAAATAAAATATGATTTTTTTTCAAACACAACCAAAATCGAAAGTAACATTGTGTATACTTTATTAACATAGAATAACTAAAAATAGTTTTTATTTGTACAAAAACATTACATAGATTTCTAAATGTTAACCATATATTTATATTTTAAAAAATATATTTTTATATGAATCATATTAATTCTAATGTATATATATTTATATATAAACAATATTTATTAATATTTTAAGTTATTCTTATATCATTATAATGTGAAAAAAGTGAGATTTCTTTATAAGATCGGTATTTTCACTATTCACCCAAAAATTAACTATTTCTGAAATTTATTAAAAATTCACTCGAAGATATTTTTGACATGATAAATTAAAAATTAAAAATTATTTTATCAAATTAAGTTTATAAATTTTTTAATTTTTGTTTTAATAATATTCTTGAATAATTCTATGTGCAATATGTGATAATTTCTTTAGAAAGAAAAGTTTACTTACTATAATTGAGGATTGGGTGTTACCATTTTCCCTTTGATAAAGGAAAAGTTGCCTAATATAAATTTAAATATTCGTGTTGCATCATGTTATAATTTAAAGTAAACTTAAATCTTTTCTATTACACTCCTTTATCTTGTTCCTAAACTAAAGTGTCCATGAAAAAAATCATAAAAATCACTCAGAAATCATATAAATTCAACCATTTAAAAAATAATGAATTCATAAAAAAAGTATGGTATTTTTTCACTAGGAAGGATTAAATTTAAATGAAATTTTATTATTCTAAAAACACTCTAAAAAATAGAAAAAAAAAACAAAATAAAATACACAATCTAAAAAAAATCTAAAAAAATATCCTAAAAAGATTATAAAATGATCATAAACAATTTTAACTCCCCATAGTTATTTAACACCACCATTTAAAAATTAGAAAAATTGAAAAAAATTTAGTGGTAAAATAAATATATAAGGATAAAAAAACATGGATGTTATTCCTAGTAGGTTTGAGTTAAGCACTTCCTCCCGGTACTCTATAGACAACCTTATGTTGGCCTCTTTAAATGTTGTCCACTTGAAACCCTATAGAAAATAACAGAATTAAATATAATTATTTTGTTGAAAACTGAATAAAATTGAAATATAAATAGAAAAGTGAAATATTGTTAGATTTTCCCTCCTAGTAGTGGTTTTATTTTGGCCATCCGCAACTAGAAATCCTAGAAATCATCCCCAATTTGTAAGAGAATTAGGTTGATTTAATTAAGACCATCACATATTCTTGGTTACCTTATTATTATATTTTCACTTCAAGTGGAGTTCCCCTTTTTAATTTTGTTGTGTTTTCATCCCTTTGTAATTGTGACACAACTTGGAAAGCGAGGATGGAAGGAAAAAATATGATACCTCTAGTTATTATTTGTTTCCACCTCCATGTATTATTATTTGTATTCTTAAGGGGGATCTTTATAGATATTTTCTGCAGGTTATTCAAATTATCCCATATAAAAATCAATTTCTTCTTCTTCAAACTCCTCCAAAGAATATTTTATGCAATTATCAAAGTAATATTCTTCCATATTCTCTTCAGATATTAACACATTTGGGAATCCCAATTATTCCATGTAAATTACTTCTAGGATTTTCTTTTCATTTGATTTAAATTGAACATGTTGTTTATTATAAAATTAATCCTTTAATCTATAACCTTCTTATATCAAAGTATAAAAATAGAGAATTTATTATTTTACAACTTACTCATCCTATCCAAATTATCTAAGGGAAAGCATAAATGTTATTGAATTAGCAGTGTTATAATCAGTGAAATTAGAATACAACTTATGATCAATATAATTTAAATGAAATAAATTTAATATAAAGAAGAAACCCTTATTTATTTCATATTTTTATTCTTAATGTACATGAATTGACCATAAAAATTCATTTAAAATTATTTTAGGAAGGTGTTTTCAATTCTATCCTCAAAGAAGAATCCATGCAGTGTGTCATCATCATCATCATCCAATATGAGTATATTTTGAGCTAAATCTTCCATTGGAGCATTAGGATAGGTCTAATTTCTATGTAGTGTGAATAAAATTTGAATAAAATGAGTGTATTTTAATATTATCTCCCTATTCTATATCATCATGTAGTCATTTATCTGAGTAAAATGCCTCTTAGAAGCCTTCCAATATGGACATGGGTAGAAGTGACTTTTCCATATTTTACTCAAATATTATCACACATACTATGTTTTTCTTGCTATCCACATCAAGGAGTATATCATTAAAATCAATAATTTCTAATCAATGTTATTTAGTAGAGAATTTAAGTTGATATTTAAGTTCCCAAGGATTGTTGAGACACTAAGAAGGGGGGGGGGGGGGTGAATCAATGGTCATCTTTTTTAAAATTTCCATCTTTATGAAATTTAAACCCTACAAATTTTTAGAGTTACTTTCCTTATAATCCTTCATAACAAACTCAAAATCATGAAAATATGATAAAGTAAACAAGGAACACAATATTTATAAGGTTCAACCTCAGTGTGAGAACATACATTCTTTCCATGGCCACTCCTATAGGTCCATGAAAATTCACTATATGAAAGAAGTGAATATAAATATGAGGAAAATCCCATTAGAATCATTCTATATCTTAATAAGTATGATTATAGTAAATCCTATCAGTATACAATGTTTTTATTAGAAAACAAGAGCAAAAAAAAGTATGAAACGTATTAAATTCTGGTCCGAAAAAAAATTTTGTTTGGAAAGTTCATTCAATTCCTCCATTCAGTAATGATCGTCCAATGTTCCTGTCTTTGTCTAGTAAAATCTATCTGATACACCTCACTGAAAATAAACCTGATATAAAACCTAAGTCCCATATAATTAAAAAAAAACCATTGGGCCTTAATACTTTACTTGGAAATATCTACCTAATACTCTTCTCTGTAAATCAATGTTTGTAACCTTAGAAAGGAAACTCTATCCAATACTCTGATCATAAAGTTCTGTTCGGTACATATTCTTCAACCAATTTAGTTGGAACCTCAATTTTAACTCAATTTCTATAGTTTATCAAAATTTTTCACTATGAAAAGTGTTAAGTATATTTAACTTATCAACACTTTATATAGGTTCTCTATAAGTAGAAATGGTGGGAAATGAATTTCACTTTCCCGCACTCTAAAACTCAAATTTATGATATCCCAATCATTTGAAATTCACCATATGATTCTCAACAATTCTATAACATTAATGAATCCTCTATGGATTATCAATAATTTCCAACCTTCTTTTAATTTCCTTAAACTCAATGTTTAGGGACTTCTTGACCTTTTCTTAACTCAGTTAGAAATTAAACCAATTTAAAATCTCATCACACTATCGTCAAAATTAGGCCTCTATAAAATTTTATGAAAATAATTAATTTCTCCACCCAATGGATGTTTATCTGATGAAATATTTAAGAAAAATCCTCTTTTTGGTAAAATTTTTGTCTAATATTCTTCCTCATCTCAAACATCAAAAGAAACAAACTTCTATGAAAAATTTTCATCCAATAACATCATTAATGTCCATCAAATGCTCATATGTCCAATGGTGCCTTCTACGTCTGATCGAAAAACCTCACAAATGGAATTTTATTCAACCAGATGAATTTTTTATATAATAAATTCATAAAATATTCTCCATTCATTTCTATTTTTCTGATCATACTTTTATTTTAATTCGACCACTACACTTCAAAAAAAATTCTCTATCCTATGGGCTTGGGGAATGTTTTTCTGATGGATAAATGTTTCTTCATTGAGTCGCTTTACCTCAAATAAAAATTTATATAAAAATTTCCTAAAAAAATCTATTCAATTTAATTCCAATAAAAAATTTCATCTGAAGAACCTACTTAATAAGTGAATTTTAAAACTTCTCAAACTTTGAATTTTATTCAGTCCAAAACAAAATTCTTTTCTTTAAACTTTATACAAATACTTTTTCTAGAAACTTAATATTCCTCTATTCATTTATCTTTACCTAATTCAGGAATAAAATATATTTCCTTTTTATATTTATCTTGACCTATATAATATGGTTGAATACATTATTTCAAATTTTAAATACTTTTGTTGCATGAAACCTCTTCTTCTCAAAACTCTAGATTTAACTCTTTGAATTATCCTCTTTTTTATTTCATTTTGTTTATTTTAGAAACCTAAAAAATTCAGCAATGAAAAAACTTATAAATTTTTAGAAAATTATATGTTCAATGATAATGTATGAATTGATTACAAAAATTTTGACCAATGAATCAGCCTTAAAAACTTCTTCAATTTGATCGCCCAATGATCAGTGTAAAAAATTATTTATAGAATGGTTTTCCAATGTTGTTTATCCAATTTTTTTTTTTTCAGAAATTAACTTCACTTTTCATTCCTTTTAAAAAATGTAGAAAATTTTCAGTTCTAGTTTCATTACAAGTTCCTTTTCTAGTTATTTTTTACATCTAGTGAAGTTTTTTCAATTCATAAAAGTTTGTCCGGATCCCCAAACTTCACTTTCACATTTATTCTCTTTAATTAACTTCAAATTGTATGATGATATTATTCATTATGTGGTAAATTTTTAATGAATACCACAACATCGTCTAACTTAATTAAAAATTTCTTTAAGGAAACCCAACTTTTTTACTTTCTAAGTTTTTAGAAACATTATAACAAAACTTCCTCATTAAAATTTCATAAAAAAGTTTCTTAATAAACCTTCTTACCAGAAGTTCAGTATATTTCCTTCACCTATTAACAAAAAAATTCTTAACAAAATTTAGTTGTTAAAAAATAGAATTTTTTTTTATAAAAACTTCAAAATTTTTCTTCAATCTCCATTTTGGATTTGTTGGTAAATTTCTTTAACAACTTTTCACAACTCACTTGGTTTTAACAAAACTTTTCTCTCTCAAAATTTCCAACTTTAATTAAATCCTAACATTTATCAAAGAGAAGTTCATGACACCACACTAATGGGTAATATAATGTTTTTAAATGAATTCAATCTCTTAGTGATAATAATTTTTTTCCATGTTATGGCAAACCCCCTCACTTTTATTCTTTCAAATTTCTTCTCCCCCATTCTTTAATAACCACAAATTCATATTCATTTTTGAAAGAGTTTTAATTAATCTCCCCATTTTTATTAAAAAGTTTACTCTCTCCCTTTCTATACTAAGTTGTATATATTCTCCCAATTTTTAATATAATACAAATCATGGTGGGGGGGGGGGGGTATGAATTCTAGAAAGTCTTTGGTGGAGGCTAAACATTAATTTTCATTCTCAATTTCATAAATATCTCTTTTGTAATATCTTTTATAAAGAAATAAATAATTTTATATTTTGTATAAATTTATTACAAAATAAAATATCCACCAACAACATTATCCTTAATAAAATTATATTAATATCAATGTTCTTTGATCTTGAATGTTGTATAGGATTTATGGAGCGATCAAAGACACTCTGATTATACAAAAGTATCTTCAATGATATAAAAACTTTTACCCTAAAATCTTATAACTAAATATTCATCCTAGTCATCTGAGTTCAAAATTTTGTGGATGTAATATATTATACTTCTTCTATTCACAAAGTCACTAAACTCTATTTCTTACTATGATTACTTACACAACATTATCCTAATAAAAAAGGTCCTCCTGTAGTTGATTTTCAATTATTATGATCTTCAACCCAATTAGCATTAGTATATCCAATAAAGTTCATATCAAAAATTCTTTTATACAATAGCTCATAAGAAGTTGTTCCTCAAAATTATTTTTACTATTAACATATGATATTCCTTCAGATCACTCTCATATCTAGCACACAAATTAAAAATATAAAAAATGTTTGGCCTTGAAGCTGTAAGATAGAGAAAACCTCCTATAAATTTCTGAAATTCTTTCTAATTCACACTTTCCCCAACCTCATATTTATTCAATTTTACACCAGAAAAATAGGTATATAAACTTCTTTAGAATATTCAATTCCAAAATTTTGTAAGAACTCCCTAGCATGCTTTTCTTGAGATAGGAAAATGTATCTCTCCTATTGTAATTGTAAAATTAGGAAGAAAGTTAATTCTCCAAGCATTGGAATATCAAAATTTTTATTTTCAAAGATAATTAAGCAATGAAAAAAAATTTATATCCCCTTAATAATCTTAATCTGGATCCCCCTTTTGATATGTTGGGGTGACGGGGGAACATTCTTCCCACCTTTTTCTTCTTACCTTATTTTCTTATTCAAAGCCAAGTTTAACCTTTTAACTTCACGAGAGAAGGAATGAATTACATTTCTTAGAGTAATAAGACTAAAATAAACCAAATATAATTTTACTTGAGCCATGATCTGTGTGGAAAGTAAGAGTGATTAACTTATACATTTTAGTTATCCATTAAGTTTTACCAAGAGATGTCAACTTTTAAAAACTTATTTTAGGGAAGAGTTCAAATATTTTTCATTCAAATAAGTTTACAACATCAATCCTAAAAAACATATCAAAAATATTCAAGCATAAATATGAGAAAGTTTCCACCCCTTTGTATGATAATTCATGATTTATCATCCACAATTCGTTTTCTCTTTGAAATTTATACCTGAGTTTTTGTTATGAAAGTTAGAGTATAGAAGACATACCATAAGAATGAAAAAAACTTTGAAAATTATTCATCATATTTATTTTTAGTATATATTTTTGGAACACTTAAGTTGAATAAAATAAATTTTTACAAAATCATATCAATATTACAAAAAAATAATTTCATCCTTCTACTTCAGGGATTCCCCTGAATATAATCACATTCAATACACTTTTTCATGAAGGTTCTCTAAAACTCATAAGGAAATAATCATGAACATTATTATCTAATCTAATTGAACCATAAGGATAAGAAAGTTCACTCAGAATAGAAACCCCTATTTTATATAGTCAATTTTATTTATGATTTTAACTTTGTTTTTCCAAACATTGATCTTCATGGGCTGCATGGGTTTATTCTCTTCACATTTTCTTATAACATTGTATGATGGTTTTTTCTTAACTATTTCTAGTAAGGGGGATTCAATTTTCTTATTTTCTTCTTATTCTAAATTTCTTTTCTCCTCTAACTGTTATGTCTATACAACCATATAGGTATTTACCATATACTCAAATTTATTCTTATACATATATTTTCTTACAATGACACTATTTTATTCCAAAGTGTTTCTATTCTTATAAAAAACTACTCCTGCCCTAGTAACCCAGTCATGCATTTTTAAGGAGTGTAACCAACCAAATTTAATATTCCACAAAAATTCATTTATTTGGGTAAGTTACACTTCAAAGGTAATTTTTGGTGTTCTTAAACTTATTCATCAAAGATATCTTCCACCATTCCAATCTAATTATCTTTTTCTCAGACTGATAAAAATTATTGTTTAATATTCCTTTTATTATCTTGAACATATATGAAATGTTTTATAACTATCAATGAAGAGAAATTTTCTTCTATATAAGTTCCATATCTTATTGTATATGAAATATTTTGTGAGTTTATTATTGGTTGTAAGAATTTTCTTATCTTATTTTCTATTTGAACTTAAGGTCAATTTGAAATATATCTTCCTTGTGTTTTATTTCATATTTTGAAACCACTTTAACATGTTGTTATTTGTAGAAGTAAACTATAACTTTTCTTTATCATGGATATTTCTTCCACATTTTTTTCACAAAAATATTAAATATATCCAAATATATTGGTTATCACTAGATCTTTATTCTTTTGTGAATATTGGGTATGCACAACTCAATTTCTTTTTATTTCCAGTTTTCTCCCTATAAATATTAGATTTATCTATTATTTATACCTTGGAAAATTGTTCCAAAATTGAATTCAAATATTTATAAACTTTCCACATCACTAAAAATAACCAATAAAACTAGGATTCATTCATTCTGTTATGTTTTGGATGGTGGAAAAATCATTAAAAACATCTTTCTTTTGAAAATTAACTTTTTTCTTCAGGAAATATTTAGTTGAAATCTCTCCCTTTTCTTCTATAAATTCCATATTCTTAAAATAGGTGGGTTTATCAAATTTATTTCCCCAATTTTCTCCATAATTATATCCTAGACTAATGTTGTGATATTTATTGATAAAAGATTCATTAGAACATGGGTTTAGCTTTTTCTTTCACTTATGTGAAGATGATACTTCCAATGATTTAAAATTATTACCTCCATTGAATAAAGTATTTCCTAAAATAGTACCTTACTTGGAAACTTTGGTAGAGATTATTATCTCAGTATTATTTGAAGATTTATCTTGAGTAGATTATATGTTTCTCAGTCTCACTGCCTTCTCAAGACACTTTATATTTAAAGTGTTTTTCTAATTTTAAAGACTCCTCATTCTTTCTTAATATTAAGATTTTATATTTTTTATCCTTTACTAAGGAACCTTAATCAACTATATCAATCAAAGATGAAGTTCCTTTACTCGATTTTTTTGATCTCCAATTGATCATTTAACTTGATTTGTTTTCGATGAGTATCTTTTAGTGAAATCAGTTTTTGTTAAGAAACTTTTATTCACACATCTTATTCAAAAAAATTCCTTAGAAAATTTTCTTCCACAAGGATAAAATTTTCCTCTTATACTGTAGATAAATATTTATTAAAATCATTTTATTTGGTGAAGGCAACACACATTTACTTATTCTAAATTTTTTGTTCATGTTATTTACTCTTATTCTATAGTAATATTTCAATATCTTATATTATTAAAACTTTAAGTTCTCACTGAGAGTTCTTATCTTTAACAAAAATTTATAATTTATGGAAAAATTATTTGAGGATTTCATTAACAATAATATTCTCACAAAAACTTCTATACAAAATTTCTTCCACAAGGTGATTTTTTGAGAAATTAGTATATATTGTTCTTTTACTTAAAAAAGTTTAGTGAGAGATGTACATTCTTAGGTATTATTTCCCAACACTTTATATGAGTTATAGAGATCTAATTTAAACTATGATATATCATTATATTTTCCCCCAATATAAAATAGTACATAGGTAGTAACTTCAACATAAACATTTTTTTATGAAAGCTCTGATTTCCGAATAGAAATATTCAATTGTCAATACCAAATCACAGTTTGAGAAAAATTCTTTTGGAGGATAAATTTCTTTAGATTCTCAAGATGTATTACCATATACAAATAATTTTTTAGTGATTGATTATACTTCTGTTGGTCCTAAGAGGTTCGCGTTCTATGCTTATGAGATTCTTTCATCTTTTGGTTTTTCAATGTTTTGGATGAAACATACATGTTTCTAAAACCATAGATAACTTCTATAATATTATTATCATGATGGAATTTATTAATCTATGTAGAAAAACTTTCTTCAAATTACAAAAAGATTCACTTCATATCAAATAGTTAAACAAAAATGGTAACAAAAATTTTACATACAAATAAAGGAAGCCTTCCCTTTGAAATCAATTGAGGTTTTCCATGATAATGATGTAACTAGGGAACCTTCCCTCTAATACCAATTAAACTTTCTAAGGATAATTGATCCATTGATAAGGGGGGTTGAATAATTGGTTATATTTTTTAAAATTTCCAACTTTTTGAAATTTAACCCATAAAACTTGTAGGAGTTACTTTACTTATCAAATTTTTATAAAGAAATCACATGCATGAAAATATGGGAAATTAAATAAAGAACACAATATTTTCATGGTTTTACTTTAGTATGAGAACCTAAATCATTTTCCTTGACACTTATGAGGGTCTATTGAAATACACTATCAGAAACAGGTGAATATAAATTTAATCCAACATCAATTAGACACCTTCTATATCTTGATAGGTATGATTATACTGAATACCACATGTCTATAATTTTTTATTAAAAAAAAGAGCCACAAAAAGTATGAAACTTGGTAAATTATTCTCCAAAAAAGTTCATTTAGAAACCCTATCTAGTTCCTCCATCCTGTAATGTCTGTCTAGTGTGCCTGGTTTTATCTAGTAAACTCCATATGATGAACCTAACTAGAAATTCACTTGATATAAAACGTTAGGTCTATCCCATTAATAAAACCACTATACCTTAAAAATAAACTTGGAAATATATGTGAGATACTTTTTTCTTTAAATCTATATCCATACTATTAGAAAAGAAACTCTATCCGATACTCTGATTAAATTACTCAACCAATTTGGTTGGAATCTCACTTCTAATACAATTTTTTACAATTATCAGCTTCTTATTTCTATAAAAAATGTTAATAACACATTAATTTCCACCCATTTATATAGGTTTTCCATAAGTTTAATAGTTGAGAAACATATTTTACTTTCTCACTCATTGAAACTCAAATTTTAGATCTCCTGCTCATTTAAAATTTTATGGATTGTTCTCAAAACTTATAAAATATTCATGATTATTTTTTTAATTCTCCATAGTTTATAACATTATATAAATTTCACGAAAATCGATGTTAAGGAATATATTGACCTTTTCTTATCTTAGCTAAAAATCAAACCAATTGTAAATCTCAGCACAACATCATCAAATTTTGTTATCTGTAAACTTTTATGCAAATAAAAAATTTATCCATACGATGAATGTTTGCTTGACAACATATTTAAGAAAATAAATTCATCTTGTGAAATGTTTGTCTTATATTATTCCTCATCTCAAAATTCATAGGAAATAAACTTCCCTAAAACATGTTCTTCTTATGATATTGAAAATGTTCATCCGATTTTCATTTGTCCAATGGATCCTTATTCATCTGATAAAAATGCTTCACAAATATAATTTTCATCAACCAAATGATTTTTTTGTTTGATGAATCCACAAAAAATTCTCCATTAAATTCTGTTTGTCTGATCATACTTCCTTAACTTTTAGTTTTCCTAATGCACTTCATAAACATTATCTTTCAAATTCACTTAGGAAATGTTTATCTGATGGATCAATGCTTCTTCATTCAGTACGTTTACCTTTAATCGAAATTTATTTACTAATTTCATATAAATGTTAGTCTGATGGACTTCTCAATAAGAAGTTCATTCAAAGGACATTTTTATGCAGCGGACTAAAAAATATTTCAACCTTAAAATGTAATTCATCCTATAACAAAATACTACTCTTCAAAATTCATACCAAAATTTTATATGGAAGAATAATCTTCCTCTATTAAAATATCTTGACCCTATTTAGAAATAAAATATATTTTCCTTTATCCATTACTCTTATCCCATTGAATATATTTGACTATATTGTCGAAACTTTTGAAGACTTTAGTTGTATACAATCTCTTCTTCTCAAAAATTTGGCTTCAACTCTTTGAACAATCCTCCTTGGTATTTATTTAATTTTATATTAAAAAACTCACAAATTAAGAAACAAAAGAACTTGCATATATCCAAAAAATTCTTTTTATAATTTTAATGTATGAACTTCTTAAAAAAAGTTCAACCAATGACTTATCCATGAAAACTTACACACTTTCTTTACCCGATGATTAGTGTACAAACTAACTTATATAAATTTTGTTCGTTGTTATCTATCCGATAACATTTGTTCAAATCTCATCTTCACTTATCTTACCTTCTATAAAAAAATCACTTCCTATTTTCTTACAACTTATTTTTTTTGATGATTTTCTATATATGATAATATTTTTTCGATGCACAAAATTCCATCCAGATCACCAAACTTTAGTTTCAAATTTCTTCTCTTTATTAAACTTTAGATTATATCATAATATTCTTTGTGATATTAGAAAATTTAAATGAACAAAAAATAATTTTATAAATCAATTAGAAATATATTTATGTAAACTTTTAATTTTTTTTGACTTTTTGAGAAACTTCATAACAAAACTTTTTCCAAAAACTTTATTAATAAATTTTCTTAACAAAATTTTATAAAAAAATTTTAGTATCTTTATTTCACCTATTAAAAAAATATTTTTAAAAAAAGTTAATTTTAAACAAATAAAAAAATTTCTAATGAAAACATTATAAAGGATATTTAGAGATAAATAAAAAAAATTTATGGACTAATCCCTATAGTTCTTTGGTCAGCAACACTTCCTCCTGATGTTCAATTTTCTAGAAATAATTTTATAGGATAAAGTAGTAATGTTTCTTGAGTTATTCCTCCATGTTCAAATTTGAGATTATGAGGGGATTTACTTCAGGTTTATATTCTTCTACCACATCATGATCCTCCCCCTTATTATTGGCCCATGAGTTTTTGAAATTTGGGTGTGACTTGATTAAGGTGGTCCCCTAGTTCATCCACTATGAGTTTTTGTTCATCATATTTCTATACTTGTGGATGAAAATACTCGTTAGTATTAGTGTTTCCAATAAATATTTTGGTCATTGATTTAAGGTAATTATCCTCTTATAACTACACATATGAATAATAGAAAATTATGAGATAAATTGACTACTCACTTTTTCTAATCCCAAAAGATATAAAAATAAAGAAGGAAAAGAAGAAAAGTAGAAAATAAAACAAATAAAAAAATTAATTGAAAAAATGAAAGAAAAAATTCTAATTACATGTGAAAACTGTAGTTCATTTCCATCTTATCCCATTGATAATAGATCTAATTTTTATAGGTTATCATTGTGGAGGTATTTCTAAAAAGATTTTAAAATCCATTATATTTATTAGCAAGTTTACCAGAGGTTTTTTATTTAAGGACCAAGACCTAGAGTATCAATATACTAACCCTTATGTTCTCTTTTTTTTGTTTTATTGTTTAAGGAATAAATAAAATGAATTTATGAGTGAAAATATAAAATGTAAAATAAAAATACACATAAAATGAAATAAAATAAAAGAGACACCCCTAGATTCAAACTTAGCGATACTTCATTATCTAATATCTTTGATTCCTAAGTCACACTCTATGTGTTATTCCATCCTATTACACACACCCTCACTATATACATTGTGTGAATGAATATAACACTTAGGAAACCTCCTAAGTGATCAGCCCACCACTATCTCAAATAGATTAAAGCCATGATTTCATCCAAAACTCAACCATTAATCTCATCCTACACCAATGATTCAAATAGTGAGAGATAAATTGATTTAGAAATTTGAAATTAAATGGGAGGAAAGTAAAGATCTAGGTATTGTCATTTTCATTTACCACTTAATCACCTAAATATCTAAAACAAAATATAAAATTCAATTTGGATGTGATATCTCTATATTCATTGGTTTTTTATATAGTGGTTGAACCTGAGATTTAACTCTCATCATTGATGAGAGATTGAGAATAATTGGTATAAAATAAAAAAAAGAAAAGATGAGAAGTCACGAACATATTGAATGGAATGAAATTGTATTTAAAAAAATATGGAAAATTAAAAAAGACTAAACTATATAAAGATAAGGATAAAGGATAAAGTCACATCTCTACCCTCGCTCCACTTATAAAATGGGGAGGGGAAATATTTATAAGTATTGAGTTCTTATTCTCCATCATCTCAGTTTTCAGTGAAAAATAGTAAGATATACCTTCTTTTGGATGGATTCCATGTGCCTCAGACAATTTCTAGATATCCTTGGGTGAGATTATATTGAGTCTTATTATCTTGGATATCATACCATGATCATTGTCTTCATATATAGCTTTATGAATACCTCATAGATCATTTAGAGTGTGTATTCTAGATTTATCTGAACTAGATGAATAACTTTTGATTTTAAGTTTTTTCCTAGTCCATTTCCTTAATTTTGAATTTTATAATCTTCCCCATATTTTGAAAATAATACAAAGGATTACACTCTAGGGGAAGTCTTAAAAAGTGGATAAAAAGTATTTTTATCACACTAAGGTTTTATGTGTCTTTAAATTATTTTTATTTTATGAAATGTCTTGCACATTGCTAAGGGAAATTATTACACGATCTTAGAAAAGTATTGTGTTCTCACCCATTTGAATAATTTTTCAAAACTCAAAAGTCATACACAAATTAATAAAGTATTACAATAGATAGATAAGTCTTATGGGATAACTAGGAAGAGTCTTATTCTATGACCAGAAAGTCTTATGTGATGGAGAAACTCTTACGTGACACTTATAAAGTCTTATGAAATGAAACAAAGTCTTGTGAGATCTTCATCCCTTTTTCATTTTCATCCCTAGACTGGATGTTTTTTGAAATATGAGATACCTATCTATTTTTTTCTCAGAATTGTACAACCCAAAAAATTTAATAGAATTAGTGTAGTATTGGTCTAGAAAATTTATAATTGATTTAAAATAATGAAAAATCATAATAAAAATCAAGTTAATAGTTTGAAAAAAAACAAAAGATCAATTTATGATTTTTAAATTTATTCCAAAAATAAATGAATAAATTAAAATCAAAATTTTAACAATTAAAAAATTCCATTTTATATTTAGAAAATAATAAAAAATCAATTACTTTACCATGTTTTAAATAAAATATGGGGTTATTTTAAAATGAAAAATATATTAAAATTTATAAAATATTAGCTCTCAATAGGGGCTTATAGCAATAAGCACATATAATAGTGGCTATAAAATTGCACAGTGTGACCCATTTCCAAGATCACATATGCTCATGGATATAATACTTCACAATGGTACACTATAGACACATACATATTTTCTTGTGTCTATAAGTGTCTTATAGTGATAAAAACTTCTTCCCATAGCTATAATATTCTATAATAGGACCCTATAGCCATGGGAACATGTACCCATGGCTATAGGAGGCTTAGAGCTGTAGGCATATATAACCATGGCTATAGGCCTTCACACTGGGATAAAAATTATAATTAATTGGAAAATAATAACAAATTTTATTTATAAAGACTTATATATATATACCCAGATTTGTGTATATATAAATAGAAGGTTTTGTAGTTGAGTGGAAGAGTATTCTAGAATATAATTTCAGGATTTGGGTTTGAAACATACCAATAATTGTTAATCACCCTATAGCCATGGGAAAAAGGCCTAAGTCTATATGGGTCCTATGTGCACTGAAATATATGTCTAGTTAACTATTTCTATGTGATATATACATAGGGACTATATCCATGGTTTGATCTACCATGGTTACCATGATTGTGGCTAAAAACCATAGCCATGGCCATGGCCCATGGCTACAACCCCCTTTTTTACTTATGAGAGTCTAAGCCTTCCTTTATATTTTATCCATCTCTTGATAGTTCATAATTTTTTCTTAAAATATAATTGACTTAAATGAAACACTTGTTTTCATAATAACCATTAGATGATGTGTTCATAAGAGTTTTACCATGAAAATAAATACCATCATAAAATATTTTCATGAGAAATGGGTAGTATCTTTTAAACCTGTCCCACGCCTCATGAAGACTATCCTCTTCTCCTTGAGTGAAGTTCATTATTCTTCTCCTCACCTTATTGTTTTATTTAATTTGGATGTATCATTTTATAAATTTTTATCCCATGTATCTAATTAATCCTCTTGTTATATAAAGCATCACCAAGAATCTCCATTCAACTAATATGGAAATTATTTAAAAGTGACATCCACTTCTATTAATCCCTTTATTGGTAATGTATAGATTTCTATGTTGAACTATCTCATGAATAGGTATGAATACTCTCTTGGTTCTCCATCAAAGATTGATAGGGACTCTATTTGATAGTTCTTGAACACATACTCCCTTGACTTTAGTGAGAGACTAATTCTTAGATAAATGCCCCTCACTTAGAATATTTCAAGGTTTTTCATCTTTTTTAAAACATATGGGGAATTATACTTTTTTATATGGACGTGTTGTTGTACAAAATTTTTAGTCTACTAATAAAAGTGGTTTCCTCTAATTTAAATGCTTTCAAATGTGTTAAACCTTACTCTTGTGGATATTCATTTCAATTTTTGAACTGAAATGATCAATATGGATAAAGGAATTCCTCTCAATGCCAAAATAAGAACAAAAAATGAGAATCATACCAGTGAATTCCCAAGAATATTAAATCTTTTTACAAAATTATAAAATCATTGAATTCCAGTTTTGATTATTTTTATGCTTTTGTGTGTTTTTGTGATTTTTATCTAAAAAATGGATAAAAATCAATGAAATAACTACACTTATCCCTATAATATTTCTAATTATTATTTTCAATAAATTCGATCACAAATACCAATGGGCAACGTTTCATATCCACCAGGATAAGTGGTTTATTCAGTAATATACTTATATGGGGTGAGTGTGAAACAACTATGCATAAGGTATGTTTGGAGTGAAACATACAAAAAACTAATGTTTTTCTATTTTTAGATTTTAGTGTGTGTGTATTGTGTATATAGTGTAGATAGTAAATAAATTGAGATATAAAGGGTATTTGATTCAATTTAAGAGGTGTGGGTGAATTTGGGGTATTGATTAACATAGTGAAGCATACTGTAATGGAATAAAATTTCATGTCCCATTACTTTGTGAGTTTTGGGGGTTAGAAGTTCCTAGATACGGCTTGATGGAAAAATATTGGATCCAGAGAAATATTTTATAGTTGAAATATATTGAACTGTGAAACATTGGGTTGTGTTATAAGGGGGATTTTGAATAAGGGTTATTTGAGTTTCACATAAGGGTCACTAGGATTTACTAGATTTCTTAAGGGTAGGATTATGATCCAACATTTTTCCCTATGCATAAGAGTTATGCATAAGAGTATATATTAGGTTGCACAAGGGTATATCTCATGTAAGGGTCATTTATTAGGGTCCTCTCAAATAATGATAAAACCAAGCTAGTGATATAGTTCCTTGGATTATGGAGTGGTGTGGTTTTTGAAATGGGATTACAACATATCCATAGTCTATGTGGAGTAGTAGAGGATAGGTGATGGTTTGGGTGTCTCTACCATCAGATATGTGGTTTTGGTGTAGTTGTGAGCTATGGAAGAGAGTCATGGAGTGGAATATTTTAGTGAATCTAGATAATTAAAATAGCTATAGTGTGGAGATTTGGTTTCACCATATATTTACCCCAAGTTTATTATATTTTAATTCTAAATACAACATGGAATATATATGGGGAGTTAAATTGGGGTTTATTATGATGTATCAATTTTTATTTCACCATGGTTTGGGGGTAAAACCCTATTTTCTGTGATGTAGTTAGGGGTGCTACAATGTGGTACCTTTAAAAATATTATGGAATTAAATTATAGAACCCCTTTAACACTCATCACTCTCCCAACTTCTCTCTAAACTGTTGGGTGACATTAGTGTATTCTTTAGAAGTTTTTAAACCTATTTTTGGTTCTTTTGATTACCATATACAATATATTGATTCTTAGTGTTCTATTGTAAGTTTCTTCCCTTTACCTTATATTTTATTTCTCGTTCTTATTTTGGAGAAGGTAGTGATTGTGAGTATTACTAGTTTGGGAGATGTTGTAGAATGAGACTAATGTGGAGTGCTGTGTTAAAAGTTTTTTATACCTCCTTGGTGTGGTTCTAGTATTTTAGGTGTTTTCTTCACTTTACTTTTATATAGTGATTTAGAAAGATTCTGGTTGAGGTACGCTATTTATAAACTTATATTCAATATTCTGGAATTAATATACTTGATTAATACTATTGTGATTAATTCTATGAATAAAATCATGTTTTTATATACTAATTGATGTTTATTAATGAGTGTTCTTGGTTTATGAGGGATATAGTAATTAATATATGAAATAACCATACAATAATAATGGAAATAAATAAGGAAATGTTAAAAATACTGGTCAGAACTTGGGTTTTTAAAAGAGAAGTTTCTCATGTATTATGATTTCAATATTGCAACTTGTTGTTTTTGATTTTTTGATACTGAAATTGTTGTATAATTTTTCCACTTATATAATAATATAACTACTTAAATTGGTTATTAGATAACACAAGTTTAGAAACTGGTATATTGATAATTATTTCATTGATTTTGATATTTTAGTGGTGTTGATGTATTTTCCATGAACATGGATAAAGTGGGTTATAAAATGATAATGTTAATTTTAAAGGGATTTTGGAATTTGTAATTAATGTAGGCAATGTGAGAATTTATTTCAGCTTAGAAGAAAAGATGAAGGAAAATGGGTGTTGATTTTTTATACCTCGGTATGCCTTTTTTGAATATTACCGAAGTTTGAAATATGGAAAGCATTGTTGTTATAATTGTAAAATGTTGTGCCTTGTTTTTTGTTGAATTTGTAGTGTTTTGGGGTTAAATTGTCAATGCTTAATTAGTAATGGATAGGAAAACTAATGTGGATATGTTGATAGTCTAGTTTATGTAAATGAAAACGAGTAAGATGGAAATTTATTGCACCTATAGAATGGTTTATGGTTTGAGAATTAATTTTGTATGGATAAATAAATGAAATAATAAATCTAATGAGTCTGGTAAATGGTAAATTATGGGTATATAATTATTTTGAAAATGGTTAAAACTATTGTTTTGGTGGTCCCTTTTCTTGAATCATCAATTATGCTATTATTGTGGTGTCCTTGATGTAAAATGTGTTTCTTGATATATGGTTGTTATATTGTGGCTTGAATTATGGGAGAAATTGCTGGTCAATGTTGATGTTTCATGGTGGGAGTCATGCATGGTAGGGGTGGGGAATGAGGTTGATGCTCTATATGTTCAAAATATCCTAGTATCATTGATATGATACAATGATATTGATATTGTTGGTGAAATTCATATTGGTAATATTGACTCATTTCATGGAGATTCCCATTGGTTATATACAATAGTAGTGGAACTGGCTAAGATGATGCATTGGTGGGTGATGTACGTGGAATGAGGGGGTTATGAGGTTAATGTATTTCATATTTACAATATCCTATAAACTTATTTATTGGAATTTGATGTGTGATGATGATATATAATGATGCAATATGCGGTAGTGGAATGATGGCTATGGTTGGGAATGATGACATGTGAGTGTGTGATATATGGAAGTGGTTGTGGAAATATGGTGTTAATATATATAGCTGGTGGATATAGTGATGTGGATAGGGTTTTAATGATATTTATTGAAGATATATGATCTTGGTGTGTAATTGGAATGGTTTCATTATCATGTTTCTAATCAGTTATGAAGTGAATCCTCCCTGCTAGCTAACTACCACTTAGAGGGTGAATGACTCTGCTGATAGGTAAGAGTAGTGAAAAAAAATTATTGGGACCATAGATGGAAGTATTATGGATATGGTTATGGAATATATTATATCTCTTAGTTTGGTTTTTTTGTGACGGTATTGGTTGGATTCCCTTGATGCGAGGGTTTTTTTGAGAAGGTTGTAGAAGAAAAAGGTGGATTGCATCTTCTATTTTTATTTCAACGCTTGTCCTACATTCAAACTGTGATTATGTTTCGATTATTTTGAATGATGGTTTCACTATAGTTTAATCTTTCATATTTATTTCACACATATTTTTTTTATTTTTCCTAGAAGTATGATCCTACTGAGTACCCACAAGTGCTCATCCCACCCTATTTTTTAAGTGTTTTCATGATAATTTGATGAATTTTAGAGCATTTATTCAGGTAACTTTGATACAGTTGGTTAATGTCTTGGATTTTAGTGCTCCTATTGTATATATTTTATTAATTTTGTATATTTTACAATATATTATCATTTTTAATATGGAAAGTTATTCATTTAATTAAATGGAAATTCTTTGGTGTTGATTAGTTGATCTCCTCTGATCTCTTATCCTTAATTTCTTTATTGAGGGAAATACCTCCCATTATGTGTTTTATAACATTTTATATAGTCTCTAACCTATTTCCTAATGGAGGATGGATTTAGGGCCACTCCCACTATTAATTATCTGCCCATGAGGGGTACTAATGTGGGGTGGGGGGGGGGGGGTCATGACAATGTTGTTTCAGAGATGAGAGTTGAGAGATAGGATGGAGATCAGAGTTAGACATAGACAGATATTTCATAAGATTGGTAGGGAATCAGTGAAACTCGATCATAAAATATAATGTATATTAAAGAGAATAGCTAAGACATAGATATTTTAGTGTCTCTATGATCTAACACAAGGATGTTGACAACCCACCAAAATGTTGAGGCGAAAGCATAACTGTTGTAAGGTAAAAATAATAGTGTGTTACATACATCATTATCATCAGATTCATTGAAATCTATATTCTGATTATTGTATTTGTTTATTTCCTATATTGACTAAAGGTTTTTTAATGATAATACCCCTTTCAATGGATAAAGGGGAACCCTTACAAGGCCTGAAGGCTTAAGTGACACATTACTTGATCCGTAGGTATTAGAGGAAATCATCCCAAATAAGATAACTTGGAACTACCCCTACCTAGAAAATATCATGATGTCAGCTCTCCAGCTTCAAATGGATAGTCTACTAAAAATCATGTGAAGATCTGTACAGACCTGGTACTGATGGAAATGCCTTACCCTCTCAATATTCAAAGTCTAATTAACTCTGCTATGGTGAACACGCCTACTTTGAATCCTCATATAGAGCCCTGTTCCTTGTAATCTATTTGGTTTCATCTACATTTTTTCATTTGGCCCGAAGTCCTTGAGGTGTCTCTAAGGCCTTAAGGTGGCCCTTAATCCTTATTAGACCAAAGGCATTGGGTGACCTGGAGTCCTTGAAGGACTCGAGGACCAAACCAGTGTCCCAAAGGCCCAAACAGATGAATAGTTATGGCTACTACAATACCTTCTATAGTATATGCTACAATATCTTCTACAATAACTTTTATAATTCCTTCTATGGTATTGTAAATATGCCTCTACCCTGATTGATCTTAGGTCAATTGGATCCACTTGTCGAGTCCTCACCAAATGGGTTGAGGCTCATGTTCCTTGTATGTGTTTATGCGATTATTACTCTATGATTTAGTTATTAATGATTTATCATTCACTCCAAAACTAATTACAAAGGAAATAATGAAATTTGTAATTAATTGGAATAATCTTCCTAATTAACACCTTGTTAAAATTTTGATGTGTTGTTTCCATGATTATTTTAAAATTTTTTCCAATGGAATTTATTTCAGTGTTGAAGTGCATAACATGCTAGCCTATTTCCATAATAACTTGAGTTGTTAGTGAAGTATGATTATGTTATCCTCATTATGTGCAGTTACGAATTTTTAAAAACCATTCAAAAGAAGTCATCTTTAATATATTCCATGTTTATAAACTAAAATGAAATTTATTTGATCAATTTTATCTTGATTTCCATACAAGTTTATATTCAACGTGTTACATTCTACTTATAAAATGTTAGGAATTTATTTCAAGGCTACATTTTTTCATTCATTCTATAATTTTTAGAAGAAGACAATAATTATTAGTAATAAAACATTAAAAATTTAAAAACTTTCACATGAATAGAACCTATCTATTCTTCTTGAGCATGGATCATGTTTTTCAATACTAAAATATCTATTTTTTAAAATCTTGTTTCTATTATAAGTGAAGTTTTTAAAATATATGTAAGCATGTGTAAGGATAAAATAACGATCTTTCAATTTGGGAAGCATGAATAAAATTTAGTGTTGTTTTTATGGACTAATATAGGATCATTCTAGAATGTATGGTACTATTTTTGATCATTTTAATCTAATAAATTTAAATTATATTACTCAATAATATTACATGTTGAGTATGTTGTACCTAAATTTTGATGCAAAATCATTTCTAAGATTGAGGTATATTTATGTGATTTTTTTCTTAAACATATTGTGTGTAAAACATGTTATACATAAATAAGGAAGTAACAACATGTCAACCTATTAGAAAAATGAAATCATGTTTCATTAGTAGTAAGAGGTTTGATGAATATTTAATATGAGAATGATCAGTATGAAGCTTGATAAATTTTTTTTTCTAGTTTTATTTTGTTACCTGAAAGATTTTTTCACATGCAATGGAATGTTTAAGGAATATCTAATTTGTTCCAGTAAAGGATAATGCATGAGGATAAATCATGTATAGATTTTCATTTTTCTTTGAAATCATGTCCACATTCTATGAATAGAATTCAAATTATGATTAGATTTGAAGAGGTTGAGTGTTGTGCTTATGTTATAGTTTTATGGTTTATTACTCTAAAATATTGACATGTTCTTGCTGAAAATATATTTTCTAAAATATAAATTAGCATGCTAAAGGCTGGATAACAAGAAATTTTCCCTCAATAAAACATATTATTGGAAGTTCTTTTATATTTTGTTTAAAATAATCATATTGTGATAATTTTTATGGTAATTCCACTACCATGTTTTTGTGTTTTTGTGGTTAAATTGATGAATTACCCCACAAAAAAGTTTATTCACTTAAAGCTATTGATTAAATGATTTGTTTGTGAAACCTTGAAATTTGAAATGATATTTTTCTATCCCAAATCTATTCTTATAAAATTAATGATAAAAAGTGATTTATTATTTTGTTTTTTTAATTAATTTTACTATGGTTTTTTGTCTTACATTTTTGTGATTTTGTGGTCTTGGATGGTAGTTTTTGTAACTGGTTTTGAAGCATTGAAAGAGTTGGGTAGTGGGGATGTGTCTTGTTTCCTTAGTAGGCATGAGAAGTTTTGATTTAGGGTGGTATTATTGGTTTGGATGGTTGTGTGGGATGCAGAAGTGTTATTTATTTGTTGTGGTAGTTGATGGTTTCAGTTACATAGAGGTTGGAATAGTGTTGTAGTTTTTTATGTTAAAGTGGTGATGATTTTGTGGATATTATTTAGTGTTTAGAGAAATGATGGGTGTTGGAAATTTTAGTTTATTATCTTGTTTAGAATTTGGTGAAGTGGGTGATGGGGTGGTGTATAATGCCATCCGAGTAATATCGTTAGAAAGGGGTATTCTGTGAGTTGATGTGTCATTATTATGAAATATTTTTTTCCTCTATGATGATTTAGGTTCTTGTGTGGATTATTCTAGCCTTATTTTTGTTTCATAATAATTCATGCCATAAAAATTCCATTGAGATATTGGGAGTGGGAAAGAGAACGAGGAATCCTAGGATAGAGCCTTACAAAAAATTTAGCATCAGAAAGTGTCGGAGTTCTTCAATGGATCCTATAGTCCTATTGATAAGGAATGGTTAGAGGAAGTTGAGTCCTCCTTTGGATTGGAAAAGAATCTAAATCAATTCTGAGTTTCATTGATAGTTATATTATTTTGGAAATTGGATTAAATATGATGGGATATAAAGCATGGAGATGAGGAGGAGTTTCCTTGTGATGAATTTCTTAGGTTATTCAAGAATGATTTCTTCTCCCAAGTGTATATGTATGATAATATGAAAGAAACTCATGAGGTTTTGTAGGGGGATAAGAGTGTGTATAGATTCTAGGTTTGTTTCTTTGATTTAGTTAGACATTTTCCACATTTTTTTCTTGATTAGAATGAATAAGAATATATTTTTGTGTCTTCCTTATATCTGAATATTCAATGGTATGTTGTTCCTACTTAGTATATCTTTTAGGAAACATTGAGAGATTAGAGATCATGGAGAGAGATTTATCTTTGATGTAGGGTTCTAGTGAAGTCCCCTCCCACGTAGTTTGGGAGGTTTATATGAATACTATGAGTTTCTGGACTTAGAGTTAGAGAAATAGGAGAGTGAGGTGATCTTTGATAGTAAGAGTGGGAGTTTGAGCCTTGGGGTTGTGTAGATCAAAGTGTGAAATGTCTAGTGAGCTAACATGTTTATGATGAAATGGTGTGGGGAATCATCAGTATGATTTCCTAATATTTTTCATTTTCTCTATCATCAATGGATATTTATTTATGGTAATGTTTTGGGTAGACCCACTCCTTTAATTGAGACCTTGTGGTGAATTTTTAAAATTATTTTAAGAGTGTGTGTTGATTGGTATTTAAAATTTAAACACTTGCATTTTCATTCAAATAATTTTAATTTCTTTCCTTCTAGGATTTTTTAAATTTTCATAAGGGTTTTTATCTAGGTATAACTATTTAGAATCATGGTCGAGGTGAAAGGAGTGGGTGATGTGGAGTTAGTTGTATCTAGGGTGGCTGGTGTGAGGTTGGGTTTTATCTGTACCAGCATCCTTAATTGAGAGGTATATACTCTGGTTGTGATGGATTTCCTATTATTGTTCTTTTTGGAGGAGTTTTGGTTTAGAAATTTCTTAGGGTGTTAGTGTTTCGTTTTTCTATTTAAGAGGTATCCCCTAGGATATTGTTTGTATAGAAAATGATATTTTCCTTATAGGTTTGGTTGTGATTATCAGGTATAATAATCATTTGAGAGGTATCTAATGTAATGTATTGGACTTTACCAACCCATGTATTTGTAAAATTTGTGTAGTATTAGTTCCCAAAAAAAGGATTTAAGGAAAACTGGTAGAGAGTAAGCTGATATTTCAGATGGAGAAACAGGTTGCATTGAAGAACCTTGAGTTGCATCATAAAGGGGGTCTTTTATAATGGTTATTTGAGATTCATTTAAAGGTCACTTGGATTCATTGAATTGAGTAAGGGTAAGATTTTTCTACATCTTTCCTAATTTGGTTTAGGGTTCTTTTATAAGGGCAGATCCTAGGATTTTAAGGGCTGATCACATGTGAGGGTTTTATGTCAGGGTCAACTTATGCAATGGTAAAACCCAATAAGTTGTGCAGTTGAATGAATTATAGCATGGTGTGGTTTTTTAAATGGTATTATGGAATATTCATAATCCGTATAATGTAGAAGAGAATAGGTGATCGTTTTGGTGTTCCTACCTTCTAATAGGTGGTTGTGGTTAAGTGTGACCGACGACAGAGATTCCTAGAGTGGCTGATTTTTGTGGTTCTATAGAATTGGGGATAAATATAGTGTGGATATTTTGTTATGTCATAACCTTTCCTTGGTTTCATAATATCTGGGAAGAAATTTTACCATGGAATATAGAGGGGAGTTAGAGTTGGGATCACTGTGGAGTATCGATTTTTCTTACACCAGGGTTTGAGGTAAAAACCCATTCACTATGGCATGGTTAGGGGTGCAACTCAATGGTACCTTTAAAAATTTTCTGGGAATAAATTACAGAAAACCTTAAAGACTCATCACTCTCTGGACTTTTGCCTCAATTCTTGGGTGACCTAGATATGTCCATGGAAGGTCTTTCAACCACTTTTTGGTGGATTTGATTCCTAAATTTAGTAGATTGGTTCATGGCGATCAAAAGTGAGTTTTCTTCTCTTTAATTTTATTTTATTTCTCATTATTATTATGGATAAGGCTGTGGTTGTGGGGATCTAAGGTTTGGGAGATTCTATGGAAATATTTTTATTAGGAGAACTATGTTCTAGGTTATTGCTACCTCCTTATCTTGGTTCCCATCTTGTGGGGATTTCTAATTTTCTTTAATTTTTAATAATTATTTGGATAGATTTATATTGAGGTAGGATATTTATAAACTTATCTTTTAACTTCTAGAATTAATATTCTTTATTAACCCTATTGTGATTCTTTCCATGTATAGAATCATTTTTTTCTCTTAATGATTGATGTTTTTTTAAATAATTTTCTTGTTTTATGGGGGATTTTGGAATTAATATATGAAAACAACATAAAAAGACAATAGAAGTAAATTTGGGAATGATAAATTGTCTAGGAAGAACTTGGGTTTTGAAAAGTGAAGTTACTTGTGTGTTATGATTTCTATATTTCATCTTCTTGTAGTAGGTTTCTTTATGATGAAATTATAGTAAATTGTTTTCACTGATATAATTAGATAACCACTTAATACGGGTAACAAAGAATGAAATTCTAAAAAGTTGGAGATTGAGAATTATTTCATTTATTTTGATGTTGTAGTGGTTTTGATATGTTTTACAAGAACACGACTTAAGTGGTTTATAAAATAATAATTTTAATATTGAAGGGAAGTCAGAATCTATAATCGATGGTGAAAACATGAGAAGTTACTATACCTTAGAAGAAATAATTAAGGGAAATGGGTGTTTATTATTATTTCCTAGTATTTATTTTTTGAATATTAGTAAATTTAAAAATATGGAAACCATTATTCTTATAACTATTAAATGTTATTACGTACTGTTTATTGAATATGAATTATTATTGGGTGAAATTATTAATGTTAAATTGGAAATAGATTGGGAAATTAATGTGAATATAGTGATGGAATGATTTATATAAATTATAATGAGTAAGATGAAATTTTAATGCACCTATATAATGGGTTATGGAAAGGGGATTGATTTTGTATGGGTAAATGAATGGAATAATGAATCTAATAAAGTTGGTAAATGGTAAATAATGGGGATGGAAGTAATATAAAAATTGTTGAAACTATTTTTGGTGTGGTCCATTTTCTTGAAGCATTAGTTGTTCTATTGTTGTATATTCTTGGATGTGAAATATGTTTCTTGATATATGGTTGTTATATTTTGTTTGGATTTATAGAAAAAACTATGGGGCTATGATGATATTTCATGGTTGGGGTTATGAATGGTAGGGTGAGGTCATGAGGTTGATGCTCTATATGTTCATGATATACTACTATGATGGCTATGATATGGTTAAATTAGCATAATTGGTGGTGATTCCTAATAGTGATATTTCCATAGTTTGTGGAGATTCCTAATGTTGATACACAATTATGGTGAAAACTGGTGGGGATGATGCATAGGTGGAGGATTTTCATGGAAGTTGGAAGGATTTAGTTCGATGTCCTACTTGTTTACATTACCCTACCATATAATGAATAAAAAGTGGATGTGTTTTGATGATATGTGATTATGTGTTATATGGGATTGGAATGATGAATTTTGTTTGGAATGATAGTATGGGAGTATGTGATGTGGAAAATTGGTTTTGGAAATGTGCTGGTAATATATAAAGTTAGTGGTGGAGCTTGATATAGTGATACAATGATGAGGATATGGTTAGAATAATACTATATGTTGATATATAATTTTGGTTTATGGTTAGTGTGGTTACATTCTTGCATTCCTGGCCAGTTATAGAGTGAGGCTACCTTGTTAGCTAGAAATCTCTTAAAGGGTGAATGACTCTATTGGAAGGTAGGAGCAGTGACATAAATTATTAGGATCATAGAAGGAATTGTTGTGTTGATAGTCGTGGATTAAATTTTTCCTCTTCGTTTCATTTCTAGTGAAGGTATTTGTTTTATTCGCATGATGGTGGGCTAGTTTAAAGAGGTTGTAAAAATAGAAGGCGGATTATTGCTTCTGATTTTATTTCAATTCTTGTCCTATTTTTGTATTTTGATTATGTTTTGATTGTTTTTTATGGATTTACTGTTTTTTACTCTTTACTATTTATTGCACATGGATTTTTATTTATATTAGAAGGACGAAGCTACTGAGGGCTCCCAAATGACGACCCCACCAAAGTTTTCTAAGTTTTTATAGGATAATATGATATATTTTGGAGATTATCTTTGGGTATCTTAGATGGAGTTGGTAGATGTCTTGGATTTTAGTTCCCCTCTTTCATGTATTTTCTTGATTTTTACATTTGAAATCATAGTATCATTTTGGATTATGGATATTTATTTATGAAATATAATGAAAATTATTTGGTGTTGATTTCTTGATATCTTATTATCTCTTTACCATAATTTTTTTATTAAGGATAATGCCTCCCATTGTGTGTTTTATATTCTTGATGCTAGTTGTTAAACCATGGCTTATTAGAGGTGGACTTTGGGGGTTACTCCTTCTATTAATTATTGGGCTAGGAATGGTACAAATGGAGGGGGTGGGGGCTGGGGTCATGACACATACCAAGTGAATTACCAATAGAAAATTGTTTAATACATTGCAAACTCCCCAAAATCCACTCTCATGGTAACCTAGGCATCTACTACCAGAACCAATAATTCCCATGATATTTATCATGTCTTCTAAAAGCAGTGGTTTTTGACATATTCTATGATTATGTTTCCATTACACCCCTTGAATTATAATTCCTTAAGGTAAAGTTATCTCAACTTAGTTCAAGGATCATGTTTCAACTCTCATTCCCTACGCTCCTCATAAAATCATTCAATTATTGGCCAAATAGTTAGAACATTAACTGATTTTTTTTTTAAAATCAAGAATCTTGGATTCAAAAGGAAATAAGTAGATAAAATACTTATATCCCCATAAATCCCCCCCAACAAGGTTATCATAAAATGATTAGAAAAAATAAAAAATACAAGAAGAAAAAGTGACCCCACATAAATGTGCTACTCGGCCTCCTCTACTCCTTAGGATATAAATACTGAAAATTATAAGATTACATGTGGATGGAATAGATGGATGTAAATATGGAATGAAAATGATCCTAGAATAGTATATTGATATAGATGAGTGAATGTGTTGATATTACCTACATAGGGAAATGGATTTGTATGAAATATAGAATTCCCCCTTCAATATTGGGATCCCCCTATGTATATGGTGAATTTTTAGTTTTACCTCTAAAATATCCTACACACTAGATGTTTCTATATGGATAAATATCCTTTTATTTATAAATGCATTAGGAGCTTCTTCGATTTCCCATACTTTGTGGGGAAAAGCTTTATTAAGTTGTAACTTCTCTCATAACTGACAACTTATATGTGACCATCTCTTAAAAAATTGCTTTATTTGGGTAGGAGATAATATTAAAATATATTAGTACCCTATTTTATGTGTTCTAAGTGTGATTGAGATTATATACACAACCTGGATATGAGTTAATAATTCCCACTAGAACTGTCTCTAATCAAGTACAAAGTGTGTTCCCTGGAATTTATACCAGGCAACATAATCTCTAAAGATACATTTCCTAGCCTTAATAAGGCATTAGATATGAACTGTTTTTATCTAAGTGTTGAGGATATGTTGGGTTTTGAGGTTCCATTGGTAAAATTGTAATTATAGTGGAGTTTTGGATATCATTGGTAGAACTTGAAAGGGTGTTGGCACTCAATATTATATTGTGAAGGCTTGAGGATGCGTTGGACCATGAGAATTCATTGGAGGTTCTTGAGAATATGTTGAAACTCTATAATACATCAAGAACTCTTGAGAATGAATTCAATATCTATATTACATTAGTGATGGTTGAGAATGAATTGGATATCTAAATGGTGTTGGGGGTGTAACATCCCCACCCCGGTCCACTTTGAAACGTAACTAGATTATGTCACCACATGACCTCAGGGATGCCGCCCTATACACTAGAGGCTTCCGACTAGTAGTAGAGATATAGGGTAGTATCATGGGGAGACTATTCCCCCATATTAGAGTTCACAATAATAGATGAAAATAAACAAAAATATTCAATGAATAATAATCACTAGAGTACATAAAATAAATAACATAATCATAAATAATAAATGAATGAATGTGAAAGAAAACATGCATATGTCAAGGCTGATCTCTCATTAGGACAATCACACATACAAGATAAAATAAAGAATATAATAAATGCACAAGAATATCTAATACATCTCAGATCCTAACCTTATCTCTGTATTTAGTCTCTTCTACACTATCCAACTAAATGATCAAATCATGAGCCTCTGTCCAGCCTGAACCTATAATTGGCGAAGTTTGCTCAGGTACCCAAGTACCATGGAGGTCTAAGTAGGGTGTGAATACAAATCAGTAGGTCACCACCAAATAAACCGCATATATAATTAGTAAATACATTATAAACATGTGATATGATCAAAATAAAAAATAAAAACAGTGCATAAGTGTAAATAGATAACCACTTTCAATCCTCGAGTTCTCCCATTGAACCTGAGATTGACCCAAACCTGCTTTTTCCTGTTCCCTGGTGTCACTAAGCATGTCACACAACTATGCTGAGAAATATCAAGATGATTCTCAATTCTTAGGAACATGTCCTAGGAAATCCAAATAACTAGGATTAAAATCCAAGGAGCATGTTGAAGGCACTCTAACTCCAATACCCTATGATCTGAATCCAAGGAGCATGTCCAAGGAATTCTAACCTGGATAACATATGAGTTGTATCCAAGGTGTGTGTCAAAGTCATTATAACATGGATAACCTATTAGTTGAATCCAATGAGTGTGTCAAAGTCATTCCAACTCAGATAACTTATGATATGAATAAAAGGTGCATGTCTAAGTTATACCAACCCAAATAACCAACAATCCAAATCCATGAAGCGTTTCTAAGGTATTCTAACTCAAATAACTTTTGATACAAATACAAGGAGAATACCCAAGGCATTCTGACCTGGATAACTTATGAGGATAATCCAAGGCGTGTGTACAAGGAATTCTAACCTAGATAACCACATTCAACCACTGATTCATAGGATCATATCCTAGGAAATCCAAATCAATTTCAGGCATGAATTTTGGATCCTAGGAGCATGTAATAGGTTTCCCTTGTATCTCATTACATTTTGGTGGAAAACGAATCCCACTTTAATCATCTCATAAAACACATCTCAATGGGTTTTCCATATACCCGAAATCATCCAAAACCTAAATCCATCCACATTGGTGAAAAAATTTGCATCATCATATCCATAACAGGCTCAAACCATTGATTTGAGTTCTATGTCACACCCACAATCATCAATACCCATTTTACCATACACACCTTATTTGAGGTCAAAGTATTACTGGGGAATCTACCTGGGTCCCCTAGGTCACATCATTCATGGACACCCCTCATGGGTTCCTCATATCTCATATATGTATCTCTGGTCAACAACAATCATTCTAAGGGCATAGTATCCCTATACATCATTAAAGTCTCATCAAGTCCTCACTGACCTCCTAGGAAAATCTATACAAGATAAATTCCCTCAATCCCACTCCCTTCCAAATTATCCTAGGTCGTTCCTCACACCCAACCTATTAATCATGATCTAATCAAGACATACCCATCTTGGTATTCATATATCAGGAGGAGGGGGGCGGGGGGTTACACTTTCCCCACAATCATCCCACATAGCCCAAGGCTCTAAGTAATCACAAGGTTCTCACATGGCATGCCCCTTGGACATCCATCTTGAGTCTTCTCTCACCTCTACCTAGAGGACACTAAGTAAGTTATCACTAGGACACTCCCTTCCATTAATTTTATTTAAATTTATGCCGCTCAAAGTCCAAGAGTATCATGGAATACACATTTCATCAAGGCCTCAACCATCAATGAATAATGCAATCAAGATAATAAAAAAGGATCCAATATGGCCCATGACACTTTGTTTAACTTATGCATGGAATTAAATTTAAATTAGACAAATTATGTAATTCTAACAGTTAGATCACCCTCGGTGACTAGACTGCACATATCACATATAAATAAAATTAATAATACTAAAAATCATGTATGAGGATCCACCTACCTCAATTAGAGTTAATCCATTTTTATTCCATAACTTGGAAATTCTCACCCATGATCATCCAATTCGATTCAGCTATCATCTATCCATATGAGGACCATATGATGTCATCAAATTTAAACCATGACTAAAGGCATTCCAATTCCCCAGTTCATGATCAAAATATCATCCTTACAAAAAATACCTATCAATCCACTATGATCTAGTGGAATTAGAGCCAAGACCCTAAACTAGAGAAGTGAAAATGAGAGGAAATCATGGGAAAATAATAATGGAGGTGAAATAGAATTAATATCACCTTAAACTCCAAATAACCACACCTAAAATTTCCAAAATCTGAAGGGAATCAAGTGAGTGAGAGTGGGTTCAGCTAGCTGGGATCACGTGAGAGGGAAAAGAAATAAGGGCTAAGGATTTAAAAATACAAGGGGAAAAACCATAAAGATACAATTTTAATAAGATTTATAGTTTGTTTAACCATGTGAAAACTATGCAGTATGAAATTTTAAAGTATAACCCTCTTGAAAATTTAGTCCACACAGTTTACCAAACCATGCACCGACTATGAAAATCAATACTATCTTGTTCTACAATATTTCACACAGTTTGTATGGAATTGTGTAAAAACCATTGACAAGCCCCAGACATAAGGAAATACCACACAGTTTCCTCTAAAACCTACTTGGTTAACCCTTAACCATGTAACAACTATTCCAACCAAACATATGCTATAAAAATTGAATTGAATACCTCCTCACGCTCAAGTTTCTATATGGTTTATTCTAAACCTTACACACAAAATAATACATATTTTGTATAATCATCCAAAAACATATAAAACTCAACCTAAATCCCTTGAGAATTGTATTACCAATAATAAACCTATTGATCTTCAAACCAAATCCAAAAACCGTTCCTTGGGATACCCCAACTCTCAATCCAAATATTGATTTTGAAAATGAACCCTAATCCATATTTCTAAAAATTCAAATTCCTATATAATTTTTTAACTCACAATGGAGAAAGGTTTTACAACCTCCCCACTATAGTGATTATCATCCTCAAGAATTATCTTCTACCATTTAACCATCATTCTTGAGTGACTCGGGTCATCAATTTATCACTAATTCATTGTGTTCCATATTCAAACTCAAAATCTGCTCCTATAATACCACACTAAAAAGAAGACACTCAATCTGCCAAATCCTGAGTCATCACTCATGATAGATTCATTTTTTACATATTTTTTTTAATATTAACTGATAATTTTTGTTGATAATTTGAAAATTTTATCTAAATACTCACTGTTTTATTCATAAATAACAAGGAAGCATTGGAATATATATTTTAAAGGAAAAGGTATCCCAATACAAAAATAATGAATATGGGTAAAAATGAAGAAAATGTTCTAACCATGATTCACACCATGAAGAACCATTCATTCTGTGAATAGAGTTACATCATGGTCCTCAACCAATATAGAAGATTTCATATGGATAGTTAATATCCTAAATTATGGATTTATAATGTGAAAGTTTGACCCATAAATACACAGTGAGAATTGAAGTTGGATTCACACTATGAATTACTATTCACATAGTGAACTGTTCGATGAAGTAGACTTCTAAATATTCAAAAGCTTCAGGGGAAATTAAATGGGTTTAAGTATGAATAGTTCACTGAAATACCAAGATGATACCTATGCACACTAGTTTATCTAGACACTATGGTGTCATAGATTTATTCTTCTCTAGGCTCATGGTTATCTTTACCATAAACCCGCCCGAATGGCCCGAAGACCTTCATTTTTATTGATTTTTGATAACCCCCCTTTCAAGGGATGAGGGGTAACCCTTACAAGGCCCGTAGGCTTATAGATTACATGGCCCATATGATTAAGAGATTACTTGACCCTAAGGTCTTAGGGAATTGAATCAGACCATCACTACCAGGAACTACCCCTCCCCAGCATCTTCATCATGATGATAGCTCTCCACCTTTGCATGGATTTATGGATAGAATTCTTATGCAAGCATAGGATGGTCCTGATAGCATATCCATACCCTCCCATTCTTTCAAATCCTTTTGGTCCTGCTATGGTGAGTGCACTTGCTCTGAATCCTCCTTTAGGGCTGCTTCTTTTTTGTAGAGTCTTTCTGGGGCAACTGCACTAATCATGCGGGTTGAAGGCCTTGAGGTGGCCTGAAGGCCTTAAAGGTGGCCTAACATCCTCGCTAACCCAAAAGCCTAGGTGGCCCGAAGGCCTTAAGGACTCCAAACCCAAACTGGTGGCCCAAGGTGAATAGTTCCAGCTACTACAGTACCGAAAAATGCCTTCTACAGTACATGCTACAATACCTACTACTGTACCACACAGTACTACTATAGTACCTATTATAGTACCGGAATTATGCCTCCATCTGGTTTCAAAATTGGGTCTCGTGGATGCAGTTTAGGAGTCCTCACCAACTGGGCTGAGGCTCAGGTTCTCTCCACCATAAGCCACTAATCATAAAATCCAATTTAGTTCCATAGTTCTCTCCATTATCAGATTTTCCTAATGAAACACATTTCCAGTGGACCAATGACTCACTCAATACAATCTCCACATCACTACGTCCAATTATAAGGAAAAAACCGATTATAACCTTATACTACCCCTCATTTAAAATTCCCAAATTTAATCAGATGAGTACCCACCATCATTACATATGGCTCAAGTACACAATGTTTTCCTAAGAAAACCCTGAATAATTCCATAAACCCATCCACCATACCTGGTGTGACATAACTAAAGTAGTTTCCAACCCACCATATCCAATTAAATGTAAAAGCACTGATTAGACCTCCCCTCTCTGACCTTTACCAAGATAAATCAGTTTCACTTGTTTATATGCTTCCTTATCACTGACTTGAAATTATTTTACTCTAGAAGGCATGGTGCGATAATCCCATCTCCCACAATGATATTTGAACCCAACTCTTGGTATAATTCCATGGAAGTATCCTCAATCAACTAACCCAACTATCATGATCCCTCTAGAGAACCATCACATCATCGGTCTAACAGATTCTTATATTGAGTCAGCAGCATCCTGATCCTAATGCCAGCACCCTGAGTCTATCCAACATCACATTCGAATCCCAAATATTTTATTTTAAATTGGGCAAGATAAATCAAATACACCAAACCAACGACATCCAAATTCGATATTAACCATCATATGACTGATCCTACAGCACCAAAGACCCTTCCATCACAAGGGTCATACCTCTATAGTAGAATATAAAGTCTGCTCACTCTTGAGATCCAACATTAAAGATCAATTAGTAACAGTTCATGGATCATGGGAACATTATCTTCAAAACCCACTGAAACTTATCTATAATGAGGTACACACACTCAATATGGTAATGATGTACTCACCACCATATTTGTTTAATTATATATCTCTTTGAGTGAAATATTAGAAAGTTCCATCACCACAAATGTTTTTCTCCTCACAATCCATGCTCATCCACTGCCAACCTTTGACACCATGCCTCCCTAAAAATATGAATCAAGGTCCACAATTGAGTTAACTGTCCCATGATAATAGATTCAATTCCCATATCACCTTTCATTTCACTAAAAAACTTTGGGAAACTAATCCTGTAATGTTCTATAATTATCATCGGCCCTTGGCCCACACACATCCACTCACTGATCCATCATTCAACAAGTATGACCCCTAAATCATGCTCACTATCTCAATATCACCCAAAATAAATGGGTTTATGCCCATTCACCACCTAGTCACATAACTAGACTCATGATAAAAGTGCCACATCTCATCAAACATAGGATCAAATGTCCAAAAAACAGACCATGATCCTCTCGTATGGAAAATTAATCTATCAGAAGCACCCAGGACACTCCTATTAAAGATTAGTCATTTCACCCATTCCATTATCTATAACATGATCACCTATAATCCCAAGAATCATTCCAAAAATACAAGCATCCATCCATTATCTACCTCTGTTCCACTTATAAATGTATCCAAAACAAATAGAGTTAGGAAATCGACCAATCCTTCCCTTAAAACCTATCTTTGATGCTAAATGTACTAATACTAAAGGTTATTTCCTCATTATAGGAAATTCATCTTCATTTATATGCCACAAATTCCTAGTATCACCTCATGTTCACCAAATTCAACTAAAATCATCTACCCATGTTTCTTATTTATAAGGAATTCACAAGTGTAAGCTAACCCCCCCTCTCAGGTTACCCTCATACATCAAAAATCCTCAAAATCACCTGACTCACTAACAACCTAATCTATATCTAAAAAAAATCACTCCCTCCTAGCACATAATTCAATTCTCACATAGGTCAAAATATATGGGGCATCATCTATACTCCCATATCAAGCATGAAACAATGTATCGTAGACCCAACTACCCAGTCTAGGGTCTCACCTAAATGTACCCATATAGAAAATGAAATTTCAACTCATTTTCATACTAGAACACTAATTCTCACCAGGAACCCTCATAGAAGACTAACACCTCAAGAATAAAAAATATTAGGATGAACCCCATCAGGGCCTCTGCATATCGGATTCACCCCCTCAAGGATCACATTTTCATCTCCAAATATTTAATGAAATCACCCCAATATGAATTTTGTTGAGTGTCCCATAGTCATATGGTTTTATTGAGTATAATTACACTAAGAAGCAATATGGGAAAACACCATATAGGTTATTGGTTACACTTTAAATAACCGAACCTATTTTTGTTGCTTATAACTATAACCAAGGAATAAACTTCCATTATGATCTATTAAGGTCACTAGACATCACTTATGTGAGTGAATTCATAGTATTCACCATCAAGAATCTCACCTTTGATCCACATGATATGTCCTTAGAATAAACCATATCATATTTCAAATGAGTAGAATTTCATTCCAAGTTATATGATAAAACACTATATAAGATGTTATTGGAATTTTAAATAGTAGAACCCCATCATCAGTGATATCAATCACACAAAAGTAGGTATATTTCATGTGAATCCTATATGCCAAAAATGATTCATGTATGTTAGACTCATACCATTGATCCAATATGTTAGGCCACTACCTCTGTTTTGTGGACTTTCGACTTTCATATGAGGTGTGGCCCTCCGACCGCAAGACTCTAGATATCCCTATCTGGACTTCCTTGAGCCAATGATGCATGTATATTGGACTCATAACATTGATCCAAAAATGATGCATGTATATTAGACTCATACCATTGAGCCAATATGTTAGGCTGATACCTCTATTTGGATTCCCACACCAGGTTCATTTTCCATCCAGTCACACCTAGGATCTATGTTGAAGATGGTATATCAAAATCCCCACTAGAATACATCACCATTGAGATTGAGGGAGATATCTACTGGAATCAGAAAGTATGTTATGATTCTTGAATCCCTTAATATTATAGTTGTCGTCGGTTAGGTCTTGATGATTCTAGATGCCATAAAATCCTCTCTGGTTTCTCTTGGACTGCTCCTCCCCATCTTAAAGAGGTTTTCATAGTCGAAGTATGCAAGGCCATAGAGGTTAATCAATCAGATATGAGGGAGGATGCTATTGGACCATGATGCAAAGTGTTTACCAGCAAAACCACATAGGTGGAGGATAAGGGGATAAACAATCCATGGACTTATATTTAGTGCAAGGCTAAAAGTTCGAGTGAAAATATGAAGGTGGAAGAGGTGTTTACTCGATTGAAATAAGACCTAGGTGTATTCAATCAGTTGCAGGATCTAAGTGCCAATGAATAGAAGATCCCTGAGCAGCCTAGTTATATCGTTATTGAACATAATAGCTAATTCAATGCTCTTCTACTTGAGAAGGGCAATTCCTTAATCACTCAAGGGGCCCCTAGAAGTAATTCCACTATGGTTGAAAATAGTGTGGAGGCCGATCCATATGGAAATTCATTGTAGGGGGAGTCTTTTTTGGATTCTACAGAATCACAGCTTAGAAAAAGGAGGTTGGATGAGATGAGTGTTTTTGGACCCTTGGACCTAAACACTCGAATTACGAAATCCTCATAACATCTTAAGGCTATTATTATGGGAAATAAAACTACCTTGGAGGATCAAGTATGAAAGGATAATTCTTAGAGCAGGCATATACCCCTCAAATAAGGCCCATTGGTTTAGCTGGGAAATCATTTTTAAGGTTTGGATGTTCCAGAACCAACATTGGCTCAAGAGGATGATGATTCAGGTAAAGATAGTTATAGACAATTCTTAGTGGATAGTTTGGAATGAATTCTAGGGAAAGGTTTTCACAACCCTAAAATGAATAAAGGGGAAAAAAGGAAATTGAGACTCAATGAAATGTATTGTGGTCAAAGGGAAAAAACCAAAGGGGTGAAAATATTGTTCACACCTTCCTAAAATGATGGAAACTTGGTCAGATTAGACGGGTGGGAATAAGGAACAAAAAGCATTACAGAATGGGGAAAGTGGAGAACA